>CM029504.1:1589160-2789160 GCA_017140595.1 Eucalyptus curtisii | reverse complement strand
ACTCGACGACACCGGAGTTCGCGCTGTTGATCCCACCATCAGTCTGCTTTTTTGGGGTACTGTGTTGATCTGTCTTCCACGTTTGGTTGCTCATTCCATGCCATCCATTACGCGGCATGGGCTGTTCATTAGATTCCCATGATAAAATGCTCATGAACGGTTTTCTTTGGCAGGTTGGTCTTGTTTCTGGTTACGATTTGTTAGCTTTGGACTCTATATATCAGGTAGCACTGATTTTTTTTTTTTTTAAATATTTTTTGTGGGCCTTTGTTAGACATTTTAGGAG
Organism: Eucalyptus curtisii; assembly: GCA_017140595.1. NCBI lineage: Eukaryota > Viridiplantae > Streptophyta > Magnoliopsida > Myrtales > Myrtaceae > Eucalyptus > Eucalyptus curtisii. Next base: position 2,788,874 of record CM029504.1, on the reverse strand, counting down.
ACTTCTCGAAATTCTTGTGGTCCTTTTAGCTATTGCGGCTCTGTGTGTCCTCTCCCTCTTTACGTTTAATGTTTTAAATCTGGCGGCATCTCAAGTTAAACTCCAATCAAGTTTGATGTTACCTTGTTGATTCTTAGTACGTTAACATGTTTTGCGTTGATATGGATGTTAATCTCTCACTTGCTTTGAATATAAACACCTTCATGAAAGTACTTACGATATGTTAGATGAAATGCACAAATCATCTCATATGTGAGTTTATCTCTAGTACCAAGAACTGGTCCCAATAGATATTTTCTAGGTTCCAAGTGTACGGAGTAACTTCAGGTTTCAAAAAGAGGGAATTGTGCCGACATGGCAAGTTCTAAGTTATTTTGAACCTGGACCAGCTCTTGAGCTACTCCCCCTCGTGTAGACCCAATAATCACGTGGAGAGTGGAAGAAACTTGGAGATAAGAGGTCAAAGAGAGATCATATTTGAAGCAAGATCTTTGAATTTTCTACGGGTGAAATGTCCTAAATCCGCTGTATCTAGAGGTGATCTTTCAATTTTCTCGATTTCATGCATTTAGTATGTTGATTGACTTGACCTTTTCTACAGTACAAGGCGACTCCAAGTCTCCAATTAAACGAGGATCATCCATCTCTTTTCAATCCTTTTATATCGTGCCTTCTCCACACACACAGGCCAAGCAATTCTTTACGAATTTCTCCTTGCCCAAAGATGAACAGAGACATGATTAAGGCTCTCAACTGCATGAATGTCTATCTAGTGGTGCTACTCATTCTTGTTCTTTTACGAGTGATGACTAGCAACGCCAGACTAAGTGATTCACGATGCGTCGCTTCATCTTGTGGTAACATTCAAAATATAAAAGAGCCTTTTCGACTGAAGAGTGACCCAAGAGGATGTGGTGACCCGAAGAAAGAGTTGGTTTGTGAAGATGATCGCACTGTTTGGTACCTCAATCATGGCCGATTTTATGTACAATCCATCAATTATTCCGTCGGACTAATTAAATTAGTCGACGATGGGTTGCAAAAGGATAACTGCTCATCTCTCCCCCATCATTCACTAGTGTGGGATAACCTCATGGACGTTGTCTATCCAAGCAAATCATACTACCGCGTCGGCAAATCATACTACGATGACTACAAATGTGCATTGGCCATTGTGAACTGCTCAAAGCCAATTAGTTCTCCACTCTACATCTCTACTGGTCCATGCATTAAGGGGTCGTATTCTTCCAACAAATTATCTAATTGGAACTTGTATGCTTTGATCAATCCAGTAGCATCGGATGTTAAAGATTTCTGCACCATTAGTAGGTGGACGTGGGCATCAGCTGATTTTGAGCAGATTAATAGTAGCTCCTTCAACTATGAGCTAATCCATAACAACATGGCCGATGGATTTTTTCTCAGATTTTATTGGAGGATATTTGGGACAAGAGAACTCGTATGCTATTTTGATTTGTATAGTATCTACAGAGGTCAGGTTTGCGGATCCTCGTTATACCTTGGTAAGCATCGCTTGGCAACCAAATTTTATGGCAACTTTGCATGATTTTGAACGCTCTTTCACTACCTGCTTTCTGTTCAAAACTGGAAATGAAAGAAATATTTAAAATCCAAGAAAGTTTTATGAAAAAAATATAAATTTTAGTATATGTCAACATGTGTGTATTTGAAAGGTTTCGGAGCTTGGCATTACATATTAAAATCAAATCCTTGAAGTTGCAATATTGGCAAAAAAAAAAAAAAAAAAAAAAAAAAACAGTGACAATAGAAGTCATCCCAAACAGACCGACTTGCACATGAACATGTGCCTAGATAACAATTCCTTTCCACATAAAAGCTAGAGCTCCCCATGTGAAAAAAAAGCAGGTGATATTGTGCTAGCAGCTACATGACTAGTTTTTAGTTGGCATGGAGTTCAGATTAGTCTCTTAGCAGTTCCTTAGTTAGTCACTTAGCTAATGATTTGAAAGACACTCGTTGAAAAATTCCTTAAAAAGTTGTATTCATATGTCGATTAGAGTTTAGATTAGTCTCTTAAGTAATTCCTTAATTTGTAAATTAGCTAACGATTTGAAAGACGCTTGTTGACAAAATTCCTTAAGAAGTTGTATCCATATACCAATAAGAAGAAATAAATTATTGATTAAAAGATGATATCATCGTTTCTCTATATTTGTTGATTGCCAACAAAGCAAATGGAGTTTCTTGCATTGTCTATCATCTATGTAAGATGATTTCCATTGATTTGTAGATGCATGCATCCCACTTCTCGTATTCTTTCGCAAAAAATTCAACTTATACGAAGAAGCTTGCTACTACTTTGTTTCCCTGTGAGTTTTGTTTTTAATTTTTTTTTTCCTTCAATTCCTTATCACGTCATTCATTCCTTTCACAGGTGTCAACGCTTATGCAGTAACGACAGCTTGGGATGTTACAATTCTACTAGGTAAACTGCAATGATTTGTTCTTACAATAATTTAGAAAATATATTCTAACCTATCAAAATTTCCTCAATGTATTTCTGTTTAGCGAAATTCGCTATCGGAATGCCATTTGTTGCGACATTTCTAGTCTATAACTACAGAAGAAGGCACTTAGCAAATGACAAGAATATTGAAGAATTTTTGCAAGCTCATAACAACTTCCTACCCATAAGGTACTCTTACTCGAATATTAAGAAGATCACTAGGAACTTTAAGCACAAACTGGGTGAAGGGGGGTATGGTTCTGTCTACAAAGGAATGTTAAGAAGTGGCAACGAAGTGGCCATCAAGATTTTAAAGCAGTCCAAGGCTCATGGTCAAGATTTTATTAGTGAAGTGGCTACTATTGGAAGAATTCCCCATGTTAATGTAGTGCAGCTCATTGGCTTTTGCTTCGAAGGCTCGAAACAAGCTCTCGTGTACGATCTCATGTCAAATGGATCTTTGGATAAGCACATTTTCACTAATGAAGGTGATAAGTTTCTCGATTATAGGAAAATATATGAGATCACTCTTGGGGTGGCGAGGGGGATTGAATACTTACATCGTGGGTGTGACATGCAAATATTACACTTTGATATCAAGCCTCACAACATTCTTTTAGACAAAAATTTAACTCCGAAAGTTTCTGACTTTGGACTCGCGAGACTTTATCCTACTGATCATAGCATAGTCTCGTTGACTGCTGCAAGAGGAACCTTGGGATATATGGCACCTGAGTTGTTCTACAAAAACATTGGCGGTGTATCTTATAAAGCGGATGTCTATAGCTTTGGGATGTTGCTTATGGAAATGGCAGGGAGAAGGAAGAACATAAATGCAAATGCGGAACGCTCAAGCCAAATTTATTTTCCCTTGTGGGTGTACCATCAAGTCAATGAAGGAGAAAGTGTTGAAATGGAAGAGGTTGCAGAAGATGAAAGGAAGGTGATAAAAAATATGATAATAGTTGCACTTTGGTGTATACAATTAAACCCTGATCATCGACCTCCAATGAACAAAGTCCTAGAAATGCTTGAAGGAGATATTGATGAACTTCAAATGCCTCTAAAACCGCTTATTTACCCACCGGACAAGCCAATCAACAATGACAAAGCCAAGATGGAACTAGAAACATTCTCAACTTCATTGAGTGCTCATGTAATTTCCGCTAGCTTTTCTTTTGGAGATAGCGATAATTTTTAGAGAATCATGCATAGTTTGATTGGAAAAGCTGTGTATTTGTCACACATCCCCACGATCTAGTATTATGTTGGGTGGGAATTGGGCTAGTTTAGCTCGATAGTGATTACTTTTGAGATTGTCTTTTTCCAGCTCTTAGGTTAATGTTATGTAATTGTATTTCATATAGTGGAACTCTCTTGCCTCCTCCTTATCATAGGACAAACGAACTGGTAAGAGAGCAAGGACAAAAATAGAGGGGAAGGTGACGAACATCAAGAATTTTCCTTCGTCATTACATGACTTAGGATAATCTCAATTAATAACCTGCGATCTTGCTAGTTGAAGTGCTACTACCGGCCTATGCTTTGTTGAGAAAATATGCTTCGAATTGGGTAGAACAATGAAGACGGATCTTTAGAGTACTCGAGTCGGACTTTGAGGCGTGATATCATTTTCTTTAAGGATTTATTTGCCCCACAAAGTTGCTAATGGTCACTGGCAAAAATCCTCCAAGATACAACAAAGTCTCAAAATCGAGAATACTAGATAGCAATTCTAGTATTTCTCCAGGGTCTCTCTAGGAAACAATCGAAAAATTGGCTGCAGTTTTTCAGAAAGAAGACTCGAAAAATGACCACACTTTCTTCAGAAAATTGACAAGTATATATATGAAAACAGTCTTGCAACTCTTCGTGAAAATTGCCAAAGAATGAACAGACATGTCCTTTAGAAAATTGTTCGGATAAACAAATGCGACTCTTCGGAAAAACTCGAAAACCGAACAATTACAACCCTTCGGGCAAAAATAAATAATTTTTCCAAAGGTTGTCTTGAAAAGACAAAACAAAATTCGGAATAATAATAATAATTTTTTTTAATAAATAAAATTTCGAATTTTCATTTCCGAAAATTCTCAAAATAAAAGGCAACCTTTGAATTGAATAAAAAATTAATAACATAAAAATAAATAAAAACAAAGGAATTAGTGCTAATTATTCGCGCACCCGCACGCGGGTATGGTGGGGTCTAGCCCCACCCGATCATTCCTTTAAATATACAAAGGAAAGCCCACATTTATAAACTGGTTTACTTTTTCTCACCTTTCCCATGTGGGACAAGGTAAAAAGCACTTTCTTTTTGTTTTAACAAACAAAACTCCAACATGCTTTTCTTGCCAATTTTGACTATGGAAATTAGTTTTAGAGAAGACATTTATGTATACATTTTACAAAGCAGACACCTTTTGTCTATACAAAAACAAATTTTATTAAAAACGGAAATGAAGATTTTGAATTAAACAAGTCTATGTAGTTTATATTTGAAAGACCTCAAATTTTGTTTAAAATTAACATGAAATTACCGACAAGTAACAAGATTTTAAAACTACAATTTCCTCTTAAAAATTATCACTTGATTACGGAGATTCAATTGGCGGGTTTGTAGAACTTCAGAGTACCTTAATGAAACTTCATCAACCTCGTTTATGTACTCGACATCAGCCCCGGAGGGAAAGGGGAGGCGCCCGCCTCCCCAATTTCTTTTCTCATATGTACTATATAGATATAAAAAAATAAATGTCTATCAAAATTAATCCCATCTTGAGTTTCATGCTCAAACCCTTTTCTGAAAAAACTTTGTCAGAGTGCATATCAGTTTGCTTTTGGTAAATTACAATATGTTGTATTCAATGGGAAAATATTTAAAATTTCAAAGATGTAATTTAATGACGTAGTCTCATCTTAACTTATATGTATTAACAATTCTATTTTATTATCTTTTTCCTGGTTTATTTTAATATAAGAAACTGTGATTTTTCGACTAACACTATATATTGGTTTCGTATTCAAAATATGTACATTTAGGTATATCTTTTCATTTTAGAAACAAATTAAATAGGAAAGAAGCCGACCTCAATTAATTGAATGTTTTTGTGGAAAAGTTCCAGCTTAACAACATATTTTAAAATTTTACATATTCAAAACCAAGAAAAAGTATTCTCTTGTCCCGATTCTTGTTTGGGTTCCTATAAAGAATCAATAACAAAATCTACAAAATTTCGAATTGAACTTGTTTTTATCTTAAATCTCTATATAGGAAAAAATATAAATTGAAGCCCAAACTTATTATACTTTCCAAATTTGCTAACATATAATGTAATCTTTGTTATCAATTGCAACTAGAAATTACTGATGCAGCGGTTCAATTATTGCCCATTATCTTATATGGCACGATTGTGTATGGCACGAAAGAACTACCACAAAATGACATCGTTTTGATTTTACTAAATTTTGTGATCTATTTATTTCTTTCATTTACATTTTCTTCTCTTTATTTTCTCTGCGCTACTGATCTTCTTCTTCCGTATGTGTTCTCCATTGCGTCTGCTTTTGAGGTAAAGAGACCTTACATTTTGCCGTATCCAAATGTCTGGTCTGCCAGAGAACCCTTCTTATCAGTTATCACTAAGAAGGCCCCTCGACAACATCTCTACTTCAAATTGGTGGCCCGAACCGCAAGGAACACCAAACCTAAATCAGGTCAAACTCCGAACAGCAACAAAATCAATGCAAATGACGAAACAGATGATTATTCTCGAATTTGATATCTTCAAGCTAAGAGCTTAATGAAGTAATTGCCCTCCGAACCGCCCAATCAATTGCAAAACTGAGTTTTAGTGAATGATGACGCGATATGGTGTGATTCTAGAACACACAAAGCACGGCATCGACGGCACGAATAGGCATGAAAACACAAAAATTGGTGGACTGTTACGAAATTAACATAACAAGAGTTTGAGAAGCTACCTCGCTTGACCGAAAGCCAAAAGTGGTAGAGCAGAGAATTAATGGCAAAATCAGATGAATACCCAAAGAAGAAGATGAACAGAAGTGGGGAAATGAAAAAGAAAAGAAAATGAAAAAAATTCAGAAAATTTACTCAAAATAATGCCATTTGCTTAACTTCTTCCATCTCGTAGCCTGAGTATGCCTTGTAGGATGATCGGAGATGATTATAACATGTATTACATTACAATTTCACATAAAAATTTAAGATTATAATGACAATTTTAAAGGGTTTTTAACTTGAGTAGTATTTATAAAATAATTTAGAATTAGGAAAAGTGCCAAAAAAAGTTCTAAACCTTTTGTCTTTGTGCCAATTTAGTCATAAATATTTTTTTTGTGCCGATTCAGTCCTAAACCTTTTTACATTGTGCCAATTCAGTCCTTTCCGGCCAATTTTGACCAAATTTTGCTTACTGGATGCCGACTGACTGACGTGGCCTAACCAGACGTGGACAACTTTTAATAATATTTTAATATTTTTGAATTTTTTTCTTATTTTCCTTTTTTTTCTTTTTTTCTTTTTTCTTTTATTTTTTTCTTCCCTCTTCTTCCTCCAGCTAGCGAGGTCAAGGTCGACCTCGCCGGCCACCTCGCTACTGGCCGCGAGGGCGGCCTCGCGCTGGGCGGTGAGGCTCGACCTCACCAGATCCGGCGAGGGCGAGCCTCGCCGCCCAGGCCTCGAGGGCCAGCAAGGGCGAGCCCCGCCAGCTTAGCATGAGGCCAGCTCTCCCCACTCCGTTCCCCGATCCCAATCTCACCCTATAAATTTCCTCCCTCCGCTCGTTGTCGTCGTCTCTAGAGTTTTACGGGAGCTCAGGGGTGTCCTCGGTCGTGCCGCTCCAGCCCCGGATTTTCGCCTAGTTTCCCCCACGGCGGCGATCCGTTGGGCGAGGCTTAACCCTCGCCAAATCCGGCAAGGGCGAGCCTCGCCGCCTAGCGCGTCGACCTCGCCGGCCGTCGCCTTCAACCAATCGCCGAGGTCCAGCGACCGGCTCGGCGACTGGCTAGAGGAAGAAGGGGGAATAAAAAAGAAAAAAGAAAAAAAAAAAAAGAAAAAGAAAAAGAAAAAGAAAAAGAATCAAAAATAAAAAATAAAAAAAAATTCAAAAATATTAAAATATTATTAAAAGTTGTCAATGTCAACGCCGATCAGGCCACGTCAGCCGACCGGTGTCTAGTCAGCAAAATCCAGCCAAAATTGGCCAGAAATGACTGAATTGGCACAATGTAAAAATGTTTAGGACTAAATTGGCACAAAAAAATGTTTAGGACTAAATCGGCACAAAGACAAAAGATTTAGGACTTTTTTGGCACTTTTTCCGTTTAGAATTGGTTTGTAATTTTTTCATTCATATAGTATAAATTCAATCAAAATTCTCAAGTATAAAAAAATAGACTACATACTCCGCCCAAAAGTTTCACTCGCCCCGATCTAAACCTTGGCTATGTTGACCGTCATTGCTCCCATCAATAAAGCAGCGAAAATGTCGCATCAATTGCACCCCCCCAAAAAAAAAAGAAAATGTCGCATCCATTAAACTGTGATCCTTACCCACCAAAAAAAAAAAAAAACCGTGATCCTTTCCCGGTGAGCCCCGTCCAACTTTTGTTTTTGTTGACTTTGAATTCTCCTATTCTCTCCAAAGATATTACGTCGATGATAAAGTTTAAATCTTCTACTCTAATGACCTCTTGACAAATTTCTTCGATGATAATGACATAAAGCGCATAATTCTTTTGATATCTTAATATTTCTTTTTCTTTCAAATTGAATGTGTGCGATGATTAATCATAAGATGGCTTTTGTGTCATCTTGAAAAAATAAAAAACTTTTAACATCATAAATATCTCTGAAAATACGGAAAACTAACTTATCTAAGAAAGATTCTTCGAAAATATGAAATGATGTTGTGCACAGCTAATCATATGGGTTGTGTGTTATTTTGCTGGAAAGAAATGGTGATTATAACATTCTCGACTTGATTGATTTTGTTTTATCGGTTGTTCATATCCTTGTTGATCCTCCACCACATACGAAGCCCCAACTTTCCATTACTCACAGGCTGAGAGGGATATGATTTTTCCTCTTCATCCACACCTTTGTACGTTGTGCCATTGGTCTTTCTAGTTTTTACTTTTCGATCTTCTTCCTCAAAACTATAAATCCATTTTACTATGATCGTGGGGGCGGTAAAGAAAGAAGATGGGGAAGAAGAAGAGAGGAGGAAAGAACGAAACTATAAAGAACGATGGTGTATCAGAAGGAAGCGATGGACGGAGGGAGGGGGGGGGGTGGGTGTAGAGAGAGATTTTCATTTCTTTGTCGTTGGGATGTGGACAAAACGATCAAGCGGAGAGAGTGGAAGAAACGTGGAGATAGAGGAGGAAGAAAGACCAACGTGAAAGGACATCTTTTGAATCAAAGGCGTCAAAAAGGGATAGCCACCAGCCGTGCACAAGAAAACGCCAACACCAATAATGGAACCTCGGTTTGGATCAACCTCTATAATTTCTTGACTTTCCATCCATTTGTTCCGTTGACTGACTTGCGCTTCTCTATTAGACCAGGCGACTCCCAAGTCTCCAATCAAACAAGAGAGCGTCCCATCTTTTCTCAATCTTTTCATATAGTGCCTTCCCTACACACACCAAAAAATTCTTTACCTATTTCTCTTCGCCCAAAGACCAAAAGAGACATGATCAATGCTCTCAGCCCCATGAATATCTATTTAGTGTCGCTACTCCCCCTTGTTCTATTGCAAGTGATGACATGTAGTGTCGAGAGTAGTCAGCGGCGCATTGCATTATCCTGTGGTGATATTCGTAATATAAGTTAACCATTTCGGTTGAAGAGTGATCCAAAAGGATGTGATGACTTGTATTATGAGTTGACTTGTGAAGATAGTTGCACTGTTCTATACATCCTTAATGGCAGATTTTATGTGCAGTCCATCAATTATGTCGCTCGCCAAATCAGATTGATCGGCGATAGGTTACAAAATGATAACTGCTCGTCTCTCCCCCATGCTTCATGGTCAATGTATGACTTCAGTAAACGTTCCTATTTTAACAACCCATACACCAGGTACAACAACAGTATATTGGTCATTGTGAACCGCGCAAATTCAATTAGCTTTCCATTCTATATTGCTAGTAGTCCATGCATTAAGGGGTTCGTATTCTTCCAACACATCATCAAATTGGAACTTGTATGCTTTGGTCAATCCAAAAGCATTGTATATAAGGGAGTTTTGCACCATTCATAATTGGACGTGGGTACCATATTATTTTGAGGGTGAAGATTAATAGTAGCTCCTACAACTACAAGCGTATTCATAACATCATGGCCGATGGATTTGTTCTCTGTGTTTATCAAACTATATGGAAGTCGGGTTTCTTTTGCTCGTTTGATTTCTACAGCATCTACAGAGGTCAGGTTTGCCAATCCCACGTCTTCGACTACAACGGTGGTAAGCATTAGTTGGCAACGAAGTTTTACGACGATAGTGCATGATTTTGTACGTTCTTTCAATAGCTACTTTCTCTTCAAAACTAGAGAATGAAAGGAATTTATAAAATCCCATAAAATTATGCAAAATACACATGTCAGTGCACGTCAACATTTTTGTATTTGAAAGGTTTCTGGATCTTCGTGTTACATGTTAAAATCAAATTAGAGGAGTTGCAAGATTCCGAAAAATAAATAAATAAATACACAAAGTGACCGTAAAAGTTACCCCCCTCCCCACCCCCCTCCCCAAAATCGATCCAATTTCAGTCCAAGATTATAATTTCTTTCTATGGAAGGCTTAGAACTCCCAATGTAAGGGGAAAAGAAAAGGAGCGGCCACATAACTAGCTTTTCCTTGGTATAGAGTTCATAATTTTTCTTATAGTCTTAATGAGTTACTAAACTAATAATTCGAGAGACACTCATTAGCAAATTCCTTAATTGTATTCATGTATAGATAGGAGGAACATTTTAATTAACTATGGAAATCACCGTTTCTCTATATTTTGTTGGCTGCTAACATAGCAAAAGGAGTTTCTTGTATAATCTATTATTTCCATTTATTTACAAATGCACGCATCCCCCTTCTCATATTCTTTTGGATACAATTCAATTTATACGACTCTGTTTCCTTTCCTCCGATTCCTTTTCACATTAGTCGTTCCTCCTCCAGGTGTCCTGGATGATCTTGCCTTTTTGACGACTATAAAGTTCGTAGTATTGCTAGGTGAGCCGCAATGATTTATTCTTATAGTAATTAAAAAAAAGTAGTTATTCTAACTTATCAAAATTTTCCTCAGTTCAATTTTGTGCAGTGAAATTCATAATTGGGATGCCATTTGTCGTGATACTTCTAATCTACAAGTATAGAGCAAGACACTTAGCAATGGACAAGAATATTGAAGAATTCTTGCAAACTTGTAACAACTTTTGCCTATAAGGTACTCTTACTCAAACGTTAGGAAGATCACCAAGAATTTTAAGCATAAACTGGGCGAAGGGAGATATGGTTCCATGTACAAAGGAACAGTTAGAAGCGGCAACGAAGTGGCCATCAAGATTTTAATGCAATCCAAGGCCGATGGCCAAGATTTTGTCAGTGAAGTGGCAACTATTGGAAGAATTTACCATGTTAATGTAGTGCAACTCATTGGTTTTTGCTTTGAAGGCTCAAAACAAGCTCTAGTGTATGATCTCATGTCAAATGGATCTTTGGATAAGCACATTTTCACTGAAAAAGGTGACAAGTTTCTCAATTATAAGAAAACACATGAGATTGCTCTTGGGGTGGCGAGGGAGAGTGAATACTTACATCGTGGGTATCAAGCCTCATAATATTCTTTTAGACTAGAATTTCACTCTGAAAGTTTCTAACTTTGGACTCGTGAGACTTTATCCGATTTATCGTAGCATGGTCTTGGTGACTCCTGCAAGAGGAACCTTGGGATATATGGCACATGAGTTGTTCTATAAAAACATTGGCGGTGTATCTTATAAATCAGATGTCTATAGCTTTGGAAGGTTGCTCTTGGAAATGGTAGGTAGAAGGAAGAATATGAATACAAATGCAGAAGGCTCAAGCCAAATTTATTTTCCCTTGTGGGTGTATGGCCAAATCAATGAAGGAGAAGGTGTTGAAATGGAAGAAGTTGTAGAAGAGGAAAGGAAGGTGATGAAAAACATGACAGTAGTTGCACTTTGGTGTATACAATCAAACCTTGACTATCAGCCTCCAATGAGCACAGTCCTAGAAATGCTTGAAGGAGATATTGGTAAACTTCAAATGCCTCCAAAACCGCTTATTTGCTCAACGATGACAAAGCAGAGATGGAACTAGAAACATTCTTAACTTCATCAAGTGCCCAGATAATTTCCGCTAGTTTTCCTTTTGGAGATAGCGATAATGGTTAGAGGTTCATGCCTGGTTTGACTGGAAAAGTTTTGTGTATTTGTTATATGTCCCAATAATTTAGTATAATGTTGGGAGGAACTTGGGCTAGTTTAGCTCGACTGTGATTGCTTTCGAGATTGTGCTCCTCTACCCTTAGTGTTGTTGTGTTATTGTATTTTATATAGTTTTGCTCTCTTGCCTCCTCCTTTAATAGGATAAACAAATTGGTAAGAGTGCAAGGATAAAAAGGGTGGGGGAAGGGATGGAGATCAAGAACTTTCGTCCCTCATCCCGTGATTTAAAAGCAATGCCAATTAAAAAGCTATAATGACCTGCGATCTGGCCATTTAACGTAGTTCTACCGGCGTGTGATTACTCAACATCAAGAACTCCCAATTTCGACTTATATATTCATTTTTCAAAGAAAATATATATGCATACGTTTTACAAATTAGACACCCTACTTGTACATGTGAGAGACAACTTTTATTAAAATGGAAAAGAAGAATGCATTAAATGAAATAATTCAATGAAGTTTGTATTTGAAGAAACTCACGTTCCATTTTAGCATTAACATGAAATTATGGACAAGTAACAAGGTCTGAAAATTGCAATTTTCCCTTTGATTATTGCGGTGATTTTAATTGACGGGTTGGAGAATCTCAGAGCACTTTAATGAAACTTCATCAACCTGCTAGACATCAGCCCCGGGTAACTTTATTCAAGAACAATACTTATATAGATTTCTATAAATAATCAAGAACAAAATATACAAAATTCCAAGTTGAACTTCTATTTTCCTAAACTTATGAATTACTAATATACAATCTATATACGGCAACTTCATTCAAAATCCTCCAGTAAAAGACAAATGCTTGCCTCCATTTTTGGTGAAAAGTATCATGCTTGCTCAACCTAAATCTTGGCTCCATCGTCAAGAAAGAGTCAAAGGTCAAATCGATAAGACTATGATCCGTTCCTAGTGAACCCTATCCTTTTTTTTGTCTTTGGTGATTTCTTTTTGGTCAAAATTTTTTGATCTCTTTTGAACACGTTATAATATTCTTCCCCAAAGATAATGACGAAACTATAAAGTCCACATCTGTTATGCCAATGAGCTATGGAGAATTTTCTTCTACACTAGTTCTATAGAGTTGATAATTCTTTCAATTTCTTGACATCTCTTTTTTTTTTTCCTTCAAATTGAATTTTTGCAATCCTTAATTATCAGAATCCATCATTCGTAATTTACATGGATTGAAAATGAATCAAGGTCTAACTGATTCTTAAGGCAGCTTTCGTGTCATCTTAGAAAAAAAAAATCCATTAACATCAGATATATGCAATGAAATGAAGTTGTAAGACGGCTAAATATATGAATTGTCAATTGTGATGTTTTCTTGCCATAAAGAAATGGTGATGATGATGGGTTTTACTCGCTACTCCTGTAATGTTCCTAACTTGATTGATTTTGTTTTATTGGTTGACATGGACTTTTCAATAGACGACCTCAAGTCTTCATATTCAATATCTCTCGTTTGCCAATATTGCATGTGCATCCTATCATTGTTGATCCTTCCCCACATATCAAGCCCCAAATTTCAATTACCCATTGACTGAGAGGGACATGATTTTCCCCGAAATTCCACCCCTCTACTATGTGTCATCGGTCTTTCTCGTTGAGCTACTAGAGGATGGGTACACAAAAAATCCGGCTTCATTGTGCAGTGAGGTTCACAAGATAAGGTAGGGTGCGAAAATAGTTATACGAATTACATTATCAAATTCCTCTATAGAAATAATGACCACGCCGATTCTGGCGACATCCTCATGGTTGATGTTGATTGTAAAAGTGTAGTTACTTCCCCCTTCTCTCTCTCTCCCCCCTCAAACATATTTTCTAAAATATCTCAAATGAGTGGGTATTAATAAGCTGTGATAGCTGCAAATGCATCGGTTGTCAACGGATCTTGCACCATATTGTAAAGCTCTAAAAGCTTGCACAAACAGCAACCTAACATTTATTTCTAGGAACATTCAAATCTTGTAGTAAAGCCCTAAAATTTTATTTAATTTTGAGCATGATTTTTATCTAAGATTTCCACACATTTTAAGAGAAAACTACTTTAAAAAAAAATTAAGCTTTTTCCTAGTTTTTACAAAAAATAAAAAATTCGGAATTTTTTTATTTTTAATTAATTTTTAGAAAATTTAAAATACTTTTTAAAAAATATAATTTGTTAAAAAAATTCTTTTAATCTGAAAAAGGGGATCCGGGCAGGGGCCTTGGGCCCCACCCAATGTGGGCAGCGACTGGTCTCAGGAAACTGGGCTCATGGGCTCAATCGGAATTTCAAATTGAACACTCCCTAGCCAGTAGTCCCCACCAAATCAAACCAAGCCAAGCCCAAGCTTACCTAGGGCCACCGCGACCCCAAATTAGAAATCATTCTAAGCCCAAATTTCTTAAGAAAAACAAATCAAATCCTAAGCCCAACTTCTCGCACGACCGAATTAAGCCCAAGGCCCCCTAAACTACACTAAGCCCAGTCCAAGTTGAATACCATATTCGCAAAGTCCAAACTCGAGCTCAGCTTTCATTCTTTCTTCCCAAGAACTCCCCGTCTCTTCTTTCCCCAGGAGGCTAAAAACACTCGCCGACTCGCACATGAACACATTCAAGCTTTCGACCCTGGACAATTTATGCATCGCCACTAAATCCCATTACCCTTACCGACAGACACCGTCGCCAACCACCAAGAGGTCATTATCGCCAGGCCATTAATCATCTTCGTCGATTGCCCGGCTTGCCCGCTCGGGGATGGCCAAAGACGAGCGGCCTTGAGCCGGCTGGCGACTAACCCTGAAAGTCGTTGATCACCAGAGAACTTGTCGCTGGCCATCACCGGATAAACACTACCAAGGTAACAAGCATGGGAGTATACGAAAGAAACAACCACAGCAGCCACGATCAACCAGATAAGGCTTCACACGAGACAAACTCAGTGACTAACGATCAAAACAAATACATGAGCTCCGGACATGGCAAAAACTTTGTTGAGATTGACGTTGATGATGAGGTGGATATTTTGATTCTATGATCCTAGTTTTACTTTATAAATGGAATACTATTGTTACTGCCTAGGTCAACAAGCTTGATATTTGATGAGGTTCGCAATTTGAATCAAAGTGAAGACATTTGTATAAAAGAATCCGATGTACTTGCATTTGTGCTTTAGTAGGTAAAGGTAGAGGAAGAACTAGTATTAGTGTTTTGACACATAATTTTTTATAACCCCTTTATTACATAGAAAATTAGGGATCAATCTTGACTCTTAAACAAAAATATTTTAAATTTGTATTAGCACTTTAGGAGCATTTACATTAACAGTAATATGCCCATATAATTGCATTCGACTTTTTTGGATTTAAGCAAAAAGGTTTATGAGTTTAATTGAATTGATTGGACTAAGTTCTTATAAATTGAAAATATGGCTAAACTTGTTTATCCTGAAATTTATAACATGGGTGCCAAGTTGGGAAATTGATTTGTTATATGCAAACTTAGTTAGTAATTAAATCAATGTGGGATTAAAGGAAAGGTTTCCAATACTTAAATATTGTGTATATCCTTTGATTCAAAATAGGAAATAGATACTTGCAAGAAACCCTAGACTTTCTCTTCAGGAGAATTACAAAAAAAGTCCTAAACCTATTACAATTGTGTTAATTTAGTTCTAAACCTTTTACAATTGTGCCAATTCAGTCCATCCGGCCAAAATTGGTCGGCCAACGCTGACATGGACGCCAGCCGTTCGGCGAACGCTGACATGGCATTTTTTAAATATTTTTTTTTTCGAATTTTTAAATACTTTTTTGAATTTTTGAATTCTTTTTTTTTTTTCCCATCTTCTCCTTCCCCTGGCCGGTCGGAGGTGAGGGCCGGCAAGGGCAAGGCCCTGCCAGATCTGGCGAGGTCCCACTAGATCCGGCAGGGCCTTGCCCAGCCAAGATGAGGGTTGACCTTGCCAGTGGTCGGCGAGCTCGACCCTCGCCGGTGGTCGGCGAGGTTGCCTTCGGCCGGCGGGGGCGAGCCTCGCTAGTGGCCGGTGAGGCTGACCTCATCGACCCTCGTCGGCCGGAGGAAGGAGAAGGTGGGGGAAAAAAGAAAAAAAATTCAAAAATTCAAAAAATATATATTAAAAAATATTTAAAAAATTGCCATATTAGCATCCAGCTGGCGACCTCGTCGGACCGGCCGGCCAATTTTGGCCGGATGGACTGTATTTGCACAATTATAAAAGGTTTAAGACTAAATTGGCAAAAAAAAAAGTTCAGTACTAAATTGGCACAATTGCAATAAGTTTAGGACTTTGTTGGTGATTCTCCCCTTTCTCTTCTAAGTTGGTGCTTTCAGAGTTCAGAATAGGAGGTTCACAATTTGAAGAACAAACATACGGGGACATCCGCAGTGGAGAAAACGGTTCATAATTGAAGAGCGGAGCTCTTACACGTGCATGCCAAGGGAAAGGAGCAGTTGAGGTTTAATTCAAGAAAAAGACACAAACACAAATAAGAAGGGAGTCAGAGGTTCGAGCAGTGGTCTTAAAAGAAAGTGGAAGAGTGGTAGAAGGGAAAAGAAGATAAGTGAAGCAAGCAGACACCACCGAGGTAGCCCTCAAGGTGTCTCCTTCAACAGCACCCCCGTGAACTGCACTGCCTCTTATCCACATCGAGTGTGGCATTTCTTTTTTTCCCACGAACATCGCGTTGCTACATAATTCGTTCCCGTGTATTCTTGACGAAAAACTAAGGACATTGCTCGGTACACTGCTAGTGCAAATGATAATTTTCACCCTTGACGTTGAATAGCTGACACTCATACCATGTAATTTCCTTGACTTAGGCAAAGTCCTATATGTCGTCGCTCCATCACTGCCTTACTAATGATCCCTCATGCAGAGAACCTTAAGAACATTCCATAGAATCACATGAGAAGTTCTTCAGAAGTTCAGTAAGTGAATGCCCACAAAAGAGAGAGTCAACTCCCTAACATTATGCATAGATGTTTCATACATCTTTTGTCCTCATTTCCTTCAAGCGTGTGCCTTGGCTTCCCCAGTGCGTTAATGGGATCGTGTTGTTCTCAGTACTCATGTAGGAAGGCGCTCGCGCACAGTCAACCCAGGATTCATGGAAAATTCACAAAGACCGAGGAATGGAACGCTCCCAAGAGGCAGAAAATATTGGGCATTGACTACCAATATCTAGGCCGCAATAGCCGTTCCAGACGAATACCAGAGAGAGTTTAGCCTTACAAGAAGTCGATGAAGAAGGTGTTGGATGTATGCCCTAAAGCTACTATGTAATAGTTACATATTAGGGATTTCAGTTGTACTTTCATTATTATTATTATTTAATTAATGGCAATGACGTATTCATTCATTTGTCCAATTGTTTTATATTTATGAATGATTCCATAAGATCAGTTGCAACTAGACCTATTCTTGAGACGTCAAGAATATATGTGACGGGTTTATAGTTAGACTGAATCTCTAAATCGTTCCCGGTCGATGGATTATTTAGTGGATATTAATAATCCTGTTGAGACCGGTGTGTTCTTAACTTCACCATTAAGTATTGGATACTTAAGGGAATGATGAGTCACAAGTCATTGGGTATTGTGATGCCTAAATTAAGAACACGAGGTGTTTGTATAAGACAAGTTCACTTTGAACGTGACACGTATGGAACAGTTAGCGACATGGAAGCTTTTAGCATGGTCAATGTCTAATTGTTCATGCTTTGTTCTTGTGTAAATAATCCTTAGACCTGAGGCACAATGTTAACTTGTGTGTCGAACAACTATGGTTCACAGGTACACGTAATGCCGGGTCGTTGATCCGTCTTTGTACCGATGGTCATATTTTGTTCATATACGAAGTTACACGTGTGCGCAATATGGAATCTGTCTCCTTGTTATATGCAAGGTATAATGATGATGTCCTATGCGATCTAATTATGACACTGCATTGAAATCCTCGGCCGGGGTTGTAACCGAGAATAAATTGTTTATGTCTCGAATAAAATGCATGTCAATTAGATTTGTGCATATGATCGAATTAATGATTTGACAAATATTCCATGGTCTTTGTTTGATCGGGACATAGTAAGATAGAGGGATTGAATTACCCTATAGCCAAAGCTGACAGGTTCATTATGTTCTTAAAGCATTCACACTATCTCGGGTAGCCATGACATATTGCTAGATGTCAATCATGGCTTGTAAGATCCAAAGATTAATCGGGACAATTAATTCTTTTGGGAGTACTAATGTGTTAGTACAAGTCTTACTACCAGCTTAGTGATGAACCTAGGGATGTCACACACCATAAACAATTGGGATAACGTGGAACAAGAGAGAAATGATGTTGCAAAATTGTTTGCAATTACTGTAATCGAATTGAGTCGATTTGAAATTAAATTAAATGAGATTATATTTAATTTGTATTATAGTCACGAGCCTCCTTGCATATGATGCACACGCATGCCCGAAGTGGATATATCTTAATGTACTCCAATTGCACATATAAAGGTTACGTTCTTTTTTATTTTAAAGGGGATTGATTAATTAATTAATTATTTGTTTAAGTAAAGAATTAATTAATTAATACCTTTTAATGACTAATAAAAATATATATATATATATATTTAAAGTTTCATGCATGTGCACGAAGCACATGCATGAAACTCGGATGGTCAGCAACTGCTGACCATTCAAGCACGATGGTCAGCAGTTGCTGAACATCATGCACGAATTCGTGCATGAGCAACCGCTCATGCACGAAGTCGTGCATCAGCAACCGCTCATGCACGATCGTTCGTGCATGAGCGGGGGGATGATCAACAACGGTTGCTGATCGTCCATTGATCAGCAACCGTTGCTGGTTTATATATATAAATAATTTTATTTAAAAACGAAGTAGAAAATGTGTAACAAAGGGCTGCTGAAAATAGAGAGAGATGGGTGTGTTCTTGTGTTGTCTTTGAGAAGCAAGAAAGGAAAGGTTTTTCTCTCATCCGAGGCCGTGACTATAATACATCAAAGGATACGGCGGATTGTCTCCACGAGATTGCTAGCACGATCGAAGTGGTGAATATCCAAAAGTTCTCTCTTCCGTTCGACGTTCGTTGTTGGTGTGTCGAACTAGAGGTCCGACATTTGTGGGGCTCGGGCTCGAACTCGTAGAACATCCGAACCAATTCGTGTAAAGCGCGCTTCGAGAGGTAATTCGTGTAACTCTCTTTTACATTCAGATTTTTGATTAAAACGCACGAACAACGCCTTCGGAGAATCATGTAAAATATATCTTCTTATTTCCGCTGCGTTCTTTTTGTTAATTTTAACTATACATGATTCATGAAACCCCAACAGAAGGCTTGTTGAAGTTAGGACTCAGTAAACGGAATCCCCAACTCCCGCAAACTAGTTGCTCTCTAGATCTACCGCAGTAACACTCCTATATAGACCAGAAGCAGCCGGCAAGATCTGTACATAGGTTTGTTGAACAATAAAGGGTGGTCGAGAAAGACATGTAGATGCTTGTACTCACATATATCTAATGTCGTTCATGTATCGGGTGCATCGATGCCGCCACTACTTAGTGAGTTCTTCCATCATAAAGCACTGACATCTCTCTCTAAACGGCCCTGAAATATTCTTGCGGACAGTCTACCTGAAGCATGGGATTCTCCGATGTGTCACCTCCATTAACAATTTGAACCAAACAATGATGGATGCGGCTCTGGTTTTGATTCCCATTCACACAAAGACGACGCTAAAGCGCAAAAGAAAAAGCGGCTGAACTCTCAAAATCATAGATATTCGGGCACTAAAAATTTCCAGTGCAAATAATGAAAAGTGTTTCTCAGATCCTTGGTGGGGTCGATTCCGTTTGTAGATACAAAACAGCTTTACAGTCACTTTGCTTGTGCGACACCATCTTTCCATTCCATAGCTCATATTGTCACAATAGCAGCAGCAGCAGCAGCAGAGGTTCATCGTTTCCCATTATGCATATTTCCTCAAATGCTCAAGCAAATCTAAACAAAGTATCAAAGGTAGCGTATGTCATTGATGTTGTAATAAAATTAATGTACATATTACTTGAATTTTGAGAGTTATTAATGATGAATAAATATTTAAAATAACAACTTCGCACTTAAGTTTCTTGAATGCAATCAAATATAAATTGGGAAAAGCACAAGAAAAAGTCATAAACTTATTTCATGGATGCAAAGTTAATATGAAACTTTTCAATTTGACCAATTTCATCCTAAACCATTTGACGAATTGCCAATATAGTCATTTTGCTCAAAATTGGTTGAAAATCACTTTTATGGACACTGTTCATCGCTAATGGGAACAATTTTTGTATTTTTATAATTTTTTTAAATTAAAAAGGGAAAAAAAGAAAAATAATTGCATAAATTGTCTATTTTAGCACCGGCCATGTTACGTAGGGGTGAGCATCAGTCCAGGATCAACTCTGGACCAACCCTGGACCGGCCCAACCCTGTCGGTCCTGGTCCGGTTCCCAGGGAGATTGGATCGGTCCTTTGGTCTTAGAATTCCTAGACCAGCACTGTGCGGGTCGGTCCTCGATCTTCAGAATTCCGGATCGGTCCAACCCGGACCAACCATGACTATATATATATAGTATTATTTATAATTTTTTTTATAGAGAAAAAACCTTAAAATAAACGGCGTCAACAACATCAAACAGCTCTTTAGTGAAGAGTTCAAGTAATTTTACATTGTTCTTTAATAATTTAGGTTTTTAATGTCTTTTATGGCATCTATAGTCATAATTTACGAATGAGGAAAATATTTTTGTGAGGAGTCCTCACAGCGTTCAAAAAGACACCTTATGTCATCCTCCTCTAATATTCGTTCTCTTCTGTCTTATTTGTCATCTTAGTCTTTAATTTGTTAAAATTGAAAAAAAAACTTCTCCACTCGCCACTCAACACTTGCCACTCAACACTCTCCTCGCTCGCTTTGGGTCACTCGTGTCGCTTGTCGCTCAATGCTCGCTTGGCTTGTTGCTCCCCACTCGACATTCAATGCATATTCTGTTCGACGCTCACCCCACTTAACCCTCTCCGCTTGCTTTTCTTAGCTAACCTTACTAATCATCGAACCCATTGGGTCGGTACTGTCCTCGGTTGCCCTTTCAAGGAGTACAAAAAATTAAATAAAAAATTATTAGTTAGTCCTAGGTTGACCTTGAAACCGGACCAAACTCATTGGATCAGTTCAGTTCTCAATCGCTTTTTTAAGGAGTACAAAAAACGAAATAAAAAATTATTAGTTGGTCTCGGGTTGACCCTGGAATCGGACCGAATTGATTGGGCCAGTTCGGTCCTCGGTCCCAAGCTCAATAGGGTCGGTCCTCGGTCACAAAAATTGAGGACCCAAACTGAGCGGGTTGGTCCTAGTGTTAGGGGGTGAATCGGCCCAACCCGGACCATGCTCACCTCTAATGTTACATAGGACCATTGCCGTCTATGTTAGTGATTTCTAGTTAAGATAACTAAATTGGCAAATCTTCAAATGGTTCAAGATAAAGCTAAATTAAAAAATTTACAACTGAGCTGGTATATGTATAATAAGTTTATAACTTTTTTTGGTAATTATCTTAAACGATATCCATGGGGAGTAACGCTTTTGTCTAACATATGATCTTTTATCAAGGATGTTGCAGTTGATAATAGAAACTATATTTTAACTCGACCTTTGACATTTTGATGCATCAAGGAAAGTTCCCTGCATAATGCTTAATGGGCTGCGCCCAAAAAAAAAAATCTGATAAAATGAAAATAAATATGGTTCTTTTTGGGCCAGAAATCCAAGAACTTACATTTGTGCAATTTCAGAACAAAGGGAGTTCTCACAGGGCTGGGAGAAGGTAGCAGATCCAATTTCGTGGCGAGCTATTTGTTCTTTGAACCTACAACTCTATTGGGCTCTTCTTGATATGGGCCAGTTTAAAATGAGGAAAAGCCCAAAGAAGAGATTGGGCTCCGGTGTTAACCGCAGTAATCTCCCAGGTGATCTACGCTGAGTTCAAGAGGCAGCAACGCATCAGTTCTTGATTTTCTGAAGCTATGGGATTGTCTTCACGAACTTCTTCTTAGTGATTTTTTTTTTGGTCGAATTATTCTTTATGAATGAAAGTGATGCTTTTCTGACCGCCCCCCCCCCCCCCAAAAAAAATTGTGCAATTTATGCTGAGATTATTTGCAGTACAAGAAATTAAATTTCAAAAATTCTCATTCGATTAGAACAAAGCCGTCGAAAACAATGCAAAAAAGAATTGAGTATCGCATGAAACTTTGTTCCATAGTCAATCATCACATTACCATCATGACCAGACGAGCTATCCAACTTTTGCAAACTCAATGAGCATCCTCATCTCCAAGATACTAGGAATCTTAATCTATGGCTGAGCAACCTCTAGTCGACCGAGCTTGGCAACATGATGCCTCAAACTAGGAGCCAAAAACTTTGCAACGTGTGGCTTGTGATGCCTCCTGCATCTAAGGGTACTCCTAGATGCTTCATGTTGGAAAAATATGGTTTCGAGTTGGGTAACAACGGTCGGTCTTTAGAGTAATCAAGTCGGACTTTGAGGCGCAATATCACTTTTTTTAAGGACTTATTTGCCCCCCACAAAGTTGCTAATAGTCATTGGCAAATATCCTTTAGGATACAACAAAGTCTCAAAATTGAGAATACTAGATAGCAATTGTAATATTTCTCCAAGGTCTCTGTAGGAAATAATTGAAAAGAGGGCTGTATTTTTTTAAAAAGAATGCTCAAAAAGATAAAAATGATCACATTCACGTTCTTCTGAAAACTGACATGTATATATAAAACAGTCTTAAAACATAGGCAACTTTTTGTGAAAAATTGCAAAATGAACAAACGTGTCCTTTTGAAAAATTGTCCAGATGGAAGAAGTTAAAAAAATGAACAAATATAACCTTCCGGGAAAAGTTGTAAACTGAATGAGTATATTTTTCAAAGGTTATCTTGAAAAGACAAAAACAAAATTCTGAATAAAAAAAATAAATTATTATTTTATAATAAAATTTCGATTTTTTTAAAATAATTTTTGAAAAATTCTCAATAAACAAAAAACAACATTTAAATTGATTAAAGTTAATAAAATAATCGATAATAAAAATAATAATAATAATAATAAATGGGTTAATGCTAATTAAATCGCACACCCGCACGCTGATTGGGCGTCGCCAACCCACCTAATAATTTCTCCTGCATCCTCTCTCTTCAGACTCTTCAAGTACACCACGCCCTCTCTCTCTCTTCTGCTGTCTTCTGATGAAAAGAACGAAGCCCCCTCGGTGTATATGATCCCTCTCCCGATTTCTTACTCCCTCGGATTTTCGCTCTTGCGGCTCGATCTCGGCAGTGTAATGATCTTGGCGGCCACGAGGCTCATAGTTGTCTCTGCTTGATCTCCTCTCCCACTTGTTCTCCTTGTCATACCTTCGTCAACCGGTGAGATTTTCCGTCACCAACTCCCATCTTTGACCCGATCTTCTTCAGTTTTTTGACTGGACCTTGCGCCTTTTACTCATTTTTATCCGCAGAAATGGCGACCAAGAAGAGCGTCGGGTCTCTGTAGGAGGCCGATTTGAGAGGGTGTTCATGAGGGTCGATCTCAACGTCCCCCTCGACGACGCTTCAACATCACGGACGACGCCGGAGTTCGCGCCGTTGATCCCACCATCAGTCTGCTTTTTTGGGGTAGTGTGTTGATCTGTCTTCCACGTTTTGGTTGCTCATTCCATGCCATCCGTTCCCTGGGATGGGCTGTTCATTGGATTCCCACGATAAAATGCTCATGAATGGTTTTCTTTAGCAGGTTGGTCTTGTTTCTGATTACGATTCGTTAGCTGGGACTCTATATCAGGTAGCACTGATTTTATTATTATTTTATTTTAGTTTTTTGGGCCTTTTTTAGACATTTTAGGAGACTTCTCGAAATTCTTGTGGCCCTTTTAGCTATTGCGGCTCTGTGAGTCCTCTCCCTCTTTACGTTTAATGTTTTAAATCTGGCAACTTTTCCAGTGAAGTTTGATGTTACTTTGGTGATTCTTAGTATGTTAACATGGTTGGCGATAATATGGATCTTAATCTCTCTCCCTTACTTGTAATATGAATACCTTCATGAAACTGCTTACAACATATTTTATGACGAAATGCACAAATCAAGTTGTATGTTAGTTTATCTCTAGTACCGCAACTATTCCCAATAGGTGGCTTCTAGGTTCTCGGTATACAAAGTAGCTTAAGGTTCCAGAAACTGGAAATCGGTCCAACATGGTAGGGTCTATATTACCTTGAACCTGGATCGACTCTCGAGCCACTCACTCCTAATTTGCACCCAACAATTATGTGGAGAATCGAAGAAACGTGGAGATAAGAGGACAGAGAGAAAGATCTTTTGAATTTTCTATGGTTGTAAATGTCCTAGGTCTGCTGTATCCGTAGTTGATCTTTCAATTTTCTCGATTTCATGCATTTAGTATGTAGACTGACTTGGCCTTTTCTACAGTACAAGGTGGCTCCAAGTCTCCAATCAAACAAGGATCATCAGTCTCTTTTCAATCCTTTTATATAGTGCCTTCTCCACACACGCAGACCAAGCAATTCTCTACAAATTTCTCTTTGCCCAAAGACGAACAGAGACATGATTAAGGCTCTCAGCTCCACGAATGTCTATCCAGTGTTGCTACTTGTTCTTGTTCTATTGCGAGCGATGACTAGCAACGCCGGGCTGAGTAATTCACAACGCGCCGTTTCATCCTGTGGTGACATTCGTAATATAAGAGAGCCTTTTCGACTGAAGAATGACCCGAGGGGATGTGGTGACTTGAAGAATGAGTTGGTCTGTGAAGATAATCGAACTGTTTTGTACCTCCATGAAGGCCGATTTTATGTGCAGTCCATCAATTATTCCGCCTATCAAATTAATTTAGTTGACGATGGGCTGCAAAAGGATAACTGCTCATCTCTCCCCCATCATTCGTGGACTCTGCATAACCTCATGAACAGTGTCGATCTACGCAACTCATACTACTACTCCTACATAGGCACATTGGCCATTGTGAACTGCTCAAAACCAGTTAGTTCTCGACTCTACATCTCTACTGGTCCATGCATTAAGGGGTCGTATTCTTCCAACAAATTATCGAATGGGAACTTGTATGCTTTGCTCAATCCAAAAGTATCGGATGTTAGGGATATCTGCACCATTAGCAGGTGGACGTGGGTATCAGCTGATTTTGAGCCTTATGAGCAGATCAATAGTAGCTCCTACAACTATGAGCTAATTCATAACATCATGGCCGATGGATTTGTTCTCGAATTTTATGGTGTGGGGACAACGGGGAAGACGAAGACAACTTTCTTTTGCTATTTTGATTTCTTTAGTATCTACAGAGGTCAGTTGTGCGGATCCCAGGAGTACTTATTCGGTAAGCATCGGTTGGCAACCAAATTTTACAGCAACTTTGCACGATTTTCAACACTGTCACTTGCTGCTTTCTCTTCAAAACTGGAAATGAAAGAAATATTTAAAATCCTAGAAAGTTTTATGAAAAAATATAAATTTTTGTATATGTCAATATGTGTGTATCTGAAAGGTTTGGGGAGCTTGGCGTTACAAATTAAAATCAAATTGTTGGATTAGTAAGATTGGCAAAAAAACAAGAAAAGTGACAGTAGAAGTCATCCCAAACAGACCGATTTGCGCGTATACATGTGCCTAGGTTACAATTCCTTCCCAACAAAAAGCTATAACTCCCTCTGTGAATAAAAGAAAGGGATATTGTGCCAGCAGCTACATGACTAGTTTTTTCGTTGGCAGAGTTCAGATTAGTCTCTTAATTAGTTCCTTAATTAGTTACTTAGCTAATGATTTGAAAGACACTCGTTGACAAATTCCATAAAACATTATTTATATATCGATAAGAGGAAATAAATTATTGATAAAAAAATGAAATCACCGTTTCTATCTATTTGTTGATTGCTAACAACGCAAATGGGTTTTATTGCATTGTCCATCATCTATGTGTGAAGCTTATTATCTCCATTGATTTATAGATGCATGCATCCCACTTCTTGCATTCTTTTGCTTCTTTTGCACAAAATTCAACTTATACATAGAAGCTTGCTTTTACTTTGTTTTCTTGTGAGTTTTGTCTTCCAAATTTCTTTTCCTTTAATTCCTTACATCATTCATTCCTTCCACAGGTGTCGGGGATTTTGCATTTTTCACAACTTTGGATGTTATGTTTCTGCTAGGTAAGCCGCAATGATTTGTTCTTACAATAATTAAAAAAATATATTCTAATCTATCAAAATTTTTCAGTGTATTTCTGTTTAGCAAAATTTGCCATCGGAACGCCACTTGTTGCGATATGTCTAATCTACAACTACAGAAGAAGGCACTTAGCAATGGACAAGAACATCGAAGAATTTTTGCAAGCTCATAACAACTTCTTCCCCATAAGGTACTCTTACTCGAATATTAAGAAGATCACTAGGAATTTTAAGCATAAACTAGGTGAGGAGGGTATGGTTCTGTGTACAAAGGAATGCTAAGAAGTGGCAACGAAGTGGCCATCAAGATTTTAAAGCAGTCCAAGGCTCATGGCCAAGATTTTATCAATGAAGTGGCTACTATTGGAAGAATTCATCATGTTAATGTGGTGCAACTCATTGGCTTTTGCTTTGAAGGCTCGAAACAAGCTCTCGTGTATGATCTCATGTCAAATGGATCTCTAGATAAGCACATTTTCACTAATGAAGGTAATAAGTCTCTTGATTATTGGAAAATATATGAGATTGCTCTTGGAGTGGCGAGGGGGATTGAATACCTGCATCGTGGGTGTGACATGCAATATTACACTTTGATATCAAGCCTCACAATATTCTTTTAGACAAGAATTTCACTCCGAAAGTTTCTGACTTTGGACTTGCTAGACTTTATCCTACTGATCACAACATAGTCTCATTGACTGCTGCAAGAGGAACCTTAGGATATATGGCACCTGAGTTGTTCTATAAAAACATTGGTGGTGTATCTTGTAAAGCAGATGTCTATAGCTTTGGAAAGTTGCTCATGGAAATGGCAAGTAGAAGGAAGAATATAAAAGCAAATGCGGAACGCTCAAGCCAAATTTATTTTCCCTTGTGGGTGTATGACCAAGTCAATGAAGGAGGAAGTATTGAAATGGAAGAAGTTGTAGATAGGAAAGGAAGGTGATACAAAAGATGATAATAGTTGCACTTTGGTGTATACAATTAAACCCTTACCATCGGCCTCCAATGAGCAAAGTTCTAGAAATGCTTGAAGGAGATATTGGTAAACTTCAAATGCCTCCAAAACCGCTTATTTATCCACCAGATGAACTAGTCAATGATGACAAAGTTGAGATGGAACTAGAAACATTTTCAACTTCATCAAGTGTCCAGATAATATCTGATAGTTGTCCTTTTGGAGATGGCGATAATGTAGAGAATTATGCATGGTTTGACTGGAAAAGCTTTTTGTATTTTTGTATGTCCCGACAGTCTAGTATTATGTTAAGAGGGACTGGGGCTAGTTTAGCTCATCAGTGATTGCTTTCGAGATTGTGCTCTTCTAGCTCTTAGTTATATTGTGTAATTATATTTCATATAGTTTTGCTCTCTTGCATCCTCCTTTGAAAGGATAAACAAATTGGTAAGAGAGCAATGACATAAAGGGTGGGGGAGGGGATGGAGTTTGAGAATTTTCCTCCCTCATTACGTGATTTAAGAGTAATGCCAATTAAAAAGCTAATAATGTGGTTCTACTAGTGCGTGATTACTCGATGTCAAGAACCCCTGATTTCAACTTATATATTCATTTTTCAAAAAAAAATATACATGCTTAAGTTTTACAAAGTAGACACCTCACTTGCATATGTGAGACAATTTTTATCAAAATGGAACAAAAAATGCATTAAATGAAATAATTCTATGAATTTTAATGCATTTTATATTTAAAGGAACTTATATTCCATTTAAGAATTAACATATAATTACTGACAAGTAACAAGGTCGAAAAATTGCAATTTTCACTTCTGAGGATTGCGGTGATTTTAACGGACGGGTTTGTAGAATCTCGGAGCACTCAATGAAACTTCATCAGCTTGGCCTTTATACTAGACATCAACAATGGGTAACTTTAGTCGAGAACAACACTTATATAGGTTCTTATAAATAATTAAGAACAAAATCTACAAAATTTCGAGTTGCACTTCTATTTTGTTAAACTTATAAATTACTAGTATACACTCTATAAAGGTTAACTTCATTAAAAAAAATGCTTGACTCTATATTTCGTCAAAAGTATCATACTCTGTCAACCTAAATCTATGGATGAGCATGGTCGTCGGGTAGATCGAGAACCTAAGGATTGGGTCGGTTCCCATCGGTTTGTTTCTAGGTTATAGGATATTTAGGTAGGTTCTAAGTTCCAAGAATATGGGAACCTGTTCCGATGGGTAGGTTTCAAGTATTTGTGTTTTTTTTTTTTTATTCTGTGTTTTAGTGCGATCCTATGGCATTTCATGACGTCTAATGACGAGCGTGTAATCTGAAACCACTAATATGAGTTCCTATTTCCGCGGTACCCATGAATGAGACATTACTTTGTTAATATTTTATTTCTTTGTGTGTTTAAATAAGAATTGTGATCAGTCAACTATAGTAAATGATAGTCATTAGAGATAATGATTTATTGCAATCGTTCAGTTAAAAGTACAAGTGGAGTCTCGGTAGACCTTGGAATTGACCCTAAAACCTGTGACGGAATAGGTTCTAAGTTTCTAAGTATGCAAAGTAGGTTTCGAGTTCAAAAAATTAAGAAATTCATTCCGATTGGTAGGTTTCAGGCTTCAGGTGGAACTTGGAACTGCTCACTCCTACCTAAATCTTGACTCCAGCATTGCTTCTATCAAGAAACAAGCCAAAGGTCGAATCAATTAGACTATGATCCTATCTAGTGAGCCCTACCCCCTTTTTTTTTTTGTTTTTTGTGATTTGAAAAGTCTTCTAATTTTGCCAAACTTTCGAACACATTATAAGGTTCTCCCCCAATGATAGTGAGAGAACTATAAGGTTCACGTCTTTTATACCAATGAGTTACGGGGAATTTTCTTGTACAATAATAGAATAGAGTTGATAATTCTTTCAATTTCTTGACTTCTCTTTTTTCCTTTGAATTGAATTTTTTCAATTGTCAATTATTAGAATCCATCAATTCTTAATTTACATGGATTCAATTTGATTCAAGGTCTGCATTGAGTTTTAAGGTGGCTTTTGTGTCATATTAGAAGAAAGAAAATCCATTCACGATGCAAGAAAATATGAAATAACTTACTTGTCTAATAAAATTTCTCCAAAAGTACGAAATGATGTCGTCGGATGGCTAAATATATGAATTGTCAATTGTGATGTTTTCTTGCCAAAAAGAAATGATGATGATGTTGGGTCCTACTCTCTACTTCTCTAAAGTTCTTTATTTGATTATCTACTTAAAAATTGTCCTGTACACTGCTAGTGCAAATTATAATTTGCACACTTGACGTGGAATAGCTGACACTCGTGCAATGAAATTTACTCTGACTTACGCAAAGTCCTATGTGTCGTCACTCCATCACTGCCTTACTAATGATCCCTCATGCAGAGAACCTTTTGTACATTATGTAGAATCATATGAAAAGTTCTTCAGAAGTTCAGTAAGTGAATGCCCACAAAAGAGAGAATTAACTGCCTAACATTTTGCATTGATGTTTTATACACATTTCTTATTTGCATCGTTTGTTTTCATTTCCTTCAAGAAGTGTGCCTTGGTTTCCCCAGTACATTAATGAGATCATGTTGTCCCCAGTATGCATGCAGGAAGACGCTCGCGTACAACCAACCTACGATTCGCGGAAGATTCGCAAAGACTGAGGAATCTGACGCTCCCAAGAGACAGTATGTTGAGAAATATGATTTTGAATCAATAGAGCAATTGAATAAGACTTTAAGGCATGGTATTACTTTCTTTAAGGATCTATTTACCCTATAAAGTTACTAATAGTTACCCGTAAATATCCTCTAGGATACAACAAAGTCTCAAAATAAGAACACTAGATAGTAATTTTAGTATTTTTTCAGGGTCTCTTTAGGAAACAATCGAAAAAATGGCTATAATACTCGAAAAATGATCTCTCACTCATTCATCCAAAAATTGACATATATATATATTGATTTTTAAGAATATAGGCAACTTATGGTGAAATGTTGCAAAACAAAAGTATCGAAGTTGTAGAATGAACAAATGTATTCATTTGGAAGAAGTTGCAAAATGAACAATTGTAACATTTCGGAAAATGTTGTAAACTGAACGAGTATAATTTTCAAAGGTTGTCTTGAAAATACATATATATATATAAATTCGGAATAATAAAAATAATAATTTTTTAATAAATTAAATTTGAAATTTTCATAATTTCCAAAAATACTTAATAAACAAAAACAATCTTTGAACTAATAAAGCTTAAGGGTTAGTGCCAATTAAACCACAAGCAGGTGCATGCGGGTATTGTGAGGTCTAGCCCATACTCAAACTTTTTCTTTGAACAAAGAAAATTCTCACACTTACTAATTGACCTATCTCCTCCCAACTTTCCTATGTGGGACGAGTAAAAGCACACTTATTTTAGAAACAAACTTCCAACACAGTAAATACCAGACATTGACTACCGATAACTAGGCTGCAGTAGCCGTTCCAGAGGAATACCAGAGAGAGACTTTAGCCCCACAGAGAGCCGGGGAAAGTCGATGAAGAAGGCGTGTCGAAGTTAGGACTCGGTAAACGGAATCCCCAACTCGCGCAAACTTAGTTGCTCGCAGATCCACCGTAGTAACACTCCTATGTAGACCAGAAAGCCGCCAGCAAGATCTGTACATAGGTTTGTTGAACAATAAAGGGTGGTCGAGAAAGAGATGTAGATGCTTCGTATTCGCATATATCTACGTCGTTCGTGTATCGGGTGCATTGATGCCGCCACTACTTAGTGAGTTCTTCGATCACTAAAGCACCGACATCTTTCCTCTAAACGGCCCTGAAATATTCCTATAGACATTCTACCTGATGCATGGGATTCTCCCATGTGCCACCTCCATTAACAATTTGAACCAAACAATGATGGATGCGGCTCTGGTTTCGAATCTGAACGACTCCTTCGGCCATTCACACAGAGACGATGCTAAAGCGCAAAAGCATAAGCAGTTCGACTGTCAGAATCATCCATATATTTGGGCACTAAAAAGCTCTAACAGAGAATCAAAGGTTTTGTCTCCACGATCCATCCAAGACTCTTATATAGACTAAAAGAGTTCCTCAGATCTTGGGCGTGGGTCGGTTATGTTTGTAGATACAAATCAGCTTTACAATCACTTTGCTTGTGCGGTAGGAGTTTCCTGCTGGCACCATCCTTCCATTTCATATCTCATATTGCCACAATAGCAGGAGCAACAGAGGTTCATCATTTCCCACTATGCATATTTCCTCAAATGCTCAGGCAAACATAGACAAAGGATCTAAGGTAGCGTATGGCATTGATGCAGTGATATAACTAATGTATAAATTACCTGAATTTCGATACTTATTAATGATACGTAAATATTTAAAAAAACAACTTTGCACTCAAGTTTCTTGAGAATTAATTTTGCAATTAAACTTGCTTTAGTTAGAGATGATGGGGGTATTGTGACTTTGCCTTTTTGATTGAATGCAATCAGATATGTATCAAGAAAATTACAAAAAAAAAAAGCTCTAAACTTATTTTACGGATGCAAATTCAATATTAAACTTTGTAATTTGATTAATTTAGTCATAAACCATTTGACGATTTGCCAATATAGTCATTTCAATCATAATTGGCTAAAAATCTCCGACATGGACGTTGTTTGTCATTGACGTGAACAATTTTTGTATTTGTATAATTTTTTATAAAAGAAAAAAATTACAATTAAAAATGGAAAATGAAGAAAAAATTTGTACGAATTGTCCACATTAACATTGCTTGTGCCACATAACATGGCTACTGTCTACATTAGCGATTTCTAACAAAAATTGACTAAAATGAATATATTAATAAATTGTCTAATGACTGAAATTTAGGACTAAATTGGCATTTATATAATAAATTTATGACTTTTTTTTTAAAGTCTCCATAGATAGTAATGCTTTTGTCTAACATATGATCTTTTTATCAAGGATCTTGCACTTAAAAAGAGAAACTATATTTTGACTCGACCTTTGACATTTTGATGCATTAAGGAAAGTTTCCTCCATGATACTTAATGGGCTGCGCCCAAAAAAAAAAAATGATCAAAAGAAAATGATTAAGTTCTCTCTCTCTCTCTCTTTTTTTTTTTTTTTTTGGGCCAGAAAACCAATAGCTTATACTGGTGCAATTTCGGAACAAAGGCAATTCTCATAGGGCCCTGAGAGGGTAGCAGATCCAGTGTCGTGGCGAGCTAATTGTTCTTTGGGCTTTGACCACCCGATCTACCATTCTATTGGGCTCTCTCTTAATATGGGCCAGTTTAAGATGAGGTAAAGCGCCCAAAGAAGAGATTGGGCTCCCGTGTCAACCGCCGTAATCCCCCGAGTGATCTATGCTGAGTTTTTTTTTTTTGAACAAAGATCTATGCTGAGTTCAAGAGGCAGCAGCAGATCAGTTCTTGATTTTCTGAAGCTATAGGATTGTGTTCACAAACTTCTTCTTTATGATTGAAAAGGCTGCTTTTTTGAACAAAAGGATAAAAAAAGAAAAAGAAAGAGAAAAAAATTGTGCAATTTATGCTGAGATTTTTTGCAGTACAAGAAATTTGATATCAATGTTCTCATTTCACTACAACAAAGCCATAAAAAACAATAGAAAAAAGAATCGGTTACTGAATGAATCAGTGTCCCACAATCAATCATCATATGACCATCATGACCAAGACGAGCTGTCCAACTTCTGCAAGCTTAATGAGCATCCTTGTCTCCAACATACAAGGAATCCTAATTCATGGCTGAGCAACCTCAAGTCGACCGAGCTCAGCAACATGATTCATGAGCATACTTGCAACGTGAAGCCACACTGCATTATAATTCAGATATCGACATTGGAGCCCCATTCCTACTCTTCAAAATTGTGTCGCCAATTCAACAGAAGGTGGTGGATATTAGGGATGTCAATGGGTTGGGTCCGGTCGGGTTTTGATGTTACCCGACCCGACCTGCATCATATGGGTTGTGTGTTCCGACTCGGACCCAATCCGAAAAGCATATGACCTAAAGCAAAGAACTGGTTAGTTCGGGTCGGGTCGGGTCGAGTTTCGGGTCTTTTTTTAATCATTTTTATTTTATAAATAATTGTGGTGGGATCATAAGCCTATCGGTAAGGACTGCTAGAGTGGCGTCCTGGGGAACAAGTATCACTTAGCAACATTGAGATAGCAAAATTAAATATGCATGTTAAAGACAAGAAAAAAACAGTACTGCAAAAGGTGGAAAACGGCACAGAAAAGCCATTTAATCTTGAAAGCCACTTGCACATATTTAGCCTTTATTCACATTGCACATAATCATAAAAAAAAAATACGAGAAATCTTTCATAAGCTGACCATTTGAGGAATATTCAAGCTTGATTTACAGATCATTCAAACATTTTCATCAGTAGATTACAAAGATCGGATAGGATGCTCAAAGTTGAGCTAAACAACCAACAAAGCAATACAAACTTTTGGGGTAGTGAGAGAAAGATAATTGACAGAATCACTAGCGTCACAAACTTCAGCTATCATGAGATTACCTATAAGCAAATCAAACAACCTGCACTTGACAAAAACCCACGTTTAAGACTCCTCTTAATCTTCGTTTCTTGGACTTTTTAATTTGGTCGTTGCCTAAGGAAATTTTTTCCCCTCCCACCACAGAATGCTCCTGCATCTTTATTTCATTCTCACTCTCTTTTTGTACCAGTCCTTTGGTATCATCCAATGATGACAGCTTAGATTCTCTAATAACAACAATTGGTTCAAGGAAGATCCAGTTGCGATAGATACCTATCTATGAGGGATATTTCTTCAAAATCCTTATCCAACCAATGAATGCTTCCTGTACTGGTTGGTCTGAGGGAACCACAAATGTGCAGTATTTCCTCATTCAAACCGCAAAGAAATGATCCTCAGGCTCTCAAAATACATTTACAGTCACATCATATGATAAGGAATGATCATCATGCTCTCAAAATTTACATCACATCATCCATTAAGCAATGATCCTAATGCTCTCAAAATAGTTATTTTACGAAATTTTTTTATAAAGCACAACAGCAACACATTGTGCCAATTCTTTAAGAATCTCAACCACCTAAAAAGCTGATCTAAGTAAAAGTTTTTAAAAGTAATGTACACAGTCCAAATGTCTCTTCCTTTAACCTCGTAATAGCTTCGTCTATGGGTTGACACCCCATTGGTGCTCTTCAATGAAATTCATTTATTTATTGAAATGCAATAAACTAACATTTATCAGTAGGAAAACAACCTGTACAGAAGCAGAGAACAACTAAATAGGGAACTAAATCACGCAAATAATGGAGTAAACATTGGCAAAAAACTTCAGCTAATTTAACATCTCCTCACATATAACAGCATAGAAGCAATTAGAAAACTCTAAAAGGGACCTCAGTCAGCGGGAGAACATGATAAAACACTAAGTGGCACAATTATTCCATTCTTTGGGTCTTTGTAACAAAATCGAAACATAAGACTCAAAATATCTTCGCCTTTCGAAACGATTCCTCAGCAATTGGTGAGCAAAAGGTAGAAATAGAAAATCAATTCAAAATCTCTTTGGGTCAATCAAACATGTGTTAAGTTTCTGCTGAAAAGTGGATCAAGAGGCTCTAAATTGTTAAAAGTATCTCAAGTGGGAATCAGTCGCATCAAATTTCAGTCTGGCAAGAGCATCAGAAAAGGCATTAACTTTAGCTCTCCCCAACTTCTATCGACCTCTCTACAGCCATCACTGTCGTACGCGCCAGACGGACAAAATCCTCAAAGGGGAATTTGAACCATAATTCGTATCTCCCCACAAGTAGAACCGTTCGTGAAGATTATACGAGACTGAGGATTTTACATATCGACCGAAGAACCCATACTGAAGAACCCATAAGGTCAAAAGGACGACACATCAGAAATATTAGAGCAAGAAACACTTATCTTGACCCTCCCTTCATTTGTTTCAAGCAAGTGAATGATCAGAACTCAACGCCAACCAACACGGTCCAAGAAACAACCACGTCTCTCTCCGTCAGGCACTTAATTAAACACTCGATGCGCGCTCATCAACAAGCACATCCCCACAAACCCAAGTAAGATTGCTCCCAAAAAACATCACCCCAACAATTCCACAAGCAAAAACCGAAACACTCCCCACTCCTCTCCGTCTTCGATATATCTCGACCCGGCACAAGAAGCCAGATCGGCGAAAGCACCTTACCTTTTCTGCCGGTTGTGTGAGATCGAGGCTTGGACGTGAGAAGTAGTCCTCAAATGGCCGTCCAGTGAATCTTCGCAAAAGCGGTCCGTGGCGTTCGCGTGGACCCAAGGGACAAGAAGAGGCCAAGGAGGAGGAAAGGCCGTTGACGGCGGTGGAGTCGACGGAAGGGTTCCAGCTCTGAAGTTTCAGTCTCTCTTTCGTGAAGGTATGGGCAATGTGTCTCGCTTGTTTGGGTTTTTTAATGTAAGTAACGTGTTTGGTTTGGCTCGAGCAATGTTTCGGCCCTAACCAAACACTAAACATGTACTCCATTCATTTTATAATTGTTTCCAGATCAATATTAAGAGCCAAAACCTATACTATACTTGTTTTGTGTTCGGGTTGAGTCGGGTCAGGTTCTTAGACACCCCTAGTGCATATACATCACCCGTGAAGAAGGGTTACCACAGAGAGAGTTCCGTTGCAACTTTTGTTCTATATATTCCCATTTCCTCAAACTTCCATACCTTTAAAATAAAACAAGGACCGTTTGCAGCATAACTGACACCCCTTGATTAGTCTGCTGTTGACAAAATCATCTGAGACAAGGCAATTGTTGTTGAATGCAATACATATGATCGAACGGACTATTGGTCAATCCTGGAAAACAGATTCACCAGCAAATGGCTACCTGCGATTCCAAAACATCAAAGCACATATTCTAGGGCCAAACCTGAAGATAGCAAGAGTATGTGTCCGGGTTCTTTTCCTAGCTAATAAATCAATATACTAGTGACCGGTCAAAGAATCTCCCCCAACTCATCTTCTCAATCTATCAATTGGATATTAATTTCTACAAAGAGTCGATGAGAATCGAGCCTTTCAAATTAGAAATAAATATACAATTCAAGCTAATAGACAGAAAAGAAAGGGGGAATTAAATGTGTGGAGTTCTCTTCCACATCTCAACACTTGCACCTCCCTTAGTCGACTAAATTTGCTTGAATCCAATAATCTTCGCATTTGCAATGCGAAAAAGGGAAATTAAACAGAATAGATAATCATTCAGATTGAGTGCTCATCGGCCCAAAAAGAAGTTTTTGCAAGCCTGGCCCATGACGATCCAAGATTAACACCAACCTTTGCCCAAGTCAAATTCAACCCTTTGAAGTCAAGTCTCATGGTGTCACCATCCATCTAGATGGAGAATTATACGCCCGAAGTATCCGACTTTGGACTTGCAAAATTCCAACTCTCAAATTAGGACACTTTCCTTGACTGCAGGGAAGAGAGACTTTTGAATGTACAACGTCGAAGTTGCTCTACAAGAGCATTGGTGGCTTCTCTTGTAAAGTCGACGTCTACAGTTTTGCCGTGTTGCTAATGAAATTTGTGGGAAGTATGATAACCTTGATGCAATTTTAGAAAGTTCGAGGCAAATTCGTTTCCAGCTGTGGCATACAACTGAGACGATGACGGGAGAAACTTTGAAATGGGTGAGGAAACAGTAGCCCCGAGGAAGATGATGGGAGTTCCAATCTGGAGCATACACGATCGGATCTTGATCATCAATGTTCAATGGACAAAGCCTTAGAAATGCTTGAACGGAGATACATTGATAAACTACAAATCTCTTCGAAACTGCTTATCTATCCCTCGGATCTGGCGTTTAAATCTTGGAATGGAAAGGGAAACGAAAATTGATTTTTTCTTTTGTAATGCATTTCAAATGTCGGTGTCTAATATAATTGTCCGAGGCTAATCCTGAGGACTTTTATACATACTGATCCGATTTTACGCAAATGGTCCCGGGATAGAGACATCATTGAAACATGAGTTTTCGTGGAAAAGGGGAGTTGTTGGGTAAAAATCTTAAGAGCAGATAATGGAAAACAAAATTGTTTGGTGATACGCCTCAAAACTAACTACTGGATATGGTTATCAGTTTGGTGGTTGGTCGAGTGGTTTAAAATTTGTTTTGCAAGCTGAAAGTCACAGGTTTGATTTCTCTCATTGGCATCAAGAAACCTAGATTAGTTTGTGATGGGTGTATCTAGGTTGACATGTATTGTCGATCTTGAGCTCCCCCAGTAGCACTCAAATAGATAGTTGGTGCTCTATTGACTCCTTAAATTGAACATTATAGCTGATAGTGAGGTAGATCCGAACACTGTCTAAACCTTCTTCAAAAAATCTATTGGGTGTTATCGGTTTAGTTTCACGCATGGAATTATCGATATTAATAGATACGTTATAGTCACATTAGACACTAACTTTCACAAATTATTATTTAGATGCTAGTGGATTTTCCTTTTATGAGTTATCTTTGCATCTATAAAAGATTTCTTGATGCTGGTTCTTCCCGTGCAATAGATATTGACACTCAAATCACGTTATTTATTTCTTTTGGTGTTAGACTTAAATTACAAGACTCATTTTTCAAGTTATTTTGCAACAGGTGGTGTGCTAGGTCGGCGATGTGGTGGTGGTGGTGCGGCTAGGTTTGATAGATGAGCGGCCGGTGCTGGTGGTTTGCCTATGATCATGATTCGTGGTAAAAGAAAGGAGATGTTGAAGAACGGAGAGGAGAAGCAAAAAATGAAGAAGAAAGACGGTGTTTCAGAACGAAGTGATGGGGAGAGATGGAGAGACGGATTCGTTGGTTTGATGGGATGTGTACCAAACAATCATGTGAAGAGAGTGGAAGAAACGTGGAGATAAGAGGACAAAGAGAGATCCTAGATGTGAATTAATGTCTTTTGAATTTTCTATGGCATGTAAAAATGTCCTAGATCCGCTGTATCCGTAGGTGATCTTTCAATTTTCTCAACTTCATGTATTTATTAGGTTCACTGACTTGGGCTTTCTACGGTATAAGGCGACTCCAAATCTCCAATCAAACTAGGATCATCCATTCCATCTATTTTCAATCATTTTACATTGGCCCTCCTCCAGAGACACCAAGCAACTCTTCGCCCTTTTCTCTTTGTCCAAGAATATACAGAGACATGATTGAAGCTCTCAGTTTCATGAATATCCATCCAGCGTTACTGCTTATTCTTCTTCTATTGCAGGCCATGACTAGCGATACTAAGCCAACTAATTTGCATTGCGTCTCTTCATCCTGTGGTGATATTTGCATTATAAATCATCCGTTTTGATTGAAGAGTGACTCGACGAAATAAATAATTAATCTCGCATTCAATATCTTCAAGCTAAGACCTTGATGAAGTAATTGCCCTTCGAACCGCCCACTCAATTCAGCAAATGGTGGTGTGATATGGTGTGATTAGAGAA
This sequence comes from Eucalyptus curtisii, assembly GCA_017140595.1. Lineage (NCBI taxonomy): Eukaryota > Viridiplantae > Streptophyta > Magnoliopsida > Myrtales > Myrtaceae > Eucalyptus > Eucalyptus curtisii. The sequence continues at coordinate 2,750,010 of CM029504.1, read as the reverse complement.
CACACAAAGCATGGCACCGTAGGCACGAATTGACATGAAATTACAAAAATTGGTGGACCGTTAGGAAATCAACAGAGCAAGGCTTGAGAAGCGACCACGCTTGACCGAAAGCCAAAAGTGTTAGAGCATAGAATTAATAGCAAAAATCGGATGAATACTCAAAGAAGAAGATGGTCGGAAGCGAGGAAATGATAAAAAAAGAAAATGGAATAAAAATCACAAAATTTACTCAAAACAATGACATTTCCTTAAATTTTTCCAACTCATATGCCGATTATGTTATATAAGATGATAGAAGTTCGAAAATGATTGTATCGTATATTAAATTGAAATTTCACATAAAAGTTTAAAATTACATTGACAGTTTTAAAAGGTTTATAATTTAAATAGTATCTATATAATAGGTCGAGAATTGATTTATAATTTTTTCATATAATATAAATTCACTCAAAATTCTCAAGAAAAAAAAAAAGGCTACATATTTCGCCAAAACGATCTAAGCCTTCGCTCTATTGACTGACATTGCTCACGTCAATAAAAATGTCGCATCAATCAAACTATGCTCCTTACCCGGTGAGGCCCCACCAACTTTTATTGTTGTCGACTTTGAGTTCTTCAAAGATAATGATAAAGTTCAAATCTTTTACTCTAACGCCTCTTGAGAAATTTCTTCAATAATAACAGCATAGAGCAGATAATTATTTTGATTTCTTAATATTTCTTTTTACTTCAAATTGAATGTGTGCGATCTTTAATCATCCGAATTCATTTGATTCTTAATTCACATGAATTTACTTCGATTTAAAATCTGCACTAATTTTTTAGATGGCTTCCATGTCATTTTGAAAACAAAAACCCATCAACATCACAAATGTCTCCAAAAATATGAAAACCTTACTTATCTAAGAAAAATTCTCCAAAAATATGAAACGATATCATTCATGACTAATTATATGAGTTGGCAATCATGATGTTATCTCGCCAGCAAGAAATGATGATTATAACATTTTCGACTTGATTGAATTTGTTTTATCTTGTTCATATCCTTGTTGATTCTCCACCACATATGAAGCCCCAATTTTCCATTGCTCACAGGCTGAGAGGGACGTGATTTTTCCTCTCAATTCCACACCTATGTACCTGGCGTCATTCGTTATTCTAGCCTCCAATTTTTTATCTTCGTCCTAGAAACTTTACATCAATTTAACTATGATCACGGGCCAATGAAGAAAGAAGACGGAGAAGAACAAGGGGGGAGGAAAGAATGAAGAAGAAACTAAGAAGAAAGATAGAGATGGATTTTTTTGTCGAGGAGATGTGGACACAACGATTCCGTGGAGAGAGAGGAGAAAGAAAAATCAACATTTCTTGACTTGCCTCCATTTGTTCCGTTGACTGACTTGGGCTTCTCTATAAAGGACGAGGCGACTCCTTAGTCTCCCATCAAACAAGGATCGTCCAATCTCTTCTTATCTTTTTATATTGCACCTCCTCCACAAACAACAACTCCCTCCCCCCCTCCCCCGGGACAATTCTTTACCAATTTCTCTTTTGCCCAAAGACAAATAGAGGCATGATTAATGCTCTTGGCTCCATGAATATCTGTCAAGTCTTGCTACTCACTCTTGTTCTATTTCTAGCGATGACTAGAAATGTCGAACCAAGTGATTGGCGGAGTGCTTCATCCTGCGGTAACATTAGTGACCCATTTCGACTGAAGAGTGACCCAAAAGAATGGGGTGGCTTGATATACGACCTGGCTTGTGAAGATAATCACACTGTTGTGTACTTGCGTGGTGGCCGATACTATGTACAGTATATCGATTATGACGATGGCAAAATTTGGGTCGTTGAAGACGGGCTGCAAAAGGATAATTGCTCTCTCCCCCATCATTCATTATTGGCGACCTTTAAGAGTTATCAAGACAATTTATACCATTCAAATGGTGCTAGATTGGTTATTGTGAACTGCTCAAAGCCGGTAAGTTTTCCATCCTACATCGCTATAAGTCCATGCATTGAGGCGTCTTACTCTTCCAACACATCATCGTATTGGAACTTGTATGCTTTGGTCGATCCAAAAGTATCGGATGTTTGGGATTTTTGCACAATCCACAGTTGGACGTGGACAGTATATGGTCTTCTGCATGAAGGACTTATTAATAGTAGCTCCAACTATGAGAGTATTCATGACATCATGGCAAATGGATTCGTTCTCTACCTTCATCAATCTTCAGGGATTTTCTTCTGCTTCTTTAATTTCTATAGCATCCATGAAGGTTTTGCGGGTTGCAGATCCGTTGACTTCTACGGTAAGCATCGACTGCATTGAAGTTTTACCACAATTTTGCATAATTTTGGACGCTCTTTCACTTGCTGCTTTCTCTTCAAAACTCAAAAATGAAACAATTTTTTGAAATCCAAGAAAATTATGACAAAATATTCATGTTCATATACGTCAATGTTTGTGTTATGGAAAGGTTTCGCAAGCTTTGAGTTACATTTTAAAATCAAATTATCAGGGTTGCAAGATTTGCGAAAAGAAGAAGAAGAAGGGGTTGTTGTGCAAGCAGCCACATGACTAGTTCTTTGTTGGCATAGAGAGTAAATTTTCTTGATTCGTTCCTTAATTAGTCACTTAGCTAATAATTCAAGATAGCTTGTTTAACAAATTCATTAAAAAAATGTATTTATGTGTTGTTTCTCTATATTTGTAGACTGCTAACAAAGCAAAAGGTGTTTCTTATGTTGTCTATCATTAATGTGAATTGAACTTATTATTTCCATTTATTTGCAAATGCACGCATCCCGCTTTCTATATTCTTTTGGACAAAATTCTAACTTGTGCAGCGTAGCTTCCCACAACTCTCTTTTCACGTGACTTCTGTTTTCCTTACTTCTTTCCCTTCAATTCCTTTTCACGTCCTTCGTTCCTTCCACAGGTCTTGGGAATTTATCATTTTGGACAGCTCTAGAATTTATATCATTACTAGGTAAGCCGCAGTGATTTGTACTTAAAATAATTTTGAAGAAAATTAATCTAACCTACAAAATTTTTGTCAGCATATTTCTGTGCAGCGAAATTTGTAATTGGGGCACCATTTGTTGCGATATTTCTAATCTACAAGTACAGAGGAAGGCACTTAGCAATGGACAAGAAAATCGAAGAATTCTTGCAAGCTCATAACAACTTTTTGCCCATAAGATACTCTTACTCAAACATTAAGAAGATCACCAAGAATTTGAAGCATAAACTTGGTGAAGGGGGATATGGTTCTGTGTATAAAGGAACGCTCAAAAGCGGCAACGAAGTGGCCATCAAGATTTTAAAGCAATCCAAGACCGATGGCCAAGAATTTATCAGTGAAGTGGCTACTATTGGAAGAATTCACCATGTTAATGTAGTGCAACTTATTGGGTTTTTCTTTGAAGGCTCGAAACAAGCTCTCGTGTATGATTTCATGTCAAATGGATCTTTGGATAAGCACATTTTCATTGATGAAGGTAATAAGTTTCTCGATTATAGGAGAATATATGAGATCGCACTTGGGGTGGCGAGGGGGATTGAGTACTTACATCGTGGGTGTAACATGCAAATATTACACTTTGATATCAAGCCTCACAATATTCTTTTAGACCAACATTTCACTCCAAAAGTTTCTGACTTTGGACTAGCGAGACTTTATCCTACTGAACATAGCATAGTCTCATTGACTGCAGCAAGAGGAACCTTAGGATATATGGCGCCTGAGTTATTCTATAAAAGCATTGGTGGTGTATCTCATAAAGTGGATGTCTATAGCTTTGGGATGTTGCTCATGGAAATGGCAGGTAGAAGGAAGAATATAAAGGCAAATGTGGAACACTCAAGCCAAATTTATTTTCCCTTGTGGGTGTATGACCAAGTTAGTGAACGAGAAATTGTTGAAATGGAAGAAGTTGTAGAAGAGGAAAGGAATGTGATGAAAAAGATGATAATAGTTGCACTTTGGTGTATACAATTAAACCCAAACCATCGGCCTCCAATGAGTAAAGTCCTAGAAATGCTTGAAGGACATATTTGTAAACTTCAAATGCCTCCAAAACCACTTCTTTACCCACAGGATGAGCCAGTCAACAATGACAAAGCTAAGATGGAACTAGAAACATCCTCAACTTCATCAAGCGCTCAGATAGTTTCCGTTAGTTTTCCTTTCGGAGATAGTAATGGTGTTTAAAGGCTCATGCATAGTTTGATTGGAAAAGTTTGTGTATTTGTTATATGTCCCCACAATCTAGTATTATGTTGCAAGGGACTTGGCTAGTTTAGCTCGACATTGATTGCTTTCAAGATTTTCTTTTTCTAGCTCTTAAGTTAATGTTGTGTTATTGTTTTTCATATAGTTTTACTCTCATAAATTGTTCTCATCCATTCTCCTTCAGAAGGATAAACAGATTGGTAAGAGAGCAAGGACAAAAACGGTAGGGGAAGGCGACGGACATTGAGAATTTTACTCCCTCAATGCATGATTTAGGGTAACGCCAATTGAAAAGCTGATGTTAACGAGCGATCTTGCTACTTAACGTGCTACTGCCGGCACATGATTTCTCGATATCAAAAACTGCTAATTTTGGCTTATGAATTCCTTTTTAGAGAAAATATCCATGTATTCATTATACGAAGTATACATCATATGTCTACGCAAGAAACAACTCTCATCAACATGGAAAAGAAGGTCTTACATGAAACAATTCTATGAAGTTTACGCTTGAAAAAACTCGTATTCCGTTTTAAAAAACTTGAAATTTACTGACAAGTAATTCTATTAAGTGTTCTCCAAATTCTATGAAGTTTTCTTTGTTTCTTTTGATATTAGTCCACGTTTTATTAGGTTAACTTGATAAACTTTTTCATCTCCCATGTCTGATTAGGAAAAACTTCATTTGACTTGGAATTTAGCGGGGATTACTTTTGACTTCACTATAATTTGATATATCACATAACTAAACCCATCTTGATCACTAAGAAAACCGTGTATATGTGGAGTCCATATAGCACTTTCTTTAGCTTGGACCTTTGATGGTTGATGGGACGTATGAGTAGGTTCATATGACACATTTTCTTAAGCTTGGACCCTCGTTGGGCAATGCATAACTTCTGAATGCTTCCCTGATTGAATCGATCACCATCTATGTTGTGACTGGTAAGAAGACGTGCAAAACCCTATTGAACTCGGGTCGGAATGTATTTGGACGGGTATTCCGAAACTCAAAACCCAATTCGCATACTAATCATCAACTTTTTTTTTTTTTTCCTTTTTTCAATGTTTTGCTTGATCATGTTTTCATTTTGCCTTTCATATAATTGCCAGTATCATGAATCACTCTTTTTTCCTCGATCGACTCTCAGATCGCAGAACAGTTTTGGTTTATGGTTATTGCATTTAGAAGTCACTCAGCATTGGCACCCCAGAATTCAAATCTTTTTTTCATCAGGAAAGTACATTACAAGTGCCAAAACTTAGTATGAATTGACATTTTAGTGCTAACACTTTCAAAAGGTACATTTAAATGTCAATTTTTTTGAAAATCAGGATGCTTAAATGCCAACACTGGCAAGGATAACTGGAAATCTGACATGACTTATTTTAATAATATAAATGGTCTACGTGGCTCGCCAGAATGTTTATGCAGCAATGAACATATAAAACGACATTGTTTTGCCATAAATTTATTAATTTAATATTAATTAAAAATAACTTTAAATTAAATTTAAAAACTGAATTATTATTAAAAAAGAGGGAACAACAGGTTCCGCGAGGGCCTCCATAGCCCTCGCCGCTGCCGTCCCACCATCGTTAAAAAGGGCTAGCAATGGTGGGGCAAGGGTCGGCCGAGGTCACCGAGCCCGAGGCAGTGGCTGGCGACCTTGGCTAACCATCGGCAAGCCCTTTTCAGTGATGGTGGGACGGCGGCAACGGGGGCTGTGGAGGCCCTCGTTGAACCTATTGTTCCCTCTTTTTTAAATAATTTATTTTTTAATTTATATTTAATTAATATTTATATTAAAAATTAATTTTGGGGACTCATAGCCTAAGTAGCACCGACACGACACGCGACATGTGACACAACATGACACGACACGCCGACACGTCGTTACTTAAAAAACAGAGAATTTCGACACGTTGGGACACGTTGTATATTAAATATATATTTTTATATATAATATGATTATTTCAATCAAATTAATTTGATTCAAATTCACAAATAAATAAATAATTTAAAAATCATAAAATGAATTTACAATAAAATATTAATCCACCATTTAATCATTCATTGTTTTAATTTGACAAATTCAATTCTATTCCAATAATTCATAAAACTTGGAGAAAAAAACAAGTAAGCCACATTCTGGATTTGCATGTTAAATATGTCAGAAAAGGAGAAAAAAAAACTTAAGGGGTGAGTTATGTGTCACGGGAAGTGGGAGTTAGAAGAGAAGAGAAGATTATGTTTTTCTTCTTTCTCCATTTATTACTTTTATTATTATGTTTATTTTTTCACATATGTACATTTTGAACTCTTGTTTATTGAAATTTTTTCAAATTGATCTCGATGTCAGAATCACGTGTCAGAAACTCCTATGTCGGAATTCCAACTCAAGTGTCGGGAAAGTTGACTAGGTGTCGGATTTTCCGACACGTGTTGACCGAGTGTCGGAGAGTATCCGAGAGTGTCGAAGATTGTCGTACACGTGTCGAAATGTCCGACACGACACGAAGGCTCTTAGAGAGTGTCGGTACTCCATAGCTCATAGCACCATGCGGATAGTTTTTCTAAAAAAATTCCCACGCGGATAATTTTTTTAAAAAAAATTACCACATCAATAAACAAAAAAAAAAAAAGTAGCCGGAAAATGCCACGTCAGCCGTTTGGCCAGAATTTCTCGCCGTTGACACTTAAATGTTCCATTCTTTCTCGATTTTAACACTTAAGTAGATCTTTTGGAACTTTTGGTACTTAAGTGTCCTCCTATGCGAAGTTTTGGCACCACCCCTTTATTCACCAATGACCAAATAAAAAAAATAAATTGTTTTCTTGCAATTGATTTACTTTGACTGAAAATTGATCGATATCTTGAGAAAATATTGACGGAGCTATCATATGGTCCTCAATGTTACGTTAGTTCTAATCCAAAAGATCAAAAAATAAGGAATAATTATGGGGCAAGTCAAAAAGCTTGTCACCATAATGAACTACTGTTTTAAAACTTTCATTTTCGTGCATTTAAGTCTTAAAAGCTTGCAACTTTAGTACACTCGAATCCTTCCGCTTAGCTTGTAAGTTGTAAGAGGTAGACATGCCATGTGGTCTTTTTTTTTTTTTAAATACATCCTACGCGAATGTTAATAGGAGAAAAAAAAAACACCTCCTATGTGACATCCCAGATTTTCGATCCTGTTTTCTACTGAATAAATCGGACATTTCATTGACACGCCTATAGGGATGTTCTCAGAGCTGATCACTCTCGAGGTAACTAGATTATCTGGGGAAGCCATTAAGGAATTTTAAGGCAATAATAGACTTGAGAATTCGACCAGGAATCGGCTATTCGACCGTGTCCATCTTTAGAGGCAATTACGGCACAGTTAAAAATCGATTTGGGATCAGAGATAGGTCGGTTCAACTGAGATGTGTGGCTAATCGTGGGTGACACCACTAAATGGGAAAATTCTCGTCGGCCGGCACTAGACTGATTTTTCTATTGTTTTGGTACCCTGTGTCCGTATTTGAATCCTCGAGATTTTCACGACGACCGAGAGTCGCCAATGTGTCGAGTGGGTTCATTGTGGCTCGAAGAAAATCAACCATGGGTCATTTGCACTAAATTTTTTTTTAGAGTTACCCGGTAGCCTAGGTCACGCTAAAAACACGTCGAATTGAAATTAACCGAGAATTTGAGTCCGATTTCAGAAATTGAAAGTTTTGTCATGTCACAATTAATTCTAGGAACGTCGACTCAGTCTCAGAAGATTTTTCTACAAATCGAGACTTTTTGGGAAAAAGTCGTCATAGGGCCGTTTTTGTCCAGAAAAAGGCCGGGACCGTTTTTGGTCGCAAAATTGGGAAGCAAGTGAGTTGTATTGGTGATGAAAAATAGCAATTTAATCGAAGACTCGACAACGGGATTTAGTGAGGCCAAATTGGATTGATTTAAACAAGAACAAGTGTCCAATTGGAACAAAACCCATGCAATTTCGTATGCCCCTCTAGACCATTGGTTTTGGACCATTTCAAATGTCCAAAGAGGTGCATTGGTGGCTTAAGGAGGGCCAAGGAAGACAGCCTTGGTTGTGGTTGAGTCAAGGGGACAATGGAAGAGAAAAATTGGCCATTGGTAGGCCCCTTGTCCCCCATCTCTCCCTCATCTACCGTCGAAGCCTTCTTCCTCCTCCATCCAAGCTGCCGTGCGAAGACCAGAAAGTGCAGAGGAGAAGCTGCAGCCAGCCGCGCCGCCGCCGGACCGCACGCAGCACGCCGCCTTCGCCGTTTCCGCCCCGCTTGCGTGCCGCTTCTGCCCTGCGCCGTTCAACCACACCTCTGCATCTCTCTCCCCCTCACACCGTCCCAGCTGCGTTCCAGGGCTGTTCTGAGCAGCTCAGGCCGCCGTGAGCCCCCTCCGACCGCCGTGAGCCCGTGTTGTTGGCTGCTCGGCCTTGCCGTTGCCTCCACCGGTCTTGCTTGCCTTGTTCAGCCTTTGTTCTCTTTGTTTGCAGCCCAAAACAGAGAGCAAAAGAGTGGGTTTCCAGCCATCCTCAAGGCCCATTTTGAGGTGGTTTCAAGCCCTGAAAGCTTGGCCCGCCTTTGGAAGAATCGAGCCCCGTTGCGTCCCCGTCGATTTGAACCGACCGGCTCACCGAACAAGTGAGTTTAACTCACTAATCCTCGTTTAGTAGGTTAATCATGCTTAGGGGTTGATTAAATTTAATTAAGTGTGATTAGGTGGATAGATTAGAGTATAGCAATTAATTTAGTGCCTTATCGATGCATGTTAGACAAATTGTTAGTGCAATTAGCGAGTAGACACGTGCTAGTATTTATTTAACGAACCTTGGAATTTTTTCGAGTCCGTTCCGGCGTCCAATTAGGCATTACGGGCCTAAGTTGGATTTATTGGCATTTATTTAATAATTTCCATAATTAATTATTTATTTATTTTCTGGAAATTAGGCTGGGATAGCCGACGACCGGAATTTTATGCTGGTTATTGTGGTGCAATCTATTTATTTATTTGAGCTCTAATTTGTGCTTAATTGATTTAATTGTGATTTTAGGATTTTATTCCTAAATTGGATAATTTTGGTAATTAATTAAAGAATTACCGGGTGTCGGTTGACAATGCCAAAAATGTTTTGGTGGACTACAGAAAATGGTGGGATTTGTGGAAAGCAAAAATATGATATTTTGGCTAAGGCCGACCGTGTACCCACACACGGCTATTTTTATCGAGTATGATAAAAATGACGAATTAATTTAAATGGTCGGAGTGGTGTACTATATCGACCTACGGGTGATATGTCAGCTTAGCGAGAGCAGTACACCAATATACTATATCGACCTACGGGCGATATGTCAGCTTAGCGAGAGCAGTATACCCTATCAGCTTAGAGTGAGCATTACGAGTGTACTATATCGACTTATGGGCAATATGTCAGCTTAGCGAGAGCAGTACACTATTTATCAGCTTAGTGCGAGCTATACTATCTATATATCAGCTTAGAGTGAGCAGTCCTGGACTGTGGTCGGACTTATAGATAGTATTGAATGTACCGACCGGAGGGAGGTCGTGGTGACATGTAATCGACTAGGTCGATTGATCAATGATTTGATCTGATGTTATGAATTGATTGGTTGATGTGATTTGAGGCATCTGTAAATGATATCGATTTGCAGGATGGAGCTGAGGCCAAGGTAAGTCCTCTGACCCGTGTTGTGCTTAGGAAGCATTTAGGGCGTATTTGCCTTCTAATCGAGTCTTAGGGGGTAGAACTCGCTGAGACGTCGTCTCACCCCGTTGTGGGATAACATTTCAGGCCCCTAGATGACAGGACCTCCACCTCCTCATCCTCCCATGCATTTTGTTATACCTGAAGAGATCACAGAGATAGGCTATCACATCCCTATACACCACCACCCCGAGGGATTGGAGTATGTTCTGGTTAAATTGACTGTCTGGGTTAATGTGGGCACATCCCAACATGTGCCACACAAGTATCGATCGTGGTATCGCCATTACGATGATGGGCGAAGAGAGGGTCCCATACCGGAGGGTGATGTGCTGCTGTACGTGCTGGAAGTGACGTTCAGAAAGGGGACTGTGGATCCCAAGGATGGAGCGGTGATCGAGGCCAAGGACCCTAAGCTCGAGGGTGATTCTGACACTCCCATAAACTCGGTCGAGGACTCCAGCTGGAGTGAGGAGGAAGGGGAGATCGTCGAGCAAGAGGAGGAACCTGAAGAGGAGGACCCTGAAGAAGAGCAAGAGGAGGAGCCGGAGGAAGATCTAGAGGAGGATCCGAAGTATGACATAGATGAAGACTGAGACCCCCACCCCTGTCTACTGACTTTGTGTTGTGGACTTGTTTGAGTGGAAACCGACCTAGTAGTTTGCCTTGTATATATATGCATAATGGTTTGCATTGTATATAAGTGTGTGGTTGTTTCCGGTTTCAAATTTTAGCCCTACTTTCCTATCCCATTATTTTATTGTCTGGAGATTATTTATATGCTTCCGCTTGCATATTAAAATGAAAGGGTCGGTGGTACGTCCTGGGACGTCGCTATTAAATCGACTAGGTGAGGGATGGGTGCGTGCCCGAGGATCGGGGCGCGTGACATCCTAACTTACTGAGTGATTGTAATTTTTACTGTCATTTCTTAGTCTGACTGCTCACTAATATCTATTAAATTATTTAGCTTGTCAGTAAGCCATGAGGAGAAATGTCTTTACAAAGACCGTTCAAAAATTTGTCTAAAGAAGATAGGACGATAGGCTCGGTGGAAAGATAAACTATGTTTACAAACTAACCTTTTGTATGTGACATTTGACGTTTAACACAAATCTTACGGCGAGCTCGTGCGAACTATTGCTTATGAGTCAGTAACATGGCTTTATTAGATGGGAAGGGATTTGAGGAAAACGTATCAATTTAGGAATCCACATCTCACCATACTGGTTACCTTGTTTCATTTTGTCTTTGTTCGATGGTCCCTTGCAATTATGGATCTGGGACGACGTGAACGGAACCACGTACGTGATGAGTTGTGTCCTCCTCACTTCTCAATATCCTCTTCACTTCGATTTGCGTGGTCACATAGTCCAATTACAAAGAGAACTAGCAAAACATCCTTAAAGTCTCCAGTGGTGGTCATGGACATGAGATCCCTGAACACGAGGAAGATTCAGCGGCTACAAAACAATTCATCCACAGGTGATGTCGTCTCCTCTAATTGTTGTGGTCTTGTTGAATCAAAGGATGTCTAAAATTATTTGCGTCATCTTGTGCCTAATGGACTTGCATGTTCTTTGCTAGTGCAAACAAGTTCTTGAGTTGAAAAACTGAATGGAGCAACAATTTCGTTGCTTGTTAGATAAATCCACTAATTTGTGTTTTGTAGGTAGAAATAAATGTCAACAGTGGAAATAATTCTCCTTCTCATCTGCAATGATTTGTTATATGTTTTCGACACTGGAATAGATTAAAATCATGATGCAATAATCCGCGGATGGTATTTTTGGTTTTGCACTGCCGATAGACTGAAGTTTTAAGAGCCCAAAGAGTGCAATTATGAATCGACTAGCATTCTTTTGGAGATCCTAAACCTGAATATTTGTTGGGTCCGCCATCGTTTTGTGAAGCAGAGCTTGCTTGATTTCAACCATTGAAGTCGTTGACTCTGGATTGACTTGAGTTGCCCACCGAACCGCATTGTTTATTTACCCGGTATTGGGATCGAACAGCCGAGATTCAGTGGGCTGTCCACCGTGTCACGGGCGCGATGCTCCTAATGATAAACACCCATAAGTCGTCATGAACATCTTTCTATTGTTGGTAAATCACTTTAAAGCCAACAAGAAAATCAATCACATTTGAAACGGATTTACCACTCAGGGCACCATGCCTTAAAGCGCCAGTGAGATGCTCAACACTCAGAAAAGGTAATATGGCCTCGCTCTAACTAATTTTTAGGCAAAAAAATCAGCGTATTAGTACAGTTTCAATGTGGTAGACATTAAAAAGATTTTCAGAATGTATTGATCAGGATTTTAAATATTTTTCAAGGATGAGAATAGCTGTTTGATTAAGGTAATTTTTATGTGCTGGCAGGAACATATATAAGTCCTATTTCCTGTTCAATTTACATGTATTTTGTGCAGAACGATAGTTGTTATTTTCAGCATTCTTAATAAGTGTCATGGTATTACGCGCTAACATGATTCCATTAATATTAGACCCTTTTTCCAGTTCAAAAACAACGATGGTGTAAAGACACGACAAAAGTCTTCCAACTAATTCAATTTGAACGCGGGAAGTTTCTCGTGGGCTTCCAAATGCCAACTCTATTGATTCTTCATGTTTTCTTGCTTTTCAAACTCTCTTTTGCGCAAATTTTCAATAAAGTAAAGAGGCCGCCCGACAGCAAGTCTCCTTAGTGCTTCCAAAAAGCAAGTCTATAGATTCTTCATATTTTCTTACAGTTGAACTCTCCTTTGTGCAAGAGGCCACACGACGACAATTCTCCTTATTTAGCACCTTAATCAACCTCACACCGCTAATCTATTTTCATAGCCAATCCAAAGTTTTCTCACATATATATATTTATCTTTTAACGAATTGGTTAGAGTTAATTAGAAGCGCATATCAAAAGAGAAAGGTCATTAGTGTGAAGCGATCATATCAATGTTGCACACTAATATCCAATCCACATGAAAAACCATCGGGGTTACCTTTATCTTCAATAATATTTAAAGTATTTGTCCCTTCTGATTCTAGCTAAGAAAGTCATTCCACGTACGTGTCCCATAATCATTAGAGTGACAAAACTTTAAATAAAGAAAATGTGGAGTCTCCATGTGATTTAGAAAGTCATTAGGAGGACCCACAGTTGCTTCAAATTCTCGTGCATTATATCACATGGGAGACATCTCTTATATATATTTCATGAAATAATTGGACCATGCAAACAATTGAATTATGTTTGAAGTCCGTGGCTTGATTTAGCAAGTATAAGGTACATATAAAGTGATTAAGTACCGAAGACCAAACAGACAAGGTTCAAAGAAGATGCAGAAGTAATAGTTTCAAGGCAAGCTTAGTTTTTTTTTTTTTTTTTCTCGATTTTTTCTCCTAAAAAATACACATCCATTTTGTCTTTGATCGTGACCCAGGCGGTGAAGAAAGAAGACGGAAAGGAGGGGGAGGGAAAAAAAAACGAAGAAGAAATTAACAAGATTGATTTGTGGATCAGATGGGAAGTGATTGGGCGGGGGAGGGAGATGGATTTGTCTGTTGATGTGATGTGCGGACCCAACCATCACGCGGAGACTGCGGAAGAAATTGGAGATTAAAAGTCGAGAAAGAAAGATCATATGTGAAAGAAGATCCGGTGGGTGTAAATTTTCTAGATGCACTGTATCTGTTAGTTACTAAAAGAGGGCTTGATTAGGTCGGCCACTAAGCCATGCCCGGGACTCCACTAACAAGGAAAGAAAAATGATGATGAAACCTCAGTTTGGGTCCACTTCTTTAATTTCTTGACTTTCCATCCATTTGTTTTCTTGACTGACTTGAGCTTCTCTATAAGACCAGTCGATTCAAAGTCCCTGATCAAACAAGGATCGTCCCTATCTTCTTTCAGTCTTTTTTATTTCGCGCCTCCTCACACATCTAGCAATTCTTTACCAGTATCTCTTTGCTAGAGGTGTCAAAATGAGTCTTAAACCCATTTATGATCTATGACTTACATTTTAAAGATATTACTTAAATGGATTTAAAAATTGAAAACTTAAGATAAACGAGTGGGAAATGGATCTTAAATGAGTTGGGCTTATAATCCATTTCCAACCCAAGCCTCACTCTCTATTTCTCCCTTTAACTTTTTAATTTTTTTTAATAAAAATTGAAATTATAATTATAATTATTTTTATTTCTTTTTTCTTTTCTTTTTCTTTTTCCTTTCCATTTTTTTTTTTCTTTCTTTCTTTCTTCTTCCTCCTTCCTTCACTAATGGTTGGCATGGCGATGGCTGGCAATCAACTAGGCGAGACTCGAGCTCGCCAGCCTCAAGCAAGCTTGAGGTCTCCGATGATTGGCAAGGTCTTGGCCTCGCCGATCTGGCGAGGCTTGAGCCTCCCCAACCTAGCAAGACTCAAGCTTGCCGACGTTGAGCGAGCTCAACCTTGCCGATCTGGCGAGGCGAAGGCCTCGCCGACAACCGGTGAGGCTTGAGCCTCACCGATCCAGCAAGACTCGAGCTTAATGGCGTCGGGCAAGCTCGATCTCGTTAATCTAGCGAGGCTCGAGCCTCGCTAATTTAGTGAGCCTCGAGCTCGCCGGCGTCGAGTGAACTTGAGCTCACCTGTGGTCGATCAATGATGGCCGGCTAAAGAAGAAGAAAAAGAAAAAAAAAAAAAAAAGAAAAGAAAAAAAATAATTAAAAATTATATATTTTAAAACTAAAAGTAATTAAAAATTAGATTTTTAAGAATAAAAAATAAAAAATTCTATTTAAAAAAATATTTTTAAAAAATAAAAATAAAAATTGTCCATTAAATTTGTATTGTATAAAGTGTTTTAGCAATACCATTTTTTTTTTAAATATCATAAGAAATAAGCTTTCTTAGGTTTAATTATAGGTTTTTCACATTTTTATTATATTCACTAATTTTTTTATTGCTTAATTTACCTTTAAAGTTTGATGTGAAGTTTTTATTCAAGTAACATATATGTGAAGACCTTAAAGTGAATTAAATGGGTGTGAGTGGATTAATATAAATTGAGTTAAATATTAATGTTTTTCAATAATATGGGTTGAGTCGGGTATGGGTAATCAAATTTACATTATATGAAAATTGGTCAAAAGAGGTTAAATTGATCAATATGGGTCGAACCATTTTTGACCTAATCCAAAACCGACGCGACCCATCCATTTGATGACCTTACTCTTTGCCCAAAGACAAACAAAGGCATTGTTAATGCTCTCAACTCTATGAATATCTGTCAAGTGTTACTACTCGCTCTTGTTCTATTTATAACGATGGCTAGCAATGTCGAGTCGATTACTCAGCAGTGCACTTCATCTTGCGGTGATATTCGTGATATAAGTTACCCGTTTTGACTAAAGAGTGACTCAAAAGGATGTAATAACTCGTATCTCGAGTTGGCTTGTGGATATAATCACACTGTTCAATATGTCCTTAATGGCCGATTCTATGTACAGTCGGTTGATTATACAAAAAAACTAATTAGATTGGTCGATGATGGGTTGCAAAAGGACAACTGCTCATCTCTCCCCCGTCATTCATGGTCAATGTATAACTTCAATAGAAGTTACAGCCCATACGGCATAGATATCGGAAGAATCTATTGCTCCTGAGTCTCTTTTAACTCAATGCATTCACGAGCAAAGTGACCCATCTTGCCACAATTGTAGCACTTCATCTTAGCCTTGTCCTTCTTCCCACCACGCTTTTTGCATCGGAAGATTTTAGCCCTCTTAGGTGTCTGATTAGTCTTTTTCCCTTTGTTGTTGAATTGATGATTCCTTTTGCCCTTGAAGCCCGAAGCTTTGCGCAAACTCGATTTAGCAACATAAGCATGCGTAGAGGATGTTTCGCAGCATCTAGACGCTTATCCTCTAATTCCAAATGACGCGCTATATCATCAAAAGTGACAATATTCTCATTATGCGTCATGTTGATCTTCATATGCTCCCAATTGTTAGGAAGAGACCTTATAACAGCCTGAACTTGTTGTTCATCAGTAAGGGAGTGACCTGCCGACTTCAGCTCACGAATCATGTTTGACATATCCCGAAGATGCTGCCTCATTGTTACATTTGGGAGCTTTCGGTATGTGTCAAATTTGATGGTGAGTCTCATCAACTTAGTGGCAGATGTACTCCCAAACTTATCTTTCAAGGCAACTCACATTGTTTGAGCTTTATCATAATTTTCAAACTCACGCATGAGATCATCTTGCATACAACTCAGCAATGTGATGCGAACAATGTTATTTTTCTTTTTTCAAGCTTGATAAGCTTCTAGATTTTTCCTGTGTTGAGCTTAAGTTCTATACTCAGGTTCATCCATGGTGTGGTTGAGGGTTTCCAAAACCTCTTGCTCCTCAAGGATGTACTGAACCTTTCAGTGCCAAATATCATAATTGTCACCGTTAAGCTTTTTACCCTTATTGAGGTCAGCCACAATAGTTTTGGATGCCGAAGCCATAATCAATTGTAATAACACATTGACATAATAAATGCAGAATCAATACTAGCACATTTTTTTTAGAGTAACACACATATTTAATTTGTAGCAAAAACAAACTAAATTAATGATAATTCAACAAAAGACACAGAAACGAAAGTTCACTATGTTCCCAATCAGCTCTTATGTACGATTGTTTAACTATCATTAACTAGTTTAATTTGCACAAATTTTAAGTTCTAAGTGAGAACTCTTTCGAATTTTACCAACCTACGACTCCCACTAGAAAAAATAATTATATGACCTAATGTAATTTCTACATTTTTCCATTAATACAAATGGCACAGCATGATGTGAACTAACATATAATAAAAAAATCATGCGGCAACTATAATCAAGACCGTAATTCCACATGTAATGAAAAAATCAAGAATTTCCAACGATTGTTCGAATTTTCTTGGAACTAGAAAATTGCAAGCATAGTAAACTATATACATGCTATCATTGAACAAAACTCTACACAACATACATGTTTCCATTTTCTTGTAGGCTAGCTCTTGTATTTCCAAAACCATAAGAAAATACAGGCTAAAAAAAAAAAACAGTGCATTTATACCCCAAAAATATGTGTACTTAGGGTTCCGTATACATTTTTATACATTTATAAAACTCAAACATACAAAATAACTATACCATTGTGTAGAGCGCATCCATACGAACAAAACGCCACTGACCACGCTCCAATCGGACACCCCACGCACCTACACGCACCGCCTGAGTGTGCGGCGCGTGTGGCGCACGTGCCAGCGAGCCAGAAGGCTCCTGGCCAATTCGACCAATCCGATTGGTCCAACCGGTGACCGGTCCAACCGGTTGACCGATCAACGGGTCGGGTCGGGTCTCGGGCCAGGTTGTTGACCGACAACTGGCCGGCCAACTGCTGCCGACAGTGACATCATCGATGACGTCATCCTATAGTTACCAACCGTTGGATGACGTCAGCACGTGTCGGTTTGCCGACGCGCACATGACGCTCACGCGCTAGGCATGTCTAGCGCGTCTAGCGCGTGGCGGTCACATGTCACGGCTTTTCGCCACGCGTGTAAGCGCATCCGAGGTCCTCCAATGGCGTTCGACCCGTCGGTTGACTCGTCTCGATGAGTACTTTGACCATGTTCTTCGCTTCGGTTCGTTTTTGACGATTCATTGCAATTCCGAGCAATAACATCCAGACAGTGTAAATTTCATTCTCTTGATCTCGATATCAAAAGGTAAACGAGAAAAAAATCGATGAACCAAAAACAAGGCAGAAATCACAACCGTGCTCTGATACCAATGTTGGAAGAAAGTTAGCGGAATACGACTTACCTCTTTTTGATACGCAATTGTCGCGACCAAATTTTCGGGTGCACCACCTAAGGTTTGGCTAATGGATTACTAAGCCTAAACTTAGCTCGGGCTCTCCCAAGCCCATACCAATTCGCGACTTAGGTTCAAGTTCTTAACATGCAATTGATTTTTCAATTAGGAGTCGCCACTATTCTATTTTTGGTGGGTCGATTAGAAACCCAAGTAAAGTAACGGGAGATTTACTTCACTCCTACGAACCAGAGATTTATCAGTTCGGGGACTTGATTACGCTAGATTTCTCTAACGCCCTTTCGGTACATTTCTCTTTTATTTTGAAAAAACGTTTGGCAAGCAACTTGAATTGATTTTAATTTAAATCCCTAACATATGAGGTGTTCATGCGAGTGCGCAAACCACCAATTTAACAACCAAGTAAAGCAATAAATAAATTGCAGGACTTAACTCAAAGCAACGAAAGCATCTGCGTTATTAGATCGGAATTCACATCGACGATCCTAGATATAATTTCTAATTAACACGCAATCACTCAATCTTTTTCAAGTTTTTCTTTTATTTAAATGAAGCCTATAAATTACACTCAATGCAATGCAATGACGTACCAAATGACACGCAACGTGCAACCTAACATACAAACTATATGTCACGCGACATTTATTAAATGACCTAATCCTAATGATGGGCAATTTCTAACTAAATGGATCTGGCAACAATTTCATCAAATGACATACATTTCATGAACCTAATTCTCAATGACGTGCACATGATTTTTTAATAAGCATGCAATCTATCCTAATATGCAATGACGTACAAAGAATGCCCTAATTCTAATTTTTTCTTTTTCTTGAAATTCGAAATTAAAATGGTCAAATAATTAAACATGCAATTTAAATTAATGAAAAGAAAATCTAACATCCTAAATTAAAGTTTTTGGTATTTTTATTTAAGAAATTCGAAATAGATAAATTTCCTATTCTAAACATGCAAAATAACCCCAAAACAAGTAATGTTCTAACATGAACCTAATCTAACTCAAATATTTTTTTGGGTTTTTTCTTTACGGGAGCAATCAAATAAAGGCATCCAGAACAGCATAGTAGCAAATCAGGCAAGATATCATCCATGTCCATTTAATTTGGAAATAAATTGACTAATTGTATCTCGCGCATGAGATCGGATTGGCCAATTTTAAATAAACCGCGAATCGTATCTCGAGCATGAGATCGGATTGACGATTTTTCCGTGCGATTGTGAGTCGTATTTCGAGCGTAAAATCGGATTGTCAATCATACGCACGTTGTGAAATTAGGAAAACTTCCCAATTTAGAAGGCTACTCAATATTTTGTGGATATGATGGTATCATTCAAATATTCATACGAGATAATCCCATAAATTAGGCAATAAGGATATATGAAAATTGAATTAAACGAGATTCTTACCTAATATTTAGTGTCACGTGGACTACGTTGCCAAGTTCGGTCAAACAACGGGCGACGGGATGACTCACGGGCAGCAGTTCAAGATGACGTGCTGCTCAAAGACGGTGTCTCGCTCAGTAAGCAATAGCAAGTTTCGAGTGATGGCTGATGCTTCGCTGATTCGGCTTGGCAAAGTCAACGAGGATGACCAGCACGGCAGGGGGGCAGCCACAAGAAGACTAGAACAGCAACGGGGAGAGTTGATGCAAAATAGAAACACGATAAGATTGCCGACTCGACGAGGCAGTGATCTCTTCGCAGAGGGCTAGCATCAGACAGCGTTCGTCAGTGGAGGATCAGTGGCAGTGGGCCAGGGAGCAATGACGCCAGCGCGGGGTAAACAACGGGGGCAAAGCAGTAGCGTCGCTGGGTCCAGCAGCTCGGACGCGATTGACTTCCCAGGTGCCTCGCATGCGGGGAGCAGCTAGCTCAGTCGTCGAAGGCTCAACAGGGCAGCAGCACGATGCAGCGGTGATGGAGATAGAAGCACGACCACCGGTCTGGCCGTGGAAGGGGCGTCTCGGCCAAGAGCTAGTTGAGATTCCTCGTGTCTGCTCTCTCTCACGTGTGTCTCTCTGAATTTCGGAAAAAAAAATCCCCCCTCTCAAAGTTTGCTACTCTATTTATAATATGGCAGCTCCAAATCCGTCGAATACGTGCTGAATATTCTCTTTTGATTTCATTTCTTCAAATTGAACATCAGCTCGCAAGTTTGTTGATTTCTTCCCTTTCTTGCTGTGAATAGAGCCATGGGTATATCCAATGATATTTCTTTCTTTGTCCTTGAGTTGGTGCAGAGAATTCGTTTCCTTTTTGCTCAAGCTTATGAATGCGTGCGATTTCTTTGACGGTGCACTCTTTCTTGTTTTAAAACAAGAAATAATGAAGCATAAATATCACACTTTTCTGCACCTAGTTGATCGAGATTACCTTCTATTAAAGATATTTATTTCTCCTTCAAATCTACCAATATATTGATTCTTTCAACTTTCTCGCCCGTATCCCTTTTCTTTCCTATTCTCTGCCAGCTTTTGTTTCCTCAAAGATGTCTCCACCACATCTTTCCTTTCCTTAATTACTGAAAGTCGCGTGCCCACACAAAATTGAAAGAATTTTTGCATGGGTCAATGGGTCAAAACTTTCACTTAACGGAACTAAAAGTCTGGCATTTAAAGGGTGCGGTCATCTTAGCCTTTCGATGAGCTTGACCCCGTTCTGCGGTCCAGTGGACTGGAGACGTTTCGAAGCCACAGCCAGCTGTGAGATTGTGTTCCCATCGTTATCTTTGGCAGTCACAAGGTCATCCGCATCTCATCTTCGACAACTTCTTAAGCGCATCGGACTGATCGTTCTTCACTTGACCCTACGCTTGATGGCCGCGTAATGGAACGGTGTCCAGCCACCTTTGTTCTCGATCATGCAAATATCAGGGCCTACTATTAGAAGCTCCCTCGTGACTTTCAAATCCCCCATGGCCGACACAATGTGTAACGGTGTAAGGCCATCGCGATTCAACTCCCTTGCAAAACTGGGCTTTTCTATTTTTCCTGTTACAGGAGTACAAAGAAAGATGGCTACACAAATATAAGATTCAGCACTTGTCACGACCTCTTTTTTTCCGTCCCTAGGAAAGAAAGAACGGTTTAGGGGTATTTGCCTAAAGAGGCGGACCAATGGTCCTACATTAGGCGCGGGCTCTCCAAGCCCATACCTCGCGCGACGTTGGACTTTGTTTTTTAGTTCTTAACAACCTAAATATTTCTAGGAGTCGCCACTAGCCTATTGGGGTCGGCTAGAAACCAATCGAGACACGGGAGTGTTGTCTCGATTCCTACGCAACCAGAGATTTCTAGGAACGGGGACTTGTTTACGCTAATGTTTCTATTAACGCCCTTGCGGTACCACTAACTTGAAAGGTTTTAATCTAAATGGCCACACAATCTTGATTACCAATTATAATCTTTATGAAACCGCTAAGTGTCCAAGCAAATGTTTTTGTAGGTTTTTTTTTTTAATGTCTAGACTAACCCTAACATAATTTGGAAGAGAAATTTACACTCAAATTAATGAAAAGCGGTGCGCAAGTAAATATCCAAGAAATTGAAATGACTTGAAAGTAATGCGGAAAAGAAAGACCCGATACAAGTCGGGCAAATAATATTACATGGCCTTGTTATCATGCCCCGGGACAGGACCCCGTGAGCGAAATGGAAATTTAAATATGCATGAAATTACTCTAGATGCATGAAATTACTCTAGATAATTTTAATCTATGCAAAATGGATTATTTACAAAAATGATCATAAAATACCAAATAGCATTAAATTAGGAAAATGACCCTTTAAAATTAAGAAAATTTCATAGATGCCATTTTTGCCTTGATTTGATACCATCTATCACTTTTACATTTTTTTGAAATTTTCATATATTTTTTTTATTTTTTTATTTTTTTTTTTTTTTTTAAATATTAATAATAATTCCTTAAACCGATCTATGCTAACATGGAGCAACACAGCATATGAATATTACAATAATCAAGCTCAAATCGACCGTTTCAAGATCGAAACTTGGTTTGCACATTTCATCGAACACTTGACGTGCATTAAATCACCCCAAAACAGTTTCGCCGGGCCATGTTTGTGGCCTTCAATCTCAACCCATAAGCAATCTCACGCGGAACTAAAGTATCAAGATTATACTACCACATGCAAGGAGCAAGATTAGATGGAAATCACAGCTTAAAACACACGAAAACCAAGCTGGAATCATCATCAAATATGCGGGTTTGAGCTGATTTTGCAAATCTGGGTTTGAACCCAAGTCAAGCAAACAGGTTGAATGCCATATTCAAGCCCCAACACTCATCACATATGAGATCTAAAGGAAACATTACTTGATCCGAGTGAAAGTAGGTAATATGAGCTTTCAAATACAACAAACATCACAGAGAATGACTAACCGAACTCATCAAAACGACCTCTCCAAGAAGCACACATGCAAAACTCTTAAAGATATTTCAACACTTAGAAAAATCCAACCTCAGAAATCAGTTTTCCGGGCTGGTTTTCCTCTTGATTTTTCACTATTAAAACACGTTCAAACTCGAACAAAAATACATCTAGGATACTTACCTTGCTTACTAGTTTCGTTTGCAAGTGGTTCTTGGCCGAGAAAACCAAGAACTTATCCTCGGGAGGCACGTGGAATTTGGCTTCTTCAACTGGAAAACAAGATCTGCAAAGAAAGAACTGATAACGAAGATTTTCATTGACCTCCAAAATCAAGCTTTAGGACCTCTTTTGTTGGCCAAATCCAAACAAAACCAAACTATATGTATTTTAGTTTGTCTTGTAAGTCATGTATTTCCTCATTTGTCTCTCAACTTGCTCAAAAACACTCGCTTTCCCTCACTCGTGATCAACCGGGCTCAACACTTAGAAAAAAATCGGAGTGTTTCTTGGCCCGCCAGGAGGGTGTTTTTCGGGGGCTTTAGGAGACCTTCCCGAACTCCATTTGGGACGTACGACCTATGGATGGAAAGATCTTTGAGTGAAGTTTCACTCTCTAGTTGAAGGTTTTGGCTAATTTTGGCCGTAGGTGTGTGAAAACTTCACTTTTCTCTCTGAAGGTTGATCTGGAATTTCTGGGTTCTCGATTTTCTGGAGTTGCTTCTGAGGACCTGTTTGGGGGACGGCCGTGAGCTCTCTCCTCTCCCTCTCGTCTCTTCTCTCTCTTATCTCAAAAGAGCATGCTTCATAGATGTTATCCACCCCCTTCATCAATCTCTTGGTCGGCTTTTTGTCCACCTACCAAGCCTGCCAACTGAGCTAGTTCACCCACTCTCTGACTTAGCCAATTTTTCAACTTCTGCAGCTGTTGAGTGTCCGGATTTGGTGCGATTTTCCCGTGCTGTCAGCAGCTTATCCGTGGCCAACTTTCGTCCACTTGCACTAATATATATGGTCTTCCATCACGTGCAAAGATCAGGCTGGATGGGCGGCTGAGTGGGATATGGTGGGGCCACCAATATGCCTACTTAGCAGCTCCGAATTAAGACCTAATTGTGGGCTGGGTTTTGGTATCTCGTTTGAGTGCTTTAATCCATCAATTTGGCTGTGGTTTTTGATCAATTAGCAAGCTCATGTATAGTAGTTTAAGATCTCGACCAGCTTTTACAATTGTACCCACCCAATTTTGCAAGAAAGTCCCTCAAAGTTAGCCATTTTCTTATCCGAAAATACCCAATTCAAGGCAAATTTGGTCCTTTTGGCCCAATTTGATTGATTCGACCTGGCCCAAGTTCAATTTCAACTTAATTAGTGACCAAGATGATGATTTAAGGGTTCGGGTGAAATTTTGCCAAATTTGCGAATTGGTCCCTCAACTTTTGAAAATTGCATTTTGGCCCCAACTTGTCATTTTAATTCCAATTTGACCTCCTAGGCTTGGCTAGTCACATTTAGATCATTGGCCCCAACTTGCTTCTTTTTTTTTTCTTTCTTTTTTTAGGAAAAACATTTTCCATTAAAAAAACTATACTAAACACCTAGATAATCTATATGTAATAATTTGACAAGAAATATTTTTGTGGAAAAGCAAGTTCCCATTTTTTTTAAATGATTTTTGGGCAAAAATTTAGGTGTTAATAGCTGCCCCTCTTTGGAAGGAAACTTAAAGAGATTTCTTTCAAAGATAAGGTGACACCTAATTTTTGTTTTTTTTTTTTTTAATATTTTTTTGGTTTTTTTGGTTTTTTTTTTTAATAATAGCAAAATGAAAATGCAACTGAGCTTAATGTAAAGAGCGTGATCTAAAGATGTACATGTGAACAATTTGAAAAGTGTGGTTTAAGGATATACCCACAAACCCCCGTGGTTTAAAGGCGGTCCCCACGAACCTTGTGGTTTAAGGTAGTCCCACTAACCGTGTGGTTTAAGGTAGCCCCACTAACCTTGTGGTTTAAGGCAGTCCCACTAACCGTGTGGTTTAAGGCAATTCCACGAACCTTGTGGTTTAAGGCAGTCCCACGAACCTTGTGGTTTAAGGCAGTCCCACTAACCATGTGGTTTAAGGCAGTCCCACTAACCTTGTGGTTTAAGGCAATTCCACGAACCTTGTGGTTTAAGGCAGTCCCACTAACCTTGTGGTTTAAGGCAGTCCCACTAGCCTTGTGGTTTAAGGCAATTCCACGAACCTTGTGGTTTAAGGCAATTCCACGAACCTTGTGGTTTAAGGCAGTCCCACTAACCATGTGGTTTAAGGCAGTCCCACTAACCTTGTGGTTTAAGGCAATTCCACGAACCTTGTGGTTTAAGGCAGTCCCACTAACCGTGTGGTTTAAGGCTAACCCATGAACCCTTTGAAATTGCAAGGTTTTAGGATAACCAAGAACTTTTTTGAAAATGCATGGTTTAAGGCTAACCCATGAATCCTTTGAAATGGCAGGGTTTAAGGATAACCAAGAACCTTTTGAAAATGAATGGTTTAAGGCTAACCCATGAACCCTTTGAAATTGCAAGGTTTTAGGATTTTTTGAAAATGCATGGTTTAAGGCTAACCCATGAACCCTTTGAAATTGCAAGGTTTAAGGATGACCAAGAACCTCTTGAAAATGCATGGTTTAAGGCTAACCCATGAACCCTTTGGAATTGCAAGGTTTAAAGATAACCAAGAACCTCTTGAAAATACATGGTTTAAGGCTAACCCATGAACCCTTTGGAATTGTGTGGTTTCACTAGAGAAACCTGTCATTCGAGAATATTCTGAAATGGGCACTGCACATCAAATAGAATTCATTATAACAAGTACTCTAGTAGTGAAAGCATACTAGATGAGGTCAATTTCAGCACATGTCATCAGAAACAATATCAAAAGTATATCTGTAATGAGAAGACAATGAGTGCATAAACAAATCAAATTAATTCCGACCACTTGACAAACTCGCAAAACTATCATCACGCTCGGATGATATCATTAATCGTCAAATTCTCTTGGGAGAAAAATCCTTGTCGAAATGACCTCGACTTATGAGAGAGGTTTGTTAAGTATGCCAAGCAAGGACACCTAGTCGGAAAGGGCTTCTCGCATATTCTCAAGAAGGTGGCTATTTGATCCCATCTATTCATGTGGGAAATAAACTGATCACTCAATCTCACTCTTCTAGTGTTCAAGGCTTTGAATCATTCGCAATAAGTACAGATTGACCAATCTAAGAGGTCTTTTAGAAGGACCGTAGTGCAGGTTTGGTAATGGTTTTAGCAATGGATAAGCATCATTGGCTATGAAATGAATTAATCACCGATCAACATCTTCGTCGGGTTTACAAGTCAAGAAACCTTAAGATGAGATAAGACAACCTTGCTCTCACTTCTTCGAGCGGCATCTTCTTTGTGAAGTCCTTATTTCCACTCGAATTATCCCAATCTGAAGAGACTTCGGGAATAGGTTGTAATGCTGGTTCGGTGAAAGGCTCAAAAGGCTCAGCACTTTTTCAAAGAGGGTTGAGAGTTGGTGATTGCAACGACATCATTGCCATATCATCCAATTTTTGAAAGCACTCGAATTTGTCTCGAAAGTCCCTTGACTAATCATCGCAAAATAAGAGCTTTGCTCTTTCCTCTCATAACTTTTGCATTTGCAGTGATCTCCTTTTGATACTAGCATTTTGTTTTTTTGTCATTTTTGCTTTCACGGAGACATTCTTCTTGATGCAATTGTTTTTCTTCTGCTCTCTCTCCATTTTTTTTCGGGCATTGGCCTTGCTTTTACCAGGCGTACTGCTTTTTCATACCCCCTAATTTTCATTTGACTTTTGCTCTTTTGAACTTTTTGAACTTTTAGGACTTTCGAGATGCTTTCCGCCTTTTCACGTAAATGCCAATGGCCTTGGTCAATCATGTGCCTTGCCCCAATATGGGGAGATAATCACCACTTGGGTTTTAGAAATGAACAATTAGGCTCAACTTGGTTTAAGCAAAGGGTATCGGTGTTTGGGTAGAGAAAAGAATGCTCTTCTTCACCTTGGGATGTTTCAAGCTTCCATAAGAATTCACCTGAAGTTACCACAAAAAGATTAATGCAAGTGAAAGCAAAGAAGTCTTTCTCATCTTTTCACCACATAATGTCAACCAAAACCTCCAAATTTGCCCCATTGTGGGGTGGTTCTTGACAGGGGTATTTTGATTTCTTCACATTTAAAGGCTCAAATGGGCTAACTATGGTCACCGTGGTGTGTATGATAGATGAAAGAAATGCCTCTCATCATCTTGATCTATGTACCACTTGCGAATGAATTCATTGACCCTAAACAACACGGGTTTTCTTTTTTTTTTTGCTTGAATCCCAGAGTGCTTAAAGGACATGTTTGGAAATGGGTTGCCTTTCTTCATCCTAAGAGTTTCCCGCTTGGCATGAGTAACATCGCCTTTCATTTTTGTTGAGATCATCTGGGTGGATTAATCTCCATAGGGAACTTTGATTCAAAATGAGTGATCCGTCGAGTGGATGGACAATTTAAAGGTAAAGAAGATTTTTACAAACTTTGTGGAAAACTTATTTCTTCAATTTCCGTTTTTTGCACTTGTTTCTAGAAAAACACTAAATGTTCTTTTTTTTTGCGATGGAAATTCTCCATTTATTTTCCATTTGATTTTGAGAAGAAGGGTACTTACCTGTGCCTTAGTAGTCAGGCGACCCTACAAAGAACAAAAGGGAATGTGTTAGTACATGAATCCTCGGGGATCGTAAAATTGGGAGACGATACAACATTACCCTTGGTCGGTTTCACCATTTGGCGGCAAACGGCGGAATGAACGTGCTGTTTTAAGGCTTGAAGAGAATCGCAGGTCTTTGGTCTCATTAGTCCAAGCATTTTCCTCTTTTTGCAAAAATAAGAGATGCAAAAGTTTTTTTTTATTATTATTTTTTTTACATGGCAACCTCGTTGCCGTTTCCGAGGATTGAACCCCGGCCGTTCTCGGACCACTTCATTCCCCATACCACCACCGGGCCGAAGCGCAAGTAGTGTCCATGGGGCGCTTCCTTTTTTATTTAACTGAACCGGCTCTAGAACTCCACATCTTTTAAACCAAGTTAGGTGAATTTGACATGTGTTACCTCCATATGCTTACTTGGTCGATATGTATAATGCTTAAATCAATTTCTTGAGTTGTTCCTCGAATATCGATGCTTCCCGTTAAACAAGGGAATTATGTCAAAAAATGAAGTTAAAGGGGGCATTTTGGAAACGATACCGAATTACCCTTCTCCTATATCTGACTTTAAATGTCTTGTGTTTCCTCTTCATGTGCCTTTGCTCCTCGGGTGTTAACATTTCCTTGAAGATCTTGCTTTCAAAGATGTTATCGAATTCACTCATTCTAAGTGGACGTCAAAGATGAAAGGGAGGGGTACTCCTTGTTTCGACATGTGAGGGCATTACTCCTTGGATGTTTTACTCCATTTATTCCATCAAAATGGATGGTTGGGCCTTAGCATGCTTTCTTGGTATAAGGTTTTGCTCCAGCGGTCAATGTACACCTTTTCCTACAAGAGATGGGGCATGTTACTTATATTCCAAAATTGAATTGGACTAATTTAGGAACGATACTCCCTTTTTGTGCTGAATCAATTGACTTTGTTTCATCTTGCTCATGGGTGAGAGTTACTTTGCTTTAAGTGATTTGCCCCATTCATCAACTGCAAGGAAAAAGAGACGAATATGTTATTTTCATACTCAACTTGATTCATTTTAGGAACGGTATACTCCCTTTTACGGCATATATGATGACTGCATTCCATCTCGTTTCCTTGGCTATGGGGACAGATTTGCTCTCATGATTGATAGCAATTCACTTGACAAATGTCTATTCCATTTGAATCTTTCCATTTTTAGAAGTCGGGTGACTCAGGCATTGCGTGCTCCCGATCCATTTTGTGGCCGTCTGCCCCAATTAAAATTTCCTACGCATGTGGAAACAATGTATTATTTCTACTCTTAGGTGCATTAAGTTCAGGAACGAAGTACACCCTTTTTCAAAGTCGGGCAATTCAGCATCTCATTGTAGCTTTGTGGAGGAAGGGAAGACATTATCCTTATGGTCGAATGTATGCCACATTGAGTTAGATAACTTGTCCATATGCAGCTCCATTATGTTGGATTGATGAATCTTCATTTCATTTGAATCCTTCATGCTTTACTCGGTTTCTCGCATACCCTTTTAGGGTAGGTGACCTTTTGCCATTTTTGTTGCATCAATGCATTTCCCACTTCACAATCTGTAAGCATGGGTAGCTATGTCAGTTTATGAATGAGTTGTTTTGACTTTTGGAATGAATACACCCTTTTCTTTTAGAGATCGTGTGATTCTGGACCAGGTTGTCCTCCCCATGTAATCTTGTTGCTTGCCAGTAATTTGCCTCACTAAAATCTGCACAAAGTAGAAGGACAAATCATTCCTAAAATAAATCGAATTTAACTTGAAACGATTACCACCTTTTATTTGAAGGCAACATTTGATGACCGATTCTTGTTTGTGTACATCTACATCTTGAAGTGTTGTCTTGCAGACCACCCATAATTATCTCCATATAGGATTGGATGCCAAGACACCATTAGAAGTGTAGGAATTGCGTTGCTTCTTGTTTGCAACGATGAAATAGTTTGATGGCAAAGAATGTCTATAGATTTCTTTTTCCACAAAGAATGTCAAATTAATATGAGATCGTCCGGGATGTGGAACTTCAGGAAGCCAATTTCGAAGCAATAAAGATTGTTGTTAGGCTGGTAGATTTGTGATCTTCGAGGCTTTGACGGTTCTTTTCACACTTAATAGCAATGTTTGAATTCATATGCTGCGAAAATATTCCTACAGTTCATGGCTCAACCAAATATGCCCATGAATGAGCATGAATTGGTGCATTTCATGACTTGCTCTATTAAGGACAGGCCCGCGCTTTTGTCTTTCCAAAGGAAGTAAATGTTAATCTTGAACAAAACCATCATTTTACCTGTTTGACAAAAATGGATGGTCGAGTTAGTGGTTGCATAAGAAATCCCTTTTGGAACGATTACAACCTTACCCCTTCGAAGCATCATCCTGTGGATCAACCTACAAAAGCGATTAAGTGAAGAGATAAAATATTACGCAAGTTCTTTTTGAAACTCATTTTCAAACATTTTGTAGCTAAGGCATAAAATTCAGCCCAGAGGGCCCGTTTTGAAACACTTCAAGTGTTTTAAAGAATATAAATTTTGTGAACTCTAACTTCATTATTAAAAAATGTGAGTTGTATGATTTACAAAAGCATTTGATTGGGTCCACAATCAAAACCCAAAACACAAAATGCGGTTCCTAATAGGAATAATGACAATAATAAAGTACAAGAAGCTCTTTCGTAGAGGAGCATAATAAGCACAATTCTTGTCCTAGCTTTAAAGTCCACTTTTGGCATGGTCAAGCAAGAGGAGTTCAAGGAATGGTTGTCACGCATGACCTGCGAAAGGAAGATAATGTCAGTACATGAATAAAAAATTGATCTTTCAATAAAGCCGCCTCTTACAATGAAATCAAGGCGACGATACCTTCTCCGTAGTATCCACTTACGAGAATTTGGTATTTCATCAAGATTTTATTAGTAAGAGGAGATTTCATTAAAAGATCGATCCGCGGCTATCAATTGAATGCCCACTCTATTCCAAAAGTTTCATACACAAATGGGGCATTGATTTTGAAAGATTAATTTGTAATTTCACTCATGCAAAGGTGAGGTTATTTTTATTTTGAGAAATCAGTACACAAAATGTGATTTGAATTTTAATTTTGGAATGTGACCAAGAAAGAATTTTATTGAAAATTTGATTTTAAGTCTATGCCCCAAAATGTAATCTTGTCTTGGAAGAATTTCTATACAAAATGTGACTTTGAGTTCATAATTGAAAATTTAAACAAAAACATATGTTCAGTAGATCATAGGTATTTGAAATGCTTATTTATTAAGAATGAGTGCCAAGCCCATATTGCCAAGGGCATTCCATTGATTTCCGCGAATCTTCAAAAAATGAAAATTTCAATCCGAAGTGAGCAAGTAGATGGAAAAATCACACTTACAATGGGTGAAAAGACCCCTTTTTTTTTTTTTTTTTTTTTTTTTTTTTTTAATCACATAGACACGCGGATGTAAACTTGTGAGGTTTGACACATAAAGGTGGAATTCTAAAGGCTTAAGTCCCCATTTTGATTAGATCAAAAGAGTTTTCCCCACTCCGCACTTGCGTCGGACAGTTCTCTTTATCATTAATCAAAATGAGCGGGACCAAAAGTGGATAACCATGGGTCATTCCCCGCACGGGTTCCATCTTTTGGCACCTCCTATGGGCTTCCTAGTGCGATTGGGGTTTTAGATCGCAGGTTGTGTGTGTAAATGTGTAGTGCTCATGTAGGTATAAACGCATGCACAGCAATTGATATCCAATCCACGTACAACAATTGATATCCAAACAACACTTCAATTTCATCCATATAGACATACATTCCCACGCCTCCCTGCAAAAGAAATGAGTTAACAAACACTCCACCCCTTATTACTCCAAACCTACAAAAACATTTAACACATTGTTAGTGGACTAACCTTGTTTTCCACGTGACTTTGACACGCGCTATCAAATGAAGACCATGTTAGTGAACAACCAACCAAGTTATTACGGCCTAAGTCCTCTAAGGTTTGCAACCAAGTCCCCAGTGGAGTCGCCAAGCTGTCACGACCTCTTTTTTTCCGTCCCTAGGAAAGAAAG
Source organism: Eucalyptus curtisii (assembly GCA_017140595.1). Lineage (NCBI taxonomy): Eukaryota > Viridiplantae > Streptophyta > Magnoliopsida > Myrtales > Myrtaceae > Eucalyptus > Eucalyptus curtisii. The sequence goes on along the minus strand of CM029504.1, from coordinate 2,718,904 downwards.
AACGGTTTAGGGGTATTTGCCTAAAGAGGCGGACCAATGGTCCTACATTAGGCGCGGGCTCTCCAAGCCCATACCTCGCGACGTTGGACTTTGTTTTTTAGTTCTTAACAATCTAAATATTTCTAGGAGTCGCCACTAGCCTATTGGGGTCGGCTAGAAACCAATCGAGACACGGGAGTGTTGTCTCGATTCCTACGCAACCAGAGATTTCTAGGAACGGGGACTTGTTTACGCTAATGTTTCTATTAACGCCCTTGCGGTACCACTAACTTGAAAGGTTTTAATCTAAATGGCCACACAATCTTGATTACCAATTATAATCTTTATGAAACCGCTAAGTGTCCAAGCAAATGTTTTTGTAGGTTTTTTTTTTTAATGTCTAGACTAACCCTAACATAATTTGGAAGAGAAATTTACACTCAAATTAATGAAAAGCGGTGCGCAAGTAAATATCCAAGAAATTGAAATGACTTGAAAGTAATGCGGAAAAGAAAGACCCGATACAAGTCGGGCAAATAATATTACATGGCCTTGTTATCATGCCCCGGGACAGGACCCCCGTGAGCGAAATGGAAATTTAAATATGCATGAAATTACTCTAGATGCATGAAATTACTCTAGATAATTTTAATCTATGCAAAATGGATTATTTACAAAAATGATCATAAAATACCAAATAGCATTAAATTAGGAAAATGACCCTTTAAAATTAAGAAAATTTCATAGATGCCATTTTTGCCTTGATTTGATACCATCTATCACTTTTACATTTTTTTGAAATTTTCATATATTTTTTTTATTTTTTTATTTTTTTTATTTTTTTTAAATATTAATAATAATTCCTTAAACCGATCTATGCTAACATGGAGCAACACAGCATATGAATATTACAATAATCAAGCTCAAATCGACCGTTTCAAGATCGAAACTTGGTTTGCACATTTCATCGAACACTTGACGTGCATTAAATCACCCCAAAACAGTTTCGCCGGGCCATGTTTGTGGCCTTCAATCTCAACCCATAAGCAATCTCACGCGGAACTAAAGTATCAAGATTATACTACCACATGCAAGGAGCAAGATTAGATGGAAATCACAGCTTAAAACACACGAAAACCAAGCTGGAATCATCATCAAATATGCGGGTTTGAGCTGATTTTGCAAATCTGGGTTTGAACCCAAGTCAAGCAAACAGGTTGAATGCCATATTCAAGCCCCAACACTCATCACATATGAGATCTAAAGGAAACATTACTTGATCCGAGTGAAAGTAGGTAATATGAGCTTTCAAATACAACAAACATCACAGAGAATGACTAACCGAACTCATCAAAACGACCTCTCCAAGAAGCACACATGCAAAACTCTTAAAGATATTTCAACACTTAGAAAAATCCAACCTCAGAAATCAGTTTTCCGGGCTGGTTTTCCTCTTGATTTTTCACTATTAAAACACGTTCAAACTCGAACAAAAATACATCTAGGATACTTACCTTGCTTACTAGTTTCGTTTGCAAGTGGTTCTTGGCCGAGAAAACCAAGAACTTATCCTCGGGAGGCACGTGGAATTTGGCTTCTTCAACTGGAAAACAAGATCTGCAAAGAAAGAACTGATAACGAAGATTTTCATTGACCTCCAAAATCAAGCTTTAGGACCTCTTTTGTTGGCCAAATCCAAACAAAACCAAACTATATGTATTTTAGTTTGTCTTGTAAGTCATGTATTTCCTCATTTGTCTCTCAACTTGCTCAAAAACACTCGCTTTCCCTCACTCGTGATCAACCGGGCTCAACACTTAGAAAAAAATCGGAGTGTTTCTTGGCCCGCCAGGAGGGTGTTTTTCGGGGGGCTTTAGGAGACCTTCCCGAACTCCATTTGGGACGTACGACCTATGGATGGAAAGATCTTTGAGTGAAGTTTCACTCTCTAGTTGAAGGTTTTGGCTAATTTTGGCCGTAGGTGTGTGAAAACTTCACTTTTCTCTCTGAAGGTTGATCTGGAATTTCTGGGTTCTCGATTTTCTGGAGTTGCTTCTGAGGACCTGTTTGGGGGACGGCCGTGAGCTCTCTCCTCTCCCTCTCGTCTCTTCTCTCTCTTATCTCAAAAGAGCATGCTTCATAGATGTTATCCACCCCCTTCATCAATCTCTTGGTCGGCTTTTTGTCCACCTACCAAGCCTGCCAACTGAGCTAGTTCACCCACTCTCTGACTTAGCCAATTTTTCAACTTCTGCAGCTGTTGAGTGTCCGGATTTGGTGCGATTTTCCCGTGCTGTCAGCAGCTTATCCGTGGCCAACTTTCGTCCACTTGCACTAATATATATGGTCTTCCATCACGTGCAAAGATCAGGCTGGATGGGCGGCTGAGTGGGATATGGTGGGGCCACCAATATGCCTACTTAGCAGCTCCGAATTAAGACCTAATTGTGGGCTGGGTTTTGGTATCTCGTTTGAGTGCTTTAATCCATCAATTTGGCTGTGGTTTTTGATCAATTAGCAAGCTCATGTATAGTAGTTTAAGATCTCGACCAGCTTTTACAATTGTACCCACCCAATTTTGCAAGAAAGTCCCTCAAAGTTAGCCATTTTCTTATCCGAAAATACCCAATTCAAGGCAAATTTGGTCCTTTTGGCCCAATTTGATTGATTCGACCTGGCCCAAGTTCAATTTCAACTTAATTAGTGACCAAGATGATGATTTAAGGGTTCGGGTGAAATTTTGCCAAATTTGCGAATTGGTCCCTCAACTTTTGAAAATTGCATTTTGGCCCCAACTTGCCATTTTAATTCCAATTTGACCTCCTAGGCTCAGCTAGTCACATTTAGATCATTGGCCCCAACTTGCTTCTTTTTTTTTTTCTTGTTTTTTAGGAAAAACATTTTCCATTAAAAAAACTATACTAAACACCTAGATAATCTATATGTAATAATTTGACAAGAAATATTTTTGTGGAAAAGCAAGTTCCCATTTTTTTTGGAAATGATATTTTTTGGGAAAAATTTAGGTGTCAACAGCACTCATGCAGTGAAACATGAAATAGACTTGATGGCGTCAATACATTCCAAACCGAAAAGGGATGAAAAGTCAGTGATAATAGTAAGCTGATTGATGATAACACCATGTGACAATCATCACAAGCTTTTGTACATGTATGCAATCTGACACGTTGAACTATGGACTTCCTAAAGTAGCTTGGAACTAGTCAGTTTCGACCCTGTCTTGATGATGTTTCCAAAGTTTAGCATGTGAGCTGTCTACGCCTCTATCCAAACACATTTAATGGTTTTGCATCAACAAATAGCACCAAAGCACCATGCTGACTTAGCCTTCTTCATCGTAGTCTTCATCATCTTCATCCATCCCTCTATTCAAGTTTGCAAGCTGAACGGGATTGATGGCCATCTTCTCAACTTCAGAAAGAGACCACTCAGGATATTCCTCATGCTTGAATCCAGCGTCAGGAACGGCTGATATACTTGGTCGGACCAGAAGCTAATATTGATTTTGAATTCCCATTTTCATCCAAATCCGCATTCAGGTCAGAGTTCCTGACAAGCAGTTCTTGGGGTAGGAATGCTCTCTTTTGATTCTTCGAGATGGTCACCATTTTCTGTCCCTTCAAGATCCTGATTTAAATTGTCCTACTTAGAAACATCTCCATCGGCTTCAAACTTCTCATTCTACACAGTTGCATCCCCTCCAAGGCTCGACAAATGTATACTTAAATGAAATATGCCCCCTAATATCTATATGCTAAGCAATTTAATTTAAATAATTTTGTTTAGGGGTTAAAATTAATCCCTAATTTTTAATGCGATAAATGACTAAACGGATTGCCAAAATTTAGGTGTCAACAGCTGCCCCTCTTTGAAAGTGAGCTCGTAGAGGTTGCCTTCAAAGATAAATTGAGACCTAAATTTTGATCATGCACATGCAATGAATGATTTTTGTTGGAAAATGAATTCCATTTTGAAATGCAATTTAGATGATGCATGGAAATGCTAATGCAAATGATAAAGGAACTTATTTGGAATAACTTACCTTCAAGGAGGGTAGAGTAATTTGAGATAGTTGGTATGACATGTCCAGGACCCGTACCATTCTACGGTCGCCCAGAATAGTAACATGACTTTACAAAGAGACTGCTTTTCCAGGACCCATACCATTCTATGGTCGCCCGGTATGACAGTGTTTGGTTGTGTCTAGGACCAGTACCATTCTACGGTCGCCCAGAATGGGGAAATAAATGTTGTCTAGGACCCGTACCATTCTACGGTCGCCTAAACGGGGATTCACTTTCCAGGACCCGTACCATTTTACGGTCGCCTAAATAGGGAAATAGGTGTTGTCTAGGACCTGTACCATTTTACGGTCGCCTAAACTGGGATTCATTTTCCAGTACCCGTACCATTTTACGGTCGCTTGAATAGGGAAATAGGTGTTGTCTAGGACCCATACCATTCTACGGTCGCCTTGACGAAAAAATTGTTTTTCCAGGACCCGTACCATTCTACGATCGCCTGAATGGGGAAATTGCTTTTCCAGGACCCGTACCATTCTATGGTCGCCTGTTAGAGCAATAAATGTTGTTTAGGACCCGTACCATCCTACGGTCGCCTAAACGAGGTTTTGCTTGGCTAAGATCCGAACCTTTCTTCGGTCGCTTAGCGTTGCAGCATAGATCATCTGACTAGGACCCGAACCTTTCTTCGATCGCCTTAATTAGACTGAATCTGGAGAAAAAACTTTGAGGGACAACTCAATCGAGTGTCGGTGTACTCAAAAGGGAATACTTGTGTAATAACAGGTATTTAAGGTATGGATAGAGATATACTTACCTGGTAACATCTTTGCTCCTGGGGGATATGTCTCCTGTAAAACTTGGTCATAGGAGAGTCGACATGCATTTGCAGTCACAAACACGCATTAACTCAAGTAAGGTTCATGCGTAATGATTTCTATCAACCATGTATCACCTGATTCCAACAGGAAGGATTTCAAAAGAAGATTCCAATCTGAACACATGAGTGTCATGGATGTGTCAAATGAGGGATCCTTTAGTCTGAAAGGGCTTTTACTCATCCTCTTTAAAATGGGCTGTTTCATCCTGACCTTTGATGCAGGATTTTGACAATCATTCTATCTCACCATCGTCATGCCAGACAAGGGTTTGAGCAATCTCGAAAGTGGTATGACCTTACCAATCTGAGAGGTCTTTAACATGGACCATACTGTTGGCTTGGTCAGTGGCTTAACAAAGGGGACTCTTTGAGTCAAGGCTATTGAAAAATGATATTTCGCAATTGTCTTGGGATTTACAAGTCAAGAAACACACGAAATGAGGCAGAAATTATCTTACTTGCACTTCTTCAAGCGATGCTTTCAAGCATATGAACTCTTACGTTAATTCAAGTGCCCTAATCTGAAGAGACTTTGCAAGGGACGTAACGTAAGCTTGGTTCATGGGTTGAGAAATGAAAGGGTCATTAGGCTCAAAAAGTGTTTAGAGGGTCTGAGTTGGTGATCATCTTGACATTTCCACCACTTTCCTTCTCCACCGTCGAAGATTTTTTCACATCAAATCTTCATTGATTGCAACAACATTTGAGTTTTTTTAGTACTGCCTTGTTGGGGGTACGACTCACTATATCAAGAGTTTGATTTTTTCTCTTTTTTTTTTCCTTTTCTAGGCATCGGCCTTGCTTTTACTAGGCACATTGCTTTTTCATGCTCCAATTTTGCACTTATTTTCTTTGGACAAAGTCTCCATTTTTGTCAACATTCTAGCTCATGCCACTTGAATTTTTTTTCTTTTCTTTGCCTTTCCCTAGTGTGGGGGATGATCACCAACTGGGTTTAATATGAAATGAATTCATAGGCTCAAGTGGGCTATGCAATGGATAAAGGTGTATAGGATAGAGGAATGACTACTCTTCATCATCCTATGGCACTTTAAACTGTCGTACGAGTTACAATGCGAAAGCAACACTCAAAGATTGATGCAAGTGTGAGTAAGAAAATTTCTATCATTCATCTCAAATTTTGTCCCAATGTAGGATGATCCTTGACAGGGATGATTTAAAACTCTTCACGTGTGTGGGCTCAAAGGGCTAAACGATGGGTATACCTGTAGTGTTTCGGGTAGAGGAAGAAACTACCTCTCATCACCTTGGTTAACGTACCCTTTGTGAGATCACCATTTTCCTTGCGGGCATGGAATTTCTCCACACAACTTACTGAGGATTAGTGTATGGGATAGTGTATGGAATAAGGCTTGCCTTTCATCATTCCAAGGTATCCCATTTGACACATTCAATTCATCTCACGCAATTCATCAAGGAAGAAGAATGCAAGATTCGTAACAAATTTGAATAGCTCAACTCATTGAGGCATCTTATTCATCATAGAAATACTTGCAGTTTAAAACATGACATGGCAAATTCTATCATGGATAATACTTTTTGACAGCGTCAGAATTAACTGGAGTGGAAAACTACGACCATCCATTTCTGCCAAGATCAGGGCACCTCCAAGAAGTACTTTCTTCACCACATATGGGCTGCCGTAATTTGGAGCGAACTTGCCCCCGAGATCTAGAAAAATTGGCAACAGCTTCCTCAGAACAAGATCATTTATCTCAAAATGTCTTGGTCGTACCTTTCGGTTGAAGGATCTTGCAACTCTCTGCTGATAAGTTTGGCCATGGCAAAGAGCCTTCAGTCTTTTCTCATCTATCAAGTTTAACTGTTCAAGTCTCTGCTGCATCCATTTAGCCTCAGACAACTCCACTTGGGATAAAACTCTCAGAGAAGGAATCTCCATTTCCACGGGCAGAATTGCTTCCATGCCGTACACCAGAGCAAAAGGAGTTGCCCCAATAGAAGTGCGGATTGATGTCCGGTATGCCATCAGTGCAAAAGGTAACCTGTCATGCCAATCTCGATAATTCTCGGCTGTCTTAGCCAAGATCTTCTTAATGTTCTTATTGGCCGCTTCAACAGCCCCGTTCATTTGAGGGCGGTAAGGGGACGAATTCAAATGCTTGATCTTGAAATCGCTGAGCAATTCATCAACAAGTTTATTGTTCAGGTTCGTCCTGTTGTCGATGACGATTGCTTCAGGAACACCATAGTGAGCAATTATGTCACGTTTGATGAACTTCACAACATTGCGGGCAGTGACGCTAGCAAAGGATGTAGCTTCGATCCATTTGGAGAAATAGTCTATCGCCACCAAGATGAGGCTTTAGGATTTATCGGGCCAATCACATCAATGCCCCACATTGAGAAGGGCCATGGCTCGGAAAACTGGTGCAACTCAGTTGGAGGAATATTTATCTTATCACCATGAATCTGGCAGCGGTGACAACTTCGTACGTGCTTGATGCAGTCGCTTTCTAGTGTGAGCCAGTAGTAGCCTAATCTCATGATCTTCTTAGCCATCATGTGCCCATTCATATGAGGGCCACATACTCCTTCGTGCACTTCTTGCATGGTTTGAGTGGCTTCAATTGCATCCACACAACGCAATAAGACTGAATCATAAGATCTCTTGTACAAATTCTCGCAACTGACGAAGAATTTTGAGGCCATCTTCGTGATGTACTTCTTATCAGCGGGAGTGCTACCTTCGGGAAATTCCCGCCTTTTAATATAAATCATGATATCGTAATACCATGGTTTTCTATCAGGTTCTTTAGTTATGATCATACAATAAGCCGGCTTCGACAAAACCTCTATTTTCAATGGCTCGACTTCTAACCCATCGGTGATTTGCAACATAGATGACAAAGTCGCAAGTGCATCAGCAAATTGATTGTGAGACCTTGGCAAGTATTCAAACGAAATTTCTTTGAATTCCTTCATGAGACCTTCTAAATACTCATGGTACGGGAGCAACTTGGCATCCTTGGTCTTCCACTCACCTACAGTCTGTAGTATGATCAGTGCTGAATCTTCGAATACCATTAACTTGGCCACACCCATCTCGATTGCGGCTTGAAGTCCGAGGATGCAGGCTTCATACTCGGCCACATTGTTAGTGCATGGGAATGTCAATTTTGCAGCTACCGGATAGTGCTGTCCGTCTGGGGATATCAGAATTGCCCCAGTACCAGAACCAGACAAGTTTACAGCTCCATCAAAGAACATCTTCCATGAGTCTTCATTTACACTCAGGACACGGTCATCTAGGAAACTGTCATCGTCATTAGAGACTCCTGAATTTTCGGCCAATAGATGAGCAATCGCTCGACCCTTAACCGACTTTTGTGGCATGAATTGCACATCAAATTCGGAAATCAAAATTTGCCATTTAGATAACTTTCCCACTAGAGCTGGCCGATCAAGTAAGTACTTGATGGGTCGTTCTCAGTCACAAGGAATGTCTGGTAATGCAGCGTGTATTGTCGCAATCTATGCAATACCCACACCAATGCGGCACAAGTCTTTTCAACATCAGAATACTCCAGCTCTGATACAGTGAACTGTTTACTCAGATAGTAAATGGCTCGTTCTTTCTTATCAACAGGACTTTCCTGAGCCAACATCGCACCCAACGATTCACTATGGATGGTGAGGTAGAGAATCAAAGGATGCCCCGGCGATGGTGGGACGAGCACCGGTGGATTCATCAAGTATTGCTTCAGCTTGTCAAACGCCTTTCGGCACTCATCATTCCAGTTGACTCGAGCATTCTTCTTTAAGAGTCTGAAGAATGGCTTAGTGGTTTCAGAGAGTTGGGAAATGAACCGAGCAATGTAATTCAATCTCCCCAAAAGGCTTCAAACTTCTTTCACGGTTGACGGAGGTTGCAATTCGCATATGGCCTTAACTTTAGAGGGGTCGATCTCAATTCCTTTATTGCTGACAATAAATCCAAGCAATTTACCGGATGTTGCTCCGAATACGCATTTAGCGGGGTTTAGACGAAGCTTGAATTCACGGAGTCGATCAAACAATTTCTTCAAGGTTTCGACATGACTCTTCCCAGGCTGGGTCTTTGCAATCATATCATCAACATAGACTTCAATCTCCTGATGCATCATATCATGGAATAGTGTTACCATGGCTCGTTGGTAAGTTGCCCCTGCATTCTTGAGTCCGAAGGGCATGACCTTGTAATTAAAGGTTCCCCACGGGGTCATAAATGCAGTCTTCTCCTTGTCTTCCTCCTTCATCCTTATCTGATTGTACTCGGAAAACCCATCCATAAACGAGAATAGTTCAAATCCGGCAGTACTATCCACGGGGACATCTATGTGAGGCAGCCGTAAATCATCTTTTGGGCTGGCCTTGTTCAAATCTCGATAGTCGACGCAAACTCGAACTCGACCGTCCTTCTTCATCACCGGCACAATGTTAGCCACCCATTCAGGGTATTGTGAGACTTCAATGAATCCCACCTTCAGAAGCTTCATCACCTCTTCCTCTATCTTCTTCGAGAGCTCGGGCTTAGTTCTCCGCAGCCTCTGCTTCTTAGGTGTCACGTTCGGATTAGTAGGCAAGCAATGCTCGATAATTGATAGGTCTAAACCAGGCATGTCAGCATAGGTCCATGCAAAGATATCCTGATATTCCTTCAGTAGTTGAATTAGGCGCTCGTCCTCGTCTCTGGGGAGATTTGCTCCAATTTTAACTTCCTTGGCTTCTTCAGCGTCACTTAAATTAATAGTGACCGTCTACTCGGATGTGAGAGCCTTGGCTTTTTCATGTTGTTCCCAGCTTCGCTACACCTCAATGGAATCTTCGATTGAGTCCTTGAGATCATCAATATCAGCATTTGTTGCATTGGATCGAACCATTTCCATACTTTTGTATGCCATAAGACTATTCCTGAAACATGAAGTAGATAAATAAAAAAAAACAAACAGAATAATCTAAATCTTTTTGTTTTTGCTTTTTTTTTTTTAAATTCCTTGGAAAAAAAAACATTTTTTTTTTAAACATTTTGACATGAGAAAGCATGATGAAGTCCAGGCCTCAGAATTCTCATTGGATTTTTCTTTTCTTTTATCGGTTGGATATCATCACCGAGCTGGTTTGGTGTACCTCATCACGCCCTCAAAATAAAACTTGTAATTTTATTGATATTCATCAATTAATTACATTTATTGAATGGAAATGCAATCCTCAAGCCCTAAAAAGAAAGCGAAAAAGAAGAAATCAAAAACAATTCCTAGAAAGCAATAAAAATTCCCACGCAAGGGAATGTGGGAAAGCAATAAATGAGTTACTCTTGTGGGCCAGGGCCCATCTCTTCCGGAGGTCCTTCGTCAATGGTTCCTATGAAGACGTCATTGAAGAGACTTGTAATTCCTTCCAATGCATCATCAGGGTTCTCTGTCTCTGGGGGTGTTGGATCGTCCATGCCACCCCATCCATCTGGGACTATCTTGCGAGGATCAATATAAAAGCTGGGAGAAGCTGAATACTTCACCAGATAGTCGAATTTTCCGCTCGGCTGTCCCAGGGTGTCCATCATTTCTGCTTCATCCCGCATCATTATCGGAGGACCAGGGAATGTCTCGCGAATGTTTGGGGGTAATGAGTTTTGCCTCCCTCACCCTTGGTCAGGTGACGGGTTCTGCCTTTCCTGTCTTCTCCCTCCAGGACTTTGTCCACCTCTTCCATGGTACCCTAAACCTGCAGAACGGGACCTCTGAGGGGCTTCAATGGGACTTCGAATACCCTGACCATTTCTTCCAAGACCATTGCCAGGAACAAAACCATTCCCAACCATTACTCTTCCCACCATGAGGGCAGCATCTAAAACTTCATGAGTAGGCGGTGATGAACCTCGAGAAGCATGTATGGTGGATACCAACTCAAATGAATGGTAACTTGATTTGAACTCATAATCTGGCTCTAAAAAGGGATAGCCGTCTCATGATAAATCCGGTGGTCTTCCTCGCCATACACAGTGACCAGCTTCCTTTTGATCACAAATTTCATAGCTTGATGTAGACTTGAAGGCACCGCTCCAGTAGTGTGTATCCAGGGACGACCTAACATGAAATTGAACGCAGTAGGGATGTCCAGCACTTGGAAGGGGATGTTGAAGACGACTGACCCTATTTGCACGTTGAGATGGATTTCCCCGATCACCTCCTTTTTTGTTCCATCGAAAGCTCGCACTGAAGTCTTCGCAGCATGTATCCTCAATGGGTCTATCTTGAGGCGGTGAAGAGTGGCCAATGGACATATGTTTAGGCCTGACCCATTATCAATGAACACTTGGGACACATAAGAAGACTTGTGCTTGACAGATATATAGAGTGCTTTGTTATGCCCCTGCCCTCAAGAGGGAATTCCTCATCAGAAAAGGCAATCAAGTCCTTGAGAAGGACCGATCCCACAAATTCTTCCAGCTTGTCCGCCTCGACCGTCTTTGGCACACGAATTTCACTCAGCACCTTCATCAGCGACTTTTGATGCACAGGGGATGTAAGTAGGAGTTCGAGCAAAGAAATCTAGGCGGGCATCTTTCGCAACTGGTCGACCACATTATACTCGCTTGCTTTAATCACAGCCAGAAACTCCTTAGCCTTTTCATCAGTGACAGGTTTTACAGGTTGAGCGCTAGCTTGAGCATAAGTCCGACCAGACCTTGTAACGAGGTCGACATCTAGGTCATAGGACCAAAGGACTGCCTTATTGTTGACATATTCATACGGTTGAGGCATTTCAATCACTATCTTTTCGTCGGATGCATCTTCAAGTGGGGGCATGTCCACGAGCGAAGGATCAACTTCTTCCTCACCAACATTGAGCGTAGCCTACTCCTTTTCCCAATCAATAATGATGTGGGAAATAGTGGAAACTATGCCGTTATGGTCAGCATACACGATGATGCCGTCATCCACCATCTTGGTGACTCTTTCCCTCATTAGTGATAGGGAAATATCCTCATGATCTGGATAATATCCAGCTCTCACCAGCCCATTGTAGGCATCTGCCACATGCACCTTCGAGTTCTTGATCCGACCGACTTTAGGTTCCAGGATAGCATTTACCGTACCCTCATGTTCCGGTAGCGGATTTTTCTGGACGTTCGGCCGAGTAGTTTGAAATGAAAAGGCCTTCGTGTCTAAGAGATTTTGGATCTTGTGCTTGAGGGTGAAACATTCATCAGTTGAATGCCCCAGTTCACCGCTATGGTAGTCACATTTCTTCATCGGGTCGTAATCGCGAATGCTTTCGCAGTTAGGACGCTTCAGTTCACTAGTAAGCAAACCCTCATTTCTTAGGATTGCCAACACTTAGAATGGAGATCCAGGGAGAGGAGAGAATTGTCTTCTTGTTTGGGCAAACGATTGACGGCCGGCAGCTTGTTGCTGCCTTTGATTCATCTGGATAGCCGGGGCACGATTGGTACTTTCTTGGCTATAAGCCACATTCACGTCTACGGAAACTTCTTTCTCCTTCTTGGCAGAGAATCTTTTACTCGATGGCTCAGTTAACCATCCTTCCCTTATCCCCATCTCAATTTGTTCTCCCACAGGAATAAGTTGATTGAAGTTTTCAACATACGTACTGGCCATTCGGTTACGGAACTCAGACGGGAGGGTTTTGATAAACAATTTCATCAACTCCTTATCGGTAGGCTCGGGAGTGATTTGAGCTGCCAGATTTCGCCATCTCACAGCATACTCTTTGAACGACTCGCTCCTCTTTTTCTCCATCCTCTCAAGATCCTCTCGGGAAGGTGCAATATCCATGTTGAACTTGTACTGCTTGAGAAATGCATCGGCCACTTCATTCCAGGTGTCGAGAAGGTTCACATTCTTCATGACATACCAGTTCAGTGCAGGCCCATTCAAACTCGCATGGAACGATTGGATGATGAGGGGCTCGTTCTTGACATATTGGGCCATACGCACGTGGTACATCTGCAAATGAGCTTTTGGGCAGGAAGTACCATCGTATTTCTCAAAATCCAGCATTTTAAACTTCTTTGGCATCTTGACTTCTCATACACGGAGAGGTCGAACAGGAGTGAATTCTGCGACTCATGCAGTTGTTTCAGTTTTTCTTCCAGTTTTGTGAAGCGTTCATCCTACTCCACCTTAGGGACGTTGTCAAGCTTAGCCTTTTGCACATTGGTCGGTGAAGGGTCATCTTCCAACTCGGGCATATTGTCATCACCCATTTGGGCCTTGTTTGCCTGCCTTGGGACAACTATCTCGGGGAGAATGGGTGCAGGAGTCGGATTCGCTCGGAGGGATTGGATTTGAGTTGTCAGAAGCTGCATAGAGGTGGCTAACTGTTGAAGTTGTTCTTCCATAGTGGAGATACGATCACGCATCTCAGTTTGGTCAGCCATTCTAGCTCTTAATCGCGTTATTATGGGCGAACGTGAAGGATCCGTTGTCACCTAATATTGAAAGAAATGAACAAAAATAAGTATACTCATATGAAATACGCCGATCCATGGCAACGTTCTAGAACTTTATTCATTAATGGAGCTTTTGACAATCCTAACAAAATAGAAACTCGAAATGCCCTAAACAAATGAACTAGGAAAGTAAATGACTCAACTTCCTAAACATTAATCTAGAAATGAAAATAACAAGACTGATTCAAGCATTTCATCTAGCTTGATCAATATACACTCGGGACACCATTCGGCGCAATCGTTTATTCTCCTCTTGAGCTTTTTCAGCAACTCTTTTGAGGCGTTTATTCTCAGCACGGTTGGTGATCTTCAACGGCACCTCCGGTATCTTCGGAAGCAGCTCCTCAGGAATTTTGTGTTGTTGGATGTACTTAGTCGAGGCATAGTACTTCCCTTCTTTGCCCTTCAACTCTTCTTCGGGCCATTTGAGTTTTCATGGATGGCACATGTCCCACATTAATTTGATAGTGAGAATGGAATCCTCATGGCCTCGGCTTCCATCAACGAAGCTGACTTGGAGCGGATCCCCTTGTAACGCCGGGGGAAGCTCTTGCATGACTTGATACTGACGAGTCACTCTAGTCGGATAGTACCCCAATGCTCCAGTGAATCCCAATAGAGGGATTGGGCCAACACCTCCACATGAGAGTCTCGCCATATGAACTTGGAACCATTTAGCATGCCATAGGAAACCCTTGGAAGTTGGTTTTTTCATGAAAGCTAGCCACCTAGAATAATGGTAATCCGGTGCATGTTTTTGGTTGTTCTCAAATCTCATAATAGGGTGATTAGAATTACTAACATCATGTATAGTCATTAAACCACCAAATCTTTTTATATGAGAAAGGAACCAGATTTGCAAAAATTTAGGAGAGGAATGGAGAGTCTTATCACCACCTCCTTTAAATCGAGTGAGAAACAGAAAAGTTTTGGTCAGAACAGTGTTTACAAAATTCTTTCCTTCCAACACTTGTCTAACTAATTGAGCAATCAAAGGGTTAATAGCATTCTTGCAGTAAGGAAATACTACAAACCCGAAGAAAGCTAAAAGGAAAATCCTACGCATTTGAAACGAGGTGCCATTTTCAAAACATTCTTTCAAGAAGGATAAAGGACATGTATTGTGGTGAGCCTTTAAAACCTTTTTTATGTCGTCTTCCTTAATTCTCAAAAAATCAGATAATGCCATAAGAGGATTTATTCCGATAGGCGGACTAATCAATTCAGCTTTCAAGGACTTCCCTATGGCGATGCTATACTCTTCCAAGGTGGGAGTGAGCTCATGCTTACCGCCGAAGATAAAGGTAGAAGTCTCGGGGTGCCAACAATGGGCGAGTGCTTGGATGAGGCCATCATGGATGTTGATACGTAGCAATGGAAGCAGTCGACCAATGTGCGACTCTATGAACTGACGGCCATCTTGATCTAACTTGTCCCACCAAGTGCTAAGCTCTTCCTTTGGAGGGAGAATAATTCGAATGTTCGACGTCCCCATTTTATATTGATCAAGACTCAGGACAACCCTAATTTCATGGACCGACAAAATAATGCAATAAAATAAGTAAATTGCAAAGGCAAAAATTTAGAGAACTTACTTTACCAATGATGAGCAATCACATAGACATGCGCATGGTAAGTGGCTCGATTTCTAATCTATAAGGCTTATCAAAGTGGAGCCACAAGGATGATCGGACTAGCCACGGGCTTGTGGACTATGTCAGGTCCTCATGACTCCGGCTTGGTCAAAGAGCCGACCCGGGTCGCGGGCATGCGGACTGAGGTGGGTACTCTTGACACCATGAAAGAAACTTCGGGATTAAGATGGACGACTCGTACCGCGAGCATGCGGTCGGAGTGGTATCCATCTCAATACTATCTTAGATGATCCTATGCAGCCCAGGTCTGGCGGCAGGTTGTGTGTGCAAAAGTGTAGTGCAAGATGCAAGGCAAGCACAAAAGTTTAAATCAAACAACACTTCAATAACTTCGAATTTAAAACATTCATCCTCAACTCCAACCTGCAAGACAAGGGTTAGCAATCACTACTCCCCTTACCTCCCAATCTGCAAGAACATTTAACACCTAAATGTTAGGGATGTACCTGGAATCCTCGCTGCCAAACAAAAACATTTAAAAAAAAAAAAAAATTGGCCTAAGTCCACTAAGTGTTTTAACAAAAGTCCCCAATGGAGTCGCCAAGCTGTTGCGACCAAATTTTCGGGTGCACCACCTAAGGTTTGGCTAATGGATTACTAAGCCTAAACTTAGCTCGGGCTCTCCCAAGCCCATACCAATTCGTGACTTAGGTTCAAGTTCGTAACATGCAATTGATTTTTCAATTATGAGTAGCCACTAATCTATTTTTGGTGGGTCGATTAGAAACCCAAGTAAAGTAACGGGAGATTTACTTCACTCCTACGAACCAGAGATTTATGAGTTCGGGGACTTGATTATGCTAGATTTCTCTAACGCCCTTTCGGTACATTTCTCTTTTATTTTGAAAAAACGTTTGGCAAGCAGCTTGAATTGATTTTAATTTAAATCCATAACATATGAGGTGTTCATGCGAGTGCACAAACCGCCAATTTAACAACCAAGTAAAGCAATAAATAAATTGCAGAACTTACCTCAAAGCAACGAAAGCATCTGCGTTGTTAGATCAGAATTCACATCGACGATCCTAGATATAATTTCTAATTAACACGCAATCACTCAATCTTTTTCAAGTTTTTCTTTTATTTAAATGAAGCCTAGAAATTACACTCAATGCAATGCAATGACGTACCAAATGACACGCAACGTGTAACCTAACATGCAAACTATATGTCACGCGACATTTATTAAATGACCTAATCCTAATGATGGGCAATTTCTAACTAAATGGATCTGGCAACAATTTCATCAAATGACATGCATTTCATGAACCTAATTCTATATGACGTGCGCATGATTTTTTAATAAGCATGCAATCTATCCTAATATGCAATGACATGCAAAGAATGCCCTAATTCTAATTTTTTTTTTCTTGAAATTCGAAATTAAAATGGTCAAATAATTAAACATGCAATTTAAATAAGTGAAAAGAAAATCTAACATCCTAAATTAATGTTTTTGGTATTTTTATTTAAGAAATTCGAAATAGATAAATTTCCTATTCTAAACATGCAAAATAACCCTAAAACAAGTAATGTTCTAACATGAACCTAATCTAACTCAAATATTTTTTGGGTTTTTTCTTTACGGGAGCAATCAAATAAAGGCATCCAGAACAGCATAGTAGCAAATCAGGCAAGATATCATCCATGTCCATTTAATTTGGAAACAAATTGACGAATCGTATCTCGCGCATGAGATCGGATTGACCAATTTTAAATAAACCGCGAATCGTATCTCGAGCATGAGATCGGATTGACGATTTTTCCATGCGATTGTGAGTCGTATTTCGAGCGTGAAATCGGACTGTCAATCATAGGCACGTTGTGAAATTAGGAAAACTTCCCAATTTAGAAGGCTACTCAATATTTTGTGGATATGATGGTATCATTCAAATATTCATACGAGATAATCTCATAAATTAGGCAATAAAGATATATGAAAATTGAATTAAACGAGATTCTTACCTAATATTTGGTGTCACGTGGACCACGTTGCCGAGTTCGGTCAAACAACGGACGGCGGGATGACTCACGGGCGGCAGTTCAAGATGACGTGCTGCTCAAATACGGTGTCTCGCTCAGTAAGCAATAGCAAGTTTCGAGTGATGGTTGATGCTTCGCTGATTCGGCTTGGCAAAGTCAACGAGGATGACCAGCACAGCAGGGGGGGCAGCCACAAGAAGACTAGAATATCAACGGGGAGAATTGCTGCAAAATAGAAACACGATAAGATTGCCGACTCGATGAGGCAGCGATCTCTTCGCAGAGGGCTAGCATCAAACAGCGTTCGTCAGTGGAGGATCAGCGGCAGTGGGCCAGGGAGCAATGACGCCAGCGCGGGGCAACAATGGGGGCAAAGCAGTAGCGTCGTTGGGTCCAGCAGCTCGCACGCGATTGACTTCCCAGGTGCCTCGCATGCGGGGAGCAGCTAGCTCAGTCGTCGAAGCCTCAACAGGGCAGCAGCACGATGCAGCGGTGATGGAGACAGAAGCACGACCACCGGTCTGGCCGTGGAAGGGGCGTCTCGGCCAAGGGCTAGTTGAGATTCCTCGTGTCTGCTCTCTCTCACGTGTGTCTCTCTGAATTTCGGAAAAAAATCCCCCCCTCTCAAAGTTTACTACTCTATTTATAATATGGCAGCTCCAAATCGGTCGAATACGTGCTGAATATTCTCTTTTGATTTCATTTCTTCAAATTGAATATTAGCTCGAAAGTTTGTCGATTTCTTCCCTTTCTTGCTGTGAATAGAGCCATGAGTATATCCAACGATATTTCTTTCTTTGTCCTTGAGTTGGTGCAGAGAATTCGTTTCCTTTTTGCTCAAGCTTATGAATGCGTGCGATTTCTTTGACGGTGCACTCTTTCTTGTTTTAAAACAAGAAATAATGAAGCATAAATATCACACTTTTCTGCACCTAGTTGACCGAGATTACCCTCTATTCCTCCTTCAAATCTACCAATATATTGATTCTTTCAACTTTCTCGCCCGTATCCCTTTTCTTTCCTATTCTCTGCCAGCTTTTGTTTCCTCAAAGACGTCTCCACCACATCTTTCCTTTCCTTAATTACTAAAAGTCGCGTGCCCACACAAAATTGAAAGAATTTTTGCATGGGTCAATGGGTCAAAACTTTCACTTAACGGAACTAAAAGTCTGGCATTTAAAGGGTGCGGTCATCATAGCCTTTCGATGAGCTTGACCCCGTTCTGCGGTCCAGTGGACTAGAGACGTTTCGAAGCCACAGCCAGCTGTGAGATTGTGTTCCCATCGTTATCTTTGGCAGTCACAAGGTCGTATTCAAGTCAGAGTTCCGGACAAGCAGTTCTTGGGGGTAGGAATGCTCTCTTTTGATTCTTCGAGATGGTCACCATTTTCTGTCCCTTCAAGATCCTGATTTAAATTGTCGTACTTAGAAACATCTCCATCGGCTTCAAACTTCTCATTCTACACAGTTGCATCCCCTCCAAAGCTGTATACTTAAATGAAATATGCCCCATAATATCTATATGCTAAGCAATTTAATTTAAATAATTTTGTTTAGGGGTTAAAATTAATCTCTAATTTTAAATGCGATAAATGACTAAACGGATTGCCAAAATTTAGGTGTCAACAGCAATGAACAATTTACCCCGGGAACGAATGTTGAATTACGGATGATCAATGAATAATATTACTTCACGTTGGTTTGAATGTAGTAATGAGGAAAACCTCCAATTTCCACAGCGTAAATGCCAATTGTTGTTTTAAAGGAGAAATTGAACGCCTTTTTTTTTCTTTGATGGAAATGGGAGAGAAAAGAAAACAATTCTTTTCTGAACGTATGTTTTGCCAAAACTATCCCAAAGGTTATCTACAGTAGTTTTTTATATGACTCACTCATACCTTTTCAAAGAGTGTCTTTCCATCATAACATATCAAAACGAAACGGTGCGTTCTAATCACACCTCATCATAGACGTACTAATAAAGTACAGCAGTAAGAAAGTTCTTGAATTTGAAAAACTAAATGGAGCAACAATTTCGTTGCTCGTCAGATAAATCCACAGATTTGTGTCTTTTGGGTTAGAAATAAATGTCCGAGAATGGAAAGAATTCTCCTTCTTATCTGCAATTTTTTTTATGTGTTTTCGATACTCAAATAGATTAAAATCACGATGCCATAATATGCGGATGGTATGCGTAGGTATTTTTGGTTTCGCACTGTCGATAGACCGAAGATTTAAGAGCCTAAATAGTAAAATTGTGAATCGAGCAGCATTCTTTCCAAGATCCCTGAACCTGAAGATTTGTTGGGTCCAATATTGCTTTGTGAAGCAGAGATTGCTTGATCGTAACCATTGAAATGGTTGACTCCCGCTTGACTTGAGTTGCCAACTGAACTGCACTGATTATTTACTTAGTATTTGGAGAGAATGTGTCACGCCCCAAACCTCAAGCGCGCGCACATCCCTCGGTGGTCGATAAAAATTGCGACGTTCCCAGGACGCGTTGCAGACCCAAATCGATTCATGCACAAGCAGAAGCAAAATAAACAATCCCCAGACAATAAACAACATGGGATAGAAAAGAAGGACATTCAATTCACAAAAGCCACACTTTTATAAACACACCAAGTTTATACACAGAGGCCAAAAAGCAAAAGAGCTACCAGACTACCCTACCCCGGACCCTATCTACTTGGGATCCGGGTTCACTACGACACCATCAGGTGAGTCAGCTACTCCCTCGCCCGCTACGGCGGGTACGTCGAAACCCTGAAGGGGACCTTCCCGTACCCCATTAGGCCCATGACGGAATCACGCCCTGAATCAATGAGGTACCAATTGTGGTAGGCCCTCATCGACCAAGATAGTGGTCACGATGAGCTCAAGAAGCCAGGGACTCCTGGGGATAGGGACATCGATACTTTGCTCGGTATACCCCCTCGGCTGTCCAAAACGAACTGGCTTCGCCTCCATCTAAGGACCTGTAAACAGTTAAACCATGACGGGGTGAGACAATGTCTCAGCGAGTTCACGCCCTAAACCCCGATTAGGAAGGAAATACGCCTAGAGATAGTCTAACCACACATCATAGAAGACTCACCTCACCTCAGTTCCTTCCTGCACGTCAGTACAGTTCATATAACGGATATATACAGTAATAACACTCAACAATTGGAACGCCTTAACTTTTATCTCAATCAAACACAAGAGTCCCGATTATAAGGCCAAATCTTTATGACACGTCACATTCCGTGCCACATAATTTTGTCCCATAATCAGGCACGTCAATTTCAATCATTCATGCGTCCCAATTGATTACGACCCAACAGCCACGGCCGACTCAACAGTCAGCGGTCTTCCGGCATAGCCGGGCGTCGTCTCACACCATCGAGCACGGCAACGTCTACATCTAGACGGCATTCTATATAGGAGCATCGGTCCAGCCTCCACTGCGACTGACATCCGTTGACTTGGGGCATTCCCAAAGGAGCATTGTCTGGCTCAAAAGCTCGTGATGGGTTCTCATAGCAATTCCATGCATATCCAATCCCGGCCAAGGACATCGTGCTTTGCACACAAATGCCTCAATTAAAACAATGTACTTGGCCTATTTTCTTCATATTAAAAACACTCGGTAAAATAATCGTGTATGGGTACACGGTTAGATCGAACCTTAAAAATTAATATCCTTCCTTTTAAAATCCCACTATTTGATATAGTACTTAAAAATATTTTCGGTGTTGAAACCCGACACCCGGTATTTGCTAATTAAATACCAAAATTTCATAATTTTAAAATAATAACTGAAAACCAACAATCATCACTCAATTGCACATATCAACACTTAATTGCATAAACTGATCACACCACGACAATCAGCACGAAATTCTGACGACCGGCTATCCCGGTATAATTTCCGGAAAATATTAAATAATTAAATAGATTGCAAAATTAATTAAATAAATGCAAATTAATTAAAAAATGACTAATTAAGCTTAATATGCTAATCTAACCACCTCAATGAACCTAATTAAATAATGTAACTAACCTAGCCACATCTACACTAGTTAAACTACCTAATTGAATTAACTAACCACCTAATCAACCTATCTAATTAATCTAATTAACTAAACAAGCTAAATCAATACACTAATCACACTTAAGCTAATCTAAACCTCGCATAAGCATAATTAACCCCCTAAGCAAGGTTTAGTAAGTAAACTCACCGGATTAGAGAGCCGGTGAGTTCATTGCGACGGCGGCGCGACGGCGAGCGAGACTTGGGTCAACGATGACGCCAAGGGAGGTTCGGAAGGGGCCCGAAACAGCCCACGAAGCTCACAGCTTGGTCTGTGAGTTCGGCTCTGTCCAAGGCTGAAGGAGCTAGACCGAGGGCTCGGCTTGGCTAGAACGGCGAGGAGACTAGTCAGGCGGGAGGCGGACAACGGAAAGGGGCTCGACGGCGACGGTTGGTGGCTAGAACGATGGTGACGCGGCTTCCAAGTAGCCTGGTCAACGGCTGGCTTTGGTGGACGATGGCTAGGGACGGTGGACGCACGGGTGGCTGGCGCGGGCGCGAGGGACGGGCCCGCTGCTTCGGCTGCTCAGGCGGTGCTCGGAGGGCAGTGGAGGGGCGATCGACGGCTGCTACGGGTTCTTGGCTGGCTTTCTACACTTGATTTAGCAACAATGGAACACCAAGGAGCAAGGAAGAAGAAGGAGAGGCTGCTACTGCTGGAGGGGGAACAACAAGCCTCATAAGTCAACATAAATATCTCAAATGCTTGAGTGGCTGCCCCCACCACCTTCAGCCTCATCCATAGCACAATTTCCCTCATCAATCTTCCCCTAGAAGCCACCCAAGGGTGCTGAAATGTTGCAGCCACTCATGGCTACGAATTTTGAACATTTCCCTTCCAATTTCACTCTAATTCCATCCAATTAAGTGGCCAACTTGCCAAGGTAAGTGCCCACCTCAAATTCCACAATTTTCCTTGCCCAATGATTCAACTTGAAGGCGAAACATGCGCTAAAAAACGGGCCTCCGAATTTCCCGGTCCAAAATCGTCCAATTTTGATTTTTCGCAGAAAATTCGGGCTCGCCGAAAATTCTTCGAATGATGAGTTGACGTTCCTAAAATAAATCATGACATGACAGAACTTTCAATTTCTGAAATCGGGTTCAATTTCGTGGTTAATTTCAACCGGGCGCAATTTTAGCTGACCTAACCTACCGGGTAGCTTTTAGGAATTTTTAGCGCATTTGACTCGTGATCGATTATTTTCGAGCCACATTGTACATCTTCGACTCATTGGCGACCATCGATTGTCGTGAAAATCTCAAGACTTCAAATACGGGCACAGGGTACAAAATCGACAGAAAAATCAGTTTAGTGCCGTTCGATAGAAATTTTGCAATCAGGTGGAATCACCCACACTTTAATTACATGCCTTTGTCGAATCGACCTATCTCCGGTCTCTAGTCGATTTTGACGGTGCCGTATTGACCCTTGCAGATTAGCACGGTTGAGTAGTCGATTTCTAGTCGAAGTCTCAAGTCTGTTGCATTAAAATCCCTTAACGGCTTCACCTGATAGATTAGTTATCTCGTGAGTGATCAGCTCAGAGAAAAAGACTATAGGCGCATTGATGAAAAGCCCAATTCATTCAATCGAAAATAGAATAAAAAATCAGGCTGTCACAGAATGCGTGACAAGAAAATGAGTAGACTTTACCTTTCTCATTTTCATATACCACAGGAATCATTATTTAACAATATTTCAATCTAGACTCGTACATATGGCATAACAGGTTCCAATATGAGGTAACAATTAAACCATATTTAAAACTAAACATCACATGATCATGCATCATAATTATTATTACTTCTCCTCCCGAGCACTTTCAGGATACCTTGACATATGGGGCATCCCAACTCCGAGACATTCCAACCTATGGGTATCTCGACTCCCAAGGCATCCTAGCACACCCTCCAAGACATCCCAACCAGTGAGGCATCTCGACTCTAAGGCATCTCAACATACACTTCGGGACATCTTAACCTATGAGGCATCTCAACTCCTAAGGCATCATCACTATTAATTTTTGGGTGATGGAAGTATATTATTCTCGTGCATATCATGACATATGCACACTTGTAAGCACAGTCCATATTTCTCAACTCAAATTTGAAGTTAGTCAAATAACCAAGTAAGATATAACCTATAGTCACATTCTAGTCGTTTACGTCTGAACAAACATATGGGCACATTTTAAGTGTGAACAATGAGCATAATATGGTCGTTAAAGTCCGGACAATCTCATTGTCACGCCCCGATCCTCAGGCACGTGCGCATCCCTTACCTTTGGTCGATTTTAAAATGCGATATCCCAGGACTATGTATCGCCGACCCTTTCATTTATATATGCACATGCGGAAGCAGTTATAAATCCCCAGACAATAAAACAATGAGATAGAAAAGCAGGCTATATTTTTCATATTGAAATTCACAACCACACATGTACAGGGTTCACAAAAGAAGATAGGATCTCAGTCCTCATCCGGATCATGCTCGGGATCATCATCCCGATCCTCCTCGATCTTTCACCACTAGGCTCATTTTCTTCAAACCCTTCATCTACTTCTTCTCGCTCATCCTCGGCTTCAAATGCCGGCTTGTCTTCGGGAAATCTAGGGGCCTGAAATATTATCCCACAACCGGGATGAGACTAAATCTCAGCAAGTTCTACCCCCTAAGACCCAATTAGTAAACTAGTACACCTTAGGGTTGCCTATGCACAACATGAGTCAGAGGACTTACCTTGGCCTCAGATCCCACCTGCATATTAGCACAGATCCAATAGACATCCAAGCAATCATATCACTGATCGAAGCATCGATCAAATCGACCTAGTCGATTGCACGCCAACAAGACCACTCACGGTCATTTCCATTCAATCAATCAATTCACAACCCAATTATGAATTACGGTCTTTAGTACGTAACTTATTTGTAGGTGGTAATCACGGCCCCACCGAACAATTTTCAATATAATTGGTAACGACACTCCGCACACGTTCCAATTGATATTCACTGCCACACAAGGGCATAGCCTACTCGCAGTTCGGCTATCTACTGACCTTAATGCCAGGCATCGCCTCCCCCCTTGGAGCGCGGCTTCGTCACTACGTCGATGGCATTCCCGAAGGAGCATAGGGTCCAGAATCAACTGCGACCGGCTTCCCTTTGTTTAGGGGCATCCCATATAGGGGTAACGTCCAGCTCAACAGCCCGGGACAATTTCTCTTAATCATCACACGATCATTCAATTATGGCCTAGGGCACCGTGCATTGCACTCAAATACTTCAATTAAAATGGTGAACCTGGCCTTTTTCATTGTATTAGAAATACGCATGAAAATAGTCGTGTGTGGATACACGATCAACTCGACCCAGAAAAATTGACATTCTCCCTTTTTGAAATCCCACTATTTTATATAGTATATAAAACCATTTTCAGTGTTAAAACCCAACACCCGGGATTTTCTGAATAAATATTGGAAATTCACAATTTTTGGAATTAAATACCAAAAATACAATCATAACTCAATTTGCATAATTTAACACTCAATTGCAGAAATTAACTACACCATTGAAATCAGCACAAAATTCCGATCACCGACCATCCCGGTTGAATTTCCGGAAAGTAAATAATTAATTAATTAATTTCGAAAATTAAATAAATAAATACAATAAATTCAATTTAGCACAATATAAAGCTCAATTAAATAAACGGAGTGCGCCATGATCATCAGCATAAAATCTCGATCACTAGCCATGCCAGTTGAATTTTCAAAAAAATAAATAATTAAATAATTAATTTCGAAAATTAATATTTAATTTCTAAAAATTCCACTTAGGCCCGAATTGCCTAATTAACACCTGATAAGGGTCGGGAAAAATCTCAAGAAGCATCCAATAAATACTATAGGCAATTCTCTATCTAAGTACACTAACCACCTAACTAATATGCAATGCAATCAACTAATAATCGCTAATCCATTCTAATCTAACTACCTAATTACACTTAATTAATTCTAATCAACCTTTAAGTATAATTAGCAAACTAAGAAGGCATTAGTGAGCAAAACTCACACAAAACAACGAGGTCGACGCGAGGATCGACTTTCCTCAAGGCGGGCCGAGCATCCAGGCTCGGGAAGGCGGCCAAAACGGGCCACGAAGGTGCTGCGATACCCATTTTCCAACTCTCTGTGTGCTGCTGGTTGGGGGCGAATCCGGCGTCGGTTGAGGTGGCCAAGGGCCTAGATGGACGAAGGAGGCCGAAATGGACCTAGGCGGGGCTTCACGGTGGCCGGAGGTGGTTGGAGGGAGCTCCGGCGACTCCTGCACGAGCTGGACAGCAACTCGGGACGACGAGCTGGGCGAGAAGACCGCCAAGACGCGCGGCCAGCAGCGGCGCGCGAGGACGGCAGCATAGCGGCGAGGCGACGCAGGGCGAGGGCGGCGTGCGGCGTGAGGCGGCGACAGTGAGCTGATCCGGTCTTCCTCTCTCGGTGGCTGCTGTCTCGGCTTCTGCTCTTGTTGTGATCGAACGGCCGAGAGGGAGAGGAAGAGAGAGGCTGGGCGGAGGGCACGCGGGCTGCCACGGAGCAGCGGCGGCGGCCTGGCGTGGCTGCAACGGCGACGGTAGCTTCGGTGCTTCAAGGCTGCCACTTATGCTTCTACCGTATTCGAACAAACTGAAAGGGAGAGGAGGAGAGAGAGTGTCGTGCGGGTGAGGGTACCGAGAGAGAGAGATGAAGATAAGAGAGAGAGAGAGAGAGAGAGAGAGAGAGAGAGAGAGAGAGAGAGAGAGAGAGAGAGAGAGAGAGAGAGAGAGAGAGGGTGTTGAAAAGTCAAAGGAAGAAAAAGCAAAGAGGAAGACAGCCAAGCATTCGGTGGAAGGGGAGCTGCGCACGAGGGGAAAAGGAAAAGAGAGGGAGAGAGAGAGAAAAAAAGAAAAAGAAAGAAAGAGAGGGAGAGAGAGAGAGAAAAGGGAAAAAGGAGTGTTTGGCTAAAAATGGACTTGGGACTCTCGAGTTGTGATAAAAGTTCTCCTGGTTTGCATTATTGAACTTCCACTTACCGACACCTTTGACACTTGCAATTTGCCCGGCGGTATCTATCTTCATATCAGTCCACCAATCTAGCTGACGCCGATTATGATCCACCTTGAATTGTCTAACCAAATACTGCCACTACCATAGTAAATTTCTGACAATTTTTCTTACTTGAGTGCTACACTATCAAGTGCACTCAATCACTCATGGAACCTGAACGTTCCATCCTCAGAAGTCTTAAAGTCAGATTCTTTCTTACCAGTATCCTCTTATAAGATCTTCTGAACATCTCTGTCTGTCAATTAGGCGCCGATTCTAACTTGAATATATGGTTCAATTTTGAGGGTGGCTATAGAATTCAAAAGGTAGCCTACCTCAAATTTGAAAATCAAATTTCGAACTCTTTTCAGGTAAAGTCTATACTTTAATAAGTCTGGGCACAATTGATGACTCCCGACTCAAAGCATCATTGGCTTCTTTCGTTCTTCAAGGGTGATACTACATAACACCGTTATAGTCTTGCCAAGATTCTGATTCACGACACCGTTTCATATTCAACTTATTGGGTCTCAACTGACAAGACGGTTATGCAACAATCTTCTCATGTTGTATCAATACGTACCCAGTCCTCTGCAAGACACATCACTAAAGATTTCATGCTTTCCAGAGCCAAATGAAAAGTTTAGCACAAGTGCGGTAGCCAGTTCTTACTTAAGCTCTGGCAATTATCTTTGCACTTGTTTATGCCTATGAATTTCTCTTCTTTCTTAAGAGGTCAAGCCCGCGATGATACTGATGCTGAAAATTCTCTCACGAACATTCTGTAGTAATCTGTCCAATCCCCACGGCTTCTGATCTCTGACATTGTTGTCGGTCTCGGTCCATTAGCAACTGTTTCGATCTTGGCTGGGTCCAGGAAGATTCCTTTACTTGTCATCACATGACCATTCTTAGGGGCTCTCATGATCCTCGGCACTTAATGAATACCCTAGAATGTCACTACACCACACGATCACCATTGATCTAGATATTCTTTGGACACTCATTTGTCAAATCTATGACAGCGGCTGGAGCGTTCATCAAATCAAATGACTTTACATTATTCTCACAAGGGCTAAATCAAGTGCGAAATGTTGTCTTCAGTATAACCTCATTCCTGGTTCTCAACTGACAATAACCTATCCTCAAGGCGATCCTTGAAGACATCAACACTCTTTATAACAAGTCACCCAATTCGTCGATCTTTGACAATGAACACTTATCCTTGCTTGTCACTTGATTGAGTCGACTATAGTTGATGCATAATTGCAACGAACTATCTTTCTTTCTTTCTCACTATGAGGTTGATATTTCCCCTAGGTAAGGCACTGATATGCATGAATTCCTCATTCATCAATCCTCACATTTGCACCATTGGTTCTATCAATTTAGACAACAACAACCGGTAAGAAATTTTAGAGAATAGTTCTATTCCGGATGCTAGCTCGATCGTAATTCTATCTCTTTCTCTGGCAACGGTCCGATAATCCTTCTAGCAACACTTCCAGGAATTCTTGGACTATTGAGGAGTCCTCAATTTTCAATTCTTCAATCTGTCTTATTTTTTACAATCGTCAAGTAACCTAGGCAACCTTCGTCTGACAAACGGATTGCCTCAAGTGACAGGATTAGAGAAGTCAAGGACCCTTCTCGTCTCTCAATAAAACTTGGCACTTCTACCTACTCCTGGAATAAACTAGGTTACTCCACAGTTAACAATTTGTCACAACAAAATGCTCTAAGAGTTAATTCCTTTTGCACTTGGTGATAAAGTTATACACCAACGGCCAATCAAGTGTAACTCTAGTCAGTGATCCTTTTCTTACAACCTTAACATACAACTGAAATTCCACAATTGTATTCCCAACACTCTCTGGCACCATTATGATGAAATCACCTCAAAACATCCTTCCATTGAATAAAGCATAGTCAATTCCGTTCCTGTTCCTTTTGCCATCCTAATGGCGTCTTATCTGCGGTATCGGTATCAATGCTCCCTTGGACTCACACTGATTGTTTTTTACCTGACAGCCGTGCTGACTACCATCATAGCACATTTTAGCCATTCTCAGACACAGAATTAATCCATGCGTTCCTTCCATACTTTTGGCACTTACTTAGTGAGTCTTTTACCTCCTGTCAAGTGTCAGCGTGCACTATTTCTTGTATCGGAGACCTATCCCAAAAATTCCACAGTGCGTTCTATGGCGCACTTTGACCTGTCCTATCGATGGTGACAGCAGTAACCGTTGTCGAGATTCCATCTACTTATGCGGATAACCCATAAATCACTGTCCATGCTGACGACTCTTACCACAAATTCCTGTCCTTAAAATACACAAGACTGATCCATACCGTCTTCCATGGAACAACATGTTCCATTTGTCTGAATGCTGACCTGACTATTCCGCCCTTCCTATTGGGTGGAATAGAATACCCTTTCCTCAACATCAATATTTACCCTGACCGAATTCCAATTCTGCTTGCGCTGAATCTTCACTCAGATATCGAAATCTACTCCTTGATCATCCTTCCAGGTTGGACCTCAACAAAGGTAGCAACAACAACAACTTGATCCTGATCTTACTAGCTCATCCAGATCCCAAGGAACACTTGCAACAGAAAGATCTTATCGGACTTAAGATCATTCAACGCTGCTACACCAGTACCAACCTACGGTGGCACTCTTACGCTCGAGATGGCCAGAGTCAACACTCTGCCTTCCGAATCCACAACGATTAAAAGCAATCGATTCACAGATAACATACAATTCTACCAATCAGCTATCAAAGACATGCACCAGTCATGAATTTAAAGGCATTTCCTACTACTATCCCATAGGTCATCGCACCTTATCACTCCAATACCTAACCATTGCTCTGATACCACAAAAGGGGATGTCACGCCCCGATCCTCAGGCACGTGCACATCCCTTACCTTTGGTCGATTTTAGAATGCGATATCCCAGGACTATGTATCGCCGACCCTTTCATTTATATATGCACATGCGGAAGCAGTTATAAATCCCCAGACAATAAAACAATGAGATAGAAAAGCAGGCCATATTTTTCATATTGAAATTCACAACCACACATGTACAGGGTTCACAAAAGAAGATAGGATCTCAGTCCTCATCCGAATCATGCTCGGGACGTCGATTATGCATCTGGTAATTGTTCTAGTTTTGCTTTCAAACCAATCTACTTGAAAACACGTGATGAAACTAGCTTGAGAGTATGATGTGGAATACGATCGATCAATCTATGTATATGTAAAAAAAAAATTATATCTATTTACTATCAAAATATGCATAGGTCTATTTTAGAAATTTATTGCCAAAATATGCATAAGAAGTAGAGATGCAAAAATTAGAGATTTAGTGGGATTAAAGATTTGCTAAAACGACTATAAATATACAAATTATTGGGTGAAGCTCACATGGAAGCGTTCACATGGCGCAACTTTGCAAGAACTTTAATGACTTGGATATAGATGAGTTTGAGTGAGGAGTCTGTTTATATTACATTTCAAACATTGATAATATGAGTTTAATGTGGACCTCATCAAATCTGACGATCTAGATTTTAGTTTAGTAAGTTAATGTTTGGGTATTCAAGGATTTGCCAATTTTAGAAAACAAATGTTAGTTTTGTAAGGGATTGAGTTTGGGTTTGGCCTCTCAATTAACAATCAAATTCTTTGCCTTCGTCACTCTAAGCTCGTTCGGTGATGAAGGTCTTATTTGGCTAGGTTTTGGTCGGATTCAGCTGAGTAATCCAGTCCCTCCGGAGAATATCCAAATTCCATCTTTAGCCTAAGATTCATGTTAAAAGGACTTGGACCATTTAAACCCCAAATGTAAATTATTGATGAATTTTTCAAGGGTATAAGGCACCAAAATCATAAATTATATCTACTGTAATATATTTACCCTAAAAAGAAGCTTGAAGGGAAGATATATATAAGTAGAGAAAAGAACAACGGAATAAAATACTCATCATCATTATCTCTTTTGTCGAATGATGTTACCGTTGTACTTGTTTTTCTCCTATAAAACGAAATACTCTCTCCAGCCAAAAGGAAGGAAAAAATCAAGGTGCGACCATTCTTGCCTCGAGCTTGCTAATTACTTTATGGTTCTGCCTATCCGAATACTCTAGATATACTTCAATAGTCCCGTCTGTGTCAATTATTTATTCAGTAATTGTTCTAATATTGCTTTCAAACTAATCTACTTGAAAACATGGGATGAAACTAATTTGAGAGTATGACGTGGAATATGATGATCAATATATGTGTTCTGTAAACAATTTTTTATATATATTTACAATCAAAATATGCATAATTCTATTTGACAAATTTATTACCAAAACATACATAAATGTAGAGATGCTAAATTTGAGATTTACCGGAATGAAATATTTGCTAAAATGACTACAGATATAAATTATTGGGTAAACTTGCATGTAAGCATGCATGTGGCTTAGCCTTGCTAGAACTTTAACGACTTGGATATTGATGTATGAATATAGACGAGTCTTGAGTGTGGAGTCTCTGTTAAACTACACTTGGAACATAAATAACGGCGAATTTATCATCAGATTTGACGATCTAAATTTTATTTTAGTATGCTAATGGTTAGGTATTCAACGATTCGCCAATTTTAGAAAAACAAATGTTAGTTTTGTAATGGATTGAATTTGGGTTTCAGCCGCCCAATTTATAATTAATTTCTTTGCCTCTGACGCTTTGGGCTTATTCGGTGATGAAAGTCTTATTTGGCTGGGCTTTGGCCGGATTCAACTGAGTTATTCGGTCCCTCCGAAGACTATCCAAATTCCATCTTTAGCCTAAGATTCAAGTTTAAAGGACTTGGACCGCTCCATCCAAAAATGTAAAAATATTGATGAATTGTTTTAAATAAAAATCTTATTATTGAGTCGTACCACATATTACTTCCTTTATAGATCATAAAATAAAGTCTATCTAGATAGAGAATTATACTCCCGAAAAATCCGACTTTCAACTTCAACTTGCAAAACTTCAGCTCTCAAATCATGACACTGTTCTTGACTATAGCAAGAGACTTTTTGTCGTACGGGGTCTGAGTTGTTCTACAAGAGCGTTGGTGGCGTCGACGCCTAGAGTTTTGCCGCATTTCTAATGAAAAATGGAAGGAAGAATGATAATGTAAAGGGCTAATACCTTGAAAATTCTTAAATTAGTACATTTATAACAAATTTACTCAAAATTAATTTTTTTACCACGAAAAACCCACAACTAGTATATCTGTGATAAATTTAGCCTCAAATGATCACAAAAAATCTCAAACTAGTACACTTGTAATAAATTTATGCTAAACTAATTTGTTTGACCGCCAAAAATTTTGAATTGATATATTTATAAAAAATATACCCTCCACAACTATGGCAAATAAAGAGTAAAATCCTAAACATGTATTCCAATCAATTGTTACATATCATCGAACTCAATAATTTGACAATAAAATTTAATATAAACTAATAGAGGGTAAATTTGTCAAAAATGTATTAGTCTCGGATAAATTTATCAAAGGTATACGAGTTTGGAGTTTTTTTATGGTTAGAAAATGAATTTGAGAAAAATTTATTATAAGCATACCAATTTGAGATTTTTTAGGGTATGAAGCCTAACGTAAATGGAGTTTTAGAAGGTTGGAGCCAAATTCATTTTCAGTCATGGCGCATGACCAAGTTAATGACGGTAGCAACTTCGACATGGGTGAGGAAACAGAGCCCCCAAGGATGATGATGGGAGTTGCAATTTGGAGCACATATGATCGACCAGCAACCCTATGTAGCACCAACACGGACACGCAACACGCGACACGACACAACATGACACGCCGACACGTCATTTCTCAAAAAGTAAAGAATTCGACACGTTATATATTAAATAAATATTTTTATATATACATGATTAATTATTATAGTTAAATTAATTTATTCAAATTCATAAATAAATAAATAATAAAAAAGAGCCTATAATAAATTTATACTAACAACATTAATAAATTTATTCATAAAAAATTGGAAAGACATTTTTTGACTTTAACAAAAATTATCGATGAAATAAATAATTAACGAGAGATAGAGTCAAAATAAATTTATAATTTTCTACGATAATCAAAATTTATCATTATTTAACATTTAGTGCTTTTATTTTTCGAAATAACTTTTTAACCCATCGATTTATTTATTTTTTAGCCTTACCATGTATTAATAAAATTATTTAACGTTCAATATTTTTTTTAGGGCTAAATGGGTTTTATTTCAGCCTCTTTTCTTCCCCCACCCCACCCACCGCCTGCGCCTCTATCACTTCCCAAAGTCACGCTGCACGAGGTAACGCTGCACGAGGCTTTCTTTCTTCCCAAAGCCAGAAGCCGTCGACGCGTCTCTCTCCTTGGTAACACTTCCCAAAGCCAGAAGCCCTCGACGCGTCTCTCTCCTTGTTCTTCTTCCTAAAACAAAAACCCTAGCAATCGCCTTCTTTCTCTTCTCCCTTGCTCGGTCTCCACCTCTCTCGCCGCTGCCTCGCCTCCATTCCCCCCTTTGCCGTCGTAGCCTCACGTCCATCCCTCCATCGCGGCGTTGCGGTTTTCCATCTCGGCGTTGCAGTTGGCGGTCGCAGCCAACCAAGATGATCGAGAAGGCTTCGGCGTTGCAGTCGACGGTCGCAGCCCTTCCTCGCCGTCGCTCGCAGCGTCGCCTCGGCTCACTCACCCTTGCCTCCACCCTCCATCACCTTCTTCCCTTCGCACCTACAGATCCGGCCACAAACCTCCGGACACGCTCCGACGCGCGTGTCGGAAACTCCGACACGTGTTGACCGCGTGTCCGAGCGTGTCCGACCGTGTCCAAGCATGTCCGATACGACACGGAGGCCCTTTGAACGTGTCCGTGCTTCATAGCATCAACCTTCAACGAACAAAGCTTAGAAATGCTTGGAGGAAGATATGGATAAACTACAGATCTCTTCGAAACTACTTATCTATCCCTCAAATTTGGCAGTTAACAATCTCGGAATGGAAAGAGAAACAAAAATTGATTTTTTCTTTTGTAACGCAAACGAAATGTCGGTGTCTAATATTTGTCCGAGGCTAATCCTGAGACTTTCATCCATTCTGATCCGATTATACGTGTCCAGGGATAGAGACATCATTGAAGCGCAAGTTTTCGTGGCAAAGGGGAGTTGTTGGATAAAAATCTTAAGAGCAGATGATGGAAAATAAAATTGTTTCGTAATACAACTCAAAACTAATTACTGGATATGGTTATCAATTTGGTGGTTGGTCGAGCGGTTTAAACTTTAACTTGCAAGTCAAAAGTCGCAGATTCGATTTCTCTCGTCGGTACCAAGAAACCTAGGTTAATTGGTGATAGGCGTGTCTAGGTTTAGGTGTATTCTCATCTTGAGCTCCGCCACTAGCACTCAAATGGATAATTGGTACTATATTGATCCCTTAAATTGCACATTATAGCTGAGAGTGAGGAAGATCCCAGCACTATCTAAACCTTCTTTCAAAAAATCTATTGGGTATTGTTTAGTTCAACGCATGGAAGTATCAATATTAATAAATAGGCTATCGTCACATTAGATACTAACTTTCACAAATTATTACCAAGATGCCAATGGGTTTTCTTTTTATGAGTTATCTTCACATCTATAAAAGATTTCTTGATACCTAATTTTTCCGTTACAATAAATATTGACACTCAAACCGCATAATCTATTTCTTGAGGCGTTTGACTTAAATTACAAGACTCTTATTTTTCAAGTAATTTCGCAACATTTGGTGAGCTAGGTCGACGATACAGTAGTGGCGGTGTGACTAGGTGTGACAGATGAGCGGTCGAGGCTGGTGGTTTGCCTATGATCATAACTCGTGTGGTAGAAGAAATAAGACGTGGAAGAAGGACGAAGAGAAGTAAAAAACGAAGAAGAAAGACCGTTTTTCAGAAGAAGGCAATGGGAGAGAGGGAGAGAGATGGATTTTTCTGTTTGATGGGATGTGTACCTAACAATCACGTGGAGGGAGTGGACGAAACATGGAGTTGAGAGGACGAAGAGAGATCCTAGATGTGAATTGATATCTTTTGAATTTTCTATGGGCGTAAATGTCCTTGATCCGCAGAGTGATTAAGTGCCGATGACCAAACAAAAAGGGTTCACAGCGATGGAGAAGTGCAATTTTGAGGCAAGGTAGTTTTTAATTTTGATCTTTTGCCTCTCGAACTATACATCAATTTTCCGTTTGATCGTGACCCGGGGGGTTGAAGGAAAAAGATGGAAGAAGAAGGGAGGAGGAAAAAACAAAGAAGAAATTAAGAAGATAGATTTGTGTACCAAAAGATAAGGGACTGGATAGGGGGGAGAGAGAGAGAGATGGACTTGTTTGTTGATGGGATGTGATCTGGACCCAACAACTACCCTGCCCAGCGAAGACGGTGGAAGAATTGTGGCGATAGAAGTGGACACAGAAAGAAGAAACGTGAAGAAGATCCTTTCAATTTTTATTTTTTTATTTGGGTGTAAATCTTCTAGCACTGTATATATACGTTATTAATGGGGGTCTCGAATAGCGATGGCCACCGACCGTTTCTCTAATAATGGAACCTCAGTTTGGGTAGGTCTCTTATTCTTCCTTCCCTAGTTCTAAGTCTAGGTCTATTCATGGTATCAGAGCCATGGTTTCGTTTGTGATATTATCCATTCCATGCGCTTAGTAGGTGAATCCAGTACTGAGAAGATCTCCTCACATCATGTCTACAGAACCAGAAATTCTCGAAGCACCCGTTTCTCTTGCTCCCTCTCCATCATCCTCAACTCCCTCAGAATTTCGTGTTTCCAATGCTTCTAAGATAGATTATCTCTATGAAGTCTCTCTTAGTGATGAAACCAAGATTTCTGAAACCCAACTTCCTCTCATGAACCCTTACTCCGCTTTTGCTAAACCTAGCTCGTCATTCTCACCTATCCGCTCCATCCGCCAACTCATCCACCAAACCCCAAAGCAAGTAAAAGAGTACGTTCAGTCCTCCAAATTCGACCAGCACCCCATTCCTGCTACTGAAAAGGAGTACTTTGTTACTCTTCAGATCCCACCAGAGTTTCCCAGACAATGGGCTCAACAGGGATACACACATGTCCATTATGGCGCTGTTCGACTTGCTCTCACCTTTCATGATCGTAAAGGCTTGCCCGTTGTGGCACGAATTGCATTATTGGATACCAGAGTTTTACAATACCAGCATGCGTGCATCGGCACTGTTCAGACTACTCTGAATGCTGGAACAGTCTTTGTGACTTTGTATCCTAACTTCAACATCGCTCTTTCAGACCCCCAGCTACTCTCTTTCTTAAAGGTCCAAGTCCAGCTCACTGGAGCTCCTCAAACTGCTGACTCTGTAGCTGCAACTCTGCATTACCAGATGGTCTACCGAGTGCAGAACCATGCTCTTGATCTAAACTTCAACAACGGTAATGAAGATGCTTTATTTATCTCCATGCAGAATGATCAAGCATCATGCATCCATGTTCCTAGGTAGATCTCGAAGGATACGTTGGCCAAGCTCCTTCCGGAGACTTGGATTACCAACTACGAAAAGCTACACCAGCATAACAAGCCTTTCCAGTCTGCGGACTCTGAGTTCGTCCGGAAAAAAGATGGAACTGTTTCCATCAAGTTTGGCAAGGAAAAGGAAGAAAGTCCTTCTATCTTCCAAACCCTTTTCATGATCGAACCATGTGTTCCTGAATCAATTTCCGAGTCGGATCCAAAAAAGCTTGTTAGACACTTTAACGGTGATGGACATCCTGTCCATTACTATAAAGACAAGTATGATCATTGTTTTTGGGATCCTTTTTGCCAATGCTCCTATTGTACAAATTCCCCAGACGAGGTAAATCCATATGATAGACCTCCGCCTCGACGGAAGAAGCCAAAGGATAAGTTGTACCAGAGATACTTAAACGGAGATTCCTCCGTTGATACTCTTTATGAGTATGATAAATACCAGTTCATGGTCTCTTATGCACCACCTCCATCACCAAGATTCAGCTCCACAACCCAAGTTTCGCCAGATCCACCAAACTCACCTCCACCATCTCCTCCTCAGAAGAAACAAGCTCTCTCCCCGTTTTATAAGCCATTCCTAAAGTGGGCCAAGAAACACTCCTACCCACTAGAAGCTCCAGCAGAAACACCACCCATTTCCTCCATCGCCATGTTCCATGACACTGACTTTCCCCCTCTAGTCGGAGAAAGCTCTAAACTCAAGTTTCCTGCTTTAGAGGAATTCATTGATCCACAAGGTAGATACCGCCATGCTCCTAAAATATCTACCCCCACTAATGTGGATGAACATGGGAGACAAAGGAAAATTACTGCCGCTGAAGCTGTTCTAAATTGGCAATTAGAAACTTTGTTAGCACAAAACAATGCTTTCAAAGCAATTGATTCCAAGATTGGAAATGTGCAACAAGATCTCCGAAAGTATGATGAGACCACCAAGAAAATGGTTTCTGAGTTCCAGAAGAGGCTACTTGCCTTGGAATCAGGACAACATCTAGAGTATCATCATCTCGAGAGCCCAAAATCGGAGATAGAAAAACTCAAGAGACAGATTCAACTCCTTGAAGAAGGAAGGTTCAGACCTTTTGATCCATTCGCACCTCCAGTAAGAACTGGGTACTTACCTCCACCAACCCCAGACATCTATCTTTGCTGCCATTCCCGAAGATTCTTTCATAAAAGAACCAGATATGGCAGAGGTACGAAATCGCCTTAAAGAGTTAAATCGACTCCAGAAGGAAAGAGGCAAGGAGAAAGCTCCTATAGAATCATGTTCGGTTGTCATAAGAGAAAAGCCAGATCAAATGATGCTAGCAAATCCATTAGAATCCTTTCTGAAGGATTTGAGTGTTCAGGAACATCCTGATCCAGTCCAAAACCCTGATCCTACTCTTTCAAATGATCAGATTCTATTTCCTGCCGAACAAGCTGTTCCTATCACTTCCGTTCCTACCACTTCTGATACTGAGTCATATTCAGTATCCTTTTCATCCTCTTCATCCTTTTCAATTCCTGAAGTTGATTCATTTCCTATTCCACCAATAACTTCATCTATATTCATGGCTGATCCTCCAGATCAGGAAATGGAATCAAATTACTCTGACCCAGAGATTGTCCAAGACAATCCGAAACGCCAGGTGACCATGGCATCAAAACAATTTTTCACCATCGATGATATCCCCTATCATAAATGGCTAGAAAGACTTGAGGAATTTCATACTTGGTTAAACACTCAGTCCCTAACCAACCATGATATGAATGATGTCCTTTACAATTTTGTCACGAGGTTCACAGGAAGCCTCAAACTTTGGTGGAAATCAGTGTTAGAACAAGACCAAATTCATTTTCTGATGTCACCAGATTTTAGCCATGCTATTACTCTCTTATACCATTTCTTTGTGGGAAAACCCACTGACCTCATAGAAATGAAAAGAAGAGAATTTTTTGAAAGAAAATGTTGCTCCCTCCAGAAGAAACACCTTGATAAGCATTATCGATGCTTCAGCTTTTTTTACCAAATTGGAGCCGATTCAAATTTGAAGCATGTTTTCTTAACTTCCATCCCAAAAGAAATTTCCCAGATGGTTGAAAGATCCTTTTTTGCAAGACAAAAGAGGGTGCAAGATATTCCCTTGGGAGAAATACAGCAAGAAATCCATCTATGCCTTGAAGAAATTTGTCTAAAGCGACAGATGGTCCGCACCTACATCACAGATGACAGGAGCCTCGAGACAGCCTGCTCTCACCAAAAGTTAAAAATCAAATGTTCCAAGCAAGACTGTGATGGAACTTGTGGTAAGTTTTCTCGGAAGAAGAAACATTTCAGGAAATTATGGATGAAAAAGTCCAAACATGGCCATGGCCACAAGAACTTCCGAAGAAAGAAGAAATAGCGATACCTACGCAAAAGGAAGGATCGCACAGGCCATAAAAAGTCAAATCGTTGCTTCATCTGCAATCAGAAAGGACATTTTGCCAAAAACTGTCCCCAAGCTAGAAAAGGACAGCATCATTTGATACATCAAATTGAGAATGAAACAGGTATTTCTCTTGAAAATGATGATATCGAATCATTGTTCTCTGCTGATGAAGAACCATCTGAACAAACCCTTTGTGTAATTCCATGTTATCACACTTCCAGTGAAACTGATTCAGATTCAGAATCTGAAGACATTTTTCACATATCACCCACATCTGCAGAACCAAGCCTTGACATATTTTCGAGTCAAACTCATTGTCCCCATTTCCCTGTAAAAATCCTCACCTCAAAGTTTGCCAAACCTATCACTGTTATTGCCCTCATTGATACTGGAGCAAGTTGTTCAATTTTGGATACCAAAATTCTTCCCGAAGAATATTGGACTCCTTATGCTCGATATTTCAACTCGCCTCGGAGATACTTTCTCCACAAATGTGAGAACCACTCCCGTGACTGTTCAGTTCTTCCCCCAGTGTTCTATAACCACAAAATTCTTTGGGTCCAATCTTCCCAACAAAGACCTGATCATTTGGTGGGATATTATGACTCAGATCTCACAACTTCGCATCATTCCTGGAAAAGGTCTTAGGTATAAAGATCAATTCTCTGAGTTCGTCAACATCCAGAGACTCTTTTCCATTCAGATGAGTCTATTAGACCCAATCATGCAAAGTTTGTTAGAATCTTGTTCAGAATCCCATTCGGAATTCGCTCAAAAATGTTCCCATCCTTTATGGAAGAACCCAGAATTCTTTGTTCGCCTTCCTTTCAAGAAGAATGAAGATATAAATCCAACCAAGGCGAGTCACATGGGAATGAAGCCAGAACACTTGGCTTTAGCTCAAAGAGAATGCTCAGAACTATTGCAACAAGGCCTTATTGAAACCTCCAACTCTCAATGGGCTTGTGAAGCCTTCTATGTCAATAAGCGTCTGCGAAAGGAAACGAGGAAAAATGAGATTGGTAATCAACTATCAACCTCTCAACCTTTTTCTCCAAGATGATAAATTCCCTTTACCCTCCGAGTTTCCCTCTTTACGGTCTAACCAAGGCCCACATCTATTCCAAATTCGACCTCAAAGCCGGATTTTGGCAATTGGGCATCCATCCCGAAGACAGATCCAAAATAGGATTCTCGTATTCCAAACCAAAGACTTCCAAAGTGAAAAGTACTCCCTTTTGGCCTAAAGGTAGCACCATCCCTTTTCCAAAAGGCCATGTGTCGCATCTCCCAACCAATTCTCTCAAGTGCTGCAATATATATCGATGATATCTTGCTCTACAGCCCTGATGAGCAATCGCATTGCCAGCTTCTCGAACAGTTTGCAGAAATCGTGAAAAAGCATGGCATCATGCTTTCTCAAAGAAAGACGAACATTGCCCAGACAGAAATTGAATTTCTTGGTATGCATCTCAACAAAGGTACATATTATCCAAGGCCATATATTGCAAAAGAATTATTGAAGTTTCCTGAAGATAACTTCACCACGAAACAAGTTCAGCAATTTCTTGG
Source organism: Eucalyptus curtisii (assembly GCA_017140595.1). Classification (NCBI taxonomy): domain Eukaryota; kingdom Viridiplantae; phylum Streptophyta; class Magnoliopsida; order Myrtales; family Myrtaceae; genus Eucalyptus; species Eucalyptus curtisii. The sequence continues at coordinate 2,679,100 of CM029504.1, read as the reverse complement.
GATAATCAATTATCTCAAGGATTTTGTCCCAAATATTGCAAAGCTCCTGATTCATTTGCAATCTATGCTGAAGAAGAATTCCCCACCTTGGGGAAAAATTCAGACTAAAGCAGTCGCTGAGCTTAAGGAGATAATGCAGAATCTCCCACCACTACAAATACCATCAACAGGAAAAAGAATTCTTCAAACTGACGCCAGTGATGAATACTGGGCAGCCATCCTGCTTGAAGAAATTGATGGTAAGAGACATCTTTGTGCTCACAAAAGTGGAAAGTTTTCCCAAGCTGAAATGCATTACCATTCCACTTTCAAAGAAATCTTAGCAGTAAAAAATGGAATCAAGAAGTTTGAATTCCACCTCATCGGCCATCACTTCTTGGTAGAATTAGACATGGCATCTTTTCCTCAGATGACCAAGTTTAAACAAAAGCATATCCCAAATTCTCAACTGCTTAGATGGGCCGAATGGTTTTCAAAGTATTCCTTTGAAACCAAACACATTCCTGGAAAAAAGAATGTCCTTGCTGATTTCTTGTCAAGACCAAAGGCGCCAGCCAAAATCAACATGTACATCAAAAGACCTGCTTTCCATATGCTCAACCATGGTGTAAAATACAAGATTGAGAAAATCAAAGATTTGCCAAGCTGGAAATATCCCCAGGAGATTATTGAACAAATCCAGAATGACGATCTCACTGAAAATCTGGAAAACCTCATGTGGCAATGCCACACAGATCTGTTCAGACTCAATGCAGGTTCGATTATTTATCCATATGGATTAAATTCAGATTATCCATTTATACATCCTCTTATCTGGAAAGAAGATGATTTCCCTGATCAGCTCAAGACACTATTATGGTACTTAACCAATAAGTACTTGATAGCTATTGAAATTCCAACAAGAAAATTCATCACCAAACTCACCAGGATATTCTTACTCGGGAAAAACATTGAAAGAGAAAGTGATCAAAATCTTTTAGACTTTCTCAATTGGTTCTATCCTCCTACTCACTAGAAACAGCTTTTGGAGAAAGAACTAAGACCCATGACACCAAATCCTGAAGTCCATACCATCCTGTTTTTCCGACGTCCATGGCATTTTCTCAGAAATAATGGCAACATCATTAATGCCCCACAAGAAATAGGAACCACATCCTATAAACCCCATTTGGATAGCAGAGAAGCTCGGATTCATAAATCTTATCCAAGATCTATTAGATCTTGTGAACACCAGTACCGAGAACTCCAGAGAATTTTGTGCCAAGAGAACAAAACCATTCCTGAAGAAATATGAAATTATAATGCACCCACTGCATGGGATCATTATGACCTAGCTCCAGAAGCTAAGGAAGCACTCAGGCAATTCCAACAGGCTGCGTCATCTCGAGATAATGAAATGACAGGAGAAGATGACATTGTCCAATCCACTCAGGACCCCTATGCACATTGGGGAGGTCCTCTTTCCCAAGATCCCTATGACCAAGGACCCTCGTCCTTATCTCACATGGACACTTCCTACTATGCACAGCCATCCAACTGACCTCAGCCAAGCATTCCTGCCGACACTACAGGAGATGACAATACCAACTAGGCTCAAGAAGAAGCATCCTCATCACAACAGCTAAACCAAATCCTCTCACCAGAAGACCTTGAAGCTCTTGAACAAAAATATGAGGAACATCTTCTAGCAACAGCACACAGCTCAGATGACTCAGACTATGACTACAATGCTTGTGACGGACAAGACCGCCGAAAAGCCGCTATCCGTACAATTTCACTGTAGCAAATCACTGTTCACTTTTACTGTAGTACTAGGCTAGGGAAAGTACTGTTCACAGTACAGTTACTGTTCATAGTGTGCGAATAATTCCCTCCCCGAAGTTTCCGGTGCCTTTGTTCGTTTCCGGACCTATGGCTTTGGTCCTTATAAGCTTGTGACCTCTTATTGTCTATATAAGGCAATGAGGGTGTAATGTGTTGGGCAGAGTCCCCTGAAGTAAAGTGAGTGTTTTGTGAAAAACCTTTATGGCCTTCTAAACTCTTCTTCTTCTCCAGTCTGGCAGGATCCTCTGAGAAATGCAGCTTGGGTAGATTAGAAACGTTTCCATCCTGGCATTTCTGAGTGTCTCTAGGCTCTGAACTAAAGGGCAGAGTGATTTCCTGCTAAAAGGCTATCCCTGAAGGGCTTGAACGAGGTGTTCGCCCACTGTGGGAAGGCATACCTACAAGAAATCGATTCTTCCTTCCCTGGTTCTAAGTCTAGGTTCCATTTATTACGTTGATTGACTTGGGCTTTTCCACGGGACAAGGCGATTGCTAAGTCTCCAATCGAACAAGTATAGCCCATCTCTTTTCAATCTTTTTGAATTGCGCCTCTCCTCCACGCACACCAAACATCTTTGCCCAAAGACCAAAAGAGACATGATCCGTTCTCTTAGCTCCATGAATATCTATCCATTGCTGCTCCTCGTTCTTTTTCTATTTTTAGCAATGACTAGTAATGTCGAGTCAAGTAATCGATGGAGCGCATCATCTTGCGGTAACGTTCACAATATAAATCACCAGTTTCGACCGACAAGTAACCCCAAAAGACGGTATGAGTTAGCTTGTGAAAATAATTGCACTATTCTGTACTTGCTTAATTACCGATACTATGTGCTATCTATCAATTATTCCACTCACCAAATTAGATTGGTCAAGGATGGGTTACAAAAAGATAATTGCTTGTCTTTCCCTCGTCATCCACTGCCATTGTCTCCTCTCAATGTATGTACATTGATCTTTGTGATTTGTTCAAATTAGGTTAGCTCTCTGTCCTACATCGCTGCCGGTCCATGCAATGAGAGGTCATACTCTTCCAACATGTCATCAAATTGGAACTTGTATGTTTTGGTCAATCCAAAAGTATTGGATGTGAGGGATTTTTGCAGCATTAGCAGGTGGACATGAACAAATTATTTTGGGGTTGGAGAACACATCAACGGTAGCTCCTACAATTACGAGCTAATCCATAGCATCATGGCCGATGTTCTCCACTACGGTGATCCCCCTCCTGTAACTTTCTTTTGCACCTTTGATTTATATCGCTACTTTCATTCGGGTAACTACTTTCATTCCCATCGCTCAGTCCGTATCTCCACCGGAGGTGGGGTTTGCAGATACAAGAACTATTATGGAAGTAAGTATCGATCATTTATGAAATTTCACCGTAATTTTGCATGATTCTGTATACTTTCTTTTTTTTATTATGTTGTCCACTCTTTCACATGCTACTTTCTCTTCGAAACTGGAAAATGAAAGTAATATCTAATATCCAAGAAAGTTATGACAAAATATACATGATAGTGTACGGCAATGTATACAAGTGTCTAGATTATTATTTCTTTCCACAAAAAGGATAAATCTCCTGCCCAAAAAAAAAAATGGATTCTTGTGCGACTAACCATGTGATAGTTTTTTGTTGGCATAAAAATCACATTTTTTTTATTTTTTAATTAGTTCTTTAATTAGTCAATTAACTAATAATCCAAGAGAAACTCGTTAACAACCTTACAAAATTGTATTCATGTATCATAGGAGGAAAAAAATTATTCATTAAAAATGAGAAGCAGTATTTTTCTAGATTTGTTGACCACTAATAAAGCAAAGGAGATTTTTGTATCATCTATCATCTATGTGAAAAACGAAGGTTAATATTTTCAATTATTTGCAAATGCACGCATCCCACTTCTTACGTTCTTTTGGACAAAATTCAACTTGTACAAAGTAGCTTGCTACTACTCTATTTCCTCGTGACTTTCACTTTCAAACTTCTTTTCCTTCAATTATTTTCACAACATGCATTCCTTCCACAGGTGTCCTAGATGATATTTTATTTTGGACTACTTGGATTACAATGCTATTAGATAAGCCACAATTATTTATTGTCACAACAATTATGAAAAAAAAAAAAAAAACTTATTCTAACCCATCAAAATTTTTTAGTATTTTTTTGGAGGTTGGGACACTTGGAGTGCCAAAACTTGGCACGGAGGGACACTTAAGTGCCAAAACTTCGGAAATGTACACTTAAGTGCCAGTTTCAGAGTAAAGTGGATCACTTAAGTGCCACTCCAGCCAAAATCCTGCCAAATTGCTGACGTGGCAATTGTCCGGCGAGTTTGGTGCAAAACGGCGTCGTTTTGCACGCTGACGTGGCGAGAAAATGCAAAAACGACGTCGTTTTGTGTTTGATGTGTAAATAATTAATATAAAAATTAATTAAATTAAATTTAAACTTAATTTTATTTAAAATATTCTAAAAAAAAAACTTAAAATTAACCAACAAAAAGGGGGGTGCCGAAGTGGGCGGCTAAGGGCTGAACCCTCACCGTCGCCGCCTCCCCACCACCGCCGGGAAGGGCCGGTAACGGAAGGGGGAGGGTCGGTGGAGGTCGCCGGCCCTCGGCACTGGCCGGTGGAGGAGGAAGGCAACCGACGGCCGAGGGCCGAGCCCTCGCCGCCGCCGCCTCCCCGCCGTCGCCGGAAGGTGGGGGAGGATCGGCCGGGGCCTCCGAGCCCCGGCCGAGGGCCCACGGCGAGGGCCTGCGTGCCCTCGCCCTAGATCCGGGAGAAGGCACGCAAGCCCTCGCCGCCGCCGGCCGGGGCCACCGGCCCTCGGCTAGGGCTCGACGGCCCCAACCCTCGCCGCCGGCCGCCTCCGTCCTCCTCCTTCCTCCCCCACTTTTTTTCTTCCTCCTCCTCGCCCACCGGCTGCTTCCCCCTCCTCCTCTTCCCCCCCCCGGCGGATCTAGGCGAGGGCCGCAAACCCTCGCCGATGCGGGCGAGGGGCTCGCGAGCCCTCACCGCCGGTTGGCGGGGTCGCGGGTCCCTAGCCGGGCCCGGCGACCTCGGCCGACCCTCCCCCCGTCCGTCGCCGGCCCTTGCCGACGACGGCGGGGGGCGGCGGCGGTTGAGGGCTCAACCCTTAGCCGCCACCTTTTTTTTTTTTTTTTTTAATTTAAATTTTTTTTAATATTTATATTTTTTATAAATGTTTTAAATAAATTTAATTTAATTAATTTTTATATTAATTTTTTACCACGTCAGCACTAAAATGACAACGTTTTGCACATGCTTCGCCGGAAAATTGACACGTCAGCATTTTGGTTGGATTTTGGCCGGATTGGCACTCAAGTGATCCATTTTGTTCCGATTTTGACACTTAAGTGTACATTTCGTAAGTTATGGCACTTAAGTGTCCCTTTCTGCCAAGTTATGGCACTCGAAGGGTCCACATCTCGATATTGGTAATATTCAGTTGCCTCCAAAACCGCTTTTTTACCCACCAAATGAGGCAGTTGACGATGACAAAACCGAGATGGAATTAGAAAGATTGGCAACTTCATCAAGTACTCCTATATGTTTTCCTTTTGGGGATAGCAATTATGTATAGAGAATCATGCACAAGTTGATTAGAAAAGCTTCGTCTATTTCTTTTATGTCCCCGCAATCTAGTATCGTGCACAGGGATACTCGAGCTAGTTTAGCTCGACAGTAAATACGTTCGAGATTGTCTTCTTCTAGCTCTCAGGTTAATGTTGGGTTATTGTATTTCTATTAGTTGTAATCTGTTGCATCGTCCTTCCAAAGGATAAATAAATTGATAAGAGAGCGTGGACAAAAACGATGTGGGCAGCCGATGGACATTGAGAATTTTCCCCCCTCATTACACGATTTAGGGTGATATTAAAAAGCTAATAATAACCTGCGATCTTGCTACTTAATGTGCTACTACCGGCATAAGATTTCTCAAAATCAACAACTTATGAATTCATTTCAAGAGATTTTACAAAGTAGACACATCTATCTACCCAAGAAACAAAATTTTTAAAAAATGGAAAGGAAGAAGGTCCTAGATGAAACAATTCTATGAAGTCTATATTTGAAAGAACTCATATTACGTTTTGAAGTTAACATGAAATTATTGACAAGTAATTTTATGAAATTTTCTTTGTTTCTTCTTGTATTTGGCCATGTTTTATTAGTTTAACTTGATAAACTTTTTCATCTGCCCTGTTTGATTAATAAAAAAGTAATATGATTTACAAATTAGCGTGGATTACTTTTAACTTCACTAAAACTTGATATATTATCTTGTTAATCTAGAAAACCATGTCCATGGCCATGGGAGTTCCATATTGTAACCTTTCTTAAGCTTGGACCCTGGATGGGACGTATGTGTAGGTTCATATAGCAACCTTCTTTGGGAAGCGTTCTCTATATTCATCCTATGTGAATTCAATCATTTCAGTTAATCATCCCTCAACCAAATCACTGGTTATCTGTAGAATATTCACCAGTTATCTGTAGAATATTCACCAAAGAAAGCTGCGATACATGCTACCTTATATATACTTGCGAGTTTCCTCTTTCGCTCCGGTATGAATCCCTCTTCTTTCCTCGCATGACATTCAGTCCGCAAGTAGTTTTCACTTTTTATTCGTGGTTAGTCCATTCAGAAGTCACTCAGCATTTGGCTCGCCAAAATTCAACTTTTGGTTCCCCAATCGCAACAAATTTTTATTATCTTGCACTAGATTTACTTTGACCAGAAATCAATTAACTTTTTGAGAAAATACAGAAGGCCCTATCATATGGTCTTCAAGGTTACGTCAGCTCTAATTTAAAATATCAAAAGAAAATGGGATAATTGAGATCTCTCTTGGTGTGGCTAGGGGGAAAGAATATTTACATCGATGATGCGATATGCAAATTTTGCACTTTGACATCAAGCCTAAGAATATTCTTCAATATCAAAATCACTCCGAAAGTTATCGACTTTGGGCTTGTAAGACTCTTATCATGCGGACCACAGCATGGTATCCTTGACTGTTGCAAGAGGAATTTTGGGATATATAGCTCCCGAGCTATTTTACAAGGACATTGGTGGTGTCTCGTATAAAGCTCATGTTTATAGTTTTGGAATGTTGCTAATGGAAATGACAAGTAGGAGGAAAAATGTAAAGAAAAATATTGAGCGTTTAAGTCAAATTTATTTCTCTTTGTGGATCTATAATCAACTCGGCAAAAATAACGAGGTTGAAATGGAAGAAGTAGAAGGGGATGGGGATATAATGAAGAAGATGGCAATAGGAGCCCTTTGGTGTATACAATTAATCTTTGATGATTGGCCATCAATGAGCAGGGTACTAAACATGCTTAAAGGAGATATTGATAAACTACGACTGCCTCCAAAACCACTAATGTATCCGTCCGAGAAACCGTTTGATGATGTCAGCACTGAAACGGAACTTGAATCATTTCCAACTACATGAAGTGCTCCAACAATTTTTGAAGCATACCAATTCTAGAATAGCAATGAGATTACAGAATCGTGTATTGTATGATTTTTTTTTTAACTCCTTGTTTGAATGAATGCAAAATAAACGTAGTTCAATCAAAAGCATAATTGACCATGTAATTCGTGAACGTATATGATTTTAGCGTCTGTAGCATCTTGTGTTTTGCAGTAGAATTGCCTCTTTGGCTATCTGTTTACATTTCTTGTTTCCCGAGTGCTCCTAATATGACAGACCAAGCTCGAATTGTATGGAGCAATGAGTCTTTCTCTCTCCTCTCCCGTTCTCCACTGTGCAATATCAAGCTCTCCCCTTCCCACCAAAACCCCTCACCCTCGCCCCTCGACCCACTTCGATGTCAGCCGGCTCCGCGAAGCAATCTCCCACCTCGACCTCATGTCCCGTGATGGGTCCCATCCCGACCTCCTCACCTTCTCTTTCCTCCTCAGGTCCTGCATTCGCTCCCGTGAGTTCCCACTTGAGGAGCGTCCATTGCGCACTCGCTCCCAGCTTGAGCCCAACTCGATGATCCTCAACTCGCTCATCAGTCTCTACTCATAATCCAATGACTGGGATGAGGCGGAGAGGACTTTTAGGGACATGGGTAATAAAAGGGGTTTGGTTTCTTGGAGTTCCATGATCTCTTGCTATCCCAATAATTACAAGGAGTTTGAAGCGGTCGATACTTTCATTCAGCTCCGGAGAATACGTCAATTGGTGATACAGTTTTCAGGCTTGTAATCAAAAGCAGCTACGTTTATTCTGATGTCCGTTTTGGGTGTGCATTGATTGACATGTTTGCAAATGGTAGTGCTCGATTGGTTTCAGCTCGTAAGGTGTTCGAGAAAATGCCCGAGAGGAACGTGGTTGCTTAGACTTTGATGTTGACAATATTTTCTCGGGTTGTCCAAACGAAGCTGTCGATTTGTCTCTGGATGTGCTTGTGAGTGGGCCTGTGCCAGATAGCTTTACGATCACAGCTGTTATGTCGGCATGTTCAGACTTGGAGTCGCCATGGCTTAGAGTTCAATTGAATTCGTGGGTTATACGGTCAGGACTGGCTTCGCATTTATGTGTTGGATGCAGCTTGGTGGACATGTACGTGAAGTGGGTAGCTAGTGGATCGCTTCATGATTCGAGAAAGGTGTTTGATGGGATGCAAGATCAGAAGACCGTGCTGGGATTTTTTTATGATACGGAGACTAAAAACCAAAGAAAAGGATGTTGACTGAGAGAAAATATATTGTTGGGGTTTGACTAGGATAACCATGAATCATAGATGGCTGAGTGGAATTAGCCCAGTAATTTTGATCACGATAGGTGATCTATTTACATGGGGTATGCATTAAGATAGGTATATAATATCGATATATTGAGTTATCAAGATGTTCCTTAATAGAGAAAAATAATGAGTAAAGGACAAAGTTAGAAAAGATTTTCAAATAGCTAATATACTAGATGAATAACTTGGAAACTGCAAAGAAGATCGGTGGGGTCGAGTACGATATGAAGAACAAGCAGAAATGCCAAATCTAGGATTGAGACTAGTTTTGGTGAGGATGATATATTTTAACTTTTGTACCTAGTTTGCTGGATCTCTTGATGCGAAGAAGTAATTGGCTAAACAAAATCATTGCGCAGAACTCGATGAACCAAAATCCCTCACCCCCACCCTTTGATCCCCGCCTGATCACCCACCTCACCAATAGTCACCTCCTCAAGCAATCTACGACTTCGATGCCATGTCTGGTGATAGGTAGTATAGCCTAACCCATGAAGGACTTGCACATGTCATAGAGGAAAAACATAATAGGCCGACTATTTTGTCCTTTACAATGAATAGAATGAGTATTCCTCCATTTGTGCGATCCCGAGTGTAGGATGTTGGGTAAGACAGTTTTAATTTTTAGGGGTTGACTAAGACAATCATGAGATTATAGGGGGTTAAGTGGAATGAGCCTAATAGTGTTGATCACGATAGGTGATTTATTTGAATATGGTGGACATTTTAACAATTAGTAATGGTAGGGATTGTAAGATCAAAATGCAATACTGATATATTGAGTTGTCAATGTGCTTACCCTCGGAGAAATGATAAGTGAAAAAGGACAAGGTTAGACAAGACTTTTGAATAGTTGATGTACAAGGTGAATAACTTCACTTAAAAAAGAAATGAGTGGGCATCGACTATGGAGCAAGATATGAAGAACAAACAGAAATGCCCAGTTTTGGATTGAGACTTGTCTTGGTGATGATGAAATGTTGACTTTTATACCAGCTTTGCCGGATCTCTCGATGCAAAGAAGGAATGGGTTCAACAAAATCTTTACTTAAAAATTGATGAACAGAATGTTATTATCATCAATATTATTTTCTCTTTTTCATTTTCACAATTTAACGACGAGACGATGATGAGATATTGGACTTAAAATAAAGTAGAACATCCGATGCCATCACTCGAAAGTACTTTTATTCAATTTTGGGTACAATTGCCACAGTACGTCAAATCTAGAAACGGCAGAAGTTTCTTTCCCAATCTATGTGAAAGCAATCCGTTTGCTAATCTGCCACCACGTTATGTTATCTTGATTGCAAGTACAACATTTTTTACATAATTCCCTCTGGTATAATAAAAACTTTAGCCGGCTACGCATTTTACTTTTTCTTCACTTGACTTTGTTTTACCAATTGACTTGGACATTTCGATAACCGACGACTCCAACTCTTTTCAATTATATCATGCATCCCTTTACTGAGCCTCCATCTCATCAACGATTAGAAGTTTCATTGCATCCAATGAAACAATATAAACATGGGTAATTCTCTCCACAGCACATTTAATGTACCGTGATGTACTCTCGATATGAACTGTTCTACTACTAGACAAGCTTCAATTCAAAGCAGAATTACTTGTGCCCCACTTTATTTTGCGGCAATGTCCAAAACATAAACCGTCATTTTTTATTGAAAGGCGATCCAAAAGGCTGCAGAAACTTAATGCGAGCCAGCTTGCAAACAAATCCGTCTTACATCAGTATGCCGATTAATATTATATGAAATTGGTTTCTAATGAAACGAACTCCTACGACGATGGTTGCATTTATGGCCAACCCATGGCATTTGATAATGGACCGCACGTCCCATATGAAGAAGAAGAGCAACTCCCTTCCTTAATCGTATTGTTTTAATTAATTGCGGGTTTAATTACAATTGAGCATATGATATTGCGCGCATCGGATTTTGCACAAGTGGATTTTGGGTTGAATCAAGACAAGATATCTATGCATGCAATGTTTTTTTTTTTTTTTTTTTTGAACAGACTATGCATGCAATGTTGACTAAGCAAAGAAATAACGAGGGATTGACTCGGACAACCATGAAATTATAGAGGGCAAGTTGGAATTAGCCACCATAAGTAGAGGTCATCCTGATAGGGGATTTGAATGGGAAATATAGGTTACTATTACTAACACTATTTTTGTTAAGACAAGTTTACAATAATAGTGTATTAAAATATTAAGATGCTTGTTGATAGAGGAAAATGTTGAGTAAAAGACAAGGTTAGATATGATTAATGTTGAATAGTTTATATGTGCAAAAAGTAACTTCTAAACTCCAAAAATAAGCAGGAATTGTGTTAAATTAATGTCTCGAGTTTTAGCGTTTGCAAAATGCGATTCGCTTGGATAAAATTTTTTTACGTGGTCGAGAAGATATTTTTTGCTGATGAAGATAATATTCAAGATTACACATAAGAAAAGAAATTCGAAATTCTTTTTAGGTCTCGGATGTTTTCAGTTAACAGAAGGAAGTTCGTGGGACTACATGAATGATTACAAAAGAGGAAATAAAACAAAATGGAACAAAGTTTCTTCTTTATTTGCGGAAGCTTGTAGAATCCGAAAGTGGTTATCTTTGTGGGGCCCAAAAGTCAAAGTCTTGACTTTTGGGCACACAAACAATATAAAAAGCTACGAAAGAAGCTCTACAACATCCCACTTCCTTACCCATTGAAGAAAGAAACAAACGGTGGCGCCCAGAGTCAAAGTTTGACTCTAGGCCCATATATATGAATAGAATACAAGTTCTTTTTGTGCGTGCGTGGAGCTGCTGAAGCTCTACGAAAGCAAAGAAAGAAAAGGAGCCGCACGTGGAAGCTGCACACGTCAAGATGAAGAGAGCCGCGCGTGTTTTCTGTTTCGAGTTTGAACGCGTGGTAATTTTGTGCCGTGAGTTTATGTCCAAGTGAGTTATTTATTTATAAACACTTTGGGTTTGAGATTAAATCTAGATGTGGGAAACACTTGAGCATGTGAACAATTGTAAACTCTGATTCTCTGATTATAGTGGATTATTTGCTGCTGGCTCTCCTCGTGGACGTAGGTACCGATACTCAGACCGAATCACGTAAATTTCTGGTGTCCTTATTATTTCTCGTTTATTTCTCTAGCGATTTTGCGTTGACATAAATTGTAAGATCCTGTCGTTTCCGTGTATTATATTCCAACAATCGGTATTAGAGCTTGGGATCAGATTTCTTGATTGTGATTTGGAGTTTTTGCTTGTTTGATTATTATCTGGAAATTCTGTTATTGCAATTATGTCTGAGAGGAAATCTGAAATTGAGAAGTTTAACGGGAGCAACAACTTTGTGTTATGGAGCATCAAGATGCGGGCATTTGACAACTCAAGGTTTGACCAAAACACTGGATTGTGAAGATGAGTTACCAATTATAATGAAAGCCTCAGAGAGGGTAGAGCTAATGGAAAGAGCAAAGAGCACAACCCTACTAAATTTGTCGGATGAGGTTTTAATAGAGGTTGCTGAGGAGAATGATGCCGCAGCATTATGGGCAAAACTTCAAGTACTTTATGTGAAGAAATGTTTGAACAATCGCTTGTACATGTTGAAGAAGATGTTTCAATTACATATATTGAAGGTACGTCTATCAGAACCCACCTGGATGAATTTAAGAAACTCATGATGGATCTGAAGAATGTCAATAAGATACTTGATGATGAAGAACAGGGCACGATGTTGTTAGCCTCTTTACTAGAGTCATGGGAGCACTTTACTGATTCACATTGCAGGACATACTACAATTACCTCAGAAGAGGTAAAGTCTGCATTATTCTCTAAAGAGTGGTAGAGAAAGTTGCGAGATGATGGTCTAACGCAAGGAGTAGTGCAAGCACTGATGATTCGGGGTAGAGAACAACATCGGGGGCTTAGTAGCAACAGAGGTAAAAGCATATCGAAATCACGCCATAGAAATTCCATGGGACGCGTGACGTACTTTGAGTGTCACGAGGAGGGGCACATTATGAGATATTGTTCGAAGCGAATGAATAAAGCTGATAGGCAAAATGCCACAAGCAGTGTGGCAAACGTTGCCGAGGGGAGCAATAGTGATGCAGAAACTATTTTATGCGTGATTACTACTTCGTCGGGAGACGAATGGGTGCTAGATTTAGGGTGTTATTATCATATGACGCCTCCTAAGAATTGGTTTATTACTTACCATATTGCATATGGTGGTAGAGTTCTTTTGGGGAATAACACAGTTTGTAAGACTGTGGGGATAGGGACAATTCGGATTCGGATGCATGATGGGTTAGTGTGCACATTAACAGATGTGAGGCATGTATCGGAGCTCAAGAATATTCTTATTTCTCTAGGGACACTCGATGACATTGGGTGTAGGTACACCACTAAATGTGGAGTATTGAAGATCTCTCGAGGTGCCGTGACAATGATGAAGGGGAAGAAAGTGAATACTTTCTATCATTTACTAGGAGAGACCGTGACTGGAACCGCTGCAGTTTCATCAAGTGAGTAAGATTCTAACTTGACTTAATTATGGCATATGCGTTTTGGGCACATGAGTGAGGCAAGTATGACGATACTGAGTGAAAGGGGGTTGTTAAAGGGTCAAAAGACAAGACAGATAGACTAATGTGAGCACTGCATCTTTGGGAAGTAGCACCGAGTTAAGTTGACTACAGTTGTTCATTCGACCAAACGACCAGTTAAATATATTAATTCAGACGTCTGGGGCCTGTCTTCGATTCCTTCGAAAAGAGGTGCCCGATATATGCTGACATTTATCGACGATTATTCGAGAAATGTATGGGTATACTTTATGAAGCACAAATATGATGTGTTCGATCGATTCAAGAAATTTAAGGCATTGATTGAGAAGTAATCAGATAAACAAATCAAGTGCCTAAGAACCGATAATGACATGGAGTTATGTGGTAAAGATTTTACTGAGTTCTGCGAGAAAGAAGATATTGTAAGACACCGCACAGTACCTGGGACACCACAGCAGAATGGCGTGGCAAAACGGAAGAAAAAAATTTTGCTTGAGCGAGCTCGATGCATGCTTTCGCATGCAGGACTTGGCAATGAATTTTGGGACGAAGTAGTGTACATGGCATGTCACCTGGTTAATTGATCTCCATCATCTGCTATCGAGTGGAAGACTCCTAAGGAAGTATGGTCGGGGAAACCTGTTGATTACTCTGAATTACGTATATTCGCATGTCCTGCGTATGCTCATGCGAGTGATGGTAAGCTTGAGCTAAGGGCGAAGAAGTGCATATTTCTAGGTTATGCACATGGAGTGAAAGGCTTGGTGCACTGATCCCAGATCACCTGGTTTTCTAATCAGCAGAGATGTAATCTTCGACGAGACTGTAATACTTCAACAGAGGATTTCTGAGACACAACCAGCAGAGAAGACATATCATGGTGCCATTAGTGAGGTGGAGCTTCAGGTGGAGACTCCAGAGTCCTCAAAGGTAACTGAAGTTAAGACTGCAGATGAAACCGAAGTTCCTAAAGTCAGTGATAATGAGCAACCAGCAAAGCCGCAGCACACTATAGCCACAGATAGACAGAGAAGAAAAATTAAATCACCGGTACGTTATGATTATACAGATATTACTTATGCATTGATTATAGGTGATGAGGTGGAGACAGATGTGCCTTCGTCTTATTCTGAGGAGATTACTAGTTCGGAGTCGTCGCAGTGGTTAGGGGCTATGAGTGGAGAGATGAAATCACTCCATCGGAATCAAATATGAGAGAGCTAGTCAAAGTACCCAAGAGCCAAAAGATTATTGGAAGTGTAAATGGGTCTTTAAACGGAAAAAGAGCATTCCTAGTGTTGAGGCAGCAGGCATAAGGCAAGACTTGTGGCGAATGGAAATACACAGTGTGAGGGCATTGACTACAATTATGTGTTCTCTCCTATGGTAACATATTTTTATTAATGTGTTTTACTTGCCTTAGTTGTTTCGCAGGATCTCGAGTTAGAGCAACTAGATATGAAAATTGCGTTTCTTCATGGTGAGTTGGAGGAGTAGATTTACATGAGGCAACTAGAAGGATTTGCTATTCCAGATAAGGAAGATCATGTTTGCTTATTGAAGAAATCTTTGTATGGGCTGAAACAATCTCCTGGGCAGTGGTATAAACGTTTTGATACTTTCATGGCTAGTTAAGACTATTCGAAAAGTCAAATGGATAGCTGCGTTTACTTTAGGAGATTGGAGAATGGTTATTTGATTTATCTACTCTTATATGTTGATGATATGCTAATAGCATCTAAGAATATGTCTGATATTGATGTGCTAAAGAGGCGGTTAAATGCTGAATTTGAGATGAAAGATTTTGGTGCTGCAAAGAAAATATTGGGTATGGAGATTTTGCGTGACATGGCTACAAGAGTTTTACGTCTATCTCAAAAGAAATATATTGAGAAGATCGTGACTCGTTTTAATATGTAGTTGGCAAAATCTATAAGTACACTTTTAGCAAAGCACTTTAAACTTTCAGATAAATTATCACCGCAGACTGAGGACGAGGAGGAGCATATGTCCCGTATTCTTTATTCTAGTGCCGTGAGTAGTATTATGTATGCTATGGTGTGTACTAGGCCTGATAGCATGAAATGGATCCTCAGATATTTGAAGGGGACAACATACGTGGGTATAGTGTACCGGAGGGATAGCAATGGCAGTGAGACCGCTAGTTTTGTGGATTTAGATCACGCCAGTGATTTGGATGATCACAGATCTTAAGCAGGGTACGTGTGTTGACACCTAAATTTCACCATTTTACTTAGGACTTAATAGTATTAAAAGTTAGGAATTAGTCACTAATATATATATATATATATAAATTAAAAATTAATTAAAAAAACGAGAGTGGCCGGGTCGGGCCGGATTTGACCTCGCTCGGCCCGCCTCTCTTTCCTTTCCCCCGGCGGGGCTCGGGCATGAGCTGGCCCATCTTCCTTTCTCCCTTGGCTCGGCCCGAGCCCGACTATCTTCCTCCCCTGGTGGTCTTCGCGCAGACCTACAGAGGCACAGAAGCTGCAGCAGCGAGTGCAGGCAGCAGAGGATCAGGGTGGCAGGCTTCCGGCGTGATCCGCGGGTCGGGGAAGTAGACTGGTCGACAGGCTGGCAAGGTAGGAGCCGGGCACACCGATCATTGACCTTGAAGGGTTCGGGGTACCTGTAGAAAAAGGAGAACATAAGCATAAAAGAGAAAACCCAGAATGAAGAACACAGGGGAGGGGGGAGAGAAGAAGTAAAAAGACTAGAATAGAAGGAGAGAGAGCTAGTGAGAGAAGGAACGGAGGGGAGGAGGGCAGCGACGGTGTTGCCCAACGCCATTCGAGCCGCTGCCCTCCTTGCCGCCTCAACCCAACGCCAGCCGAGCCACCGCACTCCGGCAACCGCCGCCCTCCGAGTCCGACGCCGTTCGAGCTCCTACCGTCCGACTCCCTGCACCTGACACCACTGCTGCCAATGCTAGTAGCCGTAGCACTCGTCGTCGCTACTCCCGACGCCAAGCCGGCCGAGACCAAAGGGAGAGGGAGGACGAACTCGGAGCCTCTCAGATCCGAAGATCCGAGGCAAGGGAGTCGGCCAAAGGCCCAGATCTGGGAGTAGGTCGAGCTTCGCTGCATCACCAGGCCGACCGCCGCCGCGTCCAGCTCCAGACATCGTCTGAACCACGCCGCCTCAACCGATGCCGTCCGAGCCCCCTCGCTACGCCCGTGCCGTCGCTCGCCCGTCGCCACCCTCAACCCGATGACGTTCGAGCTGCCTCGCCTCCTCAACCTGCTGCCTAGGAGCCGTGACGCTACCGTAACCACTGCCTCAGCCCTCGCCTGCCTCTTCACCCGAGCCGCGAGGCCGCTGCAGCGCATGTCGTCACTCGTCCGTCGCCGCCCTCCGTGATGCTTGTTGTTGCCCTAGTCGCCGGAAGCCGAAGCCCTCACCACGCCAGCCTGTAACCCTCCTTCCGCTCGCCTCCGATGCAGCCGCCGCTCATCCTCGTAGACCCCAACGTCATCACCACCGCCCGCCGCATCACCGCCGCCGTCATGCCCGTCGCCGCGGCTGTCAGCGCGGCCAAGAAGCCCTAGGGTTTCGGCCAAAAAACTGGGTTGGGCGCGGGTTGCAAACCGGGGGGTTTTGGGTGAGTGTGGGCTGGTTTTGGGTTTTTGGACTTGTGGGTTTGGGCTGGTTTAGTGTGGGCTTTGTTTTTAATAAAAACTAGACCAAATTGGGCCTGCACATCAGGCCCAGCCCAACCGGTTTCTGCTGGCTTGGGCCGCCTGGCTCGATTCGGTCCGGGTTCTGGTCCTCTAGCCCAATCCCTAGCCTTTTGCACCGAACCGGGTCGGACCCAACCTAGGGATCTGACCCGGTTCATTTTAGATATATTATATTATTATAATATTAAAATAATATTTTTCTTATTTGCTCATATATTGATCATATCACATGTTTAATTTGCATATCTAATTATGTTTAATTGCACGTGTTTAATTAGTAGCTATGATTGTTACTTTAATGATTGCACACCCGTATGATCATCTCACATGTTAGTTGATAGGTATAAAATCAATCCAAATTGCATGCCAAAAATCATTTTGTTAAAATGAACAAGATTAGGTACCGAAAAGACACTAATTGGTCAATTAGTGTAATCAAATCCCCGACCCTAGATTCTCTAGTTGTGTAGGAAGTGAGATACACTCCCATGTCTCACTTGGTTTTTGGCGACTCCTTTTGTGCAAACATTCCTAAAGAATATCCCAATGTCATGCGGGGTACGGGCTTGGGAGAGCCTACGCCTAATCATGGGCCTTAGGTCCGTCCTTTAGGCAATACCCCTAAGCATGTTCCCTTCCCCGAGGATAGGTCGCGACAACGTGTTTACGCTAATGGGTGGTGCAGTTAGTTGGAAATCGTCCTTACAGGATCACATTGCCTTGTCTTCGACCGAGGCAGAGTACATGTCACTAACCTTTGTAGCGAATGAGGCGATATGGTTACAAAGTTTGCTCTCGAACTTTGGGTTAAAACAGAAAAGTGTGAATATATGCTGTGATAACCAAGGTGCGATATATTTGGCGTATAATCTAATTTATCACGAGCGAACGAAGCATATTAACATCAGATACCACTTCATCTAAAATGTCTTAGCTAAGGGTAATGTTATTGTTAAAAAGATTGCTACAGCAGATAACCCGGCAGACATAATGACTAAGTATGTTCCTTTGGCGAAACTCAAGCTCTACTTGAACTTTATTGGCGTCTGTGGAGAGTGAGCGCTCGTTAGGGCATTGGGAGAGGCAAGGTGGAGAATTGTTAAATTAATATATCGAGTTTGAGTGTTTGCAAAACGCGGTTCGCTTGGATAAACATTTTTTACGTGGTCAAGAAGATATTTTTTGCTGATGAAGATAATATTCAAGATTACACACAAGAAAAGAAATTCGAAATTCTTTTTGGGTCTTGGATGTTTTCAGTTAACAGAAGGAAGTTTGTGGGACTACATAAAGAATTACAAAAGAGGAAATAAAAAAAAAAAGAATAAAAAAAAGGGAGCAAAGTTTCTTCTTTATCTGCGGAACCTTGCAAAATCCGAAAGTGGTTATCTTCGTGGGGCCCAAAAGTCAGTCTTGACTTTTGGGCACACATACAATATAAAAAGCTATGAAAGAAGCTCTGCAACGTCCCATTTCCTTTCTCATTGAAGAAGGAAACAAATGGTGGGGCCCAGAGTCAAAGTTTGACTCTAGGCACATATATATGAACGGAATGCAAGTTCTTTTTGTGCGTGCGTGGAGCTGCTAAAGCCCTACGAAAGCAGAGAAAGAAAAGGAGCCACACATAGAAGCCGCACACGTCAAGCTGAAGAGAGCCGTGCACATTTTTGTTTTGAGTTTGAACACGCGATAATTTTGTGCCGTGAGTTTATGTCCAAGTGAGTTATTTATTTATAAACACTTTGGGTTTAGGGTTAAATCTAGATGTGAGAAACACTCGAGCGTGTGAGCGATTGTAAACTTTGATTATACAATTATAGTAGATTATTTACTGCTGGCTCTCCCTGTGGACGTAGGTACCGATATTTGGACCGAACCACGTAAATTTCCGATGTCCTTATTATTTCTCGTTTATTTCTCTGGCAATTTCGCATTAACATAAATTGCAAGATCCTGTCGTTTTACAGATTGCATAAAGAACAAAGAACTATGCTTAGAATGGAGATTAGTTCTCGTGGAGATGACTGGCTTGATCTTTACTGCCATTTCATATAATGCAAAGAAGTAAGGACTTAAACAACATTATCACGTGAGACTCAGGTGAACCAAGTTTATTGTCATCAACGTTATTACATTGCTTCATTTTCGTCTTCACAATATAGCACTTCTGACAAATTGGCCTTATTACAACACAAATGCCTCACTTACAACGATTATTATTCAATTGAAGGTATAATATTTCATTTTTAGGATAGTAAAGCTGATTTTTGGAGAGAATGAACTCGTCTAAGTAGTCAAAATCAGAAACCGTGGAGAAGTTTCCTTCCAAATCAATAAAGATATCTATAATTAAAGCTGATGGAACCTTTGATTAGTCCCCACAAGCCACTTTTCTTGACTCTGGTACTTGTTGACTTGGAAATTTGAATGACAGGTGACACCTAGCTAATCTTTTTGATCATGTATTATCCCTTCCTTCGTCGAGCTTCCACCGCAGTTGCCCAGCTAAGGCCTCCATTCTTGCATCGAGAAGTAGAGAGATGATTAATGCTTTCAGCTTCATATTTATGTACCGTGTGTTTTTGCTCATATTACATGTTCTACTATTAGGATCGAGATGCAGTGCGAAGAAGAATCACTTATGCGCCGCTTCATCTTGTGGCGAAATCCGCAACATAAGCTATCCTTTTCGATTGAGAAGCGATCCAAAACGCTGCGGCCTCTCTAGGTATGAGCTAGTTTGTGAAAATAATCGCACCGTTCTATATCTACATGCTGGTCGATATTATGTGAAGTCGATCCACTACCGTTACCATGATGACAAAAATAACTTCAGAGGTGACATAACGGTGGTTGACGATGGTCTGGAGAAGAGTAATTGCTCGTCCCTCCCTCGTTACTCTTTGGCGGACACCAACTTCAGTGGAAATGATGTCTACTCTCCTTATTACCGAAACCTAGTGGTCTTCATGAAGTGCTCACTGCCCATTACTTCTACTTCGTATGTTGATACCATGCTGTGTATCGATGGTGCATACTCTGCCGGCAGGCCTCCCAACTTTTCCCAAACGAAGTTGTACTCATACGCTCTTCATGGTCATGGGTCTGATGCATTAAGAGCACTGGACATCCAGGATACTTGCACTATAACTATGATGGCATTCGCATCGGTCCGTAGCTTGGGCAGGGAAATGGATCGTGTGAGCTTATCCTACGAGGAACTTCACGGCATGATGACCGAGGGATTCAATCTCGCCTACATAGAATTCAATTCGCCAGTTGGAACGCTTCGATTTTGCTTCCTGGGTTTCACATATCGTCCGGGGAGGTGCAGCTACTATAACTCCAGTAAGCGACTTTCCCTATAGCTTTTCTCTCTCTCTTTCTTCTTCTTCCTCCTCCTTTCTTTCTTTCTTTTTTTTTTTTTTTTTTTTTTTTTTTTGGTCGGTAATTCCTCCTCCTTTCTTAGATGCTAGCTCTATCAAGAGATTTTTCCAAAATTTAATCATCCAGTTACATAGCAAGTTTCAATTGGATACTGTAATACGTAGGACCCACACATTACGTCATTCAAATCTTTAAATGACCCATGTGAAAAATTGCCACATCACTTAAGTAAAATAGTTTGATAAAATTTGAGTAGATTGAGCCTGCACTGCTCTTTTATAGTTCCTCAACCCAGCTTTTCGTGATTTGGTTACTTCAAATTTGACTGGGGAAAAATGTTTGATTTGATAGTAGCTCTGTCTCTTGCGTTGGTTTGTGAATCAGAATTACGTGACCAGTGGACTTAATCATCTGATACATCTAGGAGAACAGGAGCAAAATCGTCCTTCTTTGATGAGAAAGATCATGCTATGGTGACATGATTTCCGCCGGCGAATAGAATAGAACTGGATCTAGGCGCTATATAGGAGAGTGAAAGTCAATTACTCTTCTTTACTCTAGACTTCTCCACTTGCGACTTTTAATGAAAAAAAGCCTGTCTTTACACTTATACAATGATTGTATCGATTTATCTTTGACTTGATTTATGGCTTAACCTGAATTATTTGTATATCTTACCACTAAAATTTTCTTGCCTTTTACAGATGGTTCTATGCAGGCGGCACTTGCGCTTTTTGCAGCTCCTTATGTACCCTTTTTCTTAGGTATGGCTAGTCCTCTTATCCTCCCAACTGTGTGATCTCAGGCAGCACTCTGACCGAAAAAAGAACCTCTTTCTATATGTAATTAGAATAATCACACTATGCTAATCTTTGGACTAATTTCTCCACAGCGCAAATCATCGCAGCAAAATTCATACTCGGAGCTCCGTGTGTGTTGATATTTTTAATCTATAAGTGGATGAGAAGGCACCGAGCAATGGACGAAAACATTGAAGAATTCCTTCAAGCTCATAACAACTTTTTTCCCGTAAGATACTCTTACTCAGATATCAAGAAAATCACGAAAAATTTCAAACACAAAATAGGGGAAGGAGGATATGGCTCTGTGTACAAAGGTATACTTAGAAGTGGTAATGAAGTTGCTGTTAAGATTTTGAATAGACCAAAATCTAATGGCCAAGATTTTATGAGCGAAGTGGCTACTATTGGAAGGATCCACCATGTAAACGTGGTGGAACTTGTTGGTTTTTGCTTTAATAACTCTAAACAAGCTCTCGTGTACGATTTCATGGCAAATGGATCTTTGGATAAGCACATTTTCTCTAAAGATGACGACGATTCTCTTGATTATAAGAAAATATATGAGATCTCTCTTGGTGTGGCTAGGGGGATAGAATATTTACATCGGGGATGCGATATGCAAATTCTACACTTTGACATCAAGCCTCACAATATTCTTCTAGATCAAAATTTTACCCCGAAAGTTTCTGATTTCGGGCTTGCAAGACTTTATCCTGCGGACCACAGTATTGTGTCGTTGACTGCTGCAAGAGGAACATTGGGATATATGGCTCCCGAGCTATTCTACAAGTACATTGGTGGTGTCTCGTATAAAGCTGATGTTTATAGTTTTGGGATGTTGCTAATGGAAATGGCAAGTAGGAGGAAAAATGCAAAGAATGTTGAGCGTTCAAGTCAAATTTATTTCCCTTTGTGGGTCTATGATCAACTCAGCAAAGAGAACGAGGTTGAAATGGAAGAAGTAGAAGGGGAAAGGGAGCTAATTAGAAAGATGGTAATAGTTGCCCTTTGGTGTATACAGTTAATCCCCGACAATCGGCCATCAATGAATAAAGTCCTAAACATGCTTGAAGGAGATATTGATAAATTGCAACTGCCTCCGAAACCTCTTCTGTATCCATCTGAGAAGCCATTTGATGATGTCAACGATGAAACAGAACTTGAATCATTCTCAACCACATCAAGTGCTCCAATAACTTCTGAAGGATTCCAATTTCAGAATAGCAATGAGATGACAATAGCGTGGAATGTGTGATTTTCTTTTCTTCCATGTAATTCGTGAATCGTATGTGATTTGTTAGCGTTAGTAGCATCCTGTGTTTTGCAGAAGAATTGCCTCATTGGCTATCTGTTTACATTTCTTGTTTCCTGAGTGCTCCTGATATGGCAGACCAAGCTCGACTTGTATTTAGCGAGGAGTCTCTCTCTCTGTCTCTCTCTCTCCTTTGCGGTTCTCCACCGTCCAATATCAAGCTCTCGCCCCTCGACCACCGCCTGATCACCCGCCTGGATGTCGGCCACCTCCCTGCGGAGCAATACCTCACCTTCTCTCTCCTCCTCATGTCCTGCATTCGCTCCCGCGAGTTCCCGCTGGGGAGGCGCGTCCATTGCGCGCTCGCTCGATCCCAGCTTGAGCCCGACTCGGTGATTTTCAAATCGCTCATCGGTCTCTATTCAAAATGCAATGACTGGGCTGAGGCGGAGTGAACCTTGGGGATTTGGTTTCTTGGAGTTCCCTTATCTCTTGCTACGCCAATAACCACATCCGTTCCAAGCGGTCGATGCTTCGACCAAAAAAAAAAAAGGTGGATACTTTCGTTCATATGCTTGAAGATGGTCTTTTCCCTCGAGCTTGTTCGTTCCGACGAAAGCATCAATTGGTGATAGGCATCTTGATTTGATGTGTGTGTTTGGTGGGCATTAATTGACATGTTTGCAAAGTGTAGTGCTGATTTGATTTCGGCTCGTAAGTTGTTTGAGAAAATGCCCGAGAAGAATGTGGTCGCGTGGACTTTGATGATGACAAGATGTACTCAGTTGGGTTGTCCAACGAATGCTGTTGATTTCTTTTTGGATATGCTGGCAAGTGGACTGTGCCGGAAAGACTTACACTTACAGCTGTTTCGTCGGCACGTTCCAGGTTGGAGCTACTATCCCTTGGGGTGCAATTGCATTCCTGGATTATGTGGTCTGGATTGGCTTCAGATGCCTGTGTTGGATGCAACTTGGTGGACATGTACGTGAAGTCTGTAGCAAGTGGATCACTTCATGATTCGAGAAAGGTGTTTCATCGGATGCAAGATTGTAAAATGATGTCTTGGACAAGTGCTTTTACATTTGCCAGCCTTTTAAGTGGAGTTGCCTGTATCAGCACTATTGGTAAGGGGGAGCAAATTAATGTGAGGGTGGTAAAATCAGGGCTCGACTTAAGTCAGTGCATTTTAATGGTTTGATCTCTATGTGGAAACATAGAAGCTGCTTTTTGAGTTTTCCATGAGATGAGACAAAAATATTATAATTGGACTTCAATGATCAATGGTTTTGCAAAACATAAATTTGCAACGAGAGCTCCAGTCACATTCCATAAAATGCTTGAGGCCAGTGTGAGGCCAAATGAGATCACCTATGTTGCTGTTTTATCCTCTTGTAGCCATGTGGATTTGATGGATGGAAACACTTTAGATCAATGTAGACAGATTATGGAATCGTGCCCAGAATCGAGTACTGTGCATGCATGGTGGACTTATTGGGAAGATTGGGCTTCCTTGTTGAAGCCCTTAAGTTTATAAATGCTATGCCTTTCAGGGCTGCTACATTGGTCTGGCATACATTTCTTGGAGCTTGCCGAGTTCACGGCAATGTTGAACTTGCAAAACAAGCTGCAGCAATGATTTTTAAGCAGGAGCCAAATGACCTTGCTGCTTATGTTTTGCTATCAAATCTGTGTGCATCAGCCGGTCTATGGGATGATGCAGCGGCAATCGGGAAGAGGATAAAACTGAAAAATCTTACAAAAGAAGCTGGTTGAAGCTGGATTGAAGTGAAAAGTATAGTTCACAAGTTTTATACATCACACCCGGAGGCTCGGGAGATCTATGATGAATGCGACCAATTGGCTAGTCGCATAAAGAAACTTGGTTATGTTCTCAATACTGAATTTGTTCTTCATGATGTGGAGGAGGGACAGAAGGAACAATATTTGCTCCAGCACAGTGAAAAAATTGCCATTGTTTTTGGCCTTTTAAGCACCTCCAGTCTGAAACCTGTCTGGGTGTTTAAGAACCTTAGCATTTGCAGAGATTGTCATTGTGCAATCAAGTGTCTCCAAAGCAACTGGAAGTTCTATAGTTGTAAGGCATGCAAACGCAGTTCCACCATTTTACAGACAGAACATGCTCATCCAATGACTATTGGTGAGACGCTTCTTAATTTGTCCCATTCATTGTCTGCGCATTGAATCTGTGTTTTAGAATTTTCTCCCTTGCACCTGTGTTACTTGAATCAGGATCCATTATGCTCCTTGTAAGCCCTAGAATTGTAAATGTCATGTTCTGAAATGTATATAGATATGGTCGCACTACTGTCAAAATACCAAGCGGAAGGCCTCAAATGGATCTTGCAAACTTTTGGCAATATGATTCGTGGAATCTTAAACAGTCACGCTTTTTGCCTATTGGATTTTCCAGGAGCATGTAGGTTATCTGAGCGTTCCTAATGTCACTGGGGTGTATTGCTATGGTTACTTGGTTTCATCCTTAATTATAATTCATTTATATTACGGATACTATGATCTTGGCGAGTCCACACACAGTTTCCATGAAGCTATATTAGTTAATACCTGACTATTTTAGTTTTGAAAACTACATAATTAGATTGTCACCACAGAAATCTAAACGTCATAAATTAGTTTAACGACCTCAACGAAGACAAACTCAAATTTTCACATCTAATTTTGATCTTAAGGACGAGAGAGAAAGTGATAATCTATAGTAATTCAATCTTCCTCTTAACAGGTCCCAAACATGCACATCATGCAAAAACCTAAAACAATATAACAGGCTAAATAATATGTACAAGCTCGATCCCTAAATATAATGAGAATTTGTGTGTTCACTCATTGCTGAGACAGAGATGTGTCTTGCATTTTTTCAGACAGGCATTT
This sequence comes from Eucalyptus curtisii, assembly GCA_017140595.1. NCBI lineage: Eukaryota > Viridiplantae > Streptophyta > Magnoliopsida > Myrtales > Myrtaceae > Eucalyptus > Eucalyptus curtisii. Next base: position 2,653,833 of record CM029504.1, on the reverse strand, counting down.
TGTTCCTCGTTGTTGTCTCCTCGGCATGAGTTTCCCTACTAAGCAAACATTCTACTAGACAACGATGTTGATAAGGAACAGGTGATATCCGCTTTACTCAAAAATCCGCAGACGGATAGCCCTCAGCTCGTGCCTAATTAGCGAGGGTACTCCTGAACAGAAGCCGCAAAATAAAGTCGCTCATCAGGGCTAAGCATAAGTAGAAAAGTAGCAAAAGCGAGATGCAGCTCTTGAATTTTGGGTCATTTCACCAATTCAAAAAACAATGTACAATTTTACACAGTTGTTTCGATTGCTTCAGATACCTAGAAACGGATAAAGCACAAAGGACCTTCCCAGAAGAGGGTAAAAAAAAATAAAAAATCAAACACTTTTAATGACTGAACAATCTTGGTTTAGAGAACACAAAATGGAATGAAATCGCTGCCAAAAGCTAAGTTGGGAGCGTCCTATAAATGGCAAAGTGTGTCCGTCTATACTAGATGTGCTGAATGATACATAAGATGAATATCATCTTATTCGCTTTTATTAGATTTGATTCACCACCAGTTGAATGCACTGATGGGCAAAAGAACAAAACTGCCGCGACGCAGGAAGAGATTCACCGGTAGAAACTCCAGATCAAGCAATAAGGGGATTGACGCATAATTTCTTGCTAAACAACATTAAATAACATGGACACCTCCAGAGAAAGTAAACACAGTTTGAATCCAAGTGGTTCAAACTTTGAGCCATTAAAGTCGATGAAGGTATCCTGAAGTTTGCAGCCAGGTGACCACCTACGATGAGGTTCGAAACTTGAGAAATTAGTAACGGAGTGTCGCAACCTACCCTCGGGGGGAGTAAAAACAGGTTTAGGGGTATTGCCTAAATGACGGACCTAAGACCCATGATTAGGCGCGGACTCTCCCAAGCCCATACCCTGCGTGACATTGGGATATTTTTAGGAATTTCTCAAAAAGGAGTCGCCACTAGCCTATTGGGGTCGGCTAGAAACCAAGTGTGGAACGGGAGTATGCCATACTTCTTACGCAACCAGAGAATCTAGGGTCGGGGACTTGATTACACTAACTGACTAATTAGTGCCCTTTCGGTACCTAATCTTGTTCATTTTCAAAAAGGATTTTTTCGTAGGTAGTTTGGATTGATTTTATACTTATCGACTAACATGTGAAGTGATCATGCGGGTGCGCAATCATTAAAAAAAAGTCATAGCTACAAAGATCCTAATTGCCATAAACTAAACATGTGCAATTAATCATAACAAGATATGCAAACTAAACGTGCGATATAATTAAAATAGGAGCAATTAAAGACCTAATTACACTAATAATACAAAATATGGCAATTCCTAACCAAACCCTACATTTTTTAGATTTTCGAATTTTTTTAATTTTTTAAATTTAATTTTTTTAAATAATAATAACATATTTTTTATATTTTTTAAAAAAATAAATAAATGAAAAGGTCGAATTTTTTAACACTTTCTGAGTTTTTGAATTTTTATTATTTTTTGATTTTTTTTGAAAATTTTTGAATTTTTAATATTTAATATTATTATATTCGAGGAAATGGGTTTGGACCAGGTAAAACCCGATCCGACCCGTTAGCCCGATCCAATAACCCGAACATAACCTAAGACAGATAAAACCTATTTCATAAAACCATTTTTTATTTTCTTTTTCGTTTTTTATATCAATATTAATTTTTAATTATTTTTTATTTTATTTCCTTTTTCTTTTCTTCTCCTGGCCTTCTTCCTCTTCGTGGGTTCTCTGCACGTTTACAGCCCTTTTTTCACCGAGACTTTGTTCCTCACCGAAGCTCGTCCAAACGGCGCCGACCGAAGCGACCGGCGTTCCATCGCCGAACCTACCATCTACCGGTTGTCCATCCCGACCGGCACAAACCACCGTCGGGCACAAACTCCGGCGACCATAAAACCATTTATCGGAACCAAGAAACACGACCACTCGACAATATACGATTCTTTCGCAATAAACGTACAAAAAAAATGGATACAAGCAAAACAAATATAACTTTGCGGATATAGGAGCAAGAATGAGCTGATCCCCATGTCAAAACGTGAAATATTCTTTCGATTCTCATTCGAGCATTTTATCAAACACTTGGTGTACACTATTGATACAGGGGATTTTCGACTTGGTACAGACACGAGCACAGATCTAAACCCTTAACGACGCATCTAGAACAACTATCAGCTTTCAGGGAAGATCGACTTGGACCGAAACTCGCGCGAACTAGTCGGCGCGAGCTTCGGCCCGTCGTCTTCCGAAAAAACAAGAGACGCATGGTCGAAAAAAGCCTACCTGGTTCGAGGGGAGGGCTGCAGCGGACGGCGGCTGAAGAACAAACCTCTGGAGATGACCAAACCACCCTCTTGAGCTCTCTCTCTCTCTCTCTCTCTCTCTCTCTCTCTCTCTCTCTCTCTCTCTCTCTCTCTCTCTCTGTCTCGCTCACTGGTCTCGCGCTCTGCTTTCCTACTTCTATTTCTCTCGCTTCCGGTCCCGCCTTCGTTTTCTCCTCCTCTCTTTCCGGTGGGGGTTGGAGGCAGTTGACAACTCCGGCCGTGATAGACGGCAGTGATCGACGGCCCAAGGGGGTCTCTTGCTCCTCTCTTTTTCTCTGTGTTGCGGCGCTGTCTGCTTTTTTTTTTTTTTTTTTTTTCCTGTTCCGTCCTCCTGCTTTATGCTTCTGTTCTCTGCGCTTTCCTGCAGGTCGTCACGCGAAGACTCCTGCCACGCCAGCTGATCGACCGGTCTGCTTCCCCGGTCCGCGGATCACGCCGGAGGCCTGCCATCCCGATCCTCTGCTGCCTGTGTTTGCTGCTGCTGCTTTGCTCTGTCTCTGCCTTTCTTTCCTTATTCAGCTTTCTGTTCTCGCAGGTCTTCGCGCAAGACTGGCAGGAAGAGAAGACTAGACGCGGGCCGGGCTGCGCGCACGTGGGAGAAGAGCAGCCGGGCCGAAAGGGCTGGCCCGTGCGTGAGAGGAAAGGAGAGGAGGAATCGAGCGGGTAGGGCCAAGGCCGGATCCGGCCCGACCCGACCATTTACGTATTTTTTTTAAATTTTATTCTTTTATTTTTTTGTAAAAATAGGTGTCAACACGGAGCAAGGACAAAAACGGTAGGGGAAGGGGACAAACGTTGCGACATTTCCTCCCTGTTACGTGATTTAGGGTATTGCGCATTAAAAGCTAATAATAATTTGCGATCTTGCTCCTTATCATGATACCTACAGCATATGAATTATCGATATCAAGAACTGCTGATTTCGACTTATGAATTTTTATTTTGAGAGAAAATATCCATGTCTATGCTTTACAAAAGTATACACCATCTGTTTGCACAAAAAACAAGTTTTATGAAGATAAAAAAGAAGGTCTTCTTTACCAAAAAGAAGAAGAAGAAGGTCTTAGATGAATCAGTTCTATGAAGTTCATATTGGAAAAACTCATCTTATTTAAAAATTAACATGAAACTACTGGTAAGTAAAATTAAAAAAGAAAAATGACAATTTCCTCTTAAAAATTATAACTCAGCTAAGGAAATTTTAATTAACTAGGTTGTAGAATTTCAGAGTACTTTACTGAAAATTCCTCAACTGGCTTAAATACCTATATCGGCGGCAAATTTCCTCTCCCCAAATTTTCCTACATGAAATTTATAGACACATACGAAATAATCAATTATAAGTGAATCGCCTCCCCTTGAAAATAATCTACAGGTTACTATATAAAAATTCACCGCATCTTTAATTTCATGGTCAATTTTTTTCTTTTAAAAAAAAACTCCACTAAAATCAGTGTCAATTTGCTTAATGGAAATTGCAATATGCTATACTCAATAGGCAAATCTGTAAATTGCAGGTACGTAGACTGATGACATATTCTCATCTTATTTATATGTATTGACGAGTCTATTGTATTATCTATCTCTTCATATAATTCTTCATGTACGAAATTGTGATTCTAGTTTAACATTATATACATGCCTTGTATGCGAAATATATGTCGTGTAGTAAATCTTTTTAAAAAATTAAATAAGGATGAAGCCAACCTTAATTAATTGAATATTTTAGTGGAAAAGTTCTAGCTAAAAAAACAGACTTGAAAATTTGACATAATTATTACCAAGAGACATCAAGCAAAAAGCACTCTCTTGTCCCAATACTTACGTAGATTTGCATATAGAATCTGAACAAACTATATAAAATTTTGAATTGAACTTGTATTTTCTTAAATTTATTAATGACACTATAACTTTATTGAAAATTCTTGAGTAAAATGAAGATTAAAATGAAATTTGACTCCATATTTCCTCAAAAGTTTCACTACCCCTCAACCTTAGTTCGTCACTGCTTACATCAATAACAAGCCAAAGGTCACATTAGTTAGACTCTGACCCTTTCCTGGTGAACGCTACCTCTTTTGTTTTCGGTGACTTTGAAGTCTTCCGATCATGCCAAACTATTGAACATGCTATAAGATTCTTCCCCGAGATAGCGAGGGAACTAACAAAATTTAACTCTTTTATTCTAAGGACTTTCGGGAAGTTTTCTTCTATAATGGGGGAATAGATTGGATAATTCTTTCTATTTCTTAACATTTTCCTTTTTCCTTACAGCCGGTACCGCGGAGGAAAGTTTCTAGCCCGTGCTTCCTTGGTTTGGTCAAAAGATAAGTACAGTGCAAAGACTACTAAAACATTTTTTGCTCGTTCAGTTCTTTTAACTCTTTTAATTGTCTGAAATTTTCATCATGAAAAAACATCGACACATAATTTTGGGTGAAATTTTTTCATAATTTTTTTCTTTTAATATGAGTAGTATTTTAACATTTGACGGGAAAGTAATAAGTTGCCTTTTGCTTTTAGTGAAGCAAAACAAATGCGCCGACTTCTCAAATTTTTTTGAGGTTCCACTAAAAAATCATGTCTTTTTTCTCTCCTTCAGTCTGTGAAGAGTCATAAGTTGAGGGAAGAAAAGCACTTCAAAATAGATAAAAAGTCGGAGGTGTATCCTTTATAGAGCCGTGCTTCCGCGGAGGCTAATATCTTGTCCTTTCACGAATGAATGGGTACGGAATGGAAAATTACTTCTCTTATCGTTTGTGGTCTAGTCTTTAAATTTAAGGGCTTTGTTTTCCGGGGTGCTTCCTCCTCCCATCACCATGTGAATCCCATCAAGTTTAATGATCTAAAGTTGGAACGTAATGTTTGGATATTGAAATATTGTCCAATCTTCGGAAAAAAGAAATGTTAGTTTTGTTGTCGGATGAGTTTTGGATGGCCTCTCAATCTAATATAAATTCTTTGGTTTCAGTATGTTGCGCTCATCCCCGGTGACGAAGGTCTTATTCGGCCGGGTTCAGGTTGGATTCGGCTGAGTAAATCGGCCCCCTTTCCATCTCCAGCCTAAGATTTAAATTAAAAGCACTTGGGCCTCTCAATTTTTTTTTTTTTTTAAAGAAATGTAAACTATTGATGAATTTGTGTGAACTTATTGTCGATTCATACTATTCATTATTTCTTTCACAAAGCATAAAACAAAGTTTTGTAAAACTTTAAATTTGAAATCTACTCATTGTCGAGATATATATGTGAGTGGTGTTAGAAAAAGTCTCATATCGAGAAAATGGTGTAGTGTTGAATGATTAATATATTCTAATTGGCTCATGATCCATTTACTTACACTTTTGAGTGAGGGTGAATTCAACTGAGTATGTTAACGGGCTCAGATTTGACTTCATCTTGGCAATTGATTCTCTTGGATCATTCTATAAAGTCATGTTTTAATGAAATCAATTTCTCGCTTACTATATGGATTTCAATAGGATGGGCTGCGATACATGCGAGGATACATTCAATTGAGACTGTCAACCTTGGCTTCAGTATAGGCTCACTAAACTTTAATTTCATTAATGTGACGCAATGATCTTTAATTTACTTTCAATTAATACACTCTTATCATAATCTAACCAATTTCCTTAGGAAATGTTGACACAATGGTGTGGCTTCAAGTGAAGTTACACGTAATGTCATATCAAGTGAAGGTCTCATGGGCATTTTGATCGGCAAATTAGTCGAATTCTGTTTGAAGGACATTTATTTGCTAGGAAAATCAAAGTGCAATATATTCGTAAATGTATAGCAAATGATATGCAGAACTTCTATGCACTTTACAGTCATGTCTAACATCGAATTGAATGGATAGCAAATTATATGCAGTACTTTCATCGCAATACGGGTGACATATATATATGCTAATTTATGTGGAATACTCTTTATAGCTCGTAGCAGCGCAACAACATTCATACTCGAAGCTCCATGCTTGTTGATAATTTTAATATGTAAGTGCATGAGAAGACAGCTAGCAATGGACGACAACATCAAAGAATTTCTTTAAGCTCATAACAAATTTATAACTATAAAATACTTTTACTCAGATATTCAAATAATCAAAAAAAAAAAAAATTCAACCACAAGCTGAGTGAAGGAGGATATGGCTCTGTATATAAAGAAATATTTCGAAATTGTTATTAAGACTTTGAATAAACCAAATCTAACAATCAATTTAGTAATAAACTTTCTAATTTGTAAATGTAGTTCTAAACATTTTAATTTCAATATAGTTCTTTTGATATTGCAGCCAGAAATCATTAACAATCCAATCATCACCAATCGTCTTAGATGGCACAACCGGCATTTTACTATTGTCAAGTGATGGCCTTTTGCAGATTTTACTGAATTTTCTGATTTATTTCTTATTTCTTTTTACTTTTTTCCCTTTATTTTTTCTTTTCTTTATTTTTTCTGCGCTAGTGTTGATCTCTTCCTTATGTGTCCTTCATTACGTCTACTTTTGCGGCAAAGTGACCTTACATTTTGCCGTATCAAAAAATGTCTGGAGCGCCAGAGAACCCTTCTGATCACTAAGAAGGCCCCTCGGCATCATCTCTACGCCAAATTCGTGATCAGAACTGCAAGGAACGCCAACCCTAAATCAAATCAAACTCCGAAGCAGGAACAAAATCTATACAGACGAATTCTTCTCGAATTCAATATCTTCAAGCAGAAGACCTTGACGAAGTAATTGCCCTCCGATCAGCCCCGATCAATTGCAAAACTGACCTTCAGCGAATGATGACGAGATACGGTAGAACTCACAAAGCACGCATCGCAGGCAAAATCAGCACAAAAACGCAAAAATCAACAAAGCAAGAGTTTGACAAGCTAACTCGCTTAACCGAAAGCTAAAAGTGGCAGAGCAAAGAATTAATGGTCAAATCGGATGAACACCCAAAGAAGAAGATGAACAGTAGGGGGAAATGGAAAGAACAGAAAGGAGAAAAAGAAAATTAAATCAAAACAATGTCTTTTCTCTTAACTTCTTTTATGTCAAATGCCTATTATGCCACGTGGGGCGATTGGAGATGACTGGACCGTCACCTCAACATTTTTAGGTGCAAATTGATTGAAAGATATGTATTTAAATTTTACATAAAAGTTTAGGACCGCATTGATAAAATTAAAAAAAAAATTACTGAATTAGTACATATACGATAGATTTATAATTGATTTGATCATTTTTCCATCTATATATTATATATTTACTCAAAATTCTTGAGTAAAAAGAAAAAGAATAGACTCCATATTTCACCGAAAGTTTCACTAACCATCGATCTAAACCTCGGCTTCGTCATTACTTACATCAATAAAATAACCAAAGGTTGCAACAATTAAAATATGATCCTTTCCCGGTGAGCCCTATCAATTTTAGTTTTTGGTGACTTTGAAGCCTCCTAAGATTTTCCCCAAAGATTTTAAGTCAATTATAAAGTTCATATCTTTACTCTAATGACTCTTGAGAATTTTCTTCAATAGTAATAGTATAGTGTGGATAATTATTTCAATTTATTAACATTTCTTTTCCTTCAACTTCAATGTGTGCAATCCTTAATCATCAGAATCCATTCGATTCTTAATTCTCATGAATTCACTTCGATTCAAGATCTGCACCAATTCTTAAGATGGCTTTTGTGTCATCTTGAAAAAAAATAGGAAACCCATTAACATCCTAAATATCTCCGAAAATATGGAAACCTGACTTATTTAAGAAAAAATCTCCAAAAAATATGAAACGGTGTCAGGTGACGGCTAGCTATATGGGTTGTCAATTACAATGTTTTCTTGCCAGAAAGAAATAGTGATAATGTTGAATCCTACTTATCACTCCTATAACATTCTCGACTCGATTGATTTTGTTTTATCGATTATTCATATCCATGTTGATCCTTCACCACAATGAAGCCAAGTCCCAAGTTTCCATCGCTCACAGGTTGAGAGGGACATGATTTTTCCTTTCAATTCCACACCTATTTACCTTGTGTCATTCGTTTTTCTAGTTTTTAATTTTATTTTCGTTTTTCTATGATCGTGGGGGCGTTGAAGAAAGAAGATAGAGAAGAAGAAGAAGAAGAAGAAGAGAGGAGGAAAGAACGACGAAGAAACTAAGAAGATATCAGAAGGAATTGATGGGAAGGAAGAGAGAGATGGATATCTTTGTCGATGGGATGTGGACCCAACGATCATGTGGAGAGGTGGAAGAAACGTGGAAATAGCGCAGAAAGAAAGATGAAGGTGAAAGGATATTTTTTAAATCGAAGGATGAGGATATCTTCTAAATCGAAGGACGGCTCCAATAATGGAACTTCAGTTTGGGTCCACCTATTTAATTTCTTGACTTTGCATCCATTTGTTATGTATATGACTTGGGCTTTTCTATAGGACAAGGCGACTTGTTGGAAGGAGAATTATTCCTATCCATTGAGATTACAAATTGATATTGCATATAATAGACATAGAATATTTTACATAGAATATTTTAGGAAAAACAATATTGTGCATATATTTCTTTTGATTCTTTTCTCTTGTACTACAAATACTGACACTCCTTGTACATTGTGTGATACTGAAAATACACAGAAAAGTATTTTACAATTGCTCTACGTTTCCTTTCATGGTATCAAAGCCAGCTTTCTGATCCACCTTCCGTAATTTTTTTTTCGAGTTGCCTCCAATTGTCTTCTGTCTTTTTTGTTGCTGCAAATCACTACATGCAGAACAAAGACAGCACATTGAAGAAAGGAATTCGATATGCAGAGCCCCAACAAATCAGAAATCCAAAATCCAGACCAACCCAGAGACACAATAGAGGAATCGTCCGATCGATCTGCATCTACTCTAGTCACCGGACAATTTCCTACACCAACGTGGCCGTATATACCATGGGTTCCAGTTCAAGGACCATGGGGGACTGGGTCAAGTCAATATGGCCCAAATGGAGAATCTGTACCTGTTCCAAATTCGGGTCATGGACCCGAATTCAATCCGGGTGGGTCGGGAACGAATCCCTACCCGAGTTTCCCACCTGGGTTTGCGCCGCTGGTCTTTCCGCCCTTCGCCGGCCGTCCGGAATCCGGGGATGCATTGTACATGTCGTCGACCGACGGCCCGGAGCTGCAACTCATCACCCTTCAACTCACCGGACCGGACCACTATTCAGTTTGGGCGAGGGATTTTGGCCGGGCTCTTGTTACCAAGGATAAGGACGGATTTCTTGACGGATCCGTGCCTTTCCCGATCGATGAACGCCTACAACGCCATTGGCGCAAATGCAATCAATTAGTGCGTACATGGATTGGAAATTGTATGTCACCGGAGGTCGCCGCTGGGCTTCCTTCGACTGAGGATGCGAGAATAATGTGGAACAACATAAAGGAGATGTACGGAAAGCTCGATAGGGTGAAGGTTTTCTCACTCACTCAAGCCCTCACCGAATTGAAATAGGGGAACCTCTCGGTTACCGCTTTGTTTCAACCGGCTATCGCCGCTCGGAACGAGCTTGAGGGGGCCGAGGAACAACTTGAAGGACCGGAGTCCACACTCAACCAAGACAAAGAAATTCGAGACGTGAGAAGGTGACCCGGTTCCTATTAGCCCTAAATGAGAGCTACATACCTTTCCGTTCGCAAATCCTCGCCATGGATACCGTCCCGCCGCTCGGCCGCATCTTCCAGCTCGCTGTCCGGGAAGAGAACCAGTGAATGGCCACCGCCGGGACTGAGAAGAAAGAAGAAAGCATGGCTCTCGCTGCGCGGGCGAGATTTTCCGGCCGTTTTCACGGCGGTCTCCGTGCGACGCAGCGACCCACACCCTCGGGAGGAAACCCTCGCTTCTTTGGGGAGAACGAAAGTGAGGAACGATTTCGAAACCCTAATTTTAGAGCTTACCGAATGGACGGCCAAGATCAAAAGCTTGGATCCGACGGCTCCTATTCTTTCTGTAGAACAATTGGACAAGATAAGCAAGGGCGCGGATCTGACGGTCCAAATGTCGTTCGATCAGACGGCATAGATCAGAGGCGCGGCCGAGGATCTGACGGCTCAGGTTTCATCTCGCAAGGGGCCGAATCTGGTGGTTATTATAATGCCACGTCATCACAGAAGGGAGGAGGCCAAAATTACAAATTTAAACGTAAATATTGTGAATATTGTCAGCGTCCTCACCATACCATTGAGACATGCTGGAAATTACATGGTAAGCCCACTGACAAAGAACAGAAAGGAAAAGAATTTTCTGCTTACCAGGTGTCAGCACAAGGATATGATAAAGCTTATAAACCTATTTCCCAGGATCAATATCGAACATCATGAAGGCGCTTAATCGGTTGCGGACGGTTGACAAAAGTGCCAATTTCTCAGGTACTTCATCAAACAAGATTACTAATATTTCAGTTGATGCATGGATTATTGATTCAGGCGCCAGTGACCACATAATTTGTCATGAATATTTGTTCTCTAGTATCTCTCCAACACTTGATTCCATATATGTTTGACTTCCAAATGGAAATATTACTGATGTCAGAAAGATTGGTACTGTTCAACTTAGCCCAAACATTATCCTTAAAAATGTTCTTTTTATCCCAGAATTTGAATTCAATCTCATATCTGTTTCCAAAGTCTGTGAGGACAATAATTGTCGAGCCAATTTCAACTGCGAAAATTGTTCCTTTCAGGACCTTTCGACTGGGAAACTGATGGGCTTGGGTAGAATGGAACAAGGGCCGTATTTTTGGATCAATTTCCTCAAAGATTTTGATCTTTCTTCTTTGAATAAAGGCATTTCTTGTAATGCTGTTACTAGAAATAAAATTTCTCTTTCTCATAAATGTCTAGGTCATAGTGCTTGTTTCCCTTGTCCTGATTGTAAAGTATGCCCCTTGGCAAAACAAACAAGACGTCCCTTTTCAACTAGTGTATCTCGAACCACTAGTATTTTCTCATTAGTACATATGGACATTTTGGGTCCTTATCACACTCCACATCGCGATGGATCTCGATTCTTTCTTACTGTCGTGGATGATTACTCTCGTGCCACTTGGGTATTTCTCATACAATCAAAAAGTCAGGCTTTTTCATGTCTGTCGAAGTTCTTCTCCATGGTCAAAAATCAATTTGATAAGCATGTTAAGAGGATTCGTACAGACAATGGAAGTGAATTCTTTTCAAATGAGTATCAATATTTTCTGTCATCACAAGGAATTCTACATGAGAGTTCTTGTGCTTACACTCCGCAACAAAATGGAATTGTCGAACGTAAACATCGACATCTCTTAGAAGTTGCTCGTGCTTTGAAATATCAAGCCTCCATTCCCGAATCTTTTTGGGGAGATTGTGTGATCACGGCGGCCTATTTAATTAACCGCATGCCGACTAGAATATTAAAGGGTCGAACTCCTTTTGAAATGCTCTTTGGTAAGCAACCAGACATTAGTCATCTCCGAATATTTGGCTGTCTTTGCTATATGACGAATGTTCGGTATCAACATAAGTTGGACCCTCGTGCTCTTCGATGTGTTTTTATGGGATACGCCACTTTGCAAAAGGGTTATCGAGTTATGGAGATATCTACAGGTCGTTTCTTTGTTAGTCGTGATGTTATATTTCACGAGGATGTGTTTCCCTTTCAAGAAGTGGCATCTTCAAATGAGGCGTCCATGACAGAATCAAGTCATTGACAATTTTTATCGGTGGAGGATATTTCTGTGGAGCCACAATACATCTTGATTGGACAAGATCAATCATTCTCCGACCAATGTTCTTCGACGACATGCCATGGACCTTCTACCCCCGCTACTGGGTCTTCTGATTCTCCAACAAGACAGACTAGTAATGAATCTCCAGCAACATGCAACGAGCTTCCTTTGTTGTCACAGCAACAACATATTGAATCATCATCCCCAGCAGTTATCATGCCTAGACGCTCAGGACGACCAGTACGTCCTCCGACATGGACAAAGGACTATATATGCTCTACCCTGAGAACTTCAAGTACACAATATCCGGCATCCTCCTATGTTTCTTTCAATCGATTATCATCGGAACACATGTGTTGCATCAGTCGGATATCCGAAAACCAAGAACCATCTTCTTATGAGGAAGCAGCAAGTAATACCTATTGGCAAAGGGCAATGAAAGAAGAGATTGCTGCTCTCCAAGAAAATAACACTTGGGACGTCGTCCCTTTGCCTCCACACAGAAGGTCCATTGGCTGCAAATGGGTTTATAAGATAAAGTATAAAGCAGATGGTTCAATTGAGCGATACAAAGCACGGCTTGTCGCAAAGGGATTCACGCAACGTGAAGGATTTGACTATCATGAGACTTTTTCCCCAATTGCTAAAGAGGTAACTGTTCGCTCTTTTCTGGCAATTGCTGCGTTACGCAATTGGGACTTACATCAAATTGATGTCAACAATGCTTTTCTTCATGGAGATCTTGATGAAGAAATTTACATGGAGGTTCCACAGGGATTACGTAGACAGGGGGAGTCTCGAGTGTGTCGTCTCCGCAAATCCCTGTATGGGCTTAAACAAGCATCTCGACAGTGGTATGCGAAATTCACTGCAGCACTTACAAACGCAGGTTTTCAACACTCGAGGCATGATTATGCATTGTTCACGTGGACCAAAGGTACTTCATCAATCTACCTATTAATTTATGTTGACGATATACTTATCATGGGAAATGATGATCTTGCAATCCAAAAGTTCAAAGGATACTTGCATTCGGCCTTCCATATTAAAGATTTGGGTCCTCCAAAATATTTTCTTGGTATCGAAATAGCTCGATCCAGTGAGGGAATCTGTCTCGGTCAGCGAAAATTCGTCTTGGAAATCATATCGGTACGCTGGATTATCGGGATGCAAACCAGCTGCTGTACCTATTGAGCAGAATATCAAGTTGACAACATATGAATATGATGTGAGTTCCTCTTCTCAAAATGAAGATCCACTACTCAAGAATCCATCGGGATATCAACGACTAGTTGGCAAACTAATCTATCTCACCATGACTAGGCCTGATATATGTTATGCAGTACAAATACTCAGTCAATTTATGCACAACCCAAAGCAGTCGCATATGAATGCAGCGCTGAAGGTTGTAAAGTACTTGAAGGGGTGTCCAGGACTTGGAATTCTACTATCTCGTAACTGCGACATGAAGATGACAAAGATATCTTTGTGACACGATTATGCAACTTGCCCTATGACAAGAAGATCTATTACTGGCTTTTGCATCAAGCTAGGAAAATCTTTGATTTCATGGAAAATGAAGAAACAGTCAACAGTTTCATTATAATCAGCAGAATCTGAATATCGAGCCATGGCAAAGATTGTTTGCGAGATAGTTTGGATACGAGGACTACTTTCAGATCTTGGAGTGCAAATCAATGGAGCAAGTGAATTGTTTTGTGATAATGATGCTGCGCTAAAACTAGCGGCAAACCCAGTGTTCCACGAGAGAACAAAGCATATTGAAGTTGATTGCCATTTTACTCGAGAAAAAATTCAAGAGGGCGTCGTTACAACTCGAGGAATTGGAACTGAAGAGCAGCCAGCAGACATCTTCACTAAGCCATTATGCCGAAGACAGCATGGATATTTGTTGAGCAAGCTTGGCGCTTTTGACATCTATAGACCGCCAGCTTGAGGGGGAGTGTTGGAAGGAGAATTATTCCTATCCATTGAGACTACAAATTGATATTGCATATAATAGACATAGAATATTTTACATAGAATATTTTAGGAAAAACAATATTGTGCATATATTTCTTTTGATTCTTTTCTCTTGTACTACAAATACTGACACTCCTTGTACATTGTGTGATACTGAAAATACACAGAAAAGTATTTTACCATTGCTCTGCGTTTCCTTTCACGACTCCAAGCCTCCAGTCAAACGAGGATCGTCCAATCTTTTCTCAATCCTTTTATATTTTGCCACCTTCAATAATGGAACCTCAGTTTGGGTCCACCTCTTTAATTTATTGACTTTGCATCCATTTGTTACGTATATGACTTGGGCTTTTCTATAGGACAAGGCGACTCCAGGTCTCCAATCAAACGAGAATCGTCCAATCTTTTCTCAATCCTTTTATTTATTGCCGCCTCCACCCACAACAAGCATTACCAATTTCTCTTCAAGAGACATGATCAATTCTCTCAGTTTCATGAATATCTATCAAGTGCTACTGCTCATTCTTGTTCTATTGCAAGCGATGACTTGCAATGTCGCGAGTCGATGGCAGTGCTTCGCTTCATCCTGTGGTGACATTCGTAATATAAGTTCCCCGTTTCAACTGAAAAGTGACCCGAAGGAATGTGGTGAATTGAAGCATGAGTTGACTTGTGAGGAATGCCATACGTCACGAGCGGATTACACACATTGGTCATCGTGAACTGCACAAAGCCGGTTAGTTCTCCATTCTACATCACTGGTCCATGCATTAAGGGGTCGTACCATTCCGACACATCATCAAATTGGAACTTGTATGCTTTGGTCAATCCAAAAGCATCGGATGTTTGGAATTTTTGCACCATTCACAGTTGGACGTGGGTGTCATAATATTTTGGGAGTAAGGAGCAGATTAATAGTAGCTCCTACAACTATGAGCGTATCCATAACATCATGGCTGATGGATTTGTTCTCAACTTTCATTATGAGCCATGGAGGCCATTTTTCTTTTGCGACTTTGATATCTTCGCCATCTCTGATGGTCCGATTTGTGGATCCAAGTACTACGAGTACACGGGCGGTAAGCGTCAGTTGGCAATGAACTTGCACAGCAATATTGCATGATTCTAAACACTCTTTCAATTGCTACTTTTTCTTCAAAAATGGAAAATGAAAAAAAAAATATATATATATATATATATTTGAAATCCAAGAAAATTATACAGAATAACCATGTTAATTTACGTTGACATTTGTGTATTTGAAATCCAGAATTTCGTGTTACATATTAAAATCAAATTGTAGGAGTTGCAAGATTTTGGAAAAAAAAAAAAAAAAAAGTGACAGTGAAAGTCACCCCTGCACACGATCCATTATCATTTGCACGTATAAATGTGCCTAGATTATATTTCCTAACCACATAAGGGTTACACTTTCATTGTAAAAAAAAAAAAAAAAAAAAGGTGCAGCCACATGACTAGTTAATCGTTGGTCTAGAGTTTAGATTTTCTTATTTTCTTAATTAATTCCTTAATTAGTCACTCAACTAATATTTCAAGAGACCCTCATTAACAAATTCCACACAAAAAAAAAAAAAATTCATGTATCGATAGGAGGAAGAAATTATTAACTAAAAATGAAAATCACTATTTCTCTATATTCTGTTGACCGCTAACAAAACAAAAGGAGTTTCTTGTATATGATTTTATTTGCATCCTTGCAAATGCATGCATCCCCTTCTCATACTCTTTTGGACGCAATTCAACTTATACAAATTAGCTTGCTATTGCTATTACTCTGTTTCCTCGTGAGTTTTTTTTTTTTTTTTTTCCATACTTCTTTTTCTTCGATTCCTTTTCACATCATTCGTTTCTTCTGCAGGTGTCCTAGATGATATTGCCATTTGGACAACTTCAGAGTTTATATCACTACTAGGTAAGCCACAACGATTTGTTCTCAAAGTGATTAAAAAAAATACGTATTCTAACCTATCAAAATTTTCCTTAGTGCAATTTTGTGCAGTAAAATTCGTAATCGGGATGCCATTTGTTGCAATATTTCTAATCTACAAGTGCAGAAGAAGACACTTAGCAATGGACAAGAACATTGAAGATTTTTTGCAAGCTCATAACAACTTTTTGCCCATAAGGTACTCTTACTCGAATATTAAGAAAATCACTAGGAATTTTAAGCATAAACCAGGTGAAGGAGGGTATGGTTCTATGTACAAAGGAATACTCAAAAGCGGCAATGAAGTGGCCATCAAGATTTTAAAGCAATCTAAGGCCAATGGACAAGATTTTATCAGTGAAGTGGCTACTATTGGAAGAATTCACCATGTTAATATAGTGCAGCTCATTGGTTTTTGCTTTGAAAGCTCGAAATAAGCTCTCGTGTACAATCTCATGTCAAATGGGTCTTTGGATAAGCACATTTTCACTAATGAAGGTGATAAGTTTCTTGATTGCAAAAAAATATATGAGATCGTACTTGGGGTGGCGAGGGGGATTGAATACCTACATCGTGGATGTGACATGCAAATACTACACTTTGATATCAAGCCTCACAATATTCTTTTAAACCAAAATTTCACTCCAAAAATCTCTGACTTTGGACTAGTGAAACTTTATCCTACTAATCATAGCAGTCTCATTGACTGCTGCTAGAGGAACTTTGGGATATATGGCGCCTGAGTTGTTCTATAAAAACATTGGCAGTGTATCTTATAAAGCAAATGTCTATAGCTTTGGGATGTTGCTCATGGAAATGGCAGGTAGAAGGAAGAATATAAATGCAAATATGGAACGCTCAAGCCAAATTTATTTTCCCTTGTGGGTGTACCATCAAGTCAATGAAGGAGAAAGTGTTGGGATGGAAGAAGTTGTAGAAGAGGAAAGGGAGATGATAAAAAAGATAATAATAGTTGCACTTTGGTGTATACAATTAAACCTTGACCATCGGCCTTCAATGAGCAAAGTCCTAGAAATGCTTGAAGGAGATATTGGGAAATTTCAAATGCCTCCGAAACTACTTATTTACCCACCAGATGAGGCAATCAACAATGACAAAGCCGAGATGGAACTAAAAAAATTCTCAATTTCATCCAACGCTCATATAATTTCCGCTAGTTTTCCTTTCGAAGATGGCGATGTTGTTTAAAGGCTCATACATAGTTTGATTGGGAAAGCTTTGTGTATTTGTTACATGTCCCGACAATCTAGTGTTATGTTGGGAGGGACTTGGGCTAGTTTGGCTTGACAGTGAACACTTTCGAGATTGTCTTTTCCTAGCTCTTAGGTTAATGTTGTGTTATTGTTTTTCATATGGTTTTACTCTCATAAATTGCTCTTTTCTATCCTCCTCTAGAAGGATAAACAAATTGCTGACAGAGCAAGGACAGAAACGGTTGGGAAAGACGACGGACATTGAGAATTATCCTCCCTTATTACATGATTAGGTTAATGCCAATTGAAAAGCTAATGTTTACTTAGCATGCTACCGCTGGCACATGATTTCTCGATATCAAGAACTGCTAATTTTGGCTTATGAATTCTTTCCTAGATAAAATATCCATGTGTACGTTTTATAAAATATACATCATCTGTCTGTGCGAGAAACAACTCTCATCAACATGGAAAGGTCTTACATGAAACAGTTCTATGAAGTTTATGTTTGAAAGAACTCGTATTCTTTTTTTAAAAAACATGAAATTCACTGATAAGTAATTCTATTAAGTGCTCTCAAACTTCCAAGAAGTTTTTACTTTTTGTTTCTTTTGATAGTAGGCCATGTTTTATTAGTTTAACTTGATTAACTTTTTCATCTCCCATGTCTGATTAACAAAAACTTCATTTGACATAGAATATAACGGGGATTACTTTTGACTTCACTAAAATTTGATATATCACATAACTAAACACATCTTGCTCACTAAGACAACCGTGTAATGCGTAGTCCATATAACAACTAATCTTAAACTTGGACCCTTGATGACTGATGGGGCGTATGTGTAGGTTCACATAACGCGTTTTTGTAAGCTTGGACCCTCTTTGGGCAATGCATAACTTCTGAATGCTTCCCCGAGTGAATCGATCACCATCAATGTTATGACTGGTGAGAAGACATAATGCAGGTTTCGAAGCCAGTTTTCGGGGCTGTGCAAAACCCTATTTGAACTTAAGATGGGTTGGATTCTATTTGGACGGGTATTCCGTAACTCAGAACCTAATTCGCATACTAATCATCGACATTTTTTTTTCCATTTTTCAGTGTTTTGGTTGATCAAGTTTTCGTTTTGTTGCCCGGCGGGCTCGGTGGAGCTTGGGCATCAAAAAAAAAAAAAGTTTTCGTTTTGCCTTGCATATAATTGTGAGTGTCCTCTTTGCTCCGGTGTGAATCACTCTTTTTTCCTCGATTGACTCTCAGGTCGCAGAGCAGTTTTTATTTGTTATTATTGCATTTAGAAGTCACTCGGATTGAGACTAGTTGCGGTGAGGGTGATATATTTTGACTTTTGTACCTAGTTTGCTGGATCTCTTCATGCGAAGAAGTAATTGGCTAAACAAAATCATTGCTCAGAACTCGATGAACCAAAATCTCTCACCCCCACCCTTTGATCCCCGCCTGATCACCCACCTCATCAATAGTCACCTCCTCAAGCAATCTACGACTTCGATGCCATGTCTGGTGATAGGTAGTAGCCTAACCCATGAATGACTTGCACATGTCACAGAGGAAAAACATAATAGGCCGACTATTTTGTCCTTTACAATGAATGGAATGAGTATTCCCCCGTTTGTGCGATCCCGAGGCTAGGATGTTGGGTAAGACAAATTTAATTTTTAGGGGTTGACTAAGACAATCATGAGATTATAGGGGGCTGAGTGGAATGAGCCCAATAGTGTTGATCACGATAGGTGATTTATTTGAATATGGTGGATATTTTAACAATCAGTAATGGTAGGTATTGTAAGATCAATATGCAAGACTGATATATTGAGTTGTCAATGTGCTTACCCTCGGAGAAATGATAAGTGAGGACAAGGTTAGACAAGACTTTTGAATAGTTGATATACAAGATGAATAACTTCATTTCAAAAAATTAAAAATGAATGGGCATCGACTATGGAGCAAGATATGAAGAACAAACATAAATGCCCAGTTTTGGATTGAGACTTATCTTGGTGATGATGAAATGTTGACTTTCATACCAGCTTTGCCGGATCTCTCGATGCAAAGAAGGAATGGGTTCAACAAAATCATTACTTAAAAATTGATGAACAAAATGTTATTATCATCAATATTGTTTTCTCCTTTTCGTTTTCACAATTTAACGACGAGACGATGAGATATTGGACTTGAAATAAAGTAGAACATCAGATGCCATCACTCAAAAGTACTTTTATTCAATTTTGGGTACAATTCCCACAGTACGTCAAATCTAGAAACGGCAGAAGTTTCTTTCCCAATCTATGTAAAAGCAATCCGTTTGCTAATCTGCCACCACGTTATGTTATCTTGATTGCAAGTACAACTTCTTTTACATAATTCCCTCTGATATAATAAAACTTTGACCGGCTACGCATTTTACTTTTTCTTCACTTGACTTTGTTTTATCAATTGATTTGGACATTTCGATAACTGACGACTCCAACTCTTTTCAATTATATCATGCATCCCTTTACTGAGCCTCCATCTCATCACCAATCAGAAGTTTCATTGCATCAAATGAAACAATATAAACATGGGTAATTCTCTCCACAGCACATTTAATGTACCGTGATGTACTCTTGCTATGAAATGTTCTGCTACTAGACAAGCTTCAATTCAAAGCATAATTACTTGTGCCCCACTTTATTTTGCGGCAATGTCCAAAACATAAGCTGTCATTTTTTATTGAAAGGCCATCTAAAAGGCCGTAGAAACTTAATGCGAGCCAGCTTACAAACAAATATGTCTTATATCAGTATGTCGATTAATATTATATGAAATTGGTTTCTAATGAAACGAACTCCTACAACGATGGTTACATTTATGGCCAAACCACGGCAGTTGATGTGGACCGCACGTCCCATATGAAGAAGAAGAGCAACTCCCTAACTTAATCATTTTGTTTTAATTAATTGCGGGTTTAATTACAATTGAGCATATGATATTGTGCGCATCGGATTTTGTACGGGTGGATTTTGGGTTGAATCGAGATAAGATATCTACGCAGGCAATGTTGACTGAGCAAAGAAATAACGAGGGATTGATTTAGACAACCATGAAATTAGAGAGGGCGAGTTTGAATTAGCCATCAAAAGTAGAGGTCATCTTGATAGGGGATTTGAATGGGGAATATAGGTTACTATTGCTAACACTATTTTTGTTAAGACTAGTTTACAATAATAGTGTATTGAATTATTAAGATGCTTGTTGATAGAGGAAAATGATGAGTAAAAGACAAGGTTAGACATGATTAATACTGAATAGTTTGTATGTGTAATAAGTAACTTTTGAACTCCAAAAACAAGCAGGGATTGCATCAAGAACAAAGAAATATGCTTAGAATAAAGATTAGTTCTCATGGAGATGACTGGCTTGATCTTTGCTGCCATTTCATATAATGCAAAGAAGTAAGGACTTAAACAATATTATCACGTGAAATTCAAGTGAACCAAGTTTATTGTCATCAACGTTACTATATTCTTTCGTTTTCGTCTTCACAATATAGCACTTCTGACATATTGGCCTTATTACAACACAAATGCCTCACTTATAAGGATTATTATTCAATTTAAGGCACAATATTTCATTTTTAGGATAGTAAAGCTGATTTTTGGAGAGAATGAACTCGTCCAAGTAGTCAAAATCAGAAACCGTGGAGAAGTTTTCTTCCAAATCAATAAAGATATCTATAATTAAAGCTGACGGAACCTTTGATTAGTCCCCACAAGCCACTTTTCTTGACTTGACCTTCTGGTACTTGTTGACTTGGAAATTTGAATGACAGGTGACACCTAGCTTATCTTTTCGATCATGCATTATCCCTTCCTTCGTCGAGCTTCCACCTCAGTTTCCCAGCTAAGACTTCCATTCTTGCATGGAGAAGTAGAGAGATGATTAACGCTTTCAGCTCCATATTTATGTACCGTGTTTTTTTGCTCATATTACATGTTCTACTGTTAGGATCGAGATGCAGCGCGAAAAAGAATCACTTATGCACCGCTTCATCTTGTGGTGAGATCTATAACATAAGCTATCCCTTTCGATTGAAAAGCGATCCAAAAGACTGCGACAACTCTAAGTTTGAGCTAGTTTGTGAAAATAACCGCACGATTCTATATCTGCAAGCTGGTAGATATTATGTGAAGTCGATCTATTACAATTCGTATCGCGACAAATCTAGCTTCTATGGTTACATAACGGTGGTTGACGATGGCCTGCAAGAGGGTAATTGCTCATCCCTCCCTCGTTACTGGTTGAGGAGCGCCATATTTCGAAGAGTTTTCCAGATTGTTTCAACGCAAGTGGTCTTTGTGAAGTGCTTATTGCCCGTTGCTTCTAATTCGTATCTTGATACCAAACCGTGCATCGAGGGAGCATACTTTGCCGGCACGCCTCCAAATTTTTCCCAAACGAAGGGGTACTCGTACGCTTCTCTTGATCTTCACGCATCGGACATCAAGGATTCTTGCACTATAACCATGGTGACATTTGCATCAGACTATTTCTCGTGTTGGGAGAGGGATCAGTATTATCGTGTGTGCTCATCAGACAGCTTATCATACAAGGACATCCACAACGGGATGGCGCAGGGATTCAATCTATCCTATCACAATGGTGGTGGACTAGCTGCACTTTGCATCTTGGGTTTCAACTACCGCGGGAGGTGCAGTGTCTATGACTCCGGTAAGCGACTTTCCCTTCGGCTTTTCTTTACTTCCTCCTCCTTTTCTTAAATGCAAGCTCTATGAAGAGATCTTATCAAAATTTACTTATCCAGCAACATGGTAAGTTTCAATTGGATACCATCATATGTGGGATCCACACATTGCGTCACTAATTTCTTTAAATATCCAATAAAAAAAATTGCCACATCACTGAAATAAAAAAGTTAAATAAGATTTCCGAGTAGATTGAGTTCTTTTATTGTTCTACAACTCATGAAGCTTTTCTAAATTTAATTACTTTATATTTGATTTGGGAAAAAATATTTGATTTGATAGTAGCTGGTGTCACTTATATGGTGGTTATTATCATGCGGGAGAATAAATTGCGTATAAGTTAGATGATGTTTGGAAATCAGAATTAATCACTTGGTACATCTAGGGGAACAAAAGCGAAGTCATCTTTTTATGATAAAAGTGATTATTCTACGATAATATGGATTCCCCGAGGGAAAGAAAGATGCTATTTAGGAGAGTGAAACTCAGTCACTCTTCTTTATTCTAGACTTCTCCACTTGCAACTTTTAATGAATAAAAGTCTGTCATTGCACTTTGCAGTGATTGTATCAATTTATCTTTGACTTGGTCATAGCTTAACGAGTATTCACTTTATATTTTACCGCTAAAATGATAAGCTTAGGTCTCCATTGATTGGTTGTTAACACTTTGTAATCATTTTCAGTCATCTCGAACAAATTCTTCTTGCTTTCTACAGATACTTCTATGGCAGCGATAGTTACGAGATATGCACCTCCTCTTCTCCCCCATTTGTTAGGTATGATTAGTCCTTTATTCCTCCCAACTCTGAAAATCTCAAGCAGCAAAGGAAGACTTTCTATATTACACTAGCTAATCTATGGACAAATTTTTCCGCAGTTTTTTCCGCAGAAAACTTCCTCGTGGCAAAATTCATTCTGGGAGCTCCATGTGTGTTGATATTTTTAGTCTATAAGTGGAAGAGAAGGCACCAAGCAATGGATGAAAACATCGAAGAATTCCTAGTAGCTCATAACAACTTTTCACCTATAAGATACTCTTACTCAGACATCAAGAAAATCACAAAAAAATTCAAACACAAATTAGGGGAAGGAGGATATGGCTCTGTGTACAAAGGAGTACTTAGAAGTGGCAATGAAGTTGCTGTTAAGATTTTGAGCAAACCAAAATCTAATGGCCAAGATTTTATAAGCGAAGTGGCTACTATTGGAAGGATCCACCATGTTAACGTGGTGGAACTTGTTGGTTATTGCTTTAACAACTCGAAGCAAGCTCTCGTGTACGATTTTATGTCGAACGGATCTTTGGATAAGCACATTTTCTCTAAAGATGGTGACGATTCTCTTGATTCTAAGAAAACGTATGAGATCTCTCTTGGTGTGGCTAGGGGGATGGAATATTTACATCGAGGATGTGACATGCAAATTTTGCACTTTGACATCAAGCCTCACAATATTCTTCTAGATCAAAATTTCACTCCAAAAGTTTCTGACTTTGGGCTTGCAAGACTTTATCCCATGGACCACAGCATAGTATCGTTAACTGCAGCAAGAGGAACTTTAGGATATATGGCTCCCGAGCTATTCTACAAGGACATTGGTGGTGTCTCATATAAAGCCGATGTTTATAGTTTTGGGATGCTGCTAATGGAAATGGCAAGTAGGAGGAAAAATGCAAAGAATGTTGAGCGTTCAAGTCAAATCTATTTCCCTTTGTGGGTCTATGATCAACTCAGTAAAGAAAGCGAGGTTGAAATGGAAGAAGTGGAAGGGGACAGGGAGATAACAAGGAAGATGGTAATAGTTGCCCTTTGGTGTATACAATTAATCCCTGATGATCGGCCATCAATGAGCAGAGTCCTAAACATGCTTGAAGGAGATACTGATAAACTGCAATTGCCTCCAAAACCGCTTTTGTATCCGTCCGAGAAGCCCTTTGATGATAATGCTGAAATAGAACTTGAATCATTCTCAGCTACATCAAGTGCTCCAACAATTTCTGAAGGATACCGATTTCAGAATAGCAATGAGATTACGGAATCGTCCATTGTATGATTTTCTTTTTCTTTCCTGTTTGAATGAATGCCAAATAAACGTAGTTCCATCCGAAGCATAATTGACTATGTAAATCGTGATTTCAGCGTTTGTAGCATCCTGTGTTTTGCAGAAGAATTGCCTCTTTGGCTATCTGT
Source organism: Eucalyptus curtisii (assembly GCA_017140595.1). Taxonomy (NCBI): domain Eukaryota; kingdom Viridiplantae; phylum Streptophyta; class Magnoliopsida; order Myrtales; family Myrtaceae; genus Eucalyptus; species Eucalyptus curtisii. The sequence continues at coordinate 2,629,617 of CM029504.1, read as the reverse complement.
TTTCATCTCTTGTTTCCTGATATTTCAGACCAAGCTCGACTTGTATAATGCAATGAGTCCCTCTCTCTCTCTCTCTCTCCTCCCCTTCGCTCGCCCCTCGACCGCCTCCTGGTCGCCCACCTCGATGTCTCCGAACTCCGCGGAGCAATCTTCCACCCCGACCTCATGTCGCGGCCTCCTCGCCTTCTCTCTCCTCCTCAAGTCCTGCATTCCTTCCCGAGGGTTCGCGCTCTGGAGGCGCGTCCATCGCGCGCTCGCGCCGTCTCAGCTTGAGCCCGACTCGGTGATTCTCAACTCGCTCATCAGTCTCTGCTGTAAATTCAATGACTGGGCTGAGGCGGAGAGGACTTTTTGGGACATGGGTAATAACAGGGATTTGGTTTCTTGGAGTTCCATGAGCTCTTGCTATGCCAATAACCACATCGCGTTTGAAGCAGTCGATACTTTCGCTCATTTGCTTGAAGATGGGTTTTTTCCCTCGGCTTGTTCGGGTCCGAAGAATGCATCAACTGGTGATAGAGCTTCGAGTTTATAATCAAAAGCGGCTATCTTGATTCTGATGTGTGTGTCGGGTGTGCATCAATTGACATGTTTTCAAAGGGTAGTGCTGATTTGGTTTCAGCTCGTAAGTTGTTTGAGAAAATGCCCGAGAGGAATGTGGTTGCGTGGACTTCGATGATGACAAGATGTACTCAGTTGGGTTGTCCAAAGAAAGCTGTTGATTTGTTTTCGGATATGCTGGCGAGTGGGCTGTGCCAGATAGATTTACACTTACAGTTGTTTTGTCGGTATGTTCGAGGTTGAAGCTAATATCCCCTGGGGTGCAATTGCATTCCTGTATCATATGGTCTGGACTGGCTTCAGATGTCTGTGTTGGATGCAGCTTGGTGGACATGTACGTGAAGTGTGTGGCTAGTGGATCGATTCATGATTTGAGAATGGTGCTTAATCAGATGCAAGATCACAACGTGATGTCTTGGACACCGATAATCACAGGATATCTGCAAACTGAAGAGAATGAGGAGGCCATCGAACTCTTTTGGGAAATAAATAAAAGATCCACTGAGGCCACACCATTTCACATTTGCTAGTGTTCTCAAGGCATGTGGAATTATTTGTGACATTAGATATGGGGAAACGAGTATATTCTGTAGCTATAAAAATTGTGCTTTGCATTTGATACTTGCATGGGTAATTCTCTTATTAGCATGTATTCCCAGTTGGTCCACATGGAAGATGCTCAGAAAGCTTTGGATGCACTATTTGAAAAGAATTTGATTTCTCATGATACCCATGCGGATGCCTATGCCAAAAGTTTGGAGTCTGATGAAGCCTATGAACTTCTACATGAGATTGAGGAGAGAGGAATTGGACAAATGCTTTTACATTTTCCAGCCTTTTAAGTGGAACTGCCTGTATTGGCGCTATTGGTGAGGGGAAGCAAATCAGGGCTCGACTCAAATCAGTGCATTCTCAATGGTTTGATCTCAATGTATTCCAGGTATGAAAACACAGAAGCTGCTTTTCGAGTTCCCGTTAGATGAGAAACAAATGTTAAAACTTGGACTTCAATGATCACTGGTTTTGCAAAACATAAATTTGCAATGAGAGCTCTGGTCACATTCCATAAAATGCTTGAGGCCATATGAGATCGCCTATGTTGCTGTCTTATCCTCTTGTAGCCATGTGGGTTTGGTATCTGATGGATGTGAACACTTTAGATCAATAGAACATGGATTCGTGCCCAGAATCGAATACTATGCATGCATGGACTTATTGGGCAGATAAGGCTCCCTTGTCGAAGCCCTTCAGTTTATACTTTCAATGCCTTTCCGGGGCTGATACACTTGTCTGGCATACATTTCTTGGAGCTTGCCAAGTTCACAGCGATGTTAAACTTGCAAAACAAGCTGCAGCGATGATTTTTGAGTGGGAGCTAGACGACCTTGCTGCTTTTGTTTTGCTATCAAATGTGTATGCATCAACTGGTCTATGGGAAGATGCAGCAGCAATCAGGAAGAGGATGAAACTGAAAAATTTTACAAAAGAACCTGGTTGTAGCTGGATTGAAGTGAAAAAATAAAAGTTCTATATGGGTGACATGTCACGGCCAAAGGCTCAGGAGATCTATGACGAACAGGACCAATTGGCTAGTCGAATAAAGAAACTCAGTGAATCTCTGGATACTGAATTTGTTCTTCACGATGTGGAGGAGGGACAAAAGGAACAATATTTGAGCACAGTGAAAAAATTACTGTTGTTTTTGGCCTTATAAACACCTCCAGTCCGAAACGTATCTGGGTGTTTTAGAATCTTAGCATTTGCAGAGATTGTCATTCTGCGATCAAGTATATCTCCATGGCAACCAAAAGTTCTATAGTCATAAGGGATGCAAACCGGTTCCACCATTGCACGGATAGAACATGCTCATTCAATGACTACTGGTGAGATGCTTCTTAATTTGTCTCATTCATAGTCTGCATCGAATCTCTGTTTTAGAATTTTCTCTCTTGCACCTATGTTACTTGAACCAGGGTCCATTATTCTCTAGGTAAGCCCTAGATATGGTGGTACTACAGTCAAAATACCAGCGGAAGGCCTCAAATGGATCTCGCAAACTTTCGGTAATATGATTCGTGAAATGTAAAACACTCACGCTTTTTGCCTATGGGTTTTTTCCTGGAGCATGCTGTTTTTTGGATACTAGATATTGATGCTCTATTCTGTTCCAAAGCATTCCTCATGTCACTAGGGTGTATCGCTATGGTTACTTGGTTTCATCCTTAATTATAATTCATTTATTTTATGGATAATATGGTATTGGCAAGTCCATACTCACTGTTCCCATGAAGCTAGATTAGTTAATACCTGACTATTTTAGTTTGGAAAACTATATAATTAGACTGTCAGCACAGAAGTTTAAGCATCATTAATTAGTTGACCCATCCCAATGATCGACATAGACAAACTTGAACTTTCACATCTCATTTTGATATTGAGGACAAGATAGAAAGTTATCATCTTAAGTAATTCAATCTTCCTCTCTACTTAACAGGTCCCAAACATGCACCTCATACAAAAGCCTAGAACAATATAAAAGCCTAAATATGATATACAAGCTCAATCCCTAAATATAATTGAGAATTTTGTGTTCACTCAATGCTGAGACATGAAATGGGGTCTTACATTTTTCCAGACAGGCAAACTGTGTCCGTCTGTACTAGGAGATGTATTGATTGATATATGAGATTAATATCATCTTATTCGCTATTATCAGATTTGATTCACTACCAATTGAATGCACTGATGGGCAAAAGAACAAAACCGCCATGACGCAAGAAGAGATTCGCCGGTAGAAACTCCAGAGCAAGTAAGGGGAATGAACGCAGAATTTCTTGCTAAACCGCATTAAATAACATGAACATCTCAAGAGAAAGCAAAGACGGTTTGTGTTCAAGTGGTTCAAGCTTCGAGCCATTAAAAGTCGATGGAAAAATTCCAAATAAGGACCCGAAATGAATCTATTTTCTCAAATAAGGACCCAAAGTGAACTTTGTGTTATATAAGAACCCGAAGTGGACCCATTGTTTCAAATAAGGACCCGAAGTGAATTTTGTGTCAAATAAGGACTCGAAGTGATCAAGTTAATCTCTATTGAGGACCTTAGCTTGCCGGCAAACATTTTCCGGCAATTAAAATAGGGGCAATTTTGTCAGAAATTTGTGATTGGAAAAAAAGGGGAAAATTCTCTATTAATTAAGTTTAGGTTATTCATTTAGATGTTTACATTTTCTTCTTTCTTCTCCCCCGCTGCTCCTCGCCTTGCTCGACTGGCGGAGAATTTGGGTCTCCGCAAACAAACAAAGAAGCGTCTGGTTTTCTTCTTGTTTTTGAATGCATGCCTCAATCGGCGAAGAATTTGGGTCTTCGACTTTGCGGATGATGGGTACAAGGAATGGGGAGAACTTCAGTCTTTGACTTTGCGGAGGATGGGTACAAGGAACGGGGAGACCGTAGAAAACCTAGGTTTTTTTTTTTTTTTCTGTTTTAGGATTTGTTAATTTTCCCTATATTTTTTTTGGACAAAATTGCCCAAACTCCGGTCGTCAGAAATGTCTCATGCTTGATAGCCGACGAATATTTGGTTGACCAGCAAGCTTAGGTTCTTATTTGGAATTGATTCAACCACTTCGGGTCCTTATTTGAGATGATGAGTTCACTTTAGGTCTTTATCTGATACAAAGTTCATTTCGGGTCCTTATTTGAGAAAATTAGTCAACTTCGGGTCCTTATTTGGAATTTTCCCTAAAATTTATATATGGTAGGACCATGCTAATTAAAGTTGCGCAGGTCGAACTTTCTCATGCAAGAGCGCCACCCAAGCTTGACTCAGAGTAAGCCGTCCACTCGTTAATTAACCCTACCTACGAATGATTAAAATTTGTCAAAAAACTTGGCACTCTTTTTACGTGCAAATAGATGGATCAATAATTATGATGCGGTGTTTTTAGAAAGTGTACATTTTAAAATTTTCAAAGTCCGATTTTATTTAGAGTTTGGATTCTTTTCGATTAAACCTAAAATTTTCGTCCACACTAATTGTTATAGTTTGCTAGTGTCTTGCCTTTTCTTTTCCTGTTTAGATTGTTATCGTGACATTGACAAAGGTATTTATATGGTTAAAGTCTATATATTTGACGGACTTTGGGGTGAGAAACGCCATGGTGATGTTTCCTTAGGGGGTGCATGACAACCACCTGTTTCTGTTCCAGAAACAATTTTTCTATTCCAGACTTATTTCTGGAATAGAAATCCGTTTGATAAAATTATTCCAATTTTCAAATTCTGAAATAGATTCTTGTTCCAGAAATAGGTTTGGAATAGAAATCAAAATTAAAAATTTTCTACTTCTCTATTTCTGGAACAGAAATGAGAAATAAAAATTCTTATCATCATTCGTCAACCGGTCATTCATCCGTCGCCTCCGACCACCGTCCGTCGATCGGCCCCCGCCGCCGCCGTCCGTCATCGCCGATCGCCGGTCCACCGCCGTCCGCCGGTCCGCTGCCGTCCGAAAGGAAGAAATTTTGTGTCGTTATCAAACGAATTTTTATTTTTAAAGTAGAAATTTTGTGTCATTATCAAACGGTTATTTTTGCTTAGAAACTCTTCTAGAAATAGAAATAGAAAAATCTATTTCTCTTCCAGAAATCAATTTATGGTCAGATTGGTCATCATTATGGTAGAATTGGAAAAACTTTCTCATGTATTATTTTTTCCTTTTCTTGTTTGAGTTTTTAGATGTTCGATTCCAAGTGTTGGGCTAAGTCGTAAAGAGAGGCCCTCCGCGTCAGTTCTCCATGGTGGAGATGCAATCTTGTACTTGAGATTTTTCAAAGTTACGTTATTTTTATGTTTATCTTTTTAATTTGATGGGTACTTTTTCACATTAAATGTTACCAACTATGCCAACTAGCGTGGCTAAAAAAGTTCCCATTCAATAAAAAAGATTTTAAATTCTAAATAAAATCGATTTTTTAAAATTCAAATGCAAACCACTCTTATTACATGAGAATGGGGAGGTGGAGAGTTTAAATCCTCACATTCTTAGAGGGAGTTGGGGTGGAGACAATTTTAATTTAGGTGTGGGTTTCAACTTCTATGCCTTGCAACGAGGTAGAACTAAAATTTGATAGTGAAAGTTAGAGTAGAAGTAAAGTAAAACCAAATATAAAATATAAAATGCACATTTTTTAGAAACACCACGTCATAATTGTTAATCCCCATCTATATATTGTAGCTATATGAAGATTTTAATATCATTATCTAATTATGAGATAATAACTGCAATATTTCAATTAAATAATAAATCGTAGATATCACAATAATTACATGATGCATTACTGGAATATACAGCAATTGCTAGAAAATACATATACTATGATAAAATAAATTGTAATCAAATTCAATGTAGATATTCATGTAGTACCAAAACCATATGTGCTCTAATTACAGTAACTAAATAACAACTATAATGTAATTAGACTACTTATAATATAATTATTAAATTATCATAATGATTAGACCTTTTATATTGCCTACGATTACATCAGTACTTAATTATTATTGGAAGATAATGATTATACTGGCTTTCTTACTACTATACTAGCTATTTACTATTATACATTAAAATATAATGATTATTTATAAATTATCATATCTTTTCATTTATGATTTTTAAAACTATGAGGATAAAACAAATTAAGCTCCAATTATCTGTCATCGAAAGTACTACAAGAATTTGTTACTATTCCTAACTTATTTTATATGGTATAATGGTAAAAGAGAAAAAAAAATGATAGGATGGTCTTGAAATTATATTTCATTCTACAAACCAAACTACTGGCAGTTATTTTATTATTATTCCTTCATTTTCTATTCTCATGGATGGTCATTCCATTCTTACCTTATGTCTTTTCGTGAATCAAACGCATCATATGGGTTTTTTTTTTTTTTTTTTGTTCTCAAGTTCTTTGCCAAAAGCTTCTATCAGCCGATCTAAGTTGACTGTCTCAAAAGCTTTTTTTCTATGAGGCTACATTGGAAACACCTGAATCGAGAATCGCCCAGACTGAACTAGAACAGCCGATTTCCAAGGGCGCCGGTCTAGTTTCCGATTCCATGAAATTGGAACCGGTGACGGGCGGTCCAATTTCCAATTCTAGAGTGGGAACCGAATCGATTGAATCACCTGAACTGGACCAAATGCAAGATCTTCAAATTTCTCTCTCAACTTTTGAAGAGCAAGAAGGAAGATTGAGGTCTCTCCCTCCTCTCTCCTCCGTAGATCTCCCTCCTTCAACCCCAGATTCACCTCTGGATCAAGCAAAGAACACAGCCACTGCCATCGACGAATCCACCCTCCTCAACCTCTTCCAATCCCAACGGAGCCACCTCAACTTCTTCCAGAACCTCGATCTCCCTTAGACATTTCGCTTCACCTAGACCCTCCTTCTCAAATCCTCCTCCACCGGCAGCACCACCTTCTTCACCGGCGTCGGCAAGTCTGTCTTCGTTGACCACAAGATCTCCCAGACTCTCGCCTCCCTTAGCATCCGGTCCGAGCCCCCGAACCCCACCCCCCCCCCCCAACTTGATGCCCTTCATGGCGACAAGTTTGGTGTCCACCAGTTTCCGTTTCCAAAAACTAGGAATCGGTCCTCACCCAAAAATCTTTTTTTGTGGGCAAAGGAAGAAGAATTTTTTTGCCTTAACAGGATGACGATAAGTACATTATTAAATCTACTATAAAAGCCTACCCCAACTAAATTAGATACTTAATCAGTTTGAGAAATTAATAATCCTTATGGAATAGCGCTTATGATATGGAAGATTCACTTAAATGTCTAGTAGCATTATTTTGTTTCAAAGTCATGTTATTCTATTTGGATTTCATTTTTTATATTTATTTAACGGTTAATCATGAAAAATCTAAAATTAGTACATCTGTGACAAATTTACCCAAACTAATTTTTTGACCACCAAAACAAACCATGTTAGGTCATAATCTCTTGCAGAGAATCACTAAGAAAACTCACAAAAATAAATAACCCTAGCTTTAGCATGCATTAACCAAGTGGAGTTCCATCTCTTCCATAAATGATATCACAAACAGGAAACCCTTTTTAGAAAAGCTACTCAAATTATAAAATCATTTAAACTAAAAACGCACTCAAATAAGCAAACCTACTCAAACTAGAAAACCTATTTGCATCATATTTTCTTAGTGGTTCATATTCGAGATAGGGAAAATTACCAAAAAAATCATAAACCTCTTATAATTGTGCTAATTCAGTTCTTAATTTTTTTTTTTTACCAATTAAGTTTCAAGGCCGGCGCTCACATGAATAATTTCTTAATAATATTTTTTTGAATATTTTATTTTTTTCCTTTCTCTTTTTTCTTCCTCCTTCTTCCTCCAACCAATCTCCGGCGATCGGTTAGAGGAAGAAGGAAGAATGAGGAAAAAAAAAGATAAAAATAAAAAATTAATAAAAAATAAAATATTATTTAAAAATTGTTTACGCCAGTGTCAGTCGACTAAAATTAGCCAGATTAAATTAGCACAAATGTAAAATATTTAGGATTAAATTAATACAATTATAATAAATTTATAACTTTTTTTCTTTTTTTGTAGTTTCCACCCGAGACATATACTCAACAAATGTACAGCTTAATTTACTGCTTTCATGCGCATCAATCGGGTCGTCAAATTTTATAAAATTCAAGCCACCAGTCCAAGTCTTCACTTGACTTCCAAGCACCGAAGATTCGTTCACATTTCAAATATGACGACTAAGAATCCCAAGCTTGACGTTCCAGAGTAAAAGCAGTGACAAGCAAGTCAACGTTGTACTTTGTCGCTCCTCTTCCTAGTCAAATCTCCGACAATTCCCAGCCGACCAGATTGATTCAATGGAATTAATAAAATTCTCTTCCAAAAAAGAAAAAAAGAAAAAAGAAAAACAGTAGAGAGAGTTCTTATTCCACACGATGCTCCTGAGGAAAAAGCTTTGCATGCATGTGCCAAAGTTGCATGTCGTACGAGGGGTTCTCTACTCTTCTATTACATGGATCAAAGTTGCACACGCAAAAGTGGACTAATCCTGTGTGATTCATGCAGAAATTACATCGTTTTTCCTTACTGACAAAACATAAAACAGAAGTGTCAGATTAAATTTAGTGGCCTGCGTGTTTGACGCTAATTGCACGGTGCTGTCTTGGTCAATGATACCGGCTGGCCTTACTTAGATGGTTTGCCCGAGAAGGAGATTCTTAGGTGCACCCTCTTTTGCACCATGGGGCTGTAACACGTTGATTGGTCAATGCCGTACGAAACCCGACCGAAGACATGATTCAAAGAGTTGGAACTTTTGAGAAGTTTCTCAGGCAATTTCTTCAATCCCTTTCGGTCGGTTTCGAGGAATTTTACGGGGAAGGAGAGACAATGACTTGTCCTCTTCTTTTCTATAACGCATTGGGTGTTTAATATACACTGTTACCGTGAGATATGTATTATAGTCTCATTCTATAAGTAAAATATTATAGTCTAAGTTTCAAAATAAAATAATAATAATAATAATAATATGATTCAACATGGTGTATTTGTCATACTTGCCTCTACTACAAGCTGTTAAGGTTGTCCAACATTGATTGTGGAAAGAGTTGGTAGTTGGTTTATAAGTGTGAGTGAAAGTCTCACCACTTAAACTAATTTTTGAGGTGAGAGAGGCTCAAGACTATCTAATATAAGTCATATTACCTACCATGTAAACAAAAGCAAGGTAAGCATAGTCTCAATGATTGATTCTCAGGACGGTGAAAGGAATTGTGACGGTTGGAAAAAAACAAAACCGGTTTCAAATTTTTAAATTTGCGAAACTTTACATGAAATATTTAATCACAAACATGATAGTTTCTAGTAGTTGAGCAGTTTGGGTAATTTTTCAAATTTAAGCCAGGGGATGTCCTCACTTTTGGAGTGCAAAGACTTGGAATTTCAATGGCTCTAGCATTAATTTAGCCGGTCAAATCTAACTTTCTTATATCATTATTTGAGGGGGCCAACTTTAGCTTTGAATGCCAAGCGACAAGTCTAATTCAAAAATTGGAGGCAGAACCAGAAGTCAAGAAAATAATATCCACCTAAGCACCACCTAATTGGACCAGATAAACAGGGTCTTCTCATGCATTGGCAAGTGGCAATTGCAAACATTCTTCTGTGGAAAAAGATGATGGTGTGATGTCCGTCTCTCTTCGTTCTTTGCTTAATTCTACTTAAAATATTGAGAGATCTTGGACATACATGGTCTGTCTCTACGCAAGGTAAAGTAAGCTCTACGCTAGAACTCATTCACCAGCTGATTCGATTTATTCATTCTGTCTGAAAACCGATATAACAATTTTCTATCAATTTGATCCCAACCCATGTTGACCAAATTAAAGATCATATCCCCCCCCCTTTTTTTTTATTGTAGATTTGTGGTAAGAAAACGTTGAAGCAAGATACACGTTACATTTACCATGAAATGTGGGATTTTGAGATAGGTCGACCTGCAAGACCGTTATAATAGCTCGAATTTTCGTGAAATATGGGAAGTGTGATGGGCTGGTTAGATTAATCGGGTACCTTAAGGGGTCTGGACACGTAATATTCTTTTAAAAAAATCATTTACCGAATAATGTAAGTAGAAGAAAATATAATAACGTGTATCTGATGAATCATGACCCTTGCCCTTCAAACAATTTTATGCAGTGTGACGTTTTTCATTGTGAAAACTTCTGTGTCACTGTAATGAACTTGAGTTTTAAATCTTTCATTTTCATGCATTTAAGTCTTAAAAACTTGCAACTTTGACACACTCGAATCTTTCCGCTCAGCTTGTAAGATTTAAGAGGCAGAAATGCTGCATGGTCTTCTTCTTTTCTTTTCTTTTTTTTAACAAATCCTACGCAACTGTTAGTAGAAAAACACCTCGTAAATTATGGGTTGGAAGTAATTTTTACTGTCATCTCTTAGCCTGATTGTTCAATAATATGTATAAAAATTTTCATTTTGTCAGTGAGCCATGAGGAGAGCATGTCTTTACAAAAACGACTCAAGAATTTATCTAAAGATGACAAAACGATATGCTCGGCGAAACGATAAACAATGGTTACAAACTAACCTTATGAGTGGCTTGTATGTGACATTTGATGTTTAACACAAATCTTACGGCGAGCTCGTGCGAATTATTGCTTATTAGTTAGTAACGTGGCCTTATTAGATGGGAAGGGTTTCGAGGAAAACGTACCAGTTTACGGGATCCGCATCTCCCCATACTTTTTAACTTGTTTCGTTTCGTTCTTGTCCGATGGTCCCTCGCAATTATGGACCTAGGACGAGATGGACGGAACCATGTACGTGATGAGTTCTGTCCTCATCATTTCTCAATTTCCTCTTCACGTCGATTGGCGTGGCCACGCGGTCCAATTACGGAGAGAAGTAGCATGACACCCTTTAAGTCTACAGTGGTGATCATGGACATGAGATCCCTGGATAGGAGAAAGATGCAAGGGCTACAAAACAATTTATCTACAGGTGATGTCGTCTCCTCTATTTGTTGTGTTCTCGATAAATCAAAGGATGTCTAAAATCACTCGCGTCGTCATGGGTTTCACGGAATTGCATGTTCTTTGCTAGTGCAAGCAAGTTCTTGAAGTTGAAAAAACTGAATGGAGCAACAATTTCGTTGCTTGTTATATAAATCCACTGATTTGTGTTTTTTGGGAAGAAATAAAAGTCCGACAATGGAAAGAATTCTCCTTCTTATCTGCAATGATTTTTTATATGTTATTGACACTCGAATAGATTTAAATCACGATATAATAATATGTGGATGGTGTGCACAGGTATTTTTGGTTTTGCACTATCGATGGGCTAAAGATTTAAGAGCCTAAAGAGTGCAATTATGAATCGACCGGCATTCTTTTCGAGATCCCGAACCTGAATATTTGTTGGGTTCAACATGGCTTTGTGAAGCAGATCTTGCTTGATTGTGACCATTGAAATGGTTGACTCCGGCTTGACCTGAGTTGCCCACCGAACCACATTGATTATTTACCGGGTATTCGGATCGAAAGGCTGAGATTCAGTGGGTTGCCCACTGTGTCACGGGCACGATGCTCCTAGTGATAAACACTCATTAAGTCGTGATGAACATCTGTCTATTGTTGGTAGATCACTGTAAAGTCAACAAGAAGAACAATCACATTTGCAACGGATTTACCACTCGGAGCACCATGCCTCAAAGCACCAAAAAGATGCTCAAGACTCACCAAGGGTAATATGGCCTCGCTTTAACTATCTTTTAGGTGAATAGTCAGTATATCAATACAGTTTCAAGTGGTAGACATTAAAAAGATACTCAGAACGTATTTATTAGATTTTTAAATATCTTTTGAGAATGGCAAAAGAGCGGTTCGATTAAGGCAATATTTATGTGCACATAGAAACATATATAAATCCATTTTTCTGTTCAATTTATATGTATTTTTTACAAAATGACAGTTGCTATTTTCAGCATTTTTTACAAGTGTCATGGAAATTACGCGCTAATGTGATTCTATCAATGTTACACCCTTTTCTTAGTTCAAAATCAATGGCTATGTAAGACACGACAAATGTCTTGCAACTTATTCAATCTGAACGTGAGAAGTTTCAATGTTACACCCTTTTCTTAGTTCAAAATCAACGGCATGTAAGACACGACAAATGTCTTGCAACTTATTCAATCTGAACCCGAGAAGTTTCAATGTTACATCATTTTCTTGGTTCAAAATCACTGGCCGTGTAAGACACGATAAATGTCTTGCAACTTATTCAATCTGCACTCGAGAAGTTTCTCGCGGGCTTCCGTCTAATGATTCTTCAAGTCTTCTCACCTTTAAACTCTATTATGCACAAAATTCAATAAAGTAAAGAGGCCACCCGAAAGCAAGTCCTCCAAAAAGCAAGTCTATAGATTGTTCATGTTTTCTTACTTTTGAACTCTCCTTTTTGCGCAAAACACGACGATAATTCTCCTTAGTTAGCAACTTAATCAACCTTACACTGCTAATCTATTTTCCTAGCCAAATTAAACTTTTCTTGCATATCTATATTTAATTTTTTAATGAATTGGTTAGAGTTAATTAGAAGCGCAAATCAAAAGAGAAATGTCATTGGTATCAAGAAATCACACCAATGTATCTTCAATCCACATGAAAAGCTATCGGGGTTATTTTTGTCTTCAATAATACGTAAAGTATTTGTCCCTTCTGATTATAGTTGGAAAGTTATTCCCAATATCTCTCCCTTCATCATTAAAGTGACAAAGCTTTTAATGAAGAAAATGTAAAGACTATGTGATTTAGAAAGTCATCGGGAGGACCCACTGTTGGTTCAAATTCTCGTGCATTATATTACATGGGGTACATCTCTCTCGTGTGTGTGTGTGTGTGTGTGTGTATATATATATATTTCATGAAATGATTGGACCATGTAAACGATTGAATTATGTTTGAGGTTCATGACTTGATTTAGCAAGTATGGAGTACATATAAAGTAATTAAGTGCCGACGACCGAACAGAGGATGCTCAAATAAGAAGGAGAAGTAGTAGTTTTGAGGCAAGCTAGTTTTTATTTTTGATTTTTTTGCCTCTAAAACTATACATCAATTTTTCCTTTGATCGTGGGGTGAAGAGAGAAGATGGAAGAAGAAGGGAAGAGGAAAAAAACGAAGAAGAAAATAAGGAGATATGAATTTGTTTGTGCATCAGAAACCGTGAGAGAGAGAGAGAGAGAGAGAGAGAGATGTGAACTTCTTTGTTTATGGGATGTGGCGTGCAGCCAACAATCATGCGGAGACAGTGGAAGAACAGTGACGATTAAAAGTGGAGAAAGAAAGATAAAAAATGTGAAAGATCCTTTGAATTTTTTTATGGGTGTAAATTTTCTAAATGCACGGCATATAATTGACTAAGGGGGTCTCAAATAGTGATGACCTAAGTAGCACCGACACGTGACACGGACACGCGACACGACACGACACTACACGTTGACACTTCATTTCTCAAAAATAGAGAATTCCGACACGTTGGGACACGTTGTAATATTATATTTAATTAATTTGATTCAAATTCATAAATAAATAAATAATTAAAAAAGCCAACAATGAATTTACACTAATAATATTAATAAATCAATTCATTGGCAATTCGAAAGACATATTCATAATTCATACGTATCCATGTTTGGAAATATGTTTTTAACTTTAACAAAAACTATTAATAAAACTGATGACTAACAAAAAATTAGAATCAATTTATTTAAATAAATCCATGATTTTTTACAATGATCAAAATTTATCATCATTTAAAATTCAGTACTTTAATTTTTTAAAATTATATTTTAATCTCATTTATTTATTTTTTTCGATTAAAAAAAAGTCTCCTCAAGGGGTCCACCGCCAACCCCCACTCCCTTCTTTCCCTCGTCTATTTCCCCCCACCCCCAAATTTGTTTCAATTTTTTGAGAAAATTCCAAATAAGGACCCGAAGTTGACTAATTTTCTCAAATAAGGACCCGAAATGAATTTTGTATCAGATAAAGATCTAAAGTGAACACATTGTCTCAAATAAGGACCTGAAGTGGTTGAATCAATTCCAAATAAGAACCTGAGCTTGATGGTCAGCCAAATATTCGCCGGCTATCAAGCATGAGACATTTCCGACGACCGGAGTTTGGGCAATTTTGTCCAAAAAAAATATAGGGAAAAAAAAAAAAAACCTAGGTTTTCTACGGTCTCCCAGTTTCTTGTACCCATCCTCCGCAAAGTCAAAGACCGAAGTTCTCCCCATTCCTTGTACCCATCCCCCGCAAAGTCGAAGACCCAAATTCTCCGCCAATTGAGGCACGCATTCAAAAACAAGAAGAAAACCAGACGCTTCTTTCTTTGTTTGCGGAGACCCAAATTCTCCGCCAGTCGAGCAAGGCGAGGAGCAGCGGGGGAGAAGAAAGAAGAAAATGTAAACATCTAAATGAATAACCTAAACTTAATTAATATAGAATTTTCCCCTTTTTTCCAATCAAAATTGCCCATATTTTAATTGCCGGAAAATGTTTGCCGGCAAACTAAGATCCTCAATAGAGATTAACTTGATCACTTCGGGTCCTTATTTGACACAAAATTCACTTCGAGTCCTTATTTGAAACAATGGGTCCACTTCGGATTCTTATATAACACAAAGTTCACTTTGGATCCTTATTTGAGAAAATAGATTCATTTCGAGTCCTTATTTGAAATTTTCCCCAATTTTTTTCCCTCCCTCCCCCACGTCAGACTTCCCCTCCACCCCCACCCCCAAATTTATTTCAATTTTTTTCCCTCCCTTCCCCACGTCAGACTATTTCCCCCACCCTACATTTATTTCACTTTCTTTCCCCCCCCACGTGAAAGGCTGTCGCTTCACCCATCAGAGTCCCTCTTTTTTTAATCTTTTTGAGTTTCCAAAACCCTACCTAGCGCCCCCTTCTCCTCCTTCTCCTCGCCGCACGCCGCACGACCCCTTCCTCTCTTCTTCCTCTCCTCTTCCTTCGATCCTTCTCCGCCTCCTCGCCGCACGACCCCCTTCCTCTCCTCTTCCTCTCGATCCTTCTCCTCCTCCTCTGCCTCGCCTTCAGCCCTTCCTCACTTGCAGTTGTAGCCTCGTCGCCGATCCGCCTCAGTCTCTACTCTTTCTCTGGCGGCTTCTCGCCGTCGCTCACGGCCTCCCTCACCCTCGCTTCCATCCGACATGCGTGTCGAAACGTGTCGAAAAAAGTTGATCACGTGTCTGAGCGTGTCCGAGCGTGTGGACGTGTCCGACACGCTCCGACACGTGTCGGACACGACAAGGAAGCACGTTGCACGTGTTTGTGCTTCATAGGTGATGGCCACCAATTGTTCCTCTAATAACGGAACCTTAGTCTGGGTCCACACCTTTAATTTCTTGACTGGCATCCATTTGTTGCATTGAGTGACTTGGGCTCTTCTACAGGACAAGGCGACCACTAAGTCTCCAATCAAACAAGATCGTCCCATCTCTTTTCAATCTCTTTATGTTGCGCCTCTCCTCCACACACACCAAACATCTTCGCCCAAAGACCAAAAGAGATATGATTAGTGCTCTCAACTCCATGCATATCTATCAAGTGTTGCTGCTCATTCTTGTTCTATTTCTAGGAATGACTAGTGATGTCGAGCCGAATAATTGATGGACCGCTTTTTCTTGTGGTGACATTCACAATATAAGCTATCCTTTTCGACTGACGAATAGCCGAAAAATATCGGGGTACGATCTGACTTGTGAAGATAATCGCATTGTTCTATACTCGTTGGTTCAGCGATACTATGTGCAGTCTATCAATTATTCCGCTCACCAAATTAGATTGGTCGACGAAGGGCTGCAAAAGGATAACTGCTCGTCTCTCCCTCGTCATTCATTACCGCTCTGGACATACTCCAACCAAAGTCAGTTGGTCATTGTGAACTGTTCAAAGCCGGTTAGTTCTCCATTCTACATTGGTTTCGGTCCATGCATTAAGGGGTCGTACTCTTCCAACACGTCATCAAATTGGAACTTGTATGCTTTGCTCAATCCAAATGCATCGGATGTAAGGGATTTTTGCAACATTAGCAGATGGGCATGGACAGATCATTTTGGGCGTAATGAACACATTACCAGTAGCTCCTACAACTACGAGCAAATCCATAACATCATGGCCGATGGATTTGCTGCCCAATACGGCGATCCATCTTTGTGGAAGAAAACTTCCTTTTGCTACTTTGATTTGTATCGCTACTTTCATTTCTACAACTACTTTCGTTCCCGTCGCTTATCAAACTCCATCGGATATGAGGTTTGCGAATCCAAGTACTACCAAGGCAGTAAGTACCTATCGGCAATGAAATTTCACCGTAATTTTGCGTGATTCTGTACATTTTATTTATTTATTTATTTATTTATTCAGCACACTGTTTCTCTTGCTACTTTCTCTTCGAAATTGGAAAATGAATGGAATATCTAATATCAGAGAAAATTATGACAAAATATACATATGATAGTGTACGTCAATGTATACATGTGTTTAGATTATAATTTCTTTGTACAAAACGGCTAAATCTCCCACCGTAAAAAATAAATAAATAAATAAATAAAATAAAACGGATTCTTGTGCGACTAACCACGTGACTAGTTTTTTGTTGGCATAGAATTTACATTTTTTTCTTAATTAATTATTTAATTAGTCACTTAACTAATAATCCAAGAGACACTTGTCAACAATACTTAAAAAATTGTGGTCATGCATCGATCAGAGGAACAAAATTATTCAACAAAAATGAAAAGCAATGTTTCTCTAGATTTGTTGACCAAAAATAGAGCAAAAGGAGATGTTTTATCATCTATCATCTACGTGAAAAACGAAACTTAATATTTCGATTTATCTGCAAAAACACGCGTCCCACTTCCATATTCTTTTGGACAAAATTCAACTTGTACAAAGTAGCTTGCTACTACTCCGTTTCCTCATGACTTTTGCTTTCCAAACTTCTTTTCCTTCAATTCCTTTTCACAACATTCATGCCTTCCACAGGTGTCCTCGATGATATTGCATTTTGGACTACTTGGGATTTTACAATACTATTAGGTAAGCCGCAATTATTTATTCTTACAATAATTATGTAATTGAATTATTCTAACCTATCAGAATTTTCTTTAGTGCCTTTTTGTATAGCAAAGTTCGTAATTGGGATGCCATTTGTGGTGATATTTTTCATCTACAAGTACAAAAGAAGGCACTTAGCAATGGACAAGAACATCGAAGAATTTCTACAATCTCATAACAATTTTTTGCCCATAAGGTACTCTTACTCAAATATTAAGAAGATCACCGGAAATTTTAAGCACAAACTAGGTGAAGGGGGATATGGCTCTGTATACAAAGGAACGCTCAGAAGCGGCAACAAAGTGGCCATCAAGATTTTGAAGTCGTCCAAGGCCCATGGCCAAGATTTTATCAGTGAAATGGCTACTATTGGAAGAATCCACCATGTTAATGTAGTGCAACTCCGTGGATTTTGCTTTGAAGGCTCGAAGCAAGCTCTAGTGTATGATTTCATGTCAAATGGATCTTTGGATAAGCATATTTTCACTAAGGAAAGTGATAAGCTTGATTACTGGAAAATATACGAGATCGCTCTTGGGGTTGTGAGGGGGATCAAATACCTACATCAGGGGTGTGACATGCAAATACTACACTTTGATATCAAGCCTCACAACATTCTTTTAGATGAGAATTTCACTCCAAAAGTTTCTGACTTTGGACTCGCGAAACTTTATCCCACTGATCATGGCATAGTCTCATTGACTGCTGCAAGAGGGACGTTGGGATATATGGCGCCAGAGTTGTTCTACAAGAACATCAGTGGTGTATCTTATAAAGCAGACGTCTATAGCTTTGGAATGTTGCTCATGGAAATGGCAGGTAGAAGGAGAAATATAAATGCAAATGCAGAACATTCAAGCCAATTATATTTTCCGTTGTGGGTGTACGACCAAGTAAATGAAGCAAGAAATGTTGAAATGGAAGAAGTGGAAGAGGAAAGGAAGGTGATAAAAAAAGATGATAATAGTTGCTTTTTGGTGTATACAATTAAACCCTGACCATCGGCCTTCAATGAACAAAGTCTTGGAAATGCTTGAAGGAGATATTGCTAATATTCAGATGCCTCCAAAACCACTTATTTACCCACTAGATGAGCCGATAAATGATGACAAAGCGGAAATGGAACCAGAAACATTCTCAACTTCATCAAGCATTCCAATACTTTCCGCTAGTATTCCTTTTGGAGGGAGCAATGATGTATAGAGAACCATGCATAGTTTGATTAGAAAAGCTTTTGTGTATTTGTTATATGTCCCCGCAATCTAGATTGTGTATGGGGATACTTGAAAGCTCGACAATAATTACTTTCGAGATTGTCTTCTTCTAGCTCTTATGTTCATGTTGAGTTATTGTATTTCATTTAGTTGTACTCTCTTGCATCATCCTTCCAAAGGATGAACAATAATAACATGCGATCTTGCTACTAAATGTGCTACTACCGGCATATGATTTCTCAAAATCAACTACTTATGAATTCATTTTAAGAGATTTTTCAGAGTAGTCACATCTGTCTATGTGAGAAACAAATTTTATCAAAATGGAAAGGAAGAAGGTCTTAGACGAAACAATTCTACGAAGTCTATATTCGAAAGAACTCAAATTCCATTATGAAGTTAACACGAAATTATTGACAAGTAATTTTATGAAGTTTACTTTGTTTCTTCTTATATTAGGCCATGTTTTATAATTTTAACTTGATAAACCTTTTGAGGCAAAGTGTCAAAAAAATCCTAAACCTATTGCATTGATGTCAATTTAGTCCTAAACCTTTTGACTTAGTATCAATTCAATTATTTTGATTAATTTTAGCCGAATTTTGGTTATGTAGACGCGAGCCGACTTACGTGGCACCGCTAATGGTGAAGTAGACAAATTTTAATAACATTTAATATTTTTTTCAATTTTTAATTATTTTTTCTAACTTCTTTCTTTTTTTCTTTCATTTTTTTTTTTTTTTTGCCTTTCTTCTTCCTTTTGCTTGTGGCTAGCCATGGTAGGGTGAGCTGGTCTCACTTGGGTGAGGGTTGTCATCACCCACCATAGGCGAGGGGAGCCCTCACTGGGGCTCGTCGTCACCTAGGCAGGGCTTAGTGAGTGTTGGCCTTGCTTAGGCCAATGGCAAGGCCAACCCTTGCCCGACCAAGCCTTGCTTGTGCAGGCGATGGCAACCCTCAACTCACCTTGCCATGGCCAATTGTTGGCCTTCGCCTGTGGCCGGTGGTCGGTCACGGGCAAAAGGAAGAATAAAGGTAAAAAATAAAAATAATAAAATAATAAAAATATTATTAAAACTTGTTCACAATAGTGCTAGCGGTGTCATGTAAGCTAGCTGTTGACACCTAAATTTTGGCGACCCGTTTAGTCATTTATTATATTAAAAATCAGGAGTTAATTTCCTTACCAAAAAAAAATTAGGGGTTAATTTTAACCCTGAAAAAAAATTAATTAATTAATTGCATAATATATAGTTTTAGGTGTATTTATTTTTAATTTGCATTTATATTGGGTCGGTGACAGATGAGTTCGAATTGATGGTTCATAACTTTAATTTGATAAGTTGGGCTAAACCCACGAAGAGAACAAATCGGCTAAGCCCATATCCTCGGGAGATTTTACATTTACCTTTGCGAGATCGTATCGAAATAAATATTGCGTTTGGAAAAGTAAATATTGCGTTCGAAAAAGAAAATCTTTGTGGATATGGATTTGGAAAAAATTAAAATCCTAATCTATGACCTAAAAAAAAAAAAAAAGGCGTAGAATTTTAAGGGGCCACACAATCGATACAAACGGCCGCCACTCGAAGGAAAAGGGAACACAAAAAGTAAAAAAAGTGAAAAAGAAGTGTTTAGAAGAAAAAGGAGGAAGTGACCGGACGTGCAGCAGGGGGGCGGAAAAAAAGAAAGAAAAAAAAGGGAAAAGACCTACTGTTCATCTTCTCCAAGGAGTTCTTCTGCGCATCCGACCCCTGCACCGCCGGTTCCTGCGACGCCAGCCTCCAAGCAGTAACGCCGCCCCGCCTCCGCCGGTAATCCGCCTCAACTCCACACCGCCGCACGACCCAGCGCCCCTGCTCGCAGACAGCACCGCTCCCTCCGCGTCTCCGAGCGACCCGCAAGAGCCCGCGCCGCGACCCGATTCTGCTCCGCCTCCAACGAGCTGCTGTTTCGCCTACGCCTGAGCGACGCCAGGACTGGTCGCCGAATTCCCTTCCGCCCCGGCGACCTTGCTGCAGTCTTCCCTCTGCCCGAGCCGAGTCAAGCCGCTCCACCCACATCTCCGCCCAACAGATCTGCCCCGATCCACGCGAGCTCTGCCGGCCCTGCTGCCCGAGCCCGTTCCGTCGCGTCTCCGCCTGCATCTCTCCGCCCACGACGCCTTGCTCCGCTCCTGCAGCTAGATTCGGCCATCGCGACCTCCGATCAGTGACCCGACGCCACAGATCCAGCGATTCGACGACCCGGCGTTGCCCTCTGCCCTGTTCGTGACTGACGCCAGGAGACCCGAAGCACCCGAACGCCGGTTTGCTGCCTCTGTCGTCGCTCGCCGCTTGCACCAGCGACAACGAAGCTGCCTCGTTCCGCTGCCGCTCGTGACCCACGACGTCAAGCTGCTGACCTGTGTAATCCCCTGGCCCAACCTGTTGCTGCGCCGTTCCCGATCCGCGATGATAACCGCCGGTCCACCTGCTCGCTGCCGGTCCGCCCGCCGCCGGTCCTCACCGGAGCTCCGGCGACCCACAAGCCTCTTTAACCCTAGTTTAGGAGCCCATTAGGTAGATTTCTTTTTTTTATTTATTACTTTTATTTATTTATTTATTTGTTTTTTATAATTTATCTTGTTTATTTATTTGGAAGAATCACCATTAGTATGATTGAAATTCTTGACATGAAATAGCCTGGAAAATATGTGATTGTCAGTCCGATTTTCGCGCCTAAAATCCAACTCGCAATCACTTGAAAAATCGCCAACGATCTCACGCTCGAGATTCGATTCGCGATTTATGTAAAATTGGCCAATGGTTCGTCAATTTGAATATCAATATTGCTTTGATTTGCTGTCATGTCGTTTAAGTTAACTTCGCTTTCGAAAAAAAAATCCAAAAAAAATGTAGTTAGAATTAGACTTATTTCTTGTTTTAGGTTTACATATTTAAAAATAGGAATTTTATTTCGAATAAATAAAAAAAAATCAAAAATCAAATCAATCAATTTAGGCTGCTAGATTTTTAACTTGGATTGCATGTTTAATTATTTGGCAATAATTAATTTCGAAATTAATAAAAAACAATAAAAAAATCATCATGCATATGTCATGTAAAATTAGGGCATATTTTGTACGTCATTACATATTAGGGTAAAATTGCACTTAGTTTAATTCTAGATAATATTGTTCTTAATTTATTATAAGTTTAGATATTAGATAGATCGCATTTTAGGATTATTTGGGTTAAGATAATATTTTAGTTTAAATTAGGATTTGGCTTAACCTAATTCCTAATGCAAATTGAATAGAATCTTAATCTAGTTAGATAATTTTCACATTTTTCCTAATTCCGAATTTCATGAAAAATGCAAAAAATGTCTTAGAATAAATTAGTTCCATTCTCCAAAATAGATTGCATTTTTAGGAAAAATAAAAAATGTCATGTAAATGTTATATATGATTAGATTCATGAAATGCACGTCATTTAGAGATTGTTGTTAAGTCTATTTAATTAAAAATTGCCCATCATTAGAAGTAGGTCATTTAGTTATACCGCATTGTATATTGCATGATTCTTATTAATTAAGTGAAAAAAAAATTGCATGTTAATTAGAAATCATATCTAAAACTGTTGATGTGAATTATGATTTAACACTACAATGCTTTCGTTGCTACAAGGTAAGTTCTGTAATTTATTCATTGCTTTCTTGGGTGTTAAATTGGTGGATTGCTTGACTTTCGTATGATCACCTCACATGTTAGGGAAATAGATTTAAAATCAATCAAACTGTCTGCAAAAACATTTTTGAAAATAAAAAAAGAAAGGTACCGAAAGCATATTAGAAAAGTCTAGTGTAACCAAATCCCCGTACCCAAAGTCTCTGGTTCGTAGGAGTAAAATAATTCTCTCATTATTTTAGTTAGGTGTCTAATCGACCTACCAGAAACGATTAGTGGCGACTCACGATTGAAAATCTTTTGCATGCTAGATATTTGAACTTAAGTCGCGAATTGGTATGGGCTTGAGAAATGAAGCTGCTTTTTAGGCTTAGTAATCTATTAGCCCAGTTTTAGGTGGTGCACCCCGAAAAATTGGTCACGACACTAGCCGACACTGATCGGCATCCACATCAACAAAATCTGGTGAAAATTAGTTAGAATGATTGAATTGTCACTAAATCAAAAGGTTTAGAATTAAATTGGTACTAATAAAATATTTATAACTAAATTGCACAAATGTAATAGGTTTAGGACTTTTTTGATACTTTCCCCAACTTTTTCATCTACCTTGTTTGATTAACAAAAAAGATATTTGATTTAAAATTTAGCATGGATTACTTTTAACTTCACTAAAATTTGATATACCATCTTCTTCATTAAGAAAACCATGTCCATGGGTGCTCCATATTATAACCCTTCTTAAGCTTGGACGCTAGATGGGACGTATGTGTAGGTTCATATAATAACCTTCTTTGGGAAGTGTACTCTATATGCTCATACCATGTGAATTCTAACTAATCCAGTTAGTCGTCAATTTAATTAAATCACTTATTTTCCGTAGAATATTCACCAAAGAGGGCTGCGAATGATACATGCTACCTTATATATACTTGCGAGTTTCCTCTTTCACTCCAGTATGAATCCCCTCTTCTTTCCTCGCATCACACTCAGTCCGCAAGTAGTTTTAACTTTTTATTTGTGGCTATTGCATTTACATGTCACTCAGCATTTGGCTCTTCGAAATCCAACTTTTTATTCCCCAATCGCAACAAATTTTTATTATCTTGCAATAGATTTACTTTGACCGGAAATCGATCAACCTTTTGAGAAAATATTGAAGGGCCTATCATATGGTCTTCAAGGTTACGAATATTAAAGTATATTAATGGTAGGTACATCAAACTTCTGTACATTTGTAGGCAGAGGTAAACTTTCAGTGACTCAAATGCAAATTACCCTTAAGTATAATAGTAGCATCCAATTAGATTGATAACAAATGATATGCAATCCTCGATATATTCTTATGTTTTATGCTAATCTATTTTGCATTCTCTCCGCGGCCCAGTTGATCATAACACGATTCTTACTCGGAGCACCATATGTGTTGATATTTCTAATTCATAAGTGGAGCAGAAGGCACTTAGCTATGGCCTAAAAGATCGTAGAGTTTCTACAAGCTACTAACAACATTTAGCCCGTAAGATAATCCCGCTATGATATCAAGAAGATAACTCAAAAGTTCAAGTACAAACTAGGTAGCAGAGGATATGGATTGGTTCATGAAGGAAAGCTCCAAAGCAACAATGAAGTGGTTATCAAGATTTTGAACAAATCCAAAGCCAATGGCCTAGATTTTATCGATGATGTGGCTACTATCAGAAGGATTTACCGTGTCAATATAGTCTAACTTAGACTTAGGCACCAAGCATTGGAAGGATGAAAAAAAAAAACAAACTAGCGAACCGAGTCCAGCTGAATCAAGATCTTCTTTTTGAGTCTGGCCAGTTTCCTCTTTCCTTAAACTCTACCGACACTGTTTTAACTCCTAAAGTCTCCCCATAGTGAAGATGTTTCTCTATTTCGCCCCATTAGCTTGTGCGCGCAACTTTCTATTCAAAGCATCTCCAAATTTTGGTGAACGGCTTAAAACTTGTCTACCTGGACTAAATTCGCCTCAATAAAGTTCCTTTGTGGCTGACAGGTTGATTTAGGACGACATTAGAGTAGCTCATGAAATGTTTTATTATCAGAAAAATAAGAACAGAGGGAAAAGTGAGGAGTGTGCCCTTGAAATAGATATGGAAAAAAGTTTATGATTATTTCGAATGAGATTTTCTAGAGAACCTTTTGAGGAAAATGAGCTCTAGTGATATACGGATAGAATGGATATATGAAGTGTGTATGTTCTGTTGTTTAAAACATGAATTTATATGGAACCAAGACAGTTGGAAATATAGCCACATCTAGAGGCATTAGACAGGGCGATCGCAATCCCTTTTTCTATTCATTTAGTGGCTGAGGTTTTGTTAAAATGCTGTGCAAGAGAGCTGCTGCAGGAACTTTTGCTGGAATCCAGGTCGGAAGATAAGGCCTTGTGCTTACCCATCTCCTTTTTGCTGATGATGCCCTTTTTTAACATGGAAGCAACTCCAAGTAAGTGCATGATTTTGAAGAATTGCCTTGAAGATTTTTGGTGGAGCCTCTGCATAATTGGTGAATTTTCAGAAGTCTTCCTTGTTCTTTAGTGCAAATTCAAAAAAGGAAACTAGAGAAGCTGTAAGCAATCTTTTTGGGATCAGGAATATCAACAACCCTGGGAAGTAATTAGGACTGCCTTTTATTTAGGACAAGTCCAAAAATGCTGCCCTTAATTTTGTAAAGGAAAAGATTCAAAGGAAGCTTCGGTTGGAAACCGAAGCCTACGGAGCCCAGTTTTGCCATCCCAATTTACTCTCTGGGGTGCTTTTCTTTCCGGAGGAATGGTGTGAGGACGTAAATAGCTTAATTTCTATATTTTGATGAGGCTATAAAGATGATGAAAGGAGAATGCATTGGGAAAGCTGGAAATCTCATACTTCTGCCAAGGAGAATCATGGGGTTCAAGGAGCTTCAGCTGTTTTATGAGAACCCTACTATCCAAGTTGTCATGGAGAGCAATGTAGAAGAATAGAGGATCTATGGGTGCAAATGCTGAGAGATATCTACTTCCTCAGTGGCAAATTTACGGAGGCCAAGGAGGGGTAGAGAGTTTCCTGGGGATGACTTTCGTAAAGGGTCACGAGTGCCACGGCTACATTATGTTGATATGGCACTAGTTTTTTTTTTTTTTTTTTTTTTTTTGGTCCGTCCTACTCTACTCCTATTTTTGCAGTAGCAGGGCCACTCCTGAAACTAATGTGTTCCCACCCCAATCCCTCCTTGAGAATGTGGGGATTCGAACCCCCCACCTCCCCCTTCCAAGTTGGAAGGATGGCCAACCCCAGTAGTTATATGGCGCTAGTTAAGAGTGGGGAAATTAATTGATGTGGAGGGAGAGAGACAGGGATCTAGGGCCTATGATGAGGAGGAATGGGCAGTTGCTTCCATTCTTTTGCATCAAGCCCTGGAAGAAGATAAGTTGATATGGCCAGCTGATAAGAGTGGGCACGTGACCATGAAGATTGCTCATCACTTCTCGAAAACCAGAGAAAGAGAAATAGAATTTCGAAAAACCTCAAGCTCCCATCAAATTGATTAATGCTCAACCTGCTGTGCATAATCTTTTTCAAAGAAGTATCAAGGTATTAGGTAAATGATCGTATGCCACATAAATTTTGACTATTTATTTATCTCATAAAAATAAAGGACCGCCCTTGGCCCCTAACAAAAATAATTTTCAGTAAATTACATAGTATATAGGTATCAGGAACATTTGTATTTACAGTAATAGAATTTATTAAAACATATCTTTTCTTGTTTTTTTAGAAAAGGTGAAGAGAGGGTCGGCCCGGCCTCTCCTTCTTTCTTTCCTCTCCACCTGCGCCCGGCCCTTTCTTTTCTTTCTTCTCAGCCCAGGCCTCCAACGTTTTTGTCTCTCTTTTCTTCTCTCCCTCACGCAGGCGCGTAGGAGGCAGAGAAAGCAAGCGATAGACAGGGCTACGGCTGGTAGAGGGGGCGTGCTAGGCACGAGTGCAGAGGCCAGCTTAGCGGGAAATGGACCTTACTTGGTCCCGAGGAGATAGGTGGTGGCAGGGGGACTCACCGGGGAGATTTCTTGTAAAAGAGAGGAGGGTGAGCATTCGAAAGAGGGAGAGGGACTGGACAGAGAGGCGGCCGAGAGGAAGAACCCAGGGGGGCGGGGGAGAGAGCGAGAACCGAGAGTGAGCAGAGGAAGGGACTGAGAGAAAGCGAGACGCAGAGCTCAGCTTCGGGCTCGCCTTCTGGCCGTCGTTGCCGAGCCGGGTAGGGATCACACGGTCGTACGCTCCCACGCCTCTATTATGTGTGTTTCTTGTTTTTAATGAATCTACGGGTCCAGGCTCGCCGGCTCTGATTTTGGCGCACGCCGAGTTTCTCGTGGCTTATATTGTTTATGCTGGGCGTTGTTTGTTGATTACGGATGGAATTGGCTCCGGCCCGCGTCTCAAATGCTTGTCGTGGTGCCTCTCAGCCGACGCCCGCCGAGCGTTCGATAAAACGTCTCAGCTAAATCCCTGCTCTTTCTGTTCTTCTCCGGTCATGATTGGCTGTGAAAGTAAGTGGCTGGTGGTGGCCGGTAACATGGCAATGGTGTGAGAGTATTGCCGGTGGAAGGTTTTGAGTGTTTCCGGTTCAGTGAAGCTTTAGGTATTAATCTATAGACGTGAAAACTCCATCGCGAAAGAGATTGGAGGTGGGGAGTTCCGGGAGCAGGGAACCGAGCGTAAAAGATGAGGGGAGGTCGCAGGCGCTTGGGGCGTGCTCGAAGGAGAAGACGTTGAGGAGCAGTTGCGGGATTGGAAAATTGACGTGGGGAGAGTAGTGGGCTTTGGGCTCATTTAGACTTCGTGAGCCTTGGGCTTGAAGTGGTAATTTTGATGATTTAGGCTTCGTCTTTACTACAAGGGGGTGAGTGTCGGGCTTTAGCTGTAGCTTGGCGAATTGGGCCTAGTTTAGTTAATTGGGTTTGGATCTAACTTGTTTGGGCGGGGTTTGAATTTGTGAAGTGGGTTCGATTAAGTGGAATTGACTTGAGAGCCCAATGTATGTACATGGCCTATATCGACGAGGCCAAGGTTCTGTCCTTACGCGGACCGGGTGCCTATTTTCAGATTAAAAAATTATTTATTTATAAAAATATTTTTTAAAAAAAAATTAAAAATTCCAAAAAAAAAATTAAAAAAAAAAATTAGGAATCAGCTTAAAAGATATTTTTTAATATGTTTTCTGTAAAAATGTATGAAAATCCTTGATAAAAAAAAATTTCCTTCACCCAAAAATTGAATAAGTTCTTAAAACTTTACAATAAGGTTTTGAATATTCTTAGAAACAAATACCATATTGTTGTTTATGCATTTCTATTTCAATTATTACTTGATTATGCACTTTTAATACTCTATGTATCTCCCAACTCTAGCTGAGAAAGACCCTCAATCCACTTTCCCTTTTTCGCAGAGAAGGGGAAAAAAACTATGAAGATGATAATAAGAAGAAAAGATTGTGCGGTGAAGAAGGAATCGATTTTTGGGGGGGGGGGAGAGAGAGAGAGAGAGAGAGGTGCACTTGTTAGTTGACGGGATGTGCACTCAATAGTCACGTTGAGAGAGAGTGAAAGCATGTGGATATAAGAGGACAAAGAAAGATCACATGTGAAAAAACATCTTTTACGTTTTCTCAATCAAGGTTGGACACGACCCTACTGATAATGGAACTTCAGTTTGGGTCCACCCCTTCCATTTCCTTGACTTGCATCCATTTGTTACGTAGAGGACTTGGGCTTTTCTATAGGACAAGTCAACCCCAAGTCAACAATCAAAAGAGAATCATCCATTTTTTTCTGAATCTTGTGGTTGAGTTTGGGCCTGGCCTCTCCATCTCAATCAATTCTTTCAGTGTTTTGCGCTCATACGATTATGAAGGTCTTATTTGGCCGGGTTCTGGTCGGCACTCAGCTGAGTAAATCGGTCCCTATGCCATCTCTAGCCTTGGATTTAAATTAAAAGTACTCAGGCCTCTCAATTTAGAGATGAAAATTATTGACGAATTTGTCTGAACTTATTGTTGGGTTGTACTATTCATCATTTCTTTTACAAATCATTAAACAAAG
Source organism: Eucalyptus curtisii (assembly GCA_017140595.1). Lineage (NCBI taxonomy): Eukaryota > Viridiplantae > Streptophyta > Magnoliopsida > Myrtales > Myrtaceae > Eucalyptus > Eucalyptus curtisii. The sequence goes on along the minus strand of CM029504.1, from coordinate 2,601,338 downwards.
TTTTGTAAAATTTTTAAATTTTAAAATCTACTCATCATTAAGATGCAAGTGTAAGTGGTGTTAGAAAAGTCCTACATCATATAATTGTTATGGTGTTGAGTAATTAATATATTATATTTGATTCATAATTCATTGGTTTAAGTTTTTAAGTGAACGTCAGTTTTTTTAAGTGAAAGTGAGTTTAACTGAATATGTTGACAATCTTGTATTTGGCTCTCTACACTCATAAACCTATTTTCTTTCCTTTTGCATGATTGATTTGTTTGGAGAATGCATTCTCTGGATTCGTTCTATGTAAATTCTAACTAATCTAGTAAAGTCATGTTTTAACATAATCACTTCCTTGTTTTCTATATGAGTTTCTACATGATGGGTGACGAAACATGCGATAATACAAACAATCGAGACTCTTGGTCGTGCTTACCGAACTTTAATTTTTTTCACTTGATGCTATAATCTTCAAATCACTTGCAATTAATCACTTTAATTGTAATCTAACCAATTTCCTTGAGAAATGTTGGTAGGACCTCCACTATACATATGGTGTGGCTTCAAGTCTAGTTACACGTAATGTCATGCCAAGTTAAGATTGCAAATGGTCGAATTATGTTTGAAGGATATTTATAAGCTAGTTGCTAGGAAATGAAAGTGCAATATATTCATAAATGGATAGCAGATGATATGCAGTTCTTCAGTGGAATTACAGTCAGGTCTAACATCGAATTGAATGGATAGCAAATGATATGCAGGACTTTTATCATAATATGGGCAACACAAACAGATGTTTTATGGCTAATCTATGCGGAATCATCTCTGCAACTCATAGCAGCGCAACAACATTCATACGATATAATTTTAATCTATAAGTGCATGAGAAGACACCTAGCATGGACGACAACGTCAAAGAATTTTTATAAACTCATAATAACTTTTTGCCTATAAAATACTCTTACTCAGATATTCAAATAAAAAATATATATATATTTCAAGCACAAACTAGATGGAGGATATGGCTTTGTATATAAAGAAATACTTAGACAAGCTAGATGAAGGAGGATATGGCTTTGTACATAAAGGAATACTTAGACAGGACAATGAAATTAGTATTACAACTTTAAATAAGTCAAAGTCTAATGGCCAAGATTTCATAACCGACGTGTCCAGGAAGAATCCACAAGTTCGTGTGGTGCATCTTGTTGATTTTTGCTTCCTAATCAGTGTGACAGCTATCCAAAAATCAATTCACCGCCGTGTCATGTGAGCTTGGTTGCGTTTACAACAATCCTTGCGTAATTTCCACTGATGGAACCTTTGATTGGTCCACATGAGTTACTTTTCTTGACTTGACTTGGTGTTGCTTGTTGACTTGGAAATTTCAATTATAGTTGATCCCCCAGCTGATCCTTTCGATCATATATAATTCCTCCCCTCGTTGAGCCTCCGCCACAATCACCAAGCTAAAACCACCATTCTTGCATCGAGGAGTGGAGAGATGATTAATTCTCTCGGCTCCATATGTGTGTACCGTGTGTTTTTGCTCATATTGCAAATTCTGCTGTTAGGGACGAGTTCCGATGCGAAGAATAGTCACTTATGCAACGCTTCATCTTGCGGCGATATTCATAATATAAGTTTTCCCTTTCGATTAAAAAGTGATCCAAAAGGTTGTGGTCACTCTGATGGTGAGCTTCTTTGTGAAAATAACCGTACTATTCTATATTTGCAAGCTGGTAGATATTACGTGAAGTCAATTCATTATGCTTTTTATCATGACGAAGTTAACTTCAATGGTCACATAACGCTGGTTGACGATGGCCTGCAAGAGGGTAATTGCTCATCCCTTCCCCATCACTCGTTGACGAGCTCCAACTTAAGTGGAATTTATGGCTACTCACCTTTTTTCCGGGACACAGTGGTCTTCGTGAAGTGCTCACTGCCGGCTGCTTCTTCTTGGTATGTTGATACCAAACCGTGCATCGGCGGAGCATACTCTACCGGCATGTCTCCAGATTTTTCCCAGACGGAGGTGTACTCATATGCCTTTCGTGGGTTTGGTGAATCAGTTTTCTTTGGGTGTGGTGGAAGTGCGTCACACATCGAGGATTCTTGCACTATAACCATGATGACATTTGCATCGAACTCTTTCTCGGATCGGGGAAGGGATCGGTATTATTGTGGGAGATCATCATACAAGGACATCCACAACGACATGGCGCAGGGATTCAATCTATCCTATAACAGTTCGTCAAGTGGAATATCTTTTTTTTGCTTCTGGGGTTTCGACTACCGCTACGGGTGCAGTGAGCATAACTCTAGTAAGCGACTTTCGCTTTAGCTTTTCTTCGCTCCTTCCTCCTCTTCTTAAATGCCCGCTCTGTGAAGATGTCTTATCAAAATTTACTTATCGAGTAACACGGCAAGTTTCAGTTGCATAATCATCGTATGCGAGACCCCCACATTACGTTGCTAATTTCTTTGAATACCCAATAAAAAAAATTGCCACATCACTGAAATAAAAAAGTTCAATAAGATTTCCGAATAGATTCAGTATGCATCGCTCTTTTATTGTTCTCTAACCCATGGAGCTTTTCTGAATTTGATTACTTTATTTTTTATTGGCGAAAAATGTTTAATTAGATAGTACGTTGTGTCACTTTCATGGTGGGTATTACTAAGCAGGAGAATAAATTGCACATATGTTAGATGATATTCGTTAATCAGAATTACACACGAGTGACTGGCAAACGTAATCATTTGGTATATCTAGGGGAACAAAAGCGAAATCATCTTTCTTCAATAAAAATGATCACGCTATGATAACATGGATTCCTTGAGTATATGAATAAAGTTGGATCTAGACGCCATATGGGAGAGTGAAACTCAGTCACTATTCTTTGTTCTAGACTTCTCCATTTGCAACTTTAATAAATAAAAGTCCGTCATTGCACTTTGCAGTGATTGTATCAATTCTTTTTTTTTTTTTTACTTGATCATAGCTTAACGTGTACTATTTTTATACTTTACCGCCAAAATAATAATTTAGGTTTCCATCGATTGGTTGTTAATGCTTATTAATCATTTTCAGTCATCTCTAAACAAATTCTCTTGCTTGCTACAGATACTCCTATGGTGGCGATAGTTGCGAGATATGCACTTCCTTATGTCCCCTTTTTCTTAGGTACTGACTAGTCCTTTATCCCTCACAACCATGAAAATCTCAAGCAGCAATCTGACCCAAAAATGGATAACTTTCTATATTACACTACACTAATCTATGGACAAATTTTTCCACAGCCCAATTCCTCGCGGCAAAATTCATACTCGGAGCTCCATGTGTTTTGATATTTTTAGTCTATAAGTGGATGAGGAGGCACCAAGCAATGGATGGAAAGATCGAAGAATTCCTACAAGCTCATAACAACTTTTTGCCCATAAGGTATTCTTACTCGGACATCAAGAAAATCACAAAAAATTTCAAACACAAATTAGGTGAAGGAGGATATGGCTCTGTGTACAAAGGAATACTTAGAAGTGGCAATGAAGTTGCTGTTAAGATTTTGAACAAACCAAAATCTAATGGCCAAGATTTTATAAGCGAAGTGGCTACTATTGGAAGGATCCACCATGTTAACGTGGTGGAACTTGTTGGTTTTTGCTTTAACAACTCTAAGCAAGCTCTCATATACGATTTCATGTCGAACGGATCTTTGGATAAACACATTTTCTCTAAAGATGATGACGATTCTCTTGATTATCAAAAAATATATGAGATCTCTCTCGGGGTGGCTAGGGGCATCGAATATTTACATCGGGGTGCGACATGCAAATTCTACACTTCGACATTAAGCCTCACAATATTCTTCTAGATAAAAATTTCACCCCCAAAGTTTCTGACTTTGGGCTTGCAAGACTTTATCCCGTGGACCACAGCATAATATCGTTGACTGCAGCAAGAGGAACTTTGGGATATATGGCTCCCGAGCTATTCTACAAGGACATTGGCGGTGTCTCATATAAAGCTGATGTTTATAGTTTTGGGATGTTGCTAATGGAAATGGCTAGTAGGAGGAAAAATGCAAAGGCAAATGTCGAACGTTCAAGTCAAATTTATTTCCCTTTTTGGGTCTATGATCAGCTGAACAAAGAAAGCGAGGTTGAAATAGAAGAAGTAGAAGGGGACAGGGAGATAATGAGGAAGATGGTAACAGTTGCTCTTTGGTGTATACAGTTAATCCCCGACGATCGGCCATCAATGAGGCGGGTCCTAAACATGCTTGAAGGAGATATCAATAAGCTTCGACTCCCTCCCAAGCCGCTTCTATATCCGTCCGAGAAGCCATTTGATGATGTGGATGCTGAAATAGAACTTGAATCATTCCCAACTACATCAAGTGCCCCAACAATTTCTGAAGGGTACCAATTTCAAAATAGCAACGAGATTCCGGAATCGCACATTGTATGATTTTCTTTTCTTTCCAGTTTGAATGAACGCCAAATAAACGTAGTTCCATCCGAAGCATAATTGACTATGTAAATCGTGATTTTAGCTTTTGAAGCATCCTGTGTTTTGCAGAAGAATTGCCTCTTTGGCTATCTGTTTTCATCTCTTGTTTCCTGACATTTCAGACCAAGCTCGACTTGTATAATGCAATGAATCTCTCTCTCTCTCTCTCTCTCTTTCTCTCGCCCCCGACCGCCGCTTGGTCATCTACCTCGATGTCTGCCAACTCCGCGGAGCAATCTCCCATCTCGACCTCATGTCCCGTGATGGGTCCCATCCCATCCCGACCTCCTCACCTTCTCTCTCCTCCTCAAGTCCTGCATTCGCTCCCGAGGGCTCGCGCTCGGGAGGCGCGTCCATCGGTCGCTCGCTCCGTCCCAGCTGAGCCCGACTCGGTGGTTCTCAGCTCGCTTATCAGTCTCTACTCAAAGTGCAATGACTGGGCTGAGGCGGAGAGGACTTTTAGGGACATGGGTAATAAAAGGGCTTTGGTTTCTTGGACTTCCATGATCTCTTGCTACGCCAATAACCACATCGCGTTTGAAGCAGTCGATACTTCGACCCAAAAAAAAAAAATGAAATGAAATGTCGATACTTTCGTTCATATGCTTGAAGATGTTTTTTTTTCCCTCGGGCTTGTTCGGTTCTGAAGAATGCATCAATTGGCGATAGATTTTCGAGTTTATAATCAAAAGCGGCTATCTTGATTCTGATGTGTGTGTCGGGTGTGCAGCAATTGACATGTTTTCGCAGGATAGTGCTGATTTGGTTTCCGCTCGTAAGTTGTTTGAGAAAATGTCCGAGAGGAATGTGGTTGTGTGGACTTTGATGATGACCAGATGTACTTAGCTGGGTTGTCAAAATAAAGCTGTTGATTTGTTTTTGGATATGTTGGGGAGTGGGCTGTGCCAGATAGATTTACACTTACAGCTGTTATGTTGGCATATTCAAGGTTGGAATTACTATCCCTCGGGGTGCAATTGCATTCCTGATTATATGGTCTGGACTGGCCTCAGATGTCCGTGTTGGATGCAGCTTGGTGGACATGTACGTGAAATGCGTGGCTAGTGGATCAATTCATGATTTGAGAAAGGTGTTTAATTGGATGCAAGATTGCAACGTGATGTCTTGGACACCAATAATCACACGACATGTGCAAACTGAAGAAAATGAGCACCATTTCACATTAGCTAGTGCTCTCAAGGCATGTGGAAGTATTTTGTGATAATAGACATGGGGATTCAAATATACGCTGTAGCTATAAAAATGTGCTTTGCATTTGATACTTGTGGGGGATACAATCATATGCTCGGAGAGCTTTTGGTGCACTATTCGAAAAGAATTTGATTTCTTATGATACCCTTGCAGATGTCTTTGCCAAAAGTTTGGAGTCTGATGAAGCCTTTGAACTTCTACATGAGATTGAGGAGAGAGGAATTGGACAAATGCCTTTACATTTTCCAGCCTTTTAAGTGGAGCTGCCTGTATTATTGATGAGGGAAGCAAATCAGGGCTCGACTCAAATCAGTGCATTCTCAATGGTTTGATCTCAATGTATACCAGGTGTGGAAACACAGAAGCTGCTTTTTGAGTTTCCCGTGAGATGAGGGAAAAATGTTAAAACTTGGACTTCAATGATCACTGGTTTTGCAAAACATGGCTTTGCAACGAGAGCTCTGGTCACATTCCATAAAATGCTTGAGGCCAGGGTGAGGCCAAATGAGATCGCCTATGTTGCTGTCTTATCCTCTTGTAGCCATGTGGGTTTGGTATCTGGTGGATGGAAACACTCTAGATCAACAGAACATGGATTCGTGCTCAGAATCGAATATTATGCATGCCTGGACTTATTGGACAGATAAGGCTCCCTTGTCAAAGCCCTTCAGTTTATAATTTCAATGCCTTTCAGGGCTGATACACTTGTCTGGCGTACATGTCTCGGAGCTTGCCGAGTTCACGGCAATGTTGCACTTGCAAAAAAAGCTGCAGCAATGATTTTTGAGCAGGAGCCAGACAACCTTGCTGCTTTTGTTTTGCTGTCAATTGTGTATCCATCAACTGGTCTATAAGAAGATGCAGTAGCAATTAGGAAGAGGATGAAACTGAAAAGTCTTACAAAAGAACCTGGTTGTAGCTGGATTGAAGTGAAAAAATAAAAGTTCTATACAGGTGACATGTCACACCCAAAGGCTCAGGAGATCTATGACGAACAGGACCAATTGGCTAGTCGAATAAAGAAACTAATGATCTTCTGGACACTGAATTTGTTCTTTATGATGTGGAGGAGAGACTAAAGGGAACAATATATGAGCACAGCAAAAAAATTGCCGTTGTTTTTGGCCTTATAAGCACCTCCAGTCTGAAACCTATCTGGGTGTTTAAGAATCTTAGCATTTGCAGAGATTGTCATTCTGCGATCAAGTATATCTCCATGGCAACTGGAAGTTCTATAGTCATAAGGGAAGCAAACCAGTTCCACCATTGCACGGACCGAACATGCTCATGCAATGACTACTGGTGAGATGCTTCTTAATTTGTCTCATTCATTGTCTGCATCAAATCTCTGTTTTAGAATTTTCTCCCTTGCACCTATGTTACTTGAACCAGGATCCATTATTCTTATTGTAAGCTCTAGGTATGATCATACTACTGTCAAAATATCAAGCGGAAGGCCTCAAATGGATCTTGCAAACTTTTGGCAATATGATTCATGGAATCTAAAACAGTGGCGCTTTTTGCCTATGGGATTTTCCTGGACCATGCAGTTCGGATACTAGATATTGATGCTCTGTTCTGTTCCAGAGCGTTCCTGATGTCACTAGGGTGCATTGCTATGCTTGGTTTCATCCTTAATTATATTTCATTTATCTTATGGATGCTATGATCTTGGCAAGTCCGTACACACTGTTCCCATGAAGCTATATTAGTTAATACCTTACTATTTTAGTTTCAAAAACTATATAATTAGACTGTCAACACAGAAGTTTAAGCATCATTAATTAGTGGAATCGACATGGACAAACTTGAATTTTCACATCTCGTTTTGATCTTAAGGGCAAGATAGAAAGTGATCATCTTCAGTTATTCAATCTTCCACTCTACATAACAGGTCCCAATCATAAACATCATGCAAAAGCCTAAAACAATATAAAAGCCTAAATATGATGTACAAGCTCAATCCCTAAATAAAATGAGAATTGTGTTCACTCAATGCTGAGACATGAAATGGGGTCTTACATTTTTCCAGACAGGCAAACTATGTATGTCTATACTAGGAGATGTATTGATTGATACATAAGATCAATATCATCTTATTCACTATTATCGGATTTGATTCACTACCAGTTGAATGCAGTGATGGGCGAAAGAACAAAACCGCCATGACACAGGATGAGATTCGCCGGTGGAAACTCCAGACCAAGTAAGGGGAATGAACGCAGAATTTCTTGCTAAACCGCATTAAATAACATGAACACCTTCAGAGAAAAAGCAAAGACGGTTTGAATCCAAGTGGTTCAAGCTTCGAGCCATTAAAAGTCGATGGTTGAAAAGGTCCATGACGTTTGTAGCCTGGTGTCCACCTGCGATGAGGTTCGGCACTTGCGAAATCAGCATGTGTGCCCCTCTGTCATCGCTTGTGCTTCCAACGAAGGACGAGCAAGATTACTGTGGGGCACGAGATGTGGAGGTAGCTAGTCAGATAGATTCATCCCTGCTCGTCGTCATTTTTCGACCACGAGCGTGATCACAAGTCAGCTTCACAACTTGAAATTGATGTTGAGCTTTTCACCTAGTTACTGTCGTGAACGATAGGAGCATCCGGGAAATCGATGTTACGAACCAGCCGATGTTAAATATTCTTGCCAGATCATCTAAATCAAGTATAGAGAATACTCGACTAGTTCTCAGCATTAATCATTGTTCAGAACAGAAAGACGATACCCATGTGTGGCGATCCAGTGGTCGATCGCTGTATGAATTTCTAGGTTTCGGGCTGTTTTGTCACCGTTCATGTACGGCTGAATGCACTTCTCTATCGAATCGCAGGCCTACAAGTATATGTGTGAAGAAAAAAAATAAAAAAGGTGACGCGATTATTGACCTCTTTAATTAAAGAAAATCGGCGACCTTGATGCGATGCAATGTGAGAGACTAATTCATGAAAAGTAAAAACTTGTGCCTCACCCTGTTGGTAACTTCAATCACAAGTTCTGAGCAGCTTTTTATCAACTAAGCCTTTGGTCCACGTCCATCATGATTCCACCGTCCAAACCACTTTCTCAATCAAATATAATGAAAAAAAAAATGAAATAATCCATTATAATTTTATATGATACCCAGTAAAGTAAGAACGTGCCCAAGCCCGCGAATAAATAAAGCTTATATATGATAGGACCAGGCTAATTAAAGTCACGCGGGTCAGACTTTCTCATGCAAGAGTGCCGCCCAAGCTTGACTCGGAGCAAGCCGTCCACTCGTTAATTACCCCCACCTGCGAGTGATATAAAATTTGTCAAAACTTGGCACTCTTTTTGGGCGCAAGTAGATGGGGATCAACAATTATGATGCCATGTTTTTAGAAAGTGTACATTTTGAATTTTAAAAGTCCAATTTCATTTAGAGTTTAGATTCTTTTCGATTAAACCTAAAATTTTCATCCACACTAATTGTTATAACTTGCTAGTGTCTTGCCTTTTCTGTTCCTCTTGAGGTTATCGTAGCATCGAGAAAGGTATTTATATATAGTTAAAGTCTATATATTTGACGGACTTTGGGGTTAGAAACGCCATGGTGATGTTTTCTTAGCAATTAAATCAATGATCGACAAGGACAATTATGGTAGAATTGGAAAAATTTTCTCACGTATTATTTTTTTCTTTTTCTTGTTTGAGTTTTAGATGTGCGATTCCAAGTATTGGGCCACGTGGAAAAGAGATAACCTCCGTGTCAATTCTACATTTTCTAGTTGGGGATGGAATCATGTACTTGAGATTTTTCAAAGTTAGGTTATTTTTATGTTTACCTTTTCAATTTTTTTGTCAGTTTACCTTTTTAATTTGATGGGTACTATTTCACATTAAATGTTACCAACTATGCCAACTAGCGTGGATAGAAAGGTTCCCGTTCAATCAAAAAGATTTTAAATTCTAAATGAAATCGATTTTTTAAAATTCAAATGCAAACCACCATTTTCACATGGAAATTGAGAGGTGGAGAGTTCGAATCTTCATCTTCTCAAAGAGGGTTGGGGTGAAGACAACTTAGTTTTAAATGTGAATTTCGACTCCCATGCCCTACAAAGAAGCAAAGCAAAAGTTTGAGAGTAAAAATTAAAATAGCAATAAATCGACGGAAAAAAAAAATTCAAATGCACATCTTTTAAAAATACCACATCATAATTATTGAAAAATACCACATCATAATTATTGATCCATATATATATACACCAGGTACATACCATAAGTAAACGAAGATTTTAATATCATTATCTAATTGTGAGATAATAACTGCAATATTTAATAAATCTTAGATATGACAATAATTAGATGATGCATTACTAGAATATATAGCAATTGCTAGAAAATACACATATTGTGATAAAATAATTTTTTAATCAAATTAATTATAGATATTCATGTAATACCAAAACCATATGTGCTCTAATTACAATAATTTAATGGCAACTATAGTGTAATTAGACCACTGATAATATAATTATTGAATTATAGTAATGATTAGATCTTTTATATTATCTACAGTTATAGCATTACTTAATTATTATTGGAAGATAATGATTATACTAGCTTTCTTACTACTATACTAACTATTTACTATTTTACATTAAAATATAATAATAATTTATAAATTGTCAGATCTTTTTATTTATGGTTTTTAAAACTACGACAATAAAACAAATTAAGCTCCAATTATCTATCATTAAAATTATTATGAGAATTTATTATTATTCCTAACTTTTTTTATATGGTATAATGGTTTAAAAAAAAAAAACGATATGATGGTCTTGAAATTATATTCCATTCTACAAACCAAACTACTGGCGGTTATTTTATTATTATCCTTCATTTTCTATTCCTACATTTTCTATTCTCATGGAAGGTTATTTCATTATTACCTTATTTCTTTTTGTGAATCAAACGCATCATATGAGTTTTTTTTTTTTTTTTTCAATGTTCTTTGCCAAAAGCTTCCATTAGCCAATCCAAGTTGACTATCTCAAAAGCTTATTTTCTAGGGGCTGCAATGGGAACCGCCCGAATCGAGAATAGCCCAGATCGAACCAAATCGGCCGATTTCCAGAGGCGCTGCTCTAGTTCCCGGTTCCATAAAAGTGGAATTAGTGACGGGCGTTCCAATTCCCGATTCCAAAGTAGGAACCGAATCAATCAAACCACCTAAACTGGACCATACACAAGATCTTCAAATTTCTCTCACAACTTTCGAAGAAGAAGAAGGAAGAATGAGGTCTCTCCCTCGTCTCTCCTCCGTAGACCTCCCTCCTTCAACCCCAGATTCACCCTTGGATCAAGCAAAGAACATAGCCACTGCCATCGACGAATCCACCCTCCTCAACCTCTTCCAATCCCAGCGGAGCCACCTCAACTTCTTCCAGAACCTCAAACTTCCTCAGACTTTTCGCTTCACGTAGACGCTCCTCCTCAAATCCTCCTCCACCGGCAGCACCATCTTCTTCACCGGCGTCAGCAAGTTTGGCTTCATTGACCACAAGATCTCCCAGACCCTTGCCTCCCTCAGCATCCGGTCCAAGTTCCTCCCCTCCCCCAAAACAAAAAAACCAATGCCCTTCATGGCGACAAGCTCGGCGTCCACCGATTTCCGTTTCCATAAACTAACAACCGGTCCTCTCCCAAAACTCTTTTTTTGTGGGCAAAGGAGGAAGAATCTTTTTCCCCTTAACAAGATGACGATAAGTACATTATTAAATCTACTAGAAAAGCCTACCATAACTAAATAAGATACTTAATCTGTTTGAGAGATTAATAATCCTTATGGAATAGCGTTTGTAATATGAAAGATTCATTAAGTGTCTAGTAGCATTATTTCGTTCCAAAGTCATGCTATTCTATTTGGATTTCATTTTTTATATTTATTTAAGGATTAATATCATGAAAAATCCAAAATTGATATACTTGTGATAAATTTACCCAAGACTAATTTTTTGATTGCCAAAACAAACCATGTTATGTCATAATCTCTTGCGGAGAATCATCAGAAAACTCACAAAAACAAATAACCCTAACACTCTTCTTGTTTGCTTTAGCGTGCATTAACTGAGTAGAATTCTATCTCTTCCATAAATGATATCACAAATAGGAAACCCTTTCAAAAAAAGCTACTCAAATTATAAAATCATTTAAACTAAATACGCACTCGAATAAGCAAATCTACTCAAACTGGAAAACCTATTTACGTCATATTTTCTTTAGTGGTTCAAACTTGAGAAAGGGAAAATTACCAAAAAAAAATCATAAATTTATTGCAATTATGTTAATTCAATTCTAAATCTTTTTTTTTATCAATTAAGTTCTAAACCTTTTTACATTTGTGACAATTTAATCCATCGTTCAATTTTAGTCGGCTAACGCTCATGTGAATTATTTTTAATAATTTATTTTTAAAAAAATTATTTTTTATTTCTCTTTTTTCTTCCTCCTTCTTCCTCATGCCAATCTCCAGCTAGCATTCGGCTAGAGGAAGGAGGAAGAAGGAGGAAAAAAAAAAAGAGAAAGAAAAAATAAAATAAAATAAAAATTTAAAAAGAAAGAATCAAAAAATATATTATATAAAAAATTATCCGTATCAAGGTCGGTTGGCTAAAATTTGATGAATCGACTAAATCAATATAAATACAAAAATTTTAGGACTAAATTGGCACAATTTTCATAAATTTGGGACTTTTTCTTTGTAGTTCCCACTCAAGACATATACTCCACAAATTCATGGCTTAATTTACTGCTCTCATACGCATCAATCGAGTTTCAAATTGAATAAAATTCAAGCCACCAGTCCAAGTCTTCACTTGACTTCCAAGCATCAAAGATTCGTTCACATGTCAAATATGTCGACCGTGGGAATCCCAAACTTGACGTTCCAAAGTAAAAGCAGTGACAAGCAAGTCAACATTGTACTTTGTCGCTCCTCTTCCTAGTCAAATCTCCGACAATTTCTAGCCGACCAGATTGATTCTATGGAATTAATATAATTCTCTTCCAAATAAAAAATAAACAAAACGGTATAGAGAGAGCTGTTACCCCATACGGTGCCCCTGAGGAAAAAGCTTTGCATGCATGTGCCAAGGTTGCATGTCGTACGAGGGTTCTCTATTCTTCTATTACATGGACCAAAGTTGCACACGCAACAGTGAACTAATCCAGTGTGATTCATGCAGAAATTATATAGTTTTTCCTTACTGAAAAAACATAGGATAGAAGTGTCAGATTAAATTAAGCGGTTTGCGTGTTTAACGCTAATTGCATGGTGCTGTCTTGGTCGATGATACCGGCTGGCCTTACTTGGGTTGTTTGCCCCAGACGGAGATTGCTAAGTGCACCCTCGTTTGCACCATGGGGTTGTAACACGTTGACTGATCGATGCGGTACGAAACCCGACCGAAGACATGATTCAAAGAGTTGGAACTTCGGAGAAGTTTCTCAAGCAATTTCTTCAATCCCTTTCGGTCGGTTTCGAGGAATTTTACGGGGAAGGAGAGACAATGACTTGTCCTCTTCTTTTCTACAACGCATGGATTGTTTAATATACACTGTTGCTGTGAGATATGCATTATAGTCTCATTCTAAAAGTAAAATATTATAGTCTAAGTTTCAAAATTAAATAAAATAAATAATATGATTCAACATAGTGTATTTGTTATACTTACCCCTACTACAAGTTGTTGAGATTATCTCACATTGGTTGTGAAAGGGGTTGGTGGTCGGTTTATAAGTGTAAAAGAAAGTCTCGCATTTTGAGCTAGCTTTTAAGGTGAGTAAAGTTCAAGATCACTCAATATTGGTATCAGAGTCCAGTTGCCAACAAGTCTAGACCCAAAAAAGTCACACGGGAGAGTTAGTTACATGCTATTGTTCCTTCTACCCAAGCTCAACGTATGAGGGGAAGATTGTTGAGGTTGTCGATTGTGCCTTCAACCCCCCTCGATATGTGAGGGGAAGATTGTTGAGGTTATCGATCATGCCTTCAACCCCTCTCGATGTGTGAGGGGGAGATCAAGCTCGATGTGTGAGGAGAAAGATTGTTCACATTATCGATTGTGCCTTCAACCCCCCTCGATGTGTGAGGGAGAGATTGTTAAGGTTGTCCCACATCGATTGTAGAAAGAGCTAGTGATCAGTTTATAAGTATGAAAGAAAGTCTCACCCTTTAAGTTAGCTTTTGGGATAAGAAAGGCCCATGATCACCAGAAACAAGTCATATTACCTACCATGTAAACAAAAGCACAATAAGCATGGTCTCGATGGTCGATTTTCAGGATGGACAAAGGAATTGCGACAATCGGAAAAAACAAAACCGATTTCAAAGTTTTAAATTTGCAAAACTTTACATTAAATTTTTAATGACAAACATGATAGTTTCTAGTGGTTGAGCGGTTCGGGTAAGTTTTCAAATTTATGCCAGGGGATGTCCTCACTTTTGGAGTGCAAAGACTTGGAATTTCAATGGCTCTAGCATTAATTTAGCCGGTCAAATCTAACTTTCTTATATCATTATTTGAGGGGGCCAACTTTGGCTTTGAATGCCAAGCGACAAGTCTAATTAAAAAATTGAAGGCAGAACCAGAAGTCAAGAAAATAATATTCGCCTAAGCACCACCTAATTGGACCAGATAAGGAGTGTCTTCTCTTGCATTGGCAAGTGGCAATTGCAAACATTCTTCTATGGAAAAAGATGTCGGTGTGATGTCCGTCTCTCTTCGTTCTTTGCTTAATTCTATTTAAAATATTGAGAGATCTTGGACATACACGGTCTGTCTGTACGCAAGGTAAAGTGAGCTCTACGTTCGAACTCATTCACCAGCTGATTTGTCTGGAACTCGATAGTACAATGTTCTATCAATTTGATCCCGACCCATGTTGACCGAATTAAAGATCAAATTCTTTTATTTTCTTTTTTAATTGTAGATTTGTGGTAAGTAAACGTTGAAGCTACACATTACATTTACGATGAAATGTGGGATTTTGAGATAGGCCGACCCGCAAGACTGTTGCAATAACTGGAATTTTCGTGAAATATGAGAAGTGTGATGGGCCGGTCGGATCAATCGAGTACCTTAAGGGGTCTGGACACGTAATATTCTTTTAAAAGAATCGTTTACCAAATAATGTAAGTAGAAGAAAAGAGAATATCGTGTATCTGATGAATCATGACCCTTGCCCTTCAAACAATTTTATGCAACGTGAAGTTTTTTCTTTTTGAAAGCTTCCGTGGATAGTTAGTATGTTTGGTGACACTCAAATGAAAATAACGAAATTTCATTCTATCTAAGGTAGCAGTGATATGCGACATGCATGGGTTACCTTATGAAGCAAAAGATTCGAATCCTGGATTCGATTCTTATCCTTAGGATAGCGTGTGAATCCTGCCCCAGTACAGCCACAGGTCGGCTCCCACGCGGCGTCCTCTTCTTACATGTGACCTAGTATTCAAATCCAAGACGACACCGAAACCAACTGCAGATGATTTTCTTACATCGGTTGTTACTGAGACAAGCTTTTCTGTTCGTGTCTCATATTCACAATTCCCCAAGAGTCTCTCTGCATTGAATGTTTCGCGTTACAAGGAACAATAATTAACGCAGATTCTCGTGAATTTAGACGTTGAAAGTAATGTGCATTGACTGTGCCGTATCGATGGGGGATTTCAGTTTGGTCAACATTATCCGACAACTTGCCCAATGCAGCTGCCGTGTTGTTTCCCTTCTTTTTCATTCGAAGGAAAGGGCTTTTCTCTGAATCTTACGATTTCCTAATGAAATCTATTAGGTCCTTGGTAAGTTCTTTCCAAAGCCGTGAACAAAACATGCGCATACAGGCTAGTCTAGTACGTCGATCTAGGGTTGCATGGGGTTGCGACCTCTCGCACGAACAGGACAAAGAGAGACAGAAGAGGGAGAGATTCACAGTAAAGTGAAGGAGCGAGAAGGAGGGCACAGGGCGGCCCGTTGGTGTCGCTAATAGCTAAGCTCGACAACAGAGATATACAACGGCATCGAGTGGGATGATGATGATGCGAACACTCACAGAGATAGATCGAAGAAGTCCATTCGCTCTCTAAATACAGAGAGGATCTCAATCATTAAAGTGTAACAGCATGAAAATGTAAAACCTTTAGCCCATATCACATGTATTATTGGAAAGATTGGCTATCGAGCATGCACGGTGGCTTTCTTCTTTTTCCTTCTTTTTCCCTTTCCACGTTGTTGTTGGGTCTATCGTACTTGTGTCGTCAAAGGAATAATGCACAATGAAATAGCCGTCGAATACTTTTGACGTGGAATAGTACGCGAAGCTCATGTAGAAAAGGACCACGTGACCCTAGCAGATGACCACATTATTTCCAACTGACATCAGAGCTGTCAAGTTTGATCGTTAGATTCATGACCAGGGACAGTGGATTTCCTTCTTCTCTTGAGTCCATACCCTAAAGTCCACGCAACGAGAGCAAGGGAGTAAAAGTTGATCAAACTTATGCTTTGGAGACATAGAATAAGAATCTTTCGTTAGCGGAGAAGGGAAAAAGAGCTTATTGCCAGCAGATTCTTTTCAGGAAAAGCGAAATCCACAGCCATAATCAATGAGGATACTAAGTATAATCACCCTCTTATCTTGTGCAGTTATGGTATAACTTGAACACATTGGCTAAGCGATCTGCACAAATCACATGATTCATTAGCTGCTCTTCTGCAATAAGCACAATAATGATCAGCAGTTAGTAACATGGTTATGGATGATCAGGACTTTTGGTGTGAATGCACATTGTCTTAAAGATTTGCTGACTAGCAAAAAGGCACCTTGACTTATTATGCAAGAAATCTAATTACATGTGATCACATTTGGAACTGCATGTCATCAAAGAGAAGACCATTTGATGTGAGGTAGATGACTTCACTATGTGAATTAGAATATATCCCTAAGAAAGCTGCATTATTGCACCACCGAAAGGGCTGGAGAGAGAGAGAGAGGGAGGGAGGGAGCAGAGAAACTCATTGCAAACTTCCCGGTACCCTTTTTCTTTTTCCCTCGCAACTTCTTTAAAAAGTATAGGAAATAACCAATACGTGATAGGCGGTTCATAAAAAACCGTGACTCTCTATTTGGTATCGGTTATGTGAGAACACTTTCGACAAGTATTGGTACAAAATTACGTTAACGAACCAATTACAATTTCCCTAAACTTTCGGCACGAATCTTACGATCATCCCTATAAACAAAGTCCGTGAAAACTTATTTACTATTGTCGACGGCGCGCAAAACAAGAACTGTTGACATATGATTTAATGGCGGAGGGACTATCGCTGCCACCATATTTGATTAGCTTGCTATAAGTGAGCGCTCATAACTAGCACTATCCAAACCTTTAATTACGTTTCCATAAGATAAATTTCCTCTGTCCTGCGGGGCCTTTCCAAAAGGGTCGACGGACGTGTTCATTCCGTGGTTGGAACTTGACATGTCGGGACAGGAGGAAAAGGGCCAGGGAAGAGGGTGTTTTGGTCAATCGCGTGCGGCAGGCGTCAAGGGCAAAAAGCAATTTCATCGAATTGAATATTAAAAAAAAAAAAAAAAGAAGAAGAAGAAGAAGAAGAAGAAAAAGGCGAAGTCTCTCAGCAAGAGACACCTCCTCCCTCTCTCTCTCTCTCTCTCTCTTCCTGCAGCCCTTCTCTATAAATTCAAACTTCCCTCACATCAGTCTCCCTCATCGCTCAAGCACCATCAACGCAGCCCATACAAGTAAAAACACGACACTCTCTCTCTCTCTCTCTATTGAAGGAAGCTCTCGCGAGGGTTTTTGAGTTGTGAAGCAACGAGGCCTCGGCCGGCGACGACGAGCATTGTAATTCTGTGAGTGCTCTCTCTCTCTCTCCGCATTCTGTCGCAGTCTTGAATGTTATTGACTCGATTGGCCCGCGATCTTGAGTTCTCGTTCGTGTTCTTTTTTTTTTTCTGGGTTTTTGTATAGCATTCACCCGCGCTAGTCTTTTCGGTCCTTCTTCTTCTTCTTCTTAGTTTTTGCTCTCTTTCTTCCTTCCTTCCTTCCTTTTTTTTTTTTTATATGATGAAAGCGACCGTGTGTCGAGTGTCAGCACGACTGCGAAGGGAACGACAGCCGGTTGGCCATCGTTTTATTCCACCACTTTTTTTTATATGTCGGCTGCATCATTCTTGCCTTGTCCTCCACATGCTCGATTCGCTAGCGCGTGACGTCCCCGCGCACGCTTAGTCCTTTCCCCGCCGTTCGGCTTCGGCTTGGTGGTCACACGCTGCGGCGAGGGAGGAGGACATGCTCTCTCTGGTTGCTGCTCCGACCTTTCTCCGGCCTTTCCTCCATTGTCATCGACGCGGATCGACGCCGTCATTTGTCATGAATCCTTCGTGAGAAATTCCCTAATCTTGACTAAAAGACTCATATAACAAGCACTCAACTGCACAGGTTGATTCATAGAACATTACCATGAAATTGACATCCCAAGAGCTTCGTCAAAGCATGTGTAACTCTTGACACATTCAACTTTTACAAATCAAACTCAGAACGCACCTCCGGTCTTTTTCACGGAAAATCAATTTTGACTTATCAATATTTTATTTAATGAGTCATTCTACGTATTTTTGTGAATATGAATCTAATTGATCTACTTAAGTGTGCTATGATACGATAGATTAGATGAAGTCACTTTACTAGTTACCTTCTCAAAATTGTGAAAATCTCGTGCCTTTTTCGTTAACTTCATTACTGCGTCGAAATTGAGGGGAAAGTATAAGAGGCAGTCTATAGTTTGATCGCCTTGCCAAAGAATATAAGGCCAAGAAGTCTAGTACGTTGGAAGCCGTACACGTGTCACGGAGCTGAGCCCCCATGTGGTTGATCGCGGGGCCCAGTTGACCGGACTTTACACCCGGGCGGACAGAGGAAAAAGGAAATGCGACGACATAGGTTTCCCACATGCGAAAAAGGCCCCGGTTTGAGACTGAACGGCCGTGTCGGACGACACGTAGGGGCTTGTCGGCAGGCACCGCCAGGTGGGCGGTGGAAGATTGCGGCTGGGGGCCCGCCGACCGGTTCGGTGTTCGGTTCGGTTAGGTTAGTTGGTTGGTTGGTGCGGGGCCCATCAAAGTGGACTCGCTCTGTGAGAGGACCAGTACCTAAAAAAACGGTTTTCTACGCATGTTGGCTCGTGGGCGAGTAGTAGCCGGGCTACAGCACCGACCTACGGTGCATGCACCCGCGAATCACCGCTCACTTCAATCAACGTAAGAATAGTAAACAACAAATGATCAAATTCTGCACAACTCTCGAGTCTTACGTTTCCCTCCTCCTCGCTGTTGGCTTCTTGACCTTTCCCTTCTGGATATAGTGGAAAAGAATTAGCTCACATTGTAGGTCTCTAACAGAGGACAAATTCACCCGTATCACGAGTCGAGACACGTCTAACGCCCTATCGCGTCGATCGGGCGTATGTAGTTTACAGTTATTCGGATTTTCGAAGGTGATGGGTTTATCTTGGGCTACTTCTAATTTGTTCCAAAAGGTGCTCTGTTTCACCCTGTCATTTTGCCAATACGTCCTGCATGATTCCACCTTCAAAAGCTGAAGACGACTTAGATATTTCACCTAAACACAATTGACTTTCTCCAACGAAAGTTCTGCTAAACTTCGGACCACCTTCTTTGCTAGGTTATTACGACTAAGTCATCAGTCAACTTCTCCCGAATACCGCGTTCATACACTGACTATTCAGTGCCAGTGTCCTGCGTCCATGTATAGTCTTTAAACAAGGGCATGTCTTGTCTCGACATGAAAATCTGTACTTTCGCAGATAAGTAGTTGCTTGGAAATGAGGACGGAGACTTTTTGGTCGTTCCCCCGTGCTGTCGGGTTCGGTGGGTAGCCTTCTTTTTCTACCTGTGGGCTTAAAAAGTTTGAGAAACCAGGTTTCGATACGTCGACCGAACAGCGATCGAGAGGTCTGGACACTCTAGCTGGCCAGTCTTCGGCGGACGCGTGAAAAAGGGTTTTGTCTGGTTCTTGTTTACTTTATTTCCCGAAGACAGCTTTTTCCTTTTATTGCTTTTTCCATGTATCTTCGCTTTTCACACTAGGACTGGGTCCAGATTTTCAAAAAGTCAAGTCCTTTTTGTCGATAGCAAAAAGGGCGAACGAGTCAATCTATGGCCTCGCGGGATACACGTGTTGTGTTATTTCGTGGCAGGTGGAGGCTTTTGGTTCAGCTCCTTTTGGTTTTTGTCTCGCGCGAGGCCCCGCTTGATGTGGGGATGCCCGATGAGTTTTTGTTTTCTTTCTTTTGGAATTAGACTATGCGGAGTCCATGACATCACTTAATCGAGTTCATAAGTTAAAGTCTTCTGGATCTTTGCACAGACGTACTAATTTAAACAAGCTAAACCCGGAGCACTTTCATGGAGTTTAGGTTGTCATCGTCCCATGAGTCACGTGCAGAAGTGCTCTTTCATGTTTTGTTCATTGAAGAAAAAGTATACACCGAGTTTAGGTAGCGGATACTTAATTATATCGTGAGAAATGAAGTGAAGTTATTGCATGCCCAGCTGACAGTTGTACGAAGTTCACACTATAGGAAAGCGACATGCATAGAGAGAGAGAGAGAGAGAGAGAGAGAGAGAGAGAGCAAGAGAGGTTGGATGTAGGACATAGGATTATGTGCGATTGGAAGCGAAGATTAGTTAGGATAGGACGGTTTGGTTAGTTAATGTAGGACATACGAGACCGACAAAACACGCCTTCAATTCATTGAACGTGTCATGCAATGTAGGGGTGAGATTATGAAACTCCTCTGTAGCTAGTCTCGTTCATGTCGGCATCAACTGAATCGGCTCTGACCGCAAACCCCCAACGAGAGAGAAATCAACATCCATTACATAGCCATCCATGCAATGTTGAGTCACTCGACCATTTACTTTTCTCCGCAAAAGCCACCCCACTTTGGTTTTGGAAAGCGACCCTTCATAAACCGACCTCATCTTGGGAACATCCCAGGAATTGTTTCGTGACACTTGTAACCCAACATCATGATATATTAGCCTTTCTAGAGAGAGAATTAAACCGGAAACCGGAAAAAACTGCACTGGGAGTCCCCCTTGAATACGACCGTGCACTACTGCGTCCCTTTTTCCCTTCTCTTACTTTCCAGAAAGTATTAATCCTCAAATATATGTGCTCGTGATTGGACTTAGCTAAGAGACGCTAGTACCCAGGACACCAAGCGTTTACTGGATCGTGCTCAACCGTGTCTCGCAGTGAGACGTGTTGGTCCAACAATAGCACCTTTCTTTACCCTTTGTGTAGAGCCATGAGCCTCCACATACATAGGTTCTTTTTCGAAAGTGGACGTGGGTTCAACATCAATTGACTTGCAGTCGGTTTTGGTCGGTCTTAGGACCAGTGGACAGTTGGGACATCTCAATTCCCTTTTGTCTACTCCTTTTTGTCCTTCTTGTGAATTAGTTGGTAGTGATCGGTCTCATCATCGGATCATAGGCTTTGCCTTTTCTCAATTTCCTCATTATAAGATCTTCTTTTTCAATTGCAGGTGTAGAGTTATAGAAGCAGAAGCGTAAAGAGTGACTCACTCGGGTTACCTAAAGGAGATCTCAGGTAAGTTTTGAGATTTGAATATTCTTTATCATCATGCTACTTCTAGCCGTGCACATGTCGGATCGAATTATCATAAAAGTTTGTCAAAAGATTCAAAAAAAAAAAAAAAAAAAAAAAAAAAAAACTGACTTGGACGGGTTGCTTGATGGGGCTGAATTACATAGCGTGTGGCGGTGCTAATAAAAGCCCATTAGCCTGGTCTGCTTGCTAACTTATAACTCACCGGTCATAAGAATCTACAATAGTGGGTATTGATCGACAACAGTAGACACCACTGTAGTTGCGTTTATAAAGTACTGTAGTTGCCTCTCTCGTTTAACTTTGATTAATTCCATGTGCACTTTCCTTTTTTTGCCAACATGTAGTGAAAAGATATGATGAAGGTCATTTTCAAAAGGCGAATGTGGCGATTGCATTTCTGAGGTCTCTTTTTAATAGACCCAAAGTACATGCAATCTCCACAGCTAAGATCGTAGATAATGATGTGGGTAATCATCCGATAGCTCCTGACCACAAAGCGGCGTATTCGTCCTGGACGGTAAGCTTTCTTTATACTATAAGCAGGCGTTTTCCTCTGCATTATGACTGTACAACTAAGTCCTCTTCCTTTTCCCTCCACATGTTGTTCCAAAAAAACAGAAGCAACACCCATCAGCATTGATCATGTTTAAAGAGATGATGGAAGCGGCAAAGGGCAAGAGGATCGTCGTGTTTTTAGATTACGACGGCACTCTCTCTCCCATTGTAAATGACCCTGACCTCGCATTTATGTCCAATGAGGTAATCACATATTTTACCCACTATGTTATTTTTTTTTTTTTTTTTTTTTTTGGCCGAATTTTACCCACTATGTTCAAATAGTTCTGCCAATCACTTGTTATTAACTAGTATTGCATCAACTACAGATGCGCTGTGCTGTATGTGATGTTTCAAAGCATTGCCCAACTGCTATTATTAGTGGAAGGAGTAGAGACAAGGTATGTGAATGAAATGTTGTTCATCGAGCTAGAAGAAATGTAACTTATCTGTGCCGAAAGAAGTCTATAGGAGCACATGCTTATCATAGTGATTCTTCCTCCTTTATCAGGTGAAACAGTTCGTAAAGTTAGATAATGTTTACTATGCCGGAAGCCATGGAATGGACATAATGGCTCCAACAAGGCCACTAACATCTGGTGGAAAGCAACCTCCCCTGCTCAATCGAAAGGTAATTGAGACTCACAAGCGTGCGTATAGTTCATTTATCAGTAACGATTTTATTGTAGAATTCAGTCAATCAATGATAATCTCGCACTGTCGGTATTTGTTAGAATTATAATCAACTTTTATTGGCCCCCCAGGGAAATGAAGGTTCGTTCCAACCAGCAAAGAAGTTCCTGCCCGCAATTCAAGAGGTGAGCTAATTCAACTGGTTGTTTTTTTCTGTCGGTTTCAATAACGAGGAACCTGGTTTTTCTACCATTGGAACTTGGAGGTTGTCCCTATTCAATAGCAGTGGTATGATAATGATGTACATTTTCCTTCAACAGATATTCACTGCATTAGAGGAAAGCACCAGTAAAATAGAGGGTGCCCGGCTCGAGGATAACAGATTTTGCGTCTCCGTGCACTTTCGTCAAGTCAGTAAAGAGGTACAGAAGAGTCTGTTCATGCACTTTCATTGTACCAGAGCCATTGTTACTCTGTGAGTACTCTCTGGTTGGCAATCGCATATGAAGAAGAGTGACGAAACAATAGCTCAATTGATCAATGTGCAGGATTACGACATATTGGAGGAGAAAGTGAAATCTGTATTAGAGAACTACCCGGATTTTCGTTTAACTAGGGGAAGAAAGGTATGCCTTTTTCCTCAAGTTACTGCATTTTTTTCTTCGTCACAATTTGTACGCTCAATCATATACTTTTGTTGACAAAAATTTCAGGTCATGGAAATTCGACCGTGTATAGAGTGGAACAAGGGACATGCTCTGGAGTATTTACTCGAGAATTTAGGACTCAGCAATTCTGGAGACGTCCTTCCATTATACATAGGAGATGACCGAACTGACGAAGACGCTTTCAAGGTTCTAGTCTAGTCACTAAATCATGAAGTTCTGCTCTCAACCTTATTTTGGGTGCAATGGCTAGATTTCCATCGGTAATAAATAGTTGAACGAGTGGTATTACCTGATTTTTGCAGGTAATAGAGAGAAGGGGACAAGGTATTTCCATTGTCGTCTCTTCGGTACCTAAGGATACGAAGGCTTATTTCTCTCTAAAGAATCCGACAGAAGTATATACGTTTTTGTCGGGCCTTGCCAAATCGATGACTAAGTGAAGGCTACTTTTTGTCTATGTAAATGACAGAAGTTGCAGACGGAAGGGGACAGTTTCTAAGTTAGAGGATTTCACCGTTCATTTGTTCTTTCATATTTTGACTCGAGAATAGTTAAACCACAATTCCTGTGGCTGTGGTTTGTCAGTCATGTAAAAAGTCGAGACACAGGACATTAGTAATACTATGCTCCTATTGCCTCAACTTTTCTCACGTTGAAGGTCGCATGAACTTGGCTTTTTTAGGTCTTCATTTGCTTGTATTGGGAATAAAGGAAACTTCCTACTTCCGGGACATGAACGTAAAATCCCTTGCAGCCTCTGCGCATCTTTCTAAAAAAACTTTCGCCATCCTCGCGTTCCAAGGCGTCAACAAGAAAAAGGAAGGAGTACATACGTATAGATTGAAGTGAAGAAGACCGTTTGACATGATTTCACCAACTTATGTTTTCTGGTCTAGATGGTCTTTTCATGACTTTCATTTCAGTTAGAAACAAAATCTGCAGAACAACATTCTGCCGTGCTTGACAAATGCAAGATTCTTTCTGTTTTTCCCTCGTCAAATTCTAAAGAGTAGAAGTTAGCTGCTGACAACGACGGCAGCAGCGACGTCCCAGGCGGAAATAGCACGTAATTGTTGCAGTGGTTAGGTGTTGATGGCGGGTGGCGGCTGCTGTTGTGACAATATTTATAAATTGCAGTTAACCTTGATGGCAGTGGTGATGTTGTTCCGGCCAACGACAATTAGAATAAAACATAGAAATAATCAACGGATGACGGTAACTAATTTCATCTTGTGGACGAAATTTGACAGCAATTGTATATCAGCTTAACTCAGTTCCTCTCGACGCTTGACCGGATAGTCGAATCATCACTTTCATCCGGCCACAAGGGAAGGGGGGGGGGGGGGAGGAGAGAGAGAGAGAGAGAGATTCAATCCAACTCATATACAGGTTCACGAATTGGTGCAGAAAGTCAATCATCTCTACGATGAACAAGTAGATATCTAAAACCTCCAGATCAAATGGCAAGTTACAGTTCCCAAACATAGTATCATCATCATAGCACGAGCTCCACACCCATCTCCCCAAAAAATTTTACTAAGAAAAGGATACCACCAGAGCTTCAGGCCCAAGGGAATTGCATCAACTAAGGGCTTATCACACCTTTAGCGCCAAGAGAAGAAAGAAGTGCTATTGTGACTGATATGGAGGCATTGGTGGCTGATGCGGCAAACCAGGGTGGCCCGGGCCATGCATCATCCCAGGGACCATCTGGAAAGGCACAGTCCCCGGTTGCATGTACGGTGGTGGGTTGTGACCTTGCATAGGCATGGACTGAGCTGGAGGGACCGGACCCCAGCCTGCAGGGGGTGGATGATGCATTGTGGGTTGCACGGGAGTCGGGGCATACGACACTCCACCATACTGCTGGGGCGCAGCACCAACAGCTGAAGCTGGTTGCTGCCCTAGAATTGAAGGTTGAGGATTCATCATCGGGGTGGTGGGAATTGTGTAGTCTCTGCTCCGATCATTGTTAACCTGGAAAAATAGTTAGGATATAAGTCAATTAACAATCTCCCACCTACTTCTGTTACTCTTCAAAAGTAAAAATGTAAGAGAACAATATCAGCAAATTAATGTTCGCATGTATTCAAAAGCAAGACAAAATTATTATGACGCGCCGTATATATCTAACATAGAAACTGAAATGCAGCACAAAATACTAAGACAATTATTTCCAGCCAGTCCTAACAAATTCACCAAGCTAATAAATCATAACCTCCCCACAGAATGATCAATGAATAACAGATGAATAAACAGCAGATTCTAGAACTGTCTTAACTAAAATGACCAGGCTTCCGTACTATTTTATCTTAAAATAACATCAGTACATTCTCACAAAAGGAAGTGCTCACAACACTTGCTTCAGTTTTCAAATTCCCACCAATTCATGATATAAGAACAAATTTCACAAAATGCCTCATGTTAAAGGGACTAAGTTTAAATCATGCTAGCACCTAAAGTTTATCCTTCAAAGTGAGGGAAAGAAGAGTTCAGATTCCCTGAATGATGACACAGAAAACACAACTGCAAACGGGTGTGACTTATATATGGTCACGTTGAAAATGGTAACACCAGATCCGAGGAGATGAGCAGAACCTTGAACGTGTGACATATTTGAAGTCAACAGCCAACGAAAGTTCTTGTTGCCAGAGACATCAATGAATGTTTCACCACTTTTCTCAAAGTGAAACAGCTTATACTGGTGAAATAGAATAATGCCATCCCTTATTCATCAGGTTTATACATATTTCACGTCATTCGCCCTCCTACTGGGAACAGATTTCACTTTAACTGTTTTATGTGAAAACAAAAAACATGTGATTGACATACTAGTGACTCTTTGAATGGTAATCGCTCTTGATCAAATGGTCAATTGGAAGTGGCATCTTTCAAAATTCAACTGGAAAACTTGATATAGGAGAGGGAGTTTTTCCTTTTGTATCAAAAGCAAGGAAGTGTACATCCACGGCGCAGGATAGTCGCAACTTGTTGAGATTAACGTGTAATACCAGGGGGCAGCAGATGTGATTACCTTTATGCTAAGATCTGTATGGCGCGAATACGAAATATGGAGTTTGCAAAACCCCCCGTCATATATGCAATGCCCTTCCAAAGCTTCCTTTGCAACTACAGCCGTCTGAACATCTGCATGGACAGCAATGCGACAACCAACATGCACTTCATTAGATGCATGCATATTTTTCGCCCTAATGCAAGAAAGATATTCTTCATCCAGAAAAATTCACTGCTCTTACTAACCAGGGTACTGAATCAATGCTTGGACCCCTCCATTCTTGTCAAACATGGCTATCTTCTGTACAGGTCCAAAAGCTGAAAAGACCTGAACCAGGCGAAATTGATGACAAACTTTTAAAATACATGCTTACCCAAGAATGCAGATGAGAGAATTTAATTTTAAAAAAAAAAAAAAATACCATGTGAAGAACATCCAATGTTACTGCATACTGCATATTCTCTATTGATGCGAGAAGGACATTGCTCTCAGGTTCTAATTTTTTCCCATCCAAGCCAACACTCAACTGCAGCGTACAATGCAATGTTTGATCAAATCAATCAAATCATAAGGCAGACAAAATAATATGCCCACCTCATTCTAACAGCGGATGTGATTACAACAAAGCAAATGTTGATTTTTGATTCCTTACCTGACCACTGCCATCTATAGCAGATGGAGCAACAGGAAGGTATGGATTAGTGTAGTCCCTGATAAACAAAAAATGTCCATGGTAAAATACACAGTTGATCAATCAAGAAACGGACATCAAACAAACGCTTGGTCTAAAAAACCCAATTAGAAAGTCACCTGCTCCGATGGCTCTGGAATTTCACACTCAGATCTGTGTGGGCTGAATATGTGATCCTGAGGGTGCATGGCCCCATATGCTCAGGAAGCAAATAGCTGTGAACCAAGACAAAGTCAGTCATTAACCTTCATATGAGTGCACTAGAAGAGAATATGCTATCGCAACCCAAAAGAAATTCTCAAAGCACATGAACATGCCACTCTATGTTAAGAACTGCTTCTTTGTAACTAGAGAAATCTGATTTTTAGCTTAACTAGGAATTATTCTTTAAACACAATATATAGTTGATAAACTCGTGCCAAAATATGCATTACTTTGGGCAACATGTACCAGTTCCAGTTGGACAAAATACCATGTCAAAAAATTAATACAACCGTCACCTAGGAATGCATCTTCCATCAAGGGCATTTTTTGCAGAAGAAGCAGTTTCGGCATTCGAAAATTGCACCAGGGCCTACAAACAAGATTTTAGTCAAGAATTTTTTGCTTAAATTATAAATTCTGTACCAAAAAAAAGTCATCTCAGTTTTTGTCACCTGAAATCCAGCAGTTTTCTCAAAGGTAGTAATCTTGTGAACAAACCCAAAAGCTGAGAAGACCTGCATTACCAATTAACCAAGAAAAATGTTCAGTATAAGAAGATTTTCTATCACAATTGGCTGCGATATTTTAGTTAGTTGTATTCTTGAAAAAGTTGAATGAATTCGACAAGTTCCACTGAAAATTTAAGGTGTTCAATATTAAACTTATTCAAATGACATAAAAATTTCATCCAAACAGCCAAAGCTAAAGCGCAAGTCAAGCTAAAGCGCAAGTCAAAAGCTAGAGCCAAGGCTAAAAATCTGATCAAAAACGGGTTCAAAGCCACCCCAAACACAACAATGAGCTTTCCAAGACATCAGCATGGTAACACAGACAGTTACTTCTATCGAAAAAGAAATTCCAACCCCTATCCCCTCTCAATATCAGTGTTATAAGAGATCTCACCAGAATGTATTCAAATTTTACTTTTCGAGAGAGACAAATATGAAAATCTACACAAATACATACCAAATTCAGAAGCATCACATGCAGCATTTAATTTGTTTTAGATCAAGAGATTGGTTAATGATTTCAAAAGTACATCTAAATCAGCAAAATGTTGCTAGAAATCTCAGGTTTGGTGCTCCAAAAATAACAAGGATCACTGCCCAAGCATTTGCAAGCAATAAACACCCTATGATGAACTGTCAGAGAATTTTTCACATTGAGAAAAAAGGAAAAGCTTTCATGCAACAATGAGATTTATCCATTTTGATATGGAGGCGTCAAAATCTCCCTAACAACTCTTTGATGTAGGGATCAGGTGTGTGGTTCAGAATGTGTTATTTGTATGCCTATGCAGTCACATTTTCATGTTGTTGATCAGCCAAGCTCCCAAACAAGAAACACATCACTATGATGCAAGAGAAACACTTTGTATACTTCACCTTTCTGGACCCAGTGGTACAGGAATATTATGCACAAAAATACACTTTTCACAAGTTGGCAAAAGGTACCGAATCTTTGCTGGCTTCTCACATGTGTCACGAAGTCAGGTAAAAGAAAAAAAAAAAAAAAAACTCACTTTCATGACATGCACAGTTGACCTACCACTAAACGCTGTTTGTAGATAGCTGATAACTTCGTCTTAGGCAAGATGTAGGCCTTTTGAGAGCCTTACTATTACTATCTGACAATAATTTCATTTTGCAAAGGAAGAATCGTATCCGCCATCTTTCATTTGATATCAATAAAACCCCCAAATTATTCGAATTCAAGAGTATTACCTACAAAGTGCACTCATGACAAAGAACAACCGTGCTTCTTGCTTGTCTCCACTATGTAGATGTTAAGAGGGAAAAAACAACTAAAGCAGAAAATACAAAACAAGTGTAGTAAAAATAGTTTTATGTCGACTTAATTTATTTTTTTTATTTTTTTTTTACCAAATGACAAATCATCAATCAAAATGGATCTTTTTCCTTCTTGGCATTTTTCTTTCAAAAGATGGCAGTAATTGCTTTCAACAGAAGCAAATCATGCAGACACTAACACCCATACACATGAAAGGTAAGGGATAAGTAAGAACATTCAAACTGCAACCATCCTAAATTTAAATAACGGCACGAATTGGTAGCTGAGGAGGAAGAGTAGGGAAGAGAGAGGAAGGAAGAGGTGTGTTGAGAAAAGGAGAAAGGAGACAAACACACATGCTTTCTTTCTCCCGATGCACTAAGCTGCCATTGAAGATATTGCCTTGAAAGGGGCCTGCTAATTCATTGACATTCATGTCAAACAAAGCTTACTAGAACACGACAAGCTACAACCTACTATGTTACTCAATGTTGACATCCTGAGAGCAACTTTACCTCTCACAACGATTGCAAGAAAAGTTTCAGCAAACAACTTACCAAATGTAAAACATCAATGCTGACCAGACGTGCATCGCTGCCCTCAATTGTTACCAATAACACATTGCCAGCAACATCCGCTGTGGTTTTGTTATTAACTATCTCTTGCCTATTGGAGTATTGCAAGTAGACAGTCTTTCCACGCACTTGAGCAGGCTCAGAGGATGATGCGTAATATGAGATCATTGCAATAGCCTGGTTTAAATCCGCCTAGAGAGCACAATGAGGGGGGAAAGGCTAGTCAATGATATCGCAAAAACAAACCAGGGGAAGGGGAGAACAAACAAGGGGACAAGATGGACTGGATAATAGCACTCACAAATTCAATAAAAGCTTGATTTTTGTTCGCTCCGACATTGCACTTTGTGTTAACGACTTTGCCAAATGGCTTCCCCAGTTCAACTAGTTCCTCTTCAGTGCATTCCCATGGCAAATTTCTCAAATGAAGCACCTTGGATGGGGGTTGTGTGTAACGAAACTGCGGTTGACTAGAGACTGATGCCATCAGAACAAACAGGAGATACAGAGCCCCCTCCCACTTCTGCAGAGAAAAAGTGTTCCGTCATTAGTGTCCTCCCAATAAACAACAAAAGTGCACTAACAATTCCTCAATCTCACTACTTAATAAATCTGGCAAATGATTCAATTCAAGCAATTTTGTTCCAACTTCCAAGTGACCAGCATCTCCAGAGAGAATATACTTGAACGACACTTCACATGCATCACAATCTATTGAACTAGCAAATCAACTAATCTGATCAGTTTTTGTCTTTTCAAAGTTCACTTAAGCCAATTAGATTAGAGGGGCCAGAAACTCAATTAAGCATGTCCTAGCTAAAAAAGTAACAAACCAATACCCAGCCGTTTGACCATATTTTACCCTTGGTGTAGGAAATATACAACCAAAATCTCATGATAACGTTACCCCCCTCCCCTTCCGGAGATGCTCACACGAGGGTTCCACCAAAAGGCATCACAAAACGCGATATATTTCCTGTATGTATGCGAATTACCGACTCACGATACAACTGCAAGACCATAACATACGCATCAACAATAAACTTACCGTTTCCTAAACACCACATCACGAAAGCCTATCGGACCATTTTTTTTTGTCCCCGATACTATTTTCTAGCGCACCAACAGTCACGAAGCGCGCCTAGATCAAAAACTCATAGCCAGAAGAATCACCCAAAGATCGACATGCAAGGAGCGCAAAGGCAATCGCACGCGCAATGCATCTTCAAAACCCACCACCACGATCCAATTCCGCAACAGCGCAATCAAATCACACAAAAAGCGAGAAGCGCATGACGCCCTCGACCATACCGAAACCATCAATTCCCGACACAACTACCTTGCGGTTCTCGATGAACAAGACCTATCGCCATACGTCACTGAATTCGAACCGCGAAAACTAGGGCAGAAACTAACAGCACTCGACAGAAGAAAAAAAAAAAAAAGGAAAAAAGGTCGGAGGGAATCGGATCGTCACCTGTGAAATCCGTGGAGCCGGCCGCCGATTCCCGAAACGAATCTCGAATCGAGGGTTTCAGGAGGAGGGCGAAGGCAAGGGCGAGGGCGAGGGAGAAGAAGGACCAGGGATTTTCGCTTATCGTGGTTTCGGAAGTTTATTTGGCTCCGGTAGGCGCACGTAGAGCACGCCTGTTGACGTTAGCATCGCGCTCCCTTATATGATAACGAGCGCCTGTCTCCAATGGGCCCAATTTTTTTTTGTTCCTACTGTGGGGCCGATTCGGGCCCAATGGACCCATCTCTGGGCCTTCAAGCCCTTGCCCTCTGCATAATATGGTCTATGCTCCCTAGCTTCTTCTTTTTTTCAATTTGTTCAGCAAAGCAAAAGAAATTCTCATTTTTATGGTAGATTAATTTCATAACTGGGAGTATTTTTAAGTAACAAATTAAAGAGCGATGCCACTAATTATATATCATTATATGTATAATATACGCCATGTACATTCCATATATTTAATCTACTTGAAGACACACACCGCAAAACAAAGCACGTCCAAGAAAATTTCCTTGCCATCAATAATTGTATCTTGTATCTTGGAAAAAATAAAATTAGTAAATAAATGAATAAAGAGATGATGGTACATTTATTTCGTTGGAAATGAATGATTTACCTAAAAATGATCGCTTGTATTTTTTATCATCCACGAAAACATGTAAACATAAATTATTATTGATAATTAAGAGGGAAAAAGCAACTAAAAATGTTAATTTTTTATAATACCAAAAACTCCAAACTTGCATCCGGACCCCAAACTTTTTTACCAAACTTATACCCCTGTCACACATTTACTTCAAATTTTTTTGTAATGTCAAAAACCCCCCAAATTTGAACTCATGTGGCACATGGTGTCATAAGAAAAAGTTTCAGGTAAATTTGAGGTAAATATATCATATAGGTATAAGTTTTGGGATTTTTATAAACTTTAGGCAAATAAATCACAATGGGCATAGTTTAGGAAAAAATCACATTGACATGTTATTTAAAGAAATACAAGCGATCATTTTCAGAAAAAAAAAAAAATATATATATATACAAGTTATTTACTTTTTACGAAATAAATGAAACTTAAATAGAATCATCCTTCCGTCGAGTCCTTCCCCATTTATTGGCGTGAAGAAATATGTTTCATTATTAGGGTTTAATAGTAAAAAATTGGAATTGACTCGCATCGGGTCCATTCGACAGGTAATTAATGTCTCCAAGCGTCGGCTCGATCGGATCGCGATGGCCCCTCTGAAATTGCCGATTATTGACTTAAGCCGATGATGCCCCGCCGAAACTTCGTGCACGTCTCCAAAGTTCTTCGAGTCCAATCCCGACGAAAACGACCCAACGTTTTCTCCCCAAACGACGATTCGATGAACGTGTCGTTCTCACGAGGGTATGCTGCTATGTGCGGACAACATCCTTGATAGAAAGGAAAACGAGTAGCACTCCTCTTTTCAAATTTTGGTTCTATTAATTATTGGAAGTTCAATCAATATCAAGAAGTTAAACCGTCTTGTCCGACCTAATTGATGCTGCTATCGTGGTCTTGGGGCTAACATGTTTTCTTTTTTGGTTCTCGTTTTGGATTATACGTGATCGATAATGTAAGAGCATGATTCAATCTTTAGGATCTTTCGTGTTTTTTTTTTTATGAATTATTAGGGTTATCAAACAATCATGTGCCACGAGATTAGAAGTTTTTACTTTAATGAAGTTGTTCCTCATTCGATAAACGTTATTAATTCCGTATAGCAGCTTTTCTCTGTTTCAGCTTCAATTCATCTCGACTCCCACCCTTGAATTTGTTTGTTTTGCTGTCTTTGGCTTCTTCGGCTGCATTGATCAGTATTTGAGCCCTTTGTAAGAGGTGTCCCTACATCTAATTGACAACTCAATACAGAGAAACTTGAAATAGGATCTCGAACCAAACATGAAACATCATAATCACATTCATGGAATTACAAGACTAGAGACATTCATTTTCTCCTTTCCTTTTTAAGTTGGGGTCTCGTAAACTAGTATCTAGAAACCCCAATTAAGATTATTAAAACTAGGACGAATGCATATTAGCATATCTTAAAAACAGCAAAAAAGACATATAATATATATACAGAAAGCCACCTACCTCAAAACAATATAGTTATGTACTAAAAGCACGACATAGATCATCTTTACAAAGCTTCAAAGTCCTAGAAAAGAACATCACAAGTACCATCTCGATTTGTGCATGCAACAGCAATGCTACATCAGAGAAAAACCGGGTGGACAAGGGGATTAGTTGAGAGGAAGAAACAAGACAAAAAGTTTCTCCTCTGCAGCTTTTTTTATATACTATGCCAATGCGATGGCTGTCTAAAAGCTGGCACATATCAAGCCAAGTAAAAGCAAAGACTCAGAAGATTAAAACCCTTTTTTGAGACTGTTTCAGATGAATATCTAGACTGTTAGTTGAACTGCATCCAGACAACCAGGAAACTTACAAAAGTTCTCGTGTCAAGATTATCTCCTTTTCAAGTAGTTAATTATATCCCTTCTTGTCTCATCATTGTTTCGACCCCCTTTATTTATAGCCACCTATCATTCCTGGAGAATCAGCAATCACCAGCTTTTGCTTATATCATAATCTATTTCTTTTTCTTTTCTTTAAGGTCAATGTCAAGAGATGAACAGCAAGAAAAACAATGTTTAATGATTGCTTTCTTGGTTCCTTATCTTCAAGCTGGCTTGACATTGGGAGGGAAAGGTAGAGGAGAGGGGAATGCTAGGGGTTTGGTTCATTTGAAGGCTAGCGTTTTCTTTTCTTTGGCTTCTCTTCTGTCCCAACATGGATGGCCATATGCTTCGCTGAATCATAACATGACAAGAACGCATTGTACTTTGGGGGAAGAAGCAGTTCATGTCTCATCAAATATTCAATGAAGAACACTAGGTTTGATCTTTATTCAAATGTAACTCTTATGCATCATGTGGTTGGTTTGATGTGAAACTAGCCCTCAGTCTTTTTAAAGTGGCCATTACAGCCCTGGTTTTCAGTTTAAACTCGCTGCCATCTTCTTCGGCTGGCTTTTGAGTGATCTAATTGTCAACTATATATAGCATTCTAATTCAGATGGGAAATCTAATAAGAGTTGAGAAATAACCGCAACCAAAATTGAAGAGTCAAATGAGAACTCCATGTACGAAAAACTCTTGAAAGCTTCACAGTAACATGGTGGCAGAACTGCCCGAATTCAGTCATCAAGCAAAAGCATCACCAAACCACCAAGACCAAGTTTATCTCTTTTGATTCTCACTCATTATGAATAACCATTAAAGGGTCTCAGAAAATTGGTGATGGGATAACTGTAAACGATGGGAAGTGTCGGATTTACATACAATCCATGTACGTAATTAAGAAATTGGGTATACAAGATCGCATAATTACTCAAGCTTGTATAAAGTCAAGAATCATTCAGATGTATTACTAGCTCAGGTGAACCCATGTATAAGGAGAAATTACACTATATGACAAATATGATTCATCATGCAAATTACACCCATATCAGCTGAGGACCATGCAGAGTATGGTAGCTCAGAATAAGAACAGTACTCCAACTTTATGCAGATTTCAACTGGAGGCATCTCTCTCTCTCTCTCTCTCTCTCTCTCTAGATGGGGTTTGGATTGTCAACTACAAGTCCACAAAATCCTACGAGTCAACTGAGGCAATGCGGCCAAAGCCTCTCACGTTGAGCGGGACGGGTTTTGTGGCGCTTGTCCATTATCAACGTACTCTCTCTCTCCCTCTCTCTCTGATATCTAGCAAGTCTCATTCTACTACTGGATGTCCATATCCCAACATCCGCACGCGCATCCTACTCGTTTTCTCTCTCCCCTTCTCCTCTTCTTCTTCCTTCTCTTTCTTTTTCCGGCAATTTCCCATGGAAGGTCCGGGAAAGAGTCATCGGAGACAAGCCAGAATCGCCAGACCTTCTGATTCAGAAGGTTTGATTTCGCATTCCCTCTATTCGCTCACCATTTCTAGCTCGCTTTCTTTCTCTTTTCCATGACAACACGTACGTGCTACTTTTCTTCGGCTAAAAGGTCGTTTCTTTCTTGTTCATTCAACAGAGGTCAGCAGTACCGAGTGGGAGGACATAGACATGACCGAGCAAGAGGAGGACCTGATTCACAGAATGCATAGACTCGTCGGCGAAAAGTGAGCATCGAATTCTTTCCGTCTTCCAAGTAACGTATAAAAGTCCTTCCTCTCTTTGCAATTTCATGAGACAGATCAAATTTTTTTGCGCGCCTTAGAAGTTAGAAGCGATAAAAAGTGGCGTCGTTGCCAAAGGCTAGGCCAGGCTGAGCCGGGCTAGTTCCGCCGGAGAGGGTCGACGACGGGAGGGCACTCATCATCGCGTGGACCGCCGTCCGCTTTCCGATGGGTGTCCCCCAATTAGAACGAAACAAAAGGTTTTCCTTAGCTGAGATTTGGAACGAACTTTCCCTTTCTTTTGCCTCGATTCAAGACGCTATGTATCGAACGAGGATGGAAAATGAGAAGTGGGCTCTCTCTCACGTACGTGCCCACCATGGTGTCCAAAAGACTTGACTGCCGATCCCTATTACGCCTCCTGGTCCCTCCTCGTCCACTAGATATAGAGCCTGTCGCATGATTTGCGCCTCACGTTTTTGTCCTCTCGAGCGGATTACGTGGGGATTCACTGTTGTCTTGATCTTTTCAATTAATTTCGCTTTGTCGAATGACCAAATGAAAAAATTGACAATAATAGCGCTCCATTTTGTCCTCTCGAGCGGATTACATGGAGATAATTGTCGATGAACCTACAAGAATTCTTACTTGGTTAAATTGAATATAGATCTCTCTCATTTTTGGAAAATTTAGCCGATCAATCTTAGACCTATTGTACAAATGACAATTCTGCCCTAAACTTTTTAATTTTGCCAATGTAGTCATGATTTTTTATAATGATTTGTCAATGTAGTTATTCCGTCCAATTTTTTTTTTTGGAAATCCCTAGCATACCGTCATATCGAGAGGCCTAAATACATTCCAAGTATATAAATATGCGCGTAGCAGTTCTCCTGTAGTATATAAAACCCTTTTGGCCCACGTAAGAAGGACAAATGATTGAATCCAAAAAGGGGGGGCACTTTTTAGGCTTTGATGGCTCATTAGGCCTCCATGATTGGGCTTCTTTGATATCAAAGTCGATGCTATTTCTACATAGTTGAAGGAAATTCATTTGGTCAACCCAAATTTTCGTGCCCCCATGATTTGGGACTTGCTTTATCTCATAACGCGATTGCTTCGGCGACGGGCTCTGTTTCTGCAGGTGGGACTTGATAGCCGGGCGGATTCCGGGACGGAGCGCGGCAGAGATCGAGAGGTTCTGGATCATGAAGCACCGCAAGGGGTTTGCTGAGAGAAGAAGAGAGCGCAAGAAAGCAAAACCCGGGACATTTATCAAGTGATTGGCTTTAATTACGCTCTCGGCTTCAGGTTCGTTGGCCATACGGGTTCCAAGCCAAAAGAACAGGGGCTGGAGTTATGGCATTGTGAGATTCACAAGTTTTGGTGTTTCTACTTTTTCATGGTTGCGAAGGCGACATTGGCCTTTGTAGAAGAACGGAATTCTGATTCTTTGCGCAATTAATGGGCATAATTCCTATGAATCAATGTGTACTGGGAACAACTCCATCCATCGTGGTAGGGAGTACAAGCATAGGCTCGGCCCATCGAGCATCGTGTAGGTTACTAGTCATGGATCGATATATGCACTACGTGGGCTAGACATCGTATGACTCCCGATTACTATATGTGAACAAATTTGGCACAATTTTTTTTCAATGGGGACGAGGATAGCACTTTGATGCTGCCTCCGCCCGTGTTTTCTCCTAAACTTTGATTGTGAAGGGCAGCTCCAATTGAAATTGCGAGGTGAATTAGTTAGCTTTAATTAGAATTAACTTTGTTTGATATAGATTTACTCAAGGGAGACCCATCACCTATCTAAGGCTCATCGATCCTCAAATTGGGCCAGTATATTACATTTAGTGTGATGGGTTTGGGCTTGGGTTTGGGCCACCCGTACTCACAAATCAGCTTGGCTACCTCACCCTAACTTTTGTGCTGCAAAGTCTATTAAGATGAGCAGGGAGAGATGATCAATGAAGAGGCTCGAGCTAATCAAAATAAACTTGTAATTTGGATGTGGATGCCCGTCTATGACCAGATTTAGTCTGAGATTCGCCAGATGGTTTTGGGCTAAAACTCACATTCCTGAGAAAACACACCAATTCTAATAAAATTAACGTTTCAAACAGTGCGCTCACGATAAATACCATTTTTGATTCGATATTAAAATGGAACGATAAGCCAACAATCGAGCATTTTCTTTTGACTCTACTCTTTTTTTGAGATGAGAAAACAATTCAATAATATACATCCTACATTTCAATTTCTAAACTAAAACCACTCCCGAAAGCCCTGCATGAAAAAAAAAAAAAAAAACCAGAATGACCCGAAACTAATTATAATCTTCATTTGTAGCAAAAATTAGGCCGAGTCTTAGGCGGTCAATCTCTGCTTAAATTTTGACTAACCCTAATCTCTAGTTTAGTCCATCTAACGGTGTTCTCAAGCACGAAATAAAACAGTATTGAATGATAATCGGTCCCACAAAATTTTTGCTTTTTTGACCATTTAGTCATATATTAACCTTGTCAATCATCAAAGATGAGATATGAAAGGATCCGACGCCAAACTCCCGATTCCAATCAAAGCTGGAAATTCGAAGAAAAATCTTCCCCCCACCCCCATTCTTCATGATTTCCAGAGGACGTCCCCAATTTCAACCCCAAAAATACAAAATTTGAACGACCCATTTTGGCCGTTGACCCGGCCTTTCCGACTATTCCCGGACCATTACTCGTTCCAGGACGCTTTTCTGACAGGGCACAACAGTGTCTGAATTCCCGGAACGCGCGATTCAAAAACAACTAGCTACGCCTGGTCCACCGTGGACTCGGTCGTCGAATCAGCGTCCAGCCGTCTAGAAGGGGTACTCATTGTCGCTGCGGCTCGTCGATCGCTGCCCTCGAAACGCTTCCCTTCTGCATCTTTCATTGCGCCCTGTCCCTCTCCTCCTCCGGCCCCAGCTTTTGACGTCAATTTTCCAAGGGAAACATCACGGTCCTGCTGACCCAGCCCCACCTTTGCGACAATGATTGGGCAATTTGAACCGGTCCAACTTCGCTGCCCGTCTCTGTTCTTTCTTTTCTTACCATAGACTTTGTGATTAAGCAAAAGGTACAACGACGGGGGAGGATGTAAAAGATCCTTCGACTAATTTTGGCCGAAATGAGAAAAGTTTTTTAGCCCATCTGTCGGGATGAGAATCATCGAAAAGGGCAGAAGTTGAATCTATCTTGGAACGAGGATGGTAATGTTTGCGTAGCACGTTTGAGGAAGAGGGTTGAGCTCAAGCTTTTGTAGAAAGATGCCGTCCCTATCCTTTTGATAAGTGAAAGTTTTCAGATCGATATCTAAAGAATCGTGGACCCATTTTTCCATCATTTGGATTTCATTGGTAGTGCAAAAAGGCATGGGGGCGAGATTGGGAGTTCAATTGATGTTTGTGATGAAAATATTTGAGCCTTTTCGAGAAATCACATGGCGGTGTTCTTGAATATGTGATAGCAATCTCTCTCTTTTTATGACCTGTAGATTACTATACTATTTATTAATTATTGTCTAGTTGGGCATCTCTTGTCAATTCGGGACATGAGCGTTGTTCCCTATTGCATTGGTGAGTCATGGTAGCCATGCAGCAAGGGCGAACATTGCAACTTGTGAAACTTTAACTTGACAAGTTTGAAGCTCGATACTCAAGTGAAGTTGATTATCTAAATCAATTTAGGATTTGAGCTCAACTTAGGGCCAATTTTATTGAAAAAAGATGAAAGTCCAGAAATTACAACAAATCTATTAGATTGAGGATCTCGAATGACAGTGTGCAATTTCTATCTCATGCCGTTATTAGGTCTTGAGTTTGGTTCCTACTTCCTCCTTCTCTCAATCATCTAGGGCCAAAATACACTCAAAATCAAAGTAATTGTTACCGTTGTCCACAGCTAGATGTTCTGAATATCGGGGTGATACTCCTCTTGACAATTGTGTCCGATTAGAGCATTTGCAAATTTAAAAGGTTAAATACGTATGCTCTAATTACATACTCTAATCATTCAAGAATTTGATGCAGACTCGATGGGATCTGAGTAGAATTGTATGCTAGATACTCCAATTAGGTCAACCCTCGTTGAAATGCAACCAGGAGAGACGACGCTTGCACGACATAAACAATTTTTGTTAATTTTTCCTGAAAAATTGTTTCTTACACTTGCGATCGTGTCAACAGTAGTACGTGCGTGAGAAAATGGAAAATTACATAATAACTACAGTCCTGATAAGCTGACATAAAAGAAGTCATAATACTATTAAGGGAAACTTCTTTAAACTATGATAACGTCTTGATGAGCTGACATAAAAGAATTTCTAATACTATTCATCGAAATTCGCTAAGCAAAACCCTAATTGCAATTTAAAATAATCAATAGGACAATTGTAAACTCCATCTCCCCCATATTCATCTGCCCGAGATTGGATTTCCCCGGACATGTTTAGCGTATTTTAAACCAGTACTTAATTCTTTAACGATTTCCTTAGTTACGTGTTTTTCGAAGAATTTAAGGCGTTCCCACTCGGTGCATAAAGCAGAGGCACCTACTCGGTCGGTTCCTCGCTCCTGGTGGACCGATGGGATTATGACAAGAGAAACTTTCAGTGTAATCTTCTCATTCAATTCCAGCAATTGCTTAAGAAGAGCAAGTAGTGAGAATTTTGCTTGTCTTGTTAGCACCCATGTTAACTCCCTGGCGTTCTTCTATTTTTCCTTTTCTGGGAAAATTGTTGAACAAGTCAAAGATATGATCTTTTTCTAACAAGATATGATCTTGATCTTTGCCTCATCTTTAACACAAACTACGTCCTCATCTTCAGCGACCAATACAAAAACTTTTAAAGATACACACTTTGTAAAATAATGTGAGGAAAAAAGCCATCGATACAAAAACTCTTTCACTTTTCTCATCTCTATATCAATTTATTTTCATATTACTCTTTGATCAAAACTTCTGTCAAACTAATACTAAAATGTTCATATTATCTAAGTTAATTTCGTTTCCGCTCTGTTTTGGAGGCTAGCACTATCACCTAAAGGGGGTGAATAAGTGATTATACACAAACTTGACAAATTAAAGCAAAATTAAAAACAATTGAGATTTCTATTACGAGTGAATAAAGTCTGAAGAGAAACTACATGGTGATCAAATTCTCGTGCGTAATATGCTATCACGGAAAACAATAAAGAGTCTAAGGAATAGATAAATTTGCACAAAGTAAATATAGTGGTTTGACTTATTACAAAAATATATTCACTCTCCCTCGTTGACAACTTACTAACTGGATTTTGCTAAATAATTAATGAAAAATTATAGTCAAGTTACGCCACTTATATCTAATCGCTTCTACTCAAAGTTGGTGCTAATAGAACTCACTATCTTACCCCAAATCACACACTTATGACACTATTCACACTTCTCAAATGATTACAATTATAAGCTCACGAAGATAAGTGTGTAAAGTGGAACTTTGGAATTTTAGATGGGCTATACTAGCATAATAGTTTTTAGTCTATTATGAGAATAGCAGCTTATTATGAGCAATAAATTATTAAAAGAGTGGACTCAACGACAATTTATAATTATTTGTTATTTAGTTTTTTATGGTTCTCTATAGATTGCTATTCTTATAGTACATTAAAAACTATCACCCAAATATTTCTCATTTTAAATTCACGACCTTGTTGTCTCTTCAATGCAGAATCTCATTTTATACTCCTCTACTTCCAAATTGATTGTTTGACAATATTTATAGTATCATTATTCCAATCAACCCGTTGGACATGGACACTTCAAGAAGATTTAGTGATCGTTAAGTGATCATGTCACAATCTTCCCTTGATTCAGTGGCTCGTACAACCAAAGTTAAGTTTCCATAAGTAAAATTCTTCGTTTGGAGATATCTTGCCTTTGGATGATTGTCAATCAAATTTCGGTTCCTTGCTTTGAATGGATTTCGTTGCAACTTGATCTTTTAGGATTGAAAGACAATCAACATTTTCCAAGGAAAGAAATTCGAGCCAGATCACCAAGCGTTCGTTTATATATTCGATATTTACTAAGTTTAAATAGACTTCTTGATCAGATAATGAAGTTTGAACATCGTTTCTTCATTAATATCACCTTAAAATACTTTTTCTTATTCAATAGACACTTATGAAAGGTTTTGTCAATCTTCAAAACATATTAACTTAACACTTTTAACTATTGAAATTTAATTTCTATTTATTATCGCAAATATAAATTTTGATGTGGGTCGGGTTCATATCTTCAAAGCACTAACTTTTCTAATGACGTGTATATTTAATCGGTGCTTGTAATTTGATTCAGTCTCCACCAACATTCTCTCCTCAATTCAATATATATTCCGTCTCAATAATTCCAGTTATTTGATATTAAGATTGATGATGATGATGATGATATGAGGTGAATTCAACATAAATTTCAACAAATTAAAAGGTAAATTTCATTAGATGTTAATTTGATGCATGTGGACATAAGCTGGTCAATCTAGAGAATTTTTATTGCATTAGTGTTAGTTTGTCGATCTTCAGCAGCAAGAATTATACCAATTTACCCAAATGTGCATTTCGAATTTAATATTGGGTGTCCAATTTTTTTATATCACGTCAGTATGACATAAAGCGTTACCGGTGTACATAATGAGGTTGAATAAGATTGATTAAAACCCAAGTTATCCATGGTCTGAAATGAAGCTTCCTGTCCACATTAATTTTTTGTGGGGTGGCCCGACATGTGCCCAAAACAAACGGCACGCTTGAAGTGGTCTATCGCTTTTAGGAAAAAAAAAAAAAAAATGGTCTATCGCTGTCAACGTAAGCAGAGGTTTTACGCTGGCGTCGATATGATCTCATCACCATTTCTTTAACTCCCTCTCTCTCTCTCTCTCTCTCTCTCTCTCTCTCTCTCTCTCAAGCATTTTTATATTATGTTGTCTTCTTTTTTTTTTTTTGTAATAATTAACTCTAGCTTTGCTTGGAAGTTGGGAGCAACGTTGGTAGCAACGACGCGGAACAATGTTTGAAGATTCTTCGGTCATGACCATCTCTTTCTTCCGTTGTAAAAGCTCCAATCTTTGACTGCCTTTTAAAATCGTATGTACATTCCACACATCATCATCACCGTGGTTTTCACAATAAACATCCGCATCTATAAACAACATAAATATCAAATCCGCAAGCCCGATTCATAAAGTATCAAGTAATTGAAGGGAATATTATCAAAAAAATCTTTAATTTATTATAATTGTGCTAATTTAGTTCATTTAATGAGTTTTTGCGAGAATTGCTGACATAGACGCCAGTTATCCTACATGGCGCGACCGACGTTGACATTAACAAATTTTAAATATATTTTAGTATTTTTTCAAATTATTTATTTATTTATCTATCTTTTATTCCTCTTTTTTTTCCTTCTTTCTTCTACTGGTCAATAGCCGAAAGCCGAGGTCTGGCAACCGGCCAAAGGCGAGAGCCAGCTAGGTTAATCAAGCAAGCCTCGCTAAGGGCTCGGCGAGGCAAGTCCTTGCTAGAGGCCGCGAGGGTGGCCACGCCAAGGCCGCCCACTAGGCTATTAAGCCTCGCCCTCACCAAATCGAGCAAGCTGGACCTCACCTGTCATGGGCAAGGCGTAATCTCACCGAATCTGAGAAAGTCATGCCTCGCCCAGCACTAGTCAGTTCACTCGAATTTTTGGTTCCTTACACTTGCTGGGAGAGTCCTGGTGACATCTGTATCTCTTTCAAAGGGGCGTTAGGAAAAGTGATCCACATGTGATCCACTGTTTCGGTGCATCTCTTGATGGAGAGAATCGGTCAGCCATTGGACCGTCCTTGCTGGCGTGGTTGTGTTGGACTTGGAATAGTATTCCTGTGGCTATGACCGTAGACCGGTCTTAACTAAGAAATTCTGAGAACCTGTGTTGTTACTGGGCCTCCTCCATTTTTCCTCGGTCAAACTCCCTCCTCCTCCCTTTCGTTTTCGCCTTCACTTAGAATCAGAAGGATTGGATTTCATATAAATATTAACCACCCCCGCCACTATCTCCTTCCTTCCTCAAGGCTTTCGCTTCTTTTTCTGATGTTTCTTGGATCTTCCTCCTTCTGAACCCATTCAAGACGGGAAACTTCTGTGTCGCTTGGCTTTTCTCATGTCATAAATCCTTTTTCAGATCTATTTAGACCGACCCGGTTCCGATATTTTTAGCTCCCGCCAATCTCGGCGTCTTGTACTTCACGAGAAACCCATCACCAGTTTTTGCTTTTAAGCCGCTTCTCTTGTGCATGCTTTCTGGCCTTTGTCTTCTTCGGCATTTTTTGTTGCTCGGGGTCTTTGCTCGAAGAGCATCTGATCTCGGATGCGACTAGAGTCTGTGTACCAGAAACAGCTCGGAAACCAAGTCATCTTTGACGTTGTCGTTGAGATCCTGAAGTCATATGGAGAACATGGGAGACTGGGAGAAAATGACCTTGCTGAATGAGCTAACACAGGGCAGAGAACTGACCAAGCAACTCCAACACCAGCTCCATTCAGCTGTTTCGTTGTTGTCGTCATCATCTTCTTCATCACACGATCAAACCCAGGAAATGCTCATCCACAGGATCCTGGCCTCATATGATAAGGCGCTGTCCATGCTCAACGCTGAGCCCCAGGCTGGAGGGTGCCCGCGCCGGGCTTCTGAGTCGCCCCCTTCACTGGGCGGGAGCCCGACGAGCGGAGGAGACTCGGACCGGGATCTCAATGATGGTTCTACTCCCAGGAAGAGGTAACCAATTACAGTGATGAATCATGGGATGTTTTTTTTTTCTTTTACTTTCGTTGCATGCATGACAGTTTCCTTGATGTTTACATGAATTTGTGACGGCAACCGAATGTGTTGCAGAAAGGTGATGCAGCGGTGGACAAAGCGGGTCCGGGTCACCCCGGGGACAGGACTCGAAGGGC
This sequence comes from Eucalyptus curtisii, assembly GCA_017140595.1. NCBI lineage: Eukaryota > Viridiplantae > Streptophyta > Magnoliopsida > Myrtales > Myrtaceae > Eucalyptus > Eucalyptus curtisii. The sequence continues at coordinate 2,557,066 of CM029504.1, read as the reverse complement.
CGCTCGACGATGGATTCAGTTGGAGGAAGTATGGTCAGAAGGACATTCTTGGAGCCAAGTATCCACGGTGAGTTCAGAGACGATGATCAATTCTCTAATTCTCACGTCTTGAAGCTCTATCCCCCCGAATCCACTAGAACATTAGTCCTTTGTTTCAAAGTAAACACCTTCATGATCTTTGCCTTTCTCACTCCTAGTCCAAGGAACTCGATACGTCATAGGACTAGACAGATTCCTTCCATTTTTTCCTCAGATGGGAAGTTAGTCTGAAAAAGACCAGATGAAAGACCTCGTAATTTAGCTGCATAATCATATTCGTCGCATTGATTGTCATACTATACTCAATGGCTCGCTTCATGATCAGCCATCTTCTTTTGACGTGACGATCACCTAAGAACGCTTTCAGTTACTAACGGTTAGTTTTGCTCGGCAGTGCTTTTTATGTTGCTATGGTGTTCCTCTTCCTTAGCCTACTAAAGTTCGACGTATAATTGAACATTATCGAAGTAGCTACGAGGGCGCGCAAGTTTTATTATGTTTTGATCATTTTCCCCCACTTCATATTCAGGGGCTATTATAGGTGCACTCATAGGAATGTCCAAGGTTGTTTGGCTACCAAGCAAGTGCAAAGATCTGATGACGACCCGACTATCTTCGAGGTCACGTACCGCGGGAGGCACACATGCAATCACCACCCTGCCGCTGTCATCTCTCCTTCTCTACCGCCTGAAAATCAAACCGATTTCAATGCCTCCATCGACGCCGCCCCTCTCCAAAGCGTACAATCCCAACACCAACAAAACCAAACCCGACCTCAGGACATTGCGTTTGACTTCCGTGAAGGCCTCGCAATCACAACTCAGAACTTGGACTCCAACAATGGCAATCGCAACCTTTCTTCTTCAATGTTCATTTTCCCTTCCAACCCAGAAAATATTTTCGGCGTCATGAACAGCAACAGCAACTTCTCTAGTAACCCTGATTTCCTGTCTCTGTCAACTTCGGGGACCGACTGCTTCTCGGTGCCTCCAGCTAGGTTAGACAGTTTCCAGGTTGGCCCCAGTTTCGGCGCGCCAGAATCCGAGCTTGCTATGATTGTCTCAGCCGCTGCTTCAGGGGGCAACCCTCAAGCAAAGGCACATTCGGATTCAGATCTTCCGCTTCACGGCATGGAGTTCACTAACGAGAACATTGCCTTTGACAGCACTGAATTCTTTCCCTAAATTTTGAAGCCCAAAAATTTCGGAAACAATGTGGTAATATCAAGAGTGATAGTTAGGTTTGGATTTTCAGCAAATTTTCCTAGCGTTTTCAAGTTATAGCTGGCTAGCAAGGCAAGGAAAGCCAGATGCAATGACGTCTCTTTACTCATCTCTAATTATACTTCATCAAATTTAATCACCCGGTCGATGTGTATTATAGGTGACTTTCCATTTTTGAAGTTTTCTCTTCCTGTGATCTCGATTGCTCGTGTTGCGTCATTGTATTCAGATTTTCAAGAATAAAAAGGTTTTTAACTGTTTTACACAGTTTTTTCTGTTCCTGGTATAGTACTTGGCCCCACGTACGTAGGGGAGCTACATGCAGCAGTACCAACAGGCCGGGAAATTGGCATGCAAAATCTATACGATTTCTTAAGCAGTATATACGAACACAATGCATGCCTCGAGCCAAAATCATATACTTTCTGCAGAATTCAGTGCCGAATATAATCAGCATGTGTCATGTTACTCCTACATATGTACAATGCGAATGCTTCTACAATTCCTGAATAACTGTTCACCAAGATTCCGCAGTCGTCTAATTACTTACAGATGAATAAAAACCGTTCATTGAAAAATTTTTGCAAGCATCCATTCAAAGAAACACTATATATCAAAATTTTGACGATATGCATGTTCTTATGATCGAATTACAAGCAGACAATGATCTCTTGAATGACCATCGAAGGCCCCAAGACAAGCAATTTTGATGGACTCGGCGTGGTCTTGGCCGATTGATATTACTGTTTCAGCAAGCTGTTCAGAGAACCCAACAAAAGCTGGCTATTGAAAACTCGAAACATGAGGTGAATTTTACTCATGATAACTCCTTTGAAAATGTCCACAGATAGACAATAAAGTTTGATCAAAATTCGAACAATCCTGGGGAAAATATATGCATCAACCAGTCCTTTGAGTCAGAAAATTAAAAGCATACTCTCATAGACCATGATGGAATAAAATGAAGCAACTTCCAGTGGCGACATATATCCAATTAGTGATACACAAAAATAACAGATAAAAAGCTCATAAAAAGAACGACTCAACCACGAAGAGAAAGCAACACTGATGTAACCATGTGTAGAGATCCAGTAACTACAAGAAGAGCCGGTCCCTTTCTGGCTTTTCTCTTCAGAATTCTATTTGCAGCATGCAGCGCATCCGCCAATGAACTGTCGGCGGCAGTTAATATGACTCTATCTTCCATCCCAATCAAAGAGCATTCCGATCTATCCCCAAATGATTCTTGATATTCAGGCATTTCATCATGAAGAACCGCAATGCCCATTCTTTCAGATTCTTGAATCCAGCAATCTCGTAACAAAGTCGAGGGAGTTGTACGAGCAATGCCCCCGGCAATATTAACCTCTGTCAAGACGACAACTTCTAATCTTGCACCTGGAAAATGGCACAGCTAATCTTTTGGTGTGCTAGAGGCGCTCAAAAGCAAAGGCATATAGAAGAACCACGACCTACAATGAGAGGTTGCACTACACATACAGCACAGACCATAATTAACCAGATTACTGGAACTTTTTAATCTTTTCTAGCATCTAATTATCTCAATTTCTAATTTGCTTCACTGATGAGATTGAAAAAGGGCCAAGCAACTTCAACCAGAAATTACCCGAAAGGAACTCTTTTGCAAAGGCCGCATGGTCTTTGTCCCTAGCCATCGCAACAACGAGGGCCAACGGCGCATCAGGACAGGTCATTTTGATAGTATCGACCAAAGCTCTAGCAGATTCTTTGGTGTGCGCTGAGAACAATAAAGAAATCACAACAAGATTCACAAAATCTAACACTAATCTACTAAGCAAACACGTTCTATGGCAGGAGTACATGCAAAAATGCACAACACCAGATACTAACTCCCCTCAAAATTATGAATACTAAAACCACGGCAAATTACAGATGCCTGTACCTCTCTCAACTCTCAATAAAAATATATCTACAGTGCAAATAAATTAAAATCATAATACTACCAAAATATAAGGAAATACAGACCTTTAAAAAAAAAAAATTGGCTTGTCAGGAAAGAAAACTAGTCAAGTGCAAAGTGTAGGTACAAGATAGGCTTTTGAGCACCACAATACCTCCATCCAGCAGTACTGCCGCTCCAGGTAGTCCCAGTGCCTCAGCCTCTGTAAATGTAAGAAATTGGCTTCTTCCAAGCAAATGGGTACCCTCCAATCCTGCTCTTATGGATCGATCAGATATTGTCCATCCTGCAGTCAGGAGGACAAGACGCGAATTAAAACAAAGAAACAAAAGATACTTTTACATATTCTTAAACTGACAGGCAACATGTTTAATGATCATCAAAATTGATCACCTCTATGCTATGATGAAATAAAGTGTCTAACATCAAGAAAGAACTAATATAAAGCATTGAACAAATGGAAGTTTAGTGTCAGATCCAACAAAAATAATCAGAAGTCACAAAGTGATCACAAAGAGCTCGATTGTCTATGAGTGCTCCATCTCATACAAAAACAGGCAGACGGAATATTTCTGGCCTTTGAAAGACTATGAAGCTCTCTCAAGACACAAGTTCAGCATTTCTAAATAATTGTGATACAAAATGGATATTGCTAGAATAATTAATAATTAAATATTAAACCCCGCTTTCATCTAACAACTTAAGCCTTTAAAATAGTCGGCCGTGGTCACACAAAATCTCACATAGTACCAGAGCCCTATTTACCAACAAGTATGAACCCAAAAGTCACCCAAAGAAGTTTGTTGCAACTCCAACCTAAGCCCGATATGTGAGAAGGAGATTGTTAGGATGCACCTGTGAGATTATGTTAGAGAATCCCACATTAGATAAGTCGTGTGGTGTGGAGCAATTGATATATCCTAGCTGGCCCATAATGCATGGACTTAAGTTTTTTAGTGAAGGTAGGTCCAATTTGATATATTAATGCGCTCGGACTTGGGGAGGCAAATGGGCCTTGGAAATATTCAAATTCAGGACCTCAAACTCTGATATCATTTGTTGTGAATGTGCGGTAGAAGTCCAATACCTTCTCCCGGAAGATCGCCAAGAGAGACCCCAAGTCCAAGCCAATCAATATATGCAATTGAACCCCACATTCAGTCAAAAGCTTAAGCCAATGAGTTATGCGCCGATTAAAATATATTAACTATTTGATGTCCCAACACAATCTCACATGCACATCATAAGCTTTTAGAAGAGTTGGCAATGGTCCCACACAATATCTTACATGGTATTAGAGCCGGATATCCTTAGTTCAAATATTTCCAGTCCTTATTTACTTCCCCAATTAAATATGTCAATGCAAAGCAAAACAACTAGGCTAAGCATGAGGCAAGTGTCAGAATAATTAAATATTAAAACACGCATTCATCTAATAACTTAAACTTTTAGAATAATCAGCCATGGTCTCACAAAATCTCACAAAGATTACTGAAGATGAGCAAGCACTATATGCATCAATTCATTAGCATAGAACCTTGCAACAAAACTAAAAAAGCAACAACAACCATGATGGCAAAGAAAATCACGGAAAATGAACTCAATGAAACATTGGTAATTGTTAGTACCCATGTCACGAAGGCAGAGTGCAGCGCATGTGGCCGTCACTGCATTCTGAAGCTGGTGATCCCCAAGCATGGACATCTTTACATCCAACAAATTACTAGACTGCATGATCCAAAAAACATGTGTGCATGAAATCTCCCAATAACTCATAATGTAATGATTAGAAACTATTCAGAGATTCTAATAAGGTCATACCAGCTGCAAGTCCCTCTCAACTTCTAAGACAACTTCACAAAACTGACAAGGCCTACCATCAAGAAAGCAAATGCTTTTTATAACACTTCTATTCCCAGCACCGGATGCTAAGACCACCGGCGAATTCATTACTGAAGCTTTATTGCGAAGAATGCGCTCAATTTGTGGAACAAATGGTCCCCCCAGCACCAACTGAGATCGTGATCACATGTCAGAGTTAACAGCATGGCTAAGCTGATTATAAGAATATCGCACAAAATAACATACTTTATGCAAAAATTAATTCTATCTTAAGCAGTCACTTGACCAGAAAGTGAGTCCAGTGACCCCAATATAGACAAGCGGGTATCAAGAGCATTAGTGACCAATGTCATTCTAGAAGCTCTTAAGCTCTATGCAAATCTGACACTTCATTTAGTTCAACAGGATTAAATGGTTAAAAGTTTCAGAAAAGATGCATGCATTAATTTGAAGGAAATTCAGAAAAGTCCAGTTGCCATGGAAAACAGTGGTTCTACTTGCACAACCGGCTGCTTTTTATGTGATTGCTCAAAGGAGAAATGGAACAACACATCACGCCATCCATGTCCACTTGTTGCTTTTCCAGCAAGATTAGATTTAATGAAGAGTTCCTTTAAAATGTTCAACCAAACTTAAAGAAAAAGTGTTACAGTTTCTGAAAGACGGTCAAGCGAACGAGGAGGTAGTTACAAACGTGTCACCTATAAGTAGCAAGAACAACCTAACTGGACGGCTGTGCTTAATGATCCCAGATTTCGCCATTGCTATGCTTTCCAAAGAACCTCCGAGAGCATCCATATGTTCCTCGCCTATTGTTGTTATGACTGATGCAAGGAGTCCAGAACTAGAAATTACATTTGTAGCATCTCGAGCACCTCCCAGCCCAGCCTGTTTCCAAAAGAAAAGGACATCACTATCGTGTCCATTTTCCAAGTTTTCACTCACAATTGAGGATGACAAGAGAATTCACATGGAAACTGGTGAAATGAATGGTGTAAAGCCATGGAAAAGAGTCTCATAATTAGTAAAAACAACCTCAATAACTGCCATATCAACATTCTCTTGGGCAAAGAGCGCGAATGCCACAGCAGTAAGGACCTGAAATATTTTGCTTCATCAGTATGAAAAAGATCAGTCAAAGAAAAGGGTGCATGTTGCTGAATTTGCAAACACAGTGCACCTATACCAGTGCAAGCCCTCAATAGTGAATTTAATAGCCAAGAAAGACTAAAAATTGACAAGCTTTCTGACAAAATGATGCATGCTGCTGATGGAGTTATCGTTGTCAGCAAATATTATAAACTGTCTAGAAAAAGGAAGGAAATGTAGTGGATCCCTAACCTTATTTGACTGCAAAAACTCACACTTGGAACTCAAATGCATCATCAGTGCAACAAAAAGACAAAAGAGGACAAAAGGAGTAAAACAGGGGCAAAAAAAAGGAAGACAAGTCAGAGGGAGAATCAAACAGGCGAAGACATTCAGATTTATGGCCCACGAAAGGGGTTTATTGTTCATCGCTAGTATTTCTATGCAGCAGCTACCAGAAAAACTCATGCACACAAACTCTTAAAATAGTCAATAAAGTGTTTTTTGTGAAAAATAGGCTAGCATACCTCAAAATGACTCAGGCTACCATTTTCAAGTACTACTGACTCATCAAGAATGTCTTTTATCTGGTGGAATAGGCAATTTAGTTTCTCTGCTGGCACAGGCTTGGCCGGATTTCCCACCAAAATACGTTCTCTGATTGACAGAATATGTGGGCTGCAACAAGAAACATATTGCAAGTCACTAGGAAGGAGACAATGAGAAAGCAACCAAAGAAAAGGAAATGTCAAAAAAGTCAATAGATGTGATAACACAACACCTAGTATAACAACCAACAACATATCCTTCTGCATTTAAGATGTTCACAAGAAATGCTGCAGTAGATCCTTTCCCCTTCGTCCCGGCAATGTGAACAGCCTATGCAGTCATAGTAACATGAAGACATACTCAGATTAGAAAGAAACAGAGAAGCAATAAAGCAGGCAAGATAAACAGCTACCTCTACAAGGATGTCTCAGAAATGAAAGCTGAAATCACTTCATTGATCCACTGATCAGACGAATAAATAAGGAGTCCAATAAATGTACTTTTCACATGCAAATGACCGAAACACATTCAGTCGTGACAGTTAACAAATAAATGAATTATAAAGTAACAAAATTATGTTGCATTAACCAGCTGTAAAGGGTTGAATCTAAGTTTTGAACTTTTCATGGGTCAAAATACATTTACTTTTATAAACAAAGAATGCAGCTCAATTAGAAGAACAATGAAAAAGAATTTGGAGCAAAGAACAAACCTTGAACCTTGAATCAGGATTTCCCAGACGACCCATCAACCTTCTCATCCGACCAAGATCAAACCCGTCATCCGAATCCGTGCCTGCACCTTTTGGCACTCCTGATTTTTCATAGTTCTTAAGTGAATCTATGTATTCAACAAATTCCCTCATTTCCACATCCCCTGCGGATGAAGAAGGCCCTTGTGTAAATGGTAAAAACCACTGCTTGTTATAGAATGATTTTCTAAGAGAAAAGGCAGTGCTTGAGCTGATGAGCCTCAAAAACCGCATTTCTTTCGTTCCTGTATCCCACCAGAGAAAAGAGAGATTAGGAACGAGACGCTGCAAATTCTCTACTATACCACTAGTTCAAAATTATCAGTCATCCAATTACCAGAGAAAACATACATCAGTCATCTCAAAACCAAATGCACTTATTCCACATAGAGAGAGAGAGAGAGAGAGAGAGAGAGAGAGATTGTGAGAGAGGGGGACAGGGTCAAACATAAGTCACAGATTGTTATCACATCCAAGTTTCTCAAATCCCTGGTAAGTGAGACAACAGACTTTTAAGAAAGACAGTAAAATTGGAATTTCATAATATCTTAGATCCAAATAGAAGTTTTTGAGTCATCCTGGAGTCTAAACAAGAGAAATCCCTCCAGCACCTTCCACTAGTAAATTGGTTCTTCATGAATCCTTTGTATTAACAGTCACATCAAACAAGTCTATCTCAATCTTGCTTAAACTTCTATCTCCAGAGCTTACTCTGCCCATCCAATGTTGGTAACTTCACATTGTCTCACCCATCTCAAGCTTTCATTAGCCTTAATCGAAGCACCAATTCTTCATGGGCATTTCATGCTTCATCTTGTGAACATGTCGGCGGGTTTTGGAACTAGATTTCTCATTTTGTGAACATGTCAGAGGGTTGAAACACAGTTACTGTGTAGTTCAACTCCTTCACTCTTTATTATTTCCTCTCGGTAAAATAATCATTCAAAAACTGGGACATTTTCTTGTTGCTATGCTATCCTCAAAGTGGCACACTAAAACCATGTGAGAGTTAAACCATTCTTTGAAGTGCAGATGCTAGAATGGATGCTGGAAAAGGGTTGCAACCTTCAGCAGTCCAACTGCTTATTCAACTTGTCCAGAGTACTATATATCCTATCCATCTGTGGGTGTGTTTTCTCTCCAGCTATGAATTCATAAACACCCCCATTAAGTTGAATTGAGCTGCAACCAGGTGCCTTGTAAACTCCTCTGCTTGTCATCAACTTTCTTACTCTTCGAACTTCATCTTGCTTCGCAGCAACAGCATATAAATTAGAAAGTAGAACATATGCTCCACTGTGACATTCCAGCTGCACAAGTCTCTCAGCTGCAAACTCAGCCATCTGTGAGTTTCCTTGCTTACAGCAAGCTTGAAGTAAAGCTCTCCAAGCAATGGCTTCTTCAAACGGGCCACTCCCTGGAAATTTCAAGAGTATTTCCTTTGCTTCTTCCAAGAACCCTGCTTGGCAGAGGAGGTCAACTAAGCAACCATAGTGTTCACTCTTAGGCTCAATGTTGTACTCTGTCAACATTTTGTACAACAGCCTCAGACCTTCACGTGGCAAACCTGAATGGTTGCATGCAGTGAAGATGGAAATGAATGTGATGTCATCTGGTTGAATGCCGCCATTCTCCATCTCTGTAAACAACTTGAGAGCACTCTCTCCATCACCATTGAATGCATATCCGGAAATCATAGCATTCCAGCAAATATTATCTTTTTCCGGCATTTCATCAAACAGTTTCTTGGCTATGTCTATATGCCCACATTTGGCATACATATCTATGAGACCAGTACACAGTCGGGAACTCAATTTTAACCGCCACCAGTTGACATACCTATGAATCCAAATACCAATATCGAGAGCCCCCAAGTGAGCACAAGCGGAGAGTGTGCTAACCAGCACTGACTCATCAGGCTCAACACCATTCAACTGCATCAAGCGAAACATGTACAGTCCTTCTTTGACACAACCATTCTGTACGTATCCAGAAATCATGGCACCCCATATCCCTTTATCCTTCTCAGTAACCTCATCAAACAACACCCTTGCACTATCAACATCTCCCACCTTTGCAAAAGCAGAAATCATTATTGTCCATGAGATAACGCACCGCCTAGGAATTTCATCAAACACCTTTCTTGCTGCTCTCATACTTTTGTGCTCACAGTACATAGAGATCAAGCTATTGCCCACAAAAATATCTGACAGAAGTCCCACTTTTATCCCATGCCCATGAACAGACTCTCCTAAATAATGGTCATGCAGCTTTGCACAAGCCTTCAATACATAAGGAATCGTGTAATTATCAGGACAAAAACCCCTTATCAACAACCTATTGTACAAGCTCACGGTACTGAAAAATTCGTTATTGAGCAAGAAAGCTTTGATAATGGTGTTGTAGATACAGATGGTGGGCATTTGAATCCGTTGGAAAAGTTCCCATGCATAATGAACACTTCCATGACGCGGGTCTGCACAAAAAGCTAAGAGCCTGCTTAGTGCAAAGCTGTTACTCCCAAGCCCACATGTGATCACCTGTCCGTGAGCTTCTCTCAAGTGTCTCATGGTCTTGCATTTCTCCAAAAGCAGGAGGCATCTCCTCCCGCTAGCGCTAGACATAAGCTGTCACAACTAGTTTCCTGTGAGATATAGCATTAACACGAGCACTGGCAAAGGATATCAATCACGATTTGTCTCGGGCAAGTAAAACCAGAATTCAGCCTCAACCATTACAACCCAATATCCACCTAGGCGCCTCATTTATCCAGAATGGGAAACATGCTCTGCCAAAAGTACCGGTAAGTAAACAGCCCGTAAATTCTTCGGAAACATTTCATCGAACACCTAGCATGAGCTGCAGCGTTGAGGGAAAGAAGGATGCAATAATAACAGAGGAACAGCGGAATCATTGCAATGAACCGCAAGATCGGAAATTTACGTTTCGGGTATCCATGTTTTCGTGAAATCTACAGAAAGACAGACGACTTCCTTTCGCAAATGGCTAGAAAAAGAAAGGGAGGAAATCGAATTTCTGCATACCTCGAATCAGTCAGAGATTGAACGGACTATCAGTTCTGTTTCAATGAAAAAGCAGAGTTCTTGCGAGGCATTACGCGGATGTCTGTGTGTAAACTGCAAGTTCGAGTGGAATTCAGCGTCGGTCGTCGAGATAAAGCATCTTGTTAATTCACGGATTGAATTTTAAATTGAAGAGGATCAGTAAAATAGGTGAATTTGTCATATCCAAGGTGATTTGATTTAATTTAGACTAGAATTAAATGAAAAATAAAATATTAATTTAATTAATTAAATGAAAAAAAAAATTAATTTAATTAATTAGAAAGAAAAAAAAACTAAAAAAATCCTCTTCCGTGACATCATCGCCTACGCAGGTTGCCATTTTTCATGGTAGCCTCTGCGGCTGATTTGTTTTTTCTTTTTCGTCGAAACTCTATGGTGGGTTTTGGTTAGTCATGGTGGTGACATGCAACATGTTTTGAGTCATGAATCGATTAAACTCATTAGAAACTACGAGGTATGACAACCGCGGAGTTGTCATCGAAGTAAGGTGACGGTTCCTATCGCCTCACTCCACCATCCACCTCGTTTCTCATGCAAGGCTGAAACTCTCAAGCGATCACTAGGTGCCGGCATCGTTTCAGTTCTTTTCTATCTTCTTTTAATTTCTCATCTTTTTTCATTTTTTTTTTCCGATGTAATCGAATGTGATAAGCTTTATCCCACGTCTAAGTTGGGACATGTCCAATTTTTATACGGACCTAATTGGGTTTATCCGGTCCAATGCATGCTGCTAAGTGCCTAATAACATTTTTTATTCTATCCTCCTATGCAAATTAGCTCTCAGATTGATTCGAAAAAATTATTAATTCGCATGTTAAAATTCAGTGCATTATTACCTTTTTTTTTTTTTATTAAGGTTCGATAAAAAGATGTATGTTTGACAAGTAATTTCGGACATTTTGACCCAACTAAACAAAATAAGACAATATCTAGTTATAAAATAAAATCTAATTGTTTAACAAACATCTTGAGATACTTATTTGTCAAAAAAACGTTAATTTATGAAGGGATAATGACATAAACAGTTCTTGAACTTTTACCCAATGTGTAATTTAGTCTATGAATTTTTAATTTGTTCAATGCAGTATCTGCACGTTAACCCAACATGTAGCAATCCAGCCCATGAATTATATTAAAATGTTGAATGTAATCCTTTGAATGACTATTACATTGAATATTTTCATACTGTTTAAGAACTGGATTGAATATATACCAAAACTTCACAAATTATATTAAACTAATTAAAAGTTTAGAGATTATATTGTATATTGAATTAAAACATATTATCCAAATTGCACATTAAACAGTGATTACCCTTCGCCCTGTAATTAAGATATGTTGATTTCAGTTTTTACGGAAACACAACGTATCGCGATATTACCTTATTAAATAACTGTGCAAAGTGCAAAATTAAAATAAATAAAAAAGGAAATTTTCATTTTGTGAAGAGCACGTGCCGACCGTGCGACGACCAAGTGACAGGACACCGTTTCCTGGGACGTCAATCGTCTCGCAGAAGCCAACCGATGCTGATGCTCTCTGGTTTTCCGGCTTCCATCTTCCATGTCACTCCGCACTCTCTCCCTCTCTCTCCCTCTCTCCAGACTCGGTCACCTGCGACAAGCACGAAGACAGTACGGCCTAGTAGAACGAGGCTGAAGGCTTCATTTTTTCCCACAATTGTCTCGTCAAAAAGAGCCTGCTGCTCTTTCGCTGTGTGAAGCGGTTGAGAGAATTGAAAGAAAGATTGTATTTTGGATTGTGGGTATTTTCCCCTTCCTCGTGTTGTGCATTTGTTCTGTTTATGGTCTCTTAGGTTGTTGTCGGGTCGTATCACGCGAAAGCTAGAGACTAGAGTGAACCGTTATGCTGTTAGTATGTGACTGAAGGCTTCATTTTTCCCGCAACGAAGCCGATCGATGCCAGCCCTCCCGTTTGGGATGCGCCTTCTCTTTAAGCTTGTCTCATCCGAAAGAGTCTACTGCTCTTTCGCCGTGTGAAGCAGTTGAGAGAATTGAAAGAAAGATCGTATTTTCAATTGTGGGTATTTTCCTCTTCTTCGTATTGTGCATTGGTTTGTTCTGTTTATGGTCTCTTAGGTTGTTGTTGGATCGTATTACGTAAAAGCTAGAGACTAGAGTGAGCCTGTATGCTCTTGGTATGTGACCGAGTTATATAGTGTTACCAGGTATGTAGGATTTTTTTTTTATTTTTTATTTTTTTAATTTCATAATTGCCCCTTTCTGTGTAGTTATGCTGCTTAGGGCTCTCCTAATAGGAAGCTTCAGATGTTAATCTTGGTGTGTTTGATTTTTTGAAGTTGAGGAGACACCGTGATTCCATATGGATTTGAACTCGGATGAAGTGGAATGCGTGGATGACAACAGAGGCTTGGATTTTGTCGAAAAAGAGTTGGAAGCATGTACGCTTAGTGCAGTTGCGGATAGGGTTGAGAGTGTTGAAGAGAGAATTGCGAGGTTGGAATTGGAGAACCAGAAATGGAAGAGTGATTATGAAGCGCTTGAGGACAAATTCAAGGCATTAGAATCTGAAAAGCAGGCTGTTGAGCGTGAAGTTGGGGTTTTGAAGCAAAACAACAGTGAGATCAAGGAACAAACTTCAGGTTTCGAATGCAATAAAGGTTGTAAAAGTGGTAAAACTAACGATGCAGGGGTGAAGAAGTTTGTTGACTTGGTAGAGGAGCATGAAGAAGAAGATAAGTTTGTCCAGCTTATGATTGAGAACAGGATTCTGGAATGTGAGAAGAACAAGGCTGAAAGAGATCTAAAGGTTTTGAGACAAAGCCTCCAGGAACTGGAGTCACGGGTTTTACAGATGGAGGCTAACTCTAAGTCAGTGGCACAAGCTGGGCATCGCCTTTTCAGTGGAAGCAAAATGGGAGTTGAACTTCCTAATGATCTTGCACATGGTGTGAGCAGAAGAAAGGAAATGGACAATCCCAAGGAGTCATGTGGTGGACATGGGGATGCACAGATGGTGGATTTGGTTGATGGAGGCTCTGGTAGCAAACTATGTGGTAAAGAAACTGCAAATTTCAAAGTTTCACATATTTTGATCTTTCAACATCGTTCTGTTTGCTTTTAAATTAGATAGTTAGTTTTCTAGCATTTATGATTGATGGGCATGATAACATCAATCATCTTATTATTATGTATCTCATGCGTACGATAGAATGTAAAACCTTTTTTAAAACTTTATTATTTAGTTAGTTCATCTTGATTATCTAATCGGCGAGTGTTACACAGCCAAAGAAAAAGAGACTATGAGGAGATCCTTTGCAGTGATCAGCATTTTTGACGTCTAGTCAAACCTGTACATACTTCCCTTTTTGGTGAAATTACCAGCTATGGCCACCTACAATATGCTTTGGTTTTTCTTGGGCAGGTACTCCTCTAAACTTTTCAATGCAAAGTAACTCGTGTGATGCTAAAGGCGAAAAAGAAGTTGCATGCCTACAGTATGGCAGGAGAGCTAGGAAAAAGTTACTATTCAAAGAGGAGGAAAGCCCCAGCAGAAAAATGGCCCCATCTGCTGCTGGAGTTGCCAAACCCCGCACTGTTGGCATTATTGACATCCATGATAGTGATGAAGAAGAAGATAAAACTAACAACGAAACGTATGGTGTTAACAATCAGGAAAATTCAAAGGGTTTGGATTTAGATTACCGCTCATATAAGGGGATTCTAGAGGGTGGGAAAGCAATGACTATTGAGAACAGTGCAAGGACCTGTCATGAAGAGGACTACCATGACAGTATAGCTGGTGATGAAGATAACTCCACTGTACTGACTCCAAAAAGGAAACGGGCTTCTAATGTTATTGAGACTGATAGTGAGAGTGGTGACGATGACTGTGTTCCAATAGGTAGCCTAAAGAGGATGCATCTTCAGGAATTATATAAAGCTGGTGACACCACTTCTGAAATGAATCGGTGCCAAACAGCTAATGCTTCTCCAGACAACCAGGTCAAACATGCCCAGACCCCCATGAGGCGGCACCTAATGACATTGAGGGAACGTGTCACCACTTCTGATATGAATCGGTGCCAAACAGCTAATGCTTCTCCAGACAACCATGTCAAACATGCCCAAACCCCCATGAGGCGGCACCTAATGACATTGAGGGAACGTGAGGCTAAAGCCAAGGCAAAACGAAAACCATCCAGTGGAGCTCAGCATCATCCTGCAGGCCCTACCATCGAAGATGCTGAGGGTGAGGATTCTGAAGATTTTGGATTAGACAGTGATAACGACAGCTTGAGCAGCTTTATAGTTGATGATTCTGATGTTTCTCGGGTCAATGATGCTTCTGATGGGGATGATGCTTCTGATGTGGATGATGCTTCTGGCCAGTCAGAAGATACATCTGATGGTGAAACAGGCTTTGGCGAGATTTTATCGAGAATTAAAAGAAGCAAAGATCATAAGTCTGAGTGGAAATTTGAGGCAGACATGCTTGCAGCATTTGGTAAGGAACCTGAATTATGCATGAAAGCTGTATGTGCTCTCTATCGACAGCAAACTGCTGATGAGAGAATTAGTAAGGAAGCATTTTACAGCAATCAACGTGGGTTTAGCAAGTTTGATGCACCCAGGTAGATTGTATTTCCACATTCATATTGATAGACTCTTTCCTTTGTCAATTTGTTTAGTAGTGATGCATATGTTGGATGCTTGGGTTATGATTTGCTTGTCAAAGCTGCCCGCAAGTTGCGTGTGTATTATGTTTTCTTGTGAGACTGCTTTGATGTTATCTTATACATAAGCATCTTATGTTTACCTTGTTTTTCTTTAAATGAATGAGGTGGCATTACGCTGTGCTAGAAGCTTATATGCTACAATCGATCTATGGATCACTACAAGTTTCAGGACTTATGTTTATTGCTTGATAAATTTGTTGCCTGATGGTTCTATTTGTTTGCTCTTCCTTTGCAACAAGATGTGTGCTGTTTTCGTTATATATATGTGTTACCCGATGGTTGTGTTTGTTTCTTGTACGTTTATTTTGTTAGATAATGTACCTTTTGCTAGGGGTGATCGGGTCCAAGGTGGGTAGAGTCTAGACCTGGACTCTATATCCGACCCTGTTATAACTGGTTCCCTTTTTTTGGACCCTATACCAGACCCTGTTTGTATTAGACCCTGTACCCGACCCACCTTGTTTTTCCGATCCGGTTTCAGGGTCAACCTTGTTTCCATTGGAACTTATTTTGCAATCTCCCTATATCCTATACGATTTCGAATTTTATATTAATACGCGAGAAAATAATGTAATCCTCATAATTTGTATCGAAACATTAAGCACTTGTAATAAATAAATACATGAATTTTTTGACTAAACGAAAAATTAAGAATCCACATGGCTAATTATAATAAATAAAATCATAAGACAAAGAATTAGCAACAAACATGGGTCTAATATTAGTTTTATTCTCACAACTACTACATGAAACTACTCATTTATGCAAGCATAAATCCTCCTACAAAATAAAAAGGGAAAATTTCAAAAAATGACATGAAGTACCCTTATTTTTTTAAATAAGGGCCTAAAGTGGACTTTGTTTCAAATAAGGACCTGAAGTGGCTTTGATTGTTTCAAATAAGGCCCTGAAGTGGCTTTGGTTGTTTCAAATAAGGACCCGACCTCGCCGATCACCAGCCAGTTAAATTTTCTGACCGGTCAAGGGTGTTTTCGTCATTTGACATTTTCACTTTTTTTTTTCCTTTTTTTGTTCTTCTTCTTCCTCTTCGTCGATGGCGGCCGGCCACCGACGATGCCCACAGAGCTGGGCGAGGGTCACCCTCGCCAGCTGCTGGTAAGGGCTGGCGAGGCCATCCCTCGCCTGTGGCCGGCGTGGGTGGCCCTCGTTGGCAAGGGTGACCCTCGCCCAGCCCTCTGTGGGCATCGCCGGTGCTTGGCCGGCCACCAGCAATGAGGAAGAAGAAGAACCAAAAAAAAAAAAAAAAAAAAGGAAATAAAAAATGGAAGGAAAAAAAGGCGGAAAATGGCAAATGATGAAAATATTCTTGACTCCCGAAAAGTCGGTCCTTATTTGAAACAAATATAACCACTTTAGGTCATAATTTGAAACAACATCCACTTCAGACCCTTATTTTAGAAAGTGATGCACTTCAGGTCTTTATTTGAAATAAGATCCACTTTGGGCCCTTATTTGAGAAAAAGATAGCACTTCGGGTCCCATTTTGGAATTTTCCCAAAGAAAAATTAGGTGAGCCAATCCACGTGGTACACAAGAATTTGGCGGTGACGAACACCGTCCGTCCGTCGAACAGTGCGAGAGGGAGCTGATGAGGGAGGGAAGCAAGTGAGGAAGAGGAACAACGAAGGAGGAGTACCATGCGTGTTTGAGAGAGCCAAGAGGAAAAATGTCGTGTGATTGTGGGAGTAAGAATAGAAATAAGTGGAAAAAAATAGGGTTTTGGACCTATACTTACAAAACCAGATTCCCAAACCGGTTCTTGGGTGGGTAATCAATCGGACACGGTTCCCAGACCGGTTTAAACCGATTTCGAATTTTGGAACCGGTCCTCGGACAGGTTTCAACGGAACTGATTCCTGACCCTATTTTCCGGGTGGGCCGATCCGGTTCCTGGATATACCCGGTCCGGTTGCACACCCCTACCTTTTGCATGACCAGTTGCATGTCCTGTCTGAACTTCCTTGTGAATAATTACTAATGCAGCTTTTTGACTTGGCGATAATATTGTTTAATATGTTCCTTTAGGGGTTTTGTGGAATTGAATTCAAATCTTATGTATCCAGTGTATGAATCCAGCTGCTCTCTTGTTAATATATCGTGGTGTTCTGCTTAGGGGCTGCGCTCTGGGTGAGTTTCTTACCGAAGGAGATACATCTGGTGGCCTAAGAAAGTCAGTTGAGGAGTTACAGGAGCATGACCCTGAAGCATTAGATCTCTGCCGAAAATTGGCTGATCACTACTCTAAACAGCTGTTTCAGATCTACAAGAACAATGAGGACCCTTTTTTCTTTCCTTCTTGAAGCCTGTTTGAATGCTAATGATGAAGTTAGAGGACATCTTTGCCGTCTGGACAAAGATTTTTGTAACTATTTGTGCTTTGAGTTGAACCACAGTGCGAGTCTTGTGGAAATTAGATGGATATGTATAGGTTAGATATTTGCTTTAAAAAGCATAGGGGCTTGTATATGTGCCGTGTCATGTATAGCAGAAGTTGACGGCGTGGTTGTATCAATGTCGTATGTATGCAGTTTGCTGATTAACGAAGGCAGTAGCTTTTCTCATCCAGTGATTTATTGTTGTTATTCCTTCTCTGATTCTGCTTCTGGTTAAACATTATCGATTTGCGGAGTTTCTACGATAAAGAGGAGGACGAGTCCCACTGTACTCTCAACTAATGCTATGATCTTACCAGGTAAATTTTAAATATTTTCCTCCTCGTTTGCACCAGTGGTGACGGCCTTTTCTAGCCCTCCCTGTACTGTAATCTGTAATTTTTCAAATTATTACTTTAGAGTAATCATTTATTACATTCTAGAGCAGAGGACCAGGCGGCATAAGAAATTAATAAATGAAAGGAAGGACAAAGGTGGTTGGTGACCACACACAACAACTCCAAATACTTTTGCACGTTTGACGTTGGCACGGAAACAATGGCATCCGGCATCCGCCGACTGGCAATTGCTTTCTGTTTGGCACTTCTCTCACCATACAAACACTAGGGTTGAGTTTTACAGCAATTCAATACAAAAACACATAAAATAAATGAGGCCTTTCTATTTTTGTGAGTGAAGTTAAGAGGTTTAGGTGGAGTGAAAACTTCTCTATTTCCTAGTAATAAAAATATACGGAGTCCTGGGCCTTCACGTGCAACTGTACAAACGGTCTGCAGAAAATTTTTGCATATTAAAAGGGTTTTGAGGCAAACACTTTCTCAAGCTCTCACTCACAGAGACAGAGAGAGAGAGACAGAGAGAGAGAGAGGGGATGGACTCATCAAATGGTGCTTACAAAGTAGGAGCAATGCGGTCTCGGGAAGAGAGAGCGAGGAACGCCAACGGCGAAGATCGTGGCTTTCAAATGCCGCTGCATTACCCGAGTTACTCCAAGTCGGACTACGAGAACATGCCTGAATGGCAGCTTGATCGCCTTCTCTCCGAGTACGGGCTCCAAAGCTCAGTTGTGGCGGCCGGAGACATCGAGCGGAAGAGGAAGTTCGCCATCGGAACTTTCCTCTGGCCTCCTCAGCACTAGGAAGCTAGCTCAGCTGGTACAATCTTGCTGTTTCATGTTCGTGTTTCCATGGCGCCGTACTTTCATTTATAATGCGGTACATGTATGAGCTGTTTTTGGTGGATGTTGTAGCTCCCCAGGATGCAATAAAAAAAATTATGCAATAAAAAAAATTACTTTTGAGAGTCAATTGTTTTGCATTGTTCCATGAACTATGACAATTCTTCTGAAACAGTTCTATGATTCAAGAGTTTAATTAGACGGAGAGGGCAAAATATTGAGATGGCTGAGAAAACCAGTTAGCAATCCACTCATATTTTCTCTGACTTGCATATTCAACGAGATAGATTCAGAATTCACTCACCTAAGATGAATCTTAGGACATCAATCAAACATGACATCTTGATGGACGAGTCGAGTTCAGTCACACATATTGGACTCAGACTTGGAATAGAAATTTGGCCCTTCTAAGTAAACATGGTGCCTACAATGGCATCCAAATTTACCAATTATTATCTAGTCCAAAAGCAAGAAAGGGGTTCACCGACGATTTTTTCATGAGTTTTAGTTAAATCGAAAAGGCCAACGGGACTAATTAATACCAATTGTTCCTATGATAACGCCTAAACGATGGATGCTCTGAAAATGGGTGGTTCGACACCTGATTGATTTTGCAGCCTACATTAATAATGCTCGTCGTTACCGTATACTTACAGGAACACAGCTGTAGGGATAACAAAACAGTACACACACACACACACACACAATAGATGCGTAGGTGTACATATGGCAAATAATTTATACCCCTAATCTAAAACGGGAAATATGAAGGGCCCGTAAAGACACAGCTCACAAGAACAGAGCAGCAGCACGCAAAAAAGGGCTGTGTTTTTTTCTAGATTCCCAAAAACGACAACTCACGACCAGCAGCATCGTCCATAATGCATCAGTACCTCAACATCGATCGATTCATTGCTGGTTCCTCCTCAGCTTTTTCTTTCTTTCCCCTTTTTAATTTCGTTTTAAAGATCCCCCTAAACGTGCGGGTGGACCAAGCATCTCTGTTTTCCAGAAATGGACACGAATCGAACCCCCCCTCCTCCTGCATGATCTCTCACCTATAAAGTTTCCACTCCATTCGCGAACGGGACGAGATCTCCGTATTTCCTAACAAAAGAAAAAAAAAGAGGTCTCTCTCTCTCTCTATCTCTCCTCTAGCGCTCGTCGAAGGAAACACTCGAACCATTCCTATATTTCGCGACGAAGTTAGCAGGGGAAGGTAGAGAGAGGAACACGCGCAAGAATGGGCGTTTCTAAGGTCAATGTCGGAGTGTTCGCCATCATCGTCATGATGTACGCCATCATGTTGCCCACGGCTCGTGCCCAATATCCGGCTCCGGCTCCGGCGCCCGCCAGCGACGGTCCGTGACTTTCTTTCCCCCCACCCTTGATTCCCCCCTGCTTTTTTCTATTCAGCTTTCGTCTGTAATTTCGAAAGTAGGTAACTAGCGAAGAATGATGCGTGATGGGTAACAGCGAAATTGACGATTGACCCGCAAAAGGAGATAAAAATTCGATCTTGATGTTTGCTGGTGTTGGTGGTCGGACGTGCAGGGACGTCGATAGACCAAGGGATAGCGTACGTGCTGATGCTGATAGCCCTCATCCTCACGTATCTCATCCATTGATGTCGCTGACCGATGCCTCCCCCCCAATCGGCATCACCATCAACATCAACATCAACATCAACCATCGACATCATCCACTGTTCGTTCTCAAATGGTCTCTCCAGACGAAAAGGGCGATCCACCGGTTTGGCGTTGCAACGCAGGACACGAAGCTTCCTTTTTTTTTTTGCTTAATTTTATTTTAAGGTCAGAGGAGACGAAACCTAAGCATATTGGTATTTTTATTTTCTTTTTTATTTTTTTTCTTTTTCTTAATTTGTGTCTGGCTAGGGTTGATTGAGTGTGTCTGGAGATTGGTGTGAAGGGACCGGGTTGAATCTTTTGTGACAGGAGAGCGGCCGGGCAGAAAACATATTTTTTCTTTATGTATAACTTGATTCTTTTTTACTTGTTTCATCATGATTATGGGATTATTTATCTTCTTTATTTTGGGCAACATTGATATTTTGAAATGGAAATAGATTTCCAATGGAAGAAAGAAAGAGATTACAATTGCGAACCTTATCATATTATCCTGAATTTAAAATAGAGCAAATATTCTCTTGATTAGAAAGATTTCTATATGTTTTGTAACGCCCTCCGACACTTCCTTCTATTGAATGTGTGATGGACTCTTATGTTCATTGTAGTCACTTTTGCCATCCTAAAAAGATACCAAGACATTATTTGAGCCCTCAAGATGCTGTGTTCAAACAATCAAAAGGCTTAGGACATTAAATGAGCGTCGAGGTGTCATGCTCAATTGATCACACACTTACTTCATTCTTGCTACGATATTATTCTGAACCAACCAACATCATCCGTGCTTCTATCGTTGAAGATTCTTGCTACGATATCATTTCTGAAACAACACGATCCGTTCCAGCAAAGCATTCACGGAACGTCCGTTTTGGAGTGGATATTGCATTTATGAGCAATGGTACAAACCCCTCTATCTCAAATTACACAAGACCCGAGATGTTGCAGAGTGGAAGAAATGTAATCCTACGTATAGTCATGCAACCAGGAAGTCAAGACATAAATCCAGTACAGGCAAAAATGCTACGGGGCTGTTCACGATTTCCACGCCCTATCGATTAACCCCACCATCTTTCCAGCAAAAAGTTAATCGCAGCACCTTCTTTGGTTGCATTATTTATCTCCTATCCAACGCTGCATGGAAACCACCAACACAAGCACATTATTCTTAACCATGCACAGAAAATACAATGCAGACCAGCAATCAAACGCCCCCAATGCTCACCCAGTTGCTAACTCCAACATCCTGCGTGAAAGCTAAAGCAGCTAATTCTACCATCCTGACTCTCACGGGGTAATAACTATTCAAATACATTATACCAAACTTCAAACTCAAAAACCTCGCCCTCTCATCATGTATTGACCCTACATTTCGGTAAATGACTCAACTTCTACACTATTCGGTGGCATCAGTGTCCAAGTCACTAATTCCGCATAATAACATTCCGCATAATAACATATCATCTGCAGCCACCCACAAATTTCCCCAATGCTAACCTGTAAAGGGCAAAAAATTGCCACGAGAGATCTCATGTCATCCAATTCTGTGAAGACTGGGGATATGATTATATTAGGCTTGAGGGCAACCAACCCAAAAAGTGCTCAAAACATCAAAACTCTACAAAATTTCTGCCCATTTGTGAGCATTCAAAACTCAATGGAACGAACATCCCTTGTGAGGAAAGAGAGTAAAAAGCTGTACTTTGGCTACAATGCCAAGAATAAAAAAAAAGATGAGAATTGCTTATTTCCGTCTGCCTTCTGTATCACAAGGAGGTCAATAATCTGTGGGGAGGTCTATGTTTCTCAAGTCAAGTCAGAACGTGATGCTTCCGTTGGTGGTCACTCCTCAAGGAGACAAAAAGTCAAGACCAGCCTGCTATAAGCCAAATCATGAAGTTGCATACTGGGTGTGCAGGACATGCTTTGCAACTTCGTAGAAGGATACCACAATGCCTACAGAAGGCCCTGCACGGCCAACACGAGGACCAGCTCCAGTTAAGAGTCCCTTCAAGCCTCCATCCCTGTAACGCGAAAATTCAATACCAATCACAAGATTAGTAGTCAAACACTAATGCTGGCCACTTTCCCATCAGACCCATCAGACAGGTCTTTCTGTGGCACTATGTAGGTGAACTGCAAACTCAGCATTCCAATAACAAACGATATTTAAGCCTTATGGATATCCTACTTAGTGCAGAAAATACAGGAGGAATAAAATACTTAAAGAGTTTCTTTACCAAAAGCTAGATTTACATAGAAGTAAGAGAAATTTCTTGTGCATCTACCCATGCAGCACCTCATAGTTTTCTCTTTTTTCCATAAATAAATGAAAATTCCTCAGGTCAAGTATGTACACATTCAACCAAGGAGCCATATCAAGCAGGATGAGGATTTTGGATAAGAACACGTCAAATATCACATGAAGGTTATAAAATCTCCAAAACATGCCGTGTAAATTATAGGTACCTCCAAATCTCCACTAAAGTCTGCCTTGTCGTCATTTTCAACGCCCTCATTGGATCCTTCTGGAAAAATATGAAGGAGAAAGTTGGCATCAAATCAAAGACAGAAGTTTATTTACAGGACAATATAACTTCATACACATACTATTTTGCAATACTATTGTGCAATAAAAGGTTACGGGGCTTTCCATCAGCATATCAAAATCATCCACAACTTATCCACATAATCCAATCTAAATGACCCACCAAAGATATTTCTCAAGCAGATTAATTTTTTAGCACATACCAACTAACAGGTAACCAAAATCACTTGAACATGCATGTGCTTTCAAAGTTTCTAGTTTTAAGTTTCAAATCCCTAAATAAACTCCCTAGCAAGATAACTCTGACATGAAATAACGAACCTCTATCTGCCTTCTTGTCTTGGCCACATCAAAAGGACATGTAGCAGCTGCGGCAAGACTTCCTGCTACAAATCCAGCGGAAAAATTAGCTCCAAAGACGGCAAATGCACTAGCTTCATCACCAATGGTCCCAAGCAGTTTTCTCCTAATCTGTAATCACATAAATCAAGATCAGATTCAAGAGAGAGAAGAACCAAGGAGATGAAAAAACCTGCAACATGTCAAATTGCAGCATCGAAGTTGAGAGAGAGAGAGAGAGAGCTCACAGGTTCAAGTGTCGACCAACAGATTGCTGAGAAAGGGACATCTCGAGCAAGCTGTGCTCCCATGCCCGTCCACAGAACACGGTAGTTTTGTACTGTAATGAAAAGGTGCCCATCAGCATTCCACAGTACACACTCCCTCTAAAACCCACATGCTGAAAGACTTCCGGAGAGAGGAGGAGTGGGGAATAAAATGTCAAATTGCCAATCTACTCACAGGTGTTCGGTGTATTACTTGTGCCTCTGACATGAGACACTACTTCAAATAGAGTTCTCA
The DNA here is from genome assembly GCA_017140595.1 of Eucalyptus curtisii. NCBI lineage: Eukaryota > Viridiplantae > Streptophyta > Magnoliopsida > Myrtales > Myrtaceae > Eucalyptus > Eucalyptus curtisii. Next base: position 2,533,179 of record CM029504.1, on the reverse strand, counting down.
ATACCCCAGGAGGCTTCTTGCCAGTTTCTGTTGCCTGAAAAGCCTGGCATGGAAAAACCAATTAAAAATGCAATAAACACTGATGTATAAAAATAGAATATAAAGTCGGAAATTAAACCAGACTAAGAAAGTATATAAAAACTATAAACCAAACTAGAGCAAAAAAGAAAGTACACCATCCACAATTAAAAGAAAACCACCGATGCTCATGATACCATCAAGCTTAGAAAATACACAGCCAATGTGAAGCACCAAAGACATCTGTGCCAATCTACTCTTGAGAATTATCTAAAACTAAACTACTCTTGAATCTTGAGAGATAAAATTAAAAAGCAAGATGCAAACATAGAATACCTGCATGCGAGTTCTGGCCAGTTCAATGGGGTAGCAACTTGCACAAGCTAAAGAGCGAGCTAGTGACCCCGCAATTAATGGAACATAGGGCGTCAGGCTAGGTGCAAGCAAGGCAGTGCGATCTTCTAATAAGTTGCGGAATACATCATAGCAAGGCAAGTATATTCCCACCTGACCAAAAGAGAAAACGATTGGAAATAAGCAAATGAACAGGAAATTATTCGATGAATTTGTACATTTCTTCAGAAAATCAATATATTGAAGTGAAAGAGGCTTACTGTTGGTACAGCCAATGCAAGGCCTGCATTGGTGCCTCGCCACAGCCTTGAAAATCCTTCCTGCAAAAAGCAATTCCACATAAGTGATGGAAAATCAACCAAGAAAAACAAAAGACTTGGCCTTAAAATGGCAGTGAAGTGTAAAGCTACGGTGTGTCTCACTCAAATCATTTAAGAAAGGCATAAAGTATGAAATTTACCCATTAAAACCAGTAATTAACAACAGTCGTGCAAACCTCTCAGGCTCGCCAACAAGAGAAGGTTTTAAACCTATAAAAAGCATCACTAGGTTGATGTTCCACAAACCAACCTGTCGAATTATTTTGTACCAGACATCTAGAGTCCCTTTGTACTGAAAACAATCTGGAGGACATATTGACACCGTGCCGTGCACTCCAGCACGTGTGCAAGACGGAGAACATCTCAGATCCGCAAACATCTAAAGCAACAGAAACCAAGAAAAATCAACAGCAGGTCCTTAATTGAACGAGTCAAAAACAAAAAACACCCAAAATGGCAGAACAAAGCAAAGCCACATAAAAGGTGCATGTTTACCATATTTGGCCCAAAAAATGCCATGCGACTTGTGATATTACTCAATGGATGGGAATAAGGAACCCCAGCAGCTTGCGCCTGCAACCTTGTCTGATAAAGAAAATGATTCAGGGGCAAAAAACAAAATCCAACAGATGAAAGAAGCATTATAAATTAAGACAAAAAGAAAATTGTAAAAGCTGAAGATATCACATTTGAAGTTTACCATTAACAAAATATATACTTAAGAAATAAATTCCACATTATCATAAGCTAGAAGAAAATACCAAGTAAAAAGTTATCCAAAAGATCAGATCAGCTTCCCAACTAGAAGGTGATTAACAATTAGTGGATACAGAGGCAATAAAATTAGAAAGACTTGCAAGATATGTTAACCCATTTAGAGCATGAGGAATGGAGGATATTAAATGATAGCTCCTTCTGCTACTATAAGTTGATTCACAGATGTTAGAGATAAAAAATTCCCCAATCCAACAGCATGGGCTCAAAGACATAAGAATGCCACTCTATATATTTCCCATATTAATCGTGACACTGATCTATGGAAGTCAAAACAGAGAAAGAACCAGGACTTAAATCTCTAAATGGTCTGAAATCCATGGAAATTGCAATAATCTTCACTTCAACAATGGCAGCTCCTCCACAGAGAACGTATACAATTCACAATTTCACAGAATTCATCTTATTTTGAAGATTTCCTCTCAATCACCTAATAGATGACCATAAAGCAGCACAATGAATGAACAATCATCAAAGAAAGTCCGAAAATCTCAGAAAAAAGCAATGGTAGTATGACCTGGTTCAAAATGGAATCTCACTAAACCAAAAGTGCATCAAGCCATTGAGGAAACAGGGAGAGAAATAGGATAAGTGTCTATAGCCGAAGGTCAACAGGGAAAAACTTATAACAACAGATACACTCCTTCAAAGCATGACTGGGGCTTCAGTCATTCTTAGGCAACATGCTTGCTAGCTCAAGAACAAGCTAACCTTGGCAACATCAAGAGGGTTGACAACTATGGCCGATAAAAATGCTGCACCGGCTGCAGAAAACGCTCTCTCCGCAAAACCTAATTTTTCACCCGAAGCACCTGTCATATGCCGATCCTGTGCACCAGAAAATTCCTTCATCTCCCTACCATGGACAGGTGATTCCAACACCAGCATATTGTGCCTGTCAATTAGGATGCTCGAAGACTGATCCGTGTTCATCCACGGGTCATTTGTTCGCTCAGAATGCTGCACCACCCCGGTATCCCCACTGTCCAGAAGACTACGTTCTCTACTCATCTCACAACTGAAATGATTGCAATTAGAATCAGTAGGGATTTAAGGAATTATGACGAGGCTGACAATCGCACAAATAACTATAAAACACGAAAAGTTCATTGATTACGGTATCTCTAATTCGTCTTCGAAATTTACTGCCCTTTTCCCTTGATTTCATAAAGCAAGGAATGAAAAGATCGCTGCTTTGATGGGACTAACATTACTCAGAATTGACGAAAAATGGAAAAAACACTCGACCCCAAAAAAAAAAAAAAAAAAAAAAAGAAAAAAACTTATGGGTTCTTCTCGTTATAGAGATTACCACATTAGAAACAGGAAAGACGATTCTCCAGGATCAAACAAGCCTCTACCCTTTTCTTGTTTTTTCCTTTTTTCTCAGTTGAAGACCAACCCAAAATCGGTCCGTCTCAATGCACTAACGCAAAGGGGCAAACACGAGAAATAGAAACAGCTAGCGATTCCCTCCGCCGATTCAAGCGGTCTTCTCTAGGGTTCAAGCGAAGAAAGCAAACCTCAAACTCCCCCGGAACGAGACGCTGCCGTGCCCCCTTCCCAACGGTTTCACGCGACCAATCGAAAGGCAAAGAACAAATCAACGCACCCCGTTTTTCAAGGCCCGTCGCGAGCGCCTTCCCTTTTTTTTTCTAAGTCCGACCCCCCCAAAGAATTCCTTGTAGAAGAGGCAAAGAAGAAAAACACATGGAAGGAGGGGGAGGAGGAATGCGCACCTCTAGCGACGGCAGCGCGAAAGCGACCGGTCGATGACGACGGCGATGACGAAGGCGATGACGAAATTGACACGAAAAGGAGCTTCACTGTTTCATCGGACGGACCGTAGATGGAGGATGAAGAAGAAGAAGAAGAGGAGGAGGCGAGAATTCCAGTGGCGATCGTATCGATCCCCGTCGCGGCAGCCACCACCACCGATCGAAATCACTGGTCGAAGCTCCACAAGCGGGGAGCGATTTCAGGCCTCCTAAAAAATGGGGTGCGAATTTTTGGGGGATTTATCTATTTATGCGTTCGCCTTCGTTTTTTATTTATTTATTTTTACTTGAGTTGCTTCTAGGTCTTTCTGCGGCGCGCGAGGCTTGGCGAGATTTGCGTGGGCCTTTTTTCAGCCAGCTGGCGTTTTCAAATTTTTTTTTAATATAAATTATATTCACCGGGATATAAATACTCCAAATTTTCTTTATATCAGCAAAACTCTTTACATCAATGATCTAAACTTTTGTCACGCTAATACAAGTTTTGAAATATCGGTGGACATAACTAATTTATGATTTGAAGTGCCGCTGTCTTGATGGATTTGGCTCAGGATTATTATTTGGTGTTTTTCGATCTGTCGAGATTTGTTTTCCTTTTTTATGACCGGGGAAATTAGTATGGGAGGTGCGATTTTGGGGATTTTAATTTGATGTCCAGTTTAGGCGGGTGATGCGAATGAATTAATTCTTATTTTCCGGCCGGGCTAAAGATGATCATCCCCCCTCCCCCCCTTTTCTTTTTATTTCCTATTGGAGAGATTATCATGCGGGGGAAAAATTTCTTGGATTTATATTTTGTTTCTTCTTTCCTATTATAGACAGTTCAGGAAAATTCTATTCTTGATTAGGAAAAGACGGTTCTAATCTTTTCAATATGGAGAAAATCAATGACGCACGGGGATTGCGATTTTGTTCGGGCGATTTCTGACGGAAAACTTCGGTGTCGCATACGATGGATATGGAAAGATAAGTTTTATGAACGTGAAGTAAGGTGAGTCCATCTTTTTTGCCAAAAAAAAGAAAAAAACTGCATCTTTCTACACAACGACGGTGGTTGAAATATCATCTCCTTTTCGAACATAAATTTCGATGATGTGTACTTAACTATAAGTTCAATGTTTGATCGTCCGTGCGACGAAATCGTCCTTTTCATTGAAGGGGGACTTATATTTGCCTACTGATTTTAATGCAAAAGAAATTATAATTAGCTCATTAGATATACTGGGACTAGTTTATAATGGGATGACTGTACGTCAAAAAAGAGATTTATTGAACAAAGTTTTTCTTTTGTAAATGGTAAGAGAGATTTTTTTTTTTTTCACTGCTTAAATGTTGTGATCACCAATCAATTTTTTAAGTTGTTTTTTGGATTAATTATTTCGAACTAGTCCAAACTTTGTGGAAGGGTCTAGTACAAAACTCTACGTGAAAGCCCGTACATGGTCGAAAGCTTAACATCCACAGAACTGCGCATAGCTCTTGGGCTTTGGCAGCTCGACCGTCAATTCAAAAGTCCGTCCGTCGTTTTGATGTGTTTGATTCGAAGCATTTTTCGGCTCGTGGCACTAGACCGGAACCGCTCACAAGTTCGACAATGAAGTGTGCCCGTGAATTAGTTTGATTGTTATAAAACAATTATTGAGTCACATCATAAATTATATTGGGAATATTATCTACTTCAACCTTAAACTTTTCAATTTTGTCATTTTAACTTTAAATTTATGAGTGAAATTTTAAAAGTCATTTTGGCTAATTTTGGTCGGAAAATCACCGACGTTGTGATATACCACTTAAAACAGTGGCTATGACTAAATTGCTTACCAGTAATTTTCAGCAAAAATTGGTTAAGATGACTGTATTGGAATTTTGTGAAAAGGGTTAAGACTAAAGCTCCGTTTATTTTGCGGAAATTGTAGCATTTCTAAAAAAATGTTTTCCGGATAGTTATTTTCAAGGAAGATTTAATTATTTTCAAGTATTCAACCGAAATTTGAAAAGAAGCGGAAAATATTTTTCACTATTTGGTAAGTAAATTTTTTTCCTTCATGCACTCTTTTTCAATAATTTTTTATTATTTTACTTTTATAAAAGATAATTTTAATTATTTTTTATATTTCAAAAAAAGTGATTTTAAAATTATATTATAATTTTTTTTTCTTTTCTTTGTTTTTGTCTTCTTCTTCTTTAGTAGCCAGCGATCGGCGATCGGCCAAAGGTGAGCTTGAACTCACCCTACATCGGTGAGAGAGCTTGGGCTTATTGCTCACCAAATCGGTGAGCCGGAGGATCGCACTCACTCGAGGCTCGAACTCGCCGCTCACTCCTGCTCGCTTGGCTCACTATTGATTGAGTGAGCGGCAAGCCTCGAGCTTGCCAAAGGGCGGCGAGCTTGAGGCTCACCTTGTGGCTCGAGGCTCACCTATGGCCAATCGCCGGCAATAGTTGTGGCCGACGACTAGCCAAGCCAAACTTTTTTTTTAAAAAAAAAAAGAGAAATAAAGAGAGAGAAAAAAAGAGAATTAAAAAATGGATTTTTTTTAAAATGAAAAAAGAAAAAGAAAGATGAAAAGGTTAACATGAGTGTGAGATAACAAAAAGAATTAAAAAATGGATTTTTTTCTCAAATGAGGAAAAATAAAAGAAGAAAACATTTTTCTTTATATTTTCCCAAATAATTCATTTTTCGTGAAATGAATATCGGAAAATGCAGAAAACGTTTTCCTTTTATTTTCCCAAAAACAAATAGCCTATAAATTGATAAAATTAAAAAATTTATAACTAAAATGCTATCCATGTAGTAAGTTAGGATTAATTGGATAAGTTTCCCAATTATATCGTTTTATGTATCATTGCCAGTGGATGTAGTTTAAGGCTAAAGCACACGGGAGTTAGATACTCCATTGTTTGCATGCTCTTGTTTGATTAGAAAGGACAAGAGAAACAATGCTTAGGGCGCAACTAAAGTAAACACAAACCATCGAGAATCAAACCATCCCTAGGTTCATCGAGCTCAAATGATACTCATTTACGTTTCTCACATGTTCATCGATGTAGTTACTCAATTGGATTTATGTGTTATTTGAGTTATTGCTCTTATTTGTTCCGATGAAAAAATTTCCGCAAATTGACTTTTCCCAGAATGAACACACCTGACCCTTATTTTATGAAGTTAGCGTTTTGAATTTCGGAAAAGCCGAGAAATCGACCTGAATATAGCTCATAAGCAACTCAATCCATGTGGTTTTCCCAAGTTTTTTTTCTTTAATCTAAGTTCGGTACGTCACGCATAATATTCCTTTTCAGAGTAGCCTCCAAGACAAAAAAAAAAAAAAAAAAAAAAAAAAAAAGTTGGAGAATTCGCCCGCATAGACAAATAAGGAACATTGTTATGGAAATTTCCACATTCTTGCTTTATCCGTGAATATTCTCGTGAATATATTGCCAGGAAATTGCTGAGTAATAATGTGGACCTGCTCATTTAAATCGATTTCCCGTGCCACGTGGAACATTTATCCCATTGAATTCACACTCTTTTTAGTTAATACCTAAAATAAACTAATGCCATATTATTCACTGCAGATTAAGTTATATTGCTTCGTATCCAAAAAATATATAATATTCCCGTGTTCTAGTGTCACTAAGTATCACAAATCTGATAGTAAAAAAAAAAAAAATGATCAACGGCTCTCCATTTTTCAGCTTTTGTAAATTAGCAATTTTCATATTGACTCGCCGATTTTTTATGTGTAGGACTTACTCTTGCTTCATTATTGATTTTCGTATGAAGTTATCAGGCTAAGTTGGAGTGACTAATCAAATTCTGTCATATTAAATTATCGATTACTTTTCTATCATCAACTTTCGCTTGACATGCTTACTATTTACAAAAGGGTAATGGAAATCACGTGAGATTGTTAAAGTAGGATTTATTACCCAGGCTTACGAAAAAAAAAAATAGAGGTGGTAACTACAAACATTTCGGGAGATCAACAAATCAGAGAGCGAAATCCATTATTCATCTGATAATATTTTCAAAATATTTGAAGAATAACTATTGTTTATGTAATGATTTAGAGAACACTACTAATAATGTACAAATACACACCTACTAATCTGGCTATGTGAGAATTATATCTCCCCGACAGCGGATAGGATTTGAAAATCCTAAATAATAGGTGACACAATGTTGTGACATTGTACACCTTGGCCTTTCCACAGCTGGAAGGAACCGTGTAGTTCCACAACTCACTTTTTTTTTTTTTCTGCAGGTAATCCAAAAATTCGAAGAACTTTCCATGCAAATGGACATCCAAACAACGGGTCTTGCTAGGAGAACGGTAGCGTTATTCTCTGAGAATAACCGTGCCTTGTGGACCATAAATTCCCAGTCAATGAGAATGGCAACCAGCAAAACAAATTTGGAAAAAAATCATAGTAGAAAATTCTCTATATTAAATAATAATTATTTTTTCCATTAAAGAAGATGAAAATTCCTGCCTAGCCCATTGATACTTTGCATGACTACTGAAATATAAAATTCCACTCTTTTGTAGAGTACTTGCGAAAATATTTTCACTAATTCTAAATATAATAAAAGTCAAATTAGCAAGCCACACATGCATTTTGACTTAATTTAATAGATTTCAAAATATTTCACCTAATAAGTGAAAAATTTTGAAAGTTGGCTAGCATGGTAAAAAAGTGGGGTTGTACAAAAGAAAAAAGCATTGAGGTAAAAAATTTTAATCAAATTCAATATACTTAAATTTTTAATATAAAATTCATTTTTATTAGTCACAAGATGATCCTAATTTCGATTATTCAGTTAACTTTGCATAACTTGGGCCATGATGGCTTTAAGCTATGTAAATTAGGTATTCAACTTTTTATTTTGATAATCGTATTTATTTTGTTCATTGATGAATATTTTCATTTAAGATTGTAAGCGTGAAAAATGTTTAATCATAGAAGTGTTGTTAATAGAAATCCAACATTTATTTTGTTTTATAGTAAAAACATGCAAATCCTTCTTTGTAAATTCTATGTGAAGATATTTTATGTTGATGATGTTTCTAGTAAGTACTGTTTTCTCGTTTTTATTTGATTTATTTTTTTATTTATTGAATTTCCTTGGTGGGACCCACCAAATGTCACAGTTCTCTCAAGGAGTTCGGTCTCCTTGAGAAAATTTGTGGTGGGGGCGGCACCGTTACTTGGAGAGTAACGGTGCCGTCACCTTCTCATTTCCCTCCGAACAACTATTCATTGCATCCGTTTGATCCCTCTCAAAACGACAACCTTAGCCAAAGTAAAAAAACGGTTGATTGTATTGGGAGTCCTAAAAATTTGCCTTATTTTCGCTCCCGTGGTCATTGATAAGCCGATGAAAACTTATTAAAAAACCCAAAATATTCAGAAAAAAAATAGTGATATTGCAACCCGACAAGTACTTGGATAACTCAATCCAAAGAAATAGCTGCATAAACCCAATGCTTTGGGATGATAATGAGATCCCAACAGTCTCTAAACTCGACCATGAACAATCGATCTTCAGTGTTAAAATAAGTTAGGAAATACAAAGAATACCAAATTTTGCACTATGCTTATAATATGGTGTCTCGGACTCTCGATCAAACACTTTCACCCCAACTATGATAACCATTTCGCCCTAATTAAAGTAGTAAGTAGGTTCTACTGAGGACTTATTCATTATATGCCTTGGCTAGATATTTCAGCCGAACTCTTCGAGGGTTTTAACCCTAGTTAAAGTCGTAAGGAGCTTAGGACGCTCGACCTGAGCTTTCGCAGCCATTCAGCAGATTGTCTTTTACGATGATCACATCGCACCACATCCCCTTCGTTTGATACGAACCATGCACGGACAACCCTTGGCCAATCAACCTTCGAGTGATGAATCGATAATCGCGATATCGATGTTCAGATGGAATATGCTTGGCGATACCCACCTCGTTGTTTACTCAAAGGCATAGGCCAAAACGCCAGCGTCCGGACATCATTCCGTGGTCGCTTTCCTTCGCGACCTCCTACTATAAGACGGACCGGAGAACAAGGGCGACCACCAAAGACGATCGAGCCATTTTCGATCAAGAGCCGAGAGAGAACAAAGTTATCAATGGCTTCCAGCAGTTTAGCAGTTCTGCACGCTCTCGACACGGCTCACACGCAATGGTACCACATCACGTCCATTGTAATCGCAGGTAATGCTGGCTATGAACTTTGTGCTAAGGTCGTGGTTTATTTAAACCTTGCGTACGTAATGAATAGCTCCACCTCGGAGATTTCATAAAGCTTTTCGAGGGGTTCGAGTTGAAACTCCAACAGTAGAGAAGGAGGAAGCCGGTTGAAACTCCGACGGTAACAAGAGTGTCATGTTCTAGGCTCTAGAGAAAGCTGGTCTGAGCGCATCCTAGTTAGAAAAGATTATCGACGAGATTATAACCGGGGAATCATTATAGATCCTCCGAACTCGTGTAAAGGTTATCGATGTATTGCCGTATTCTATATACGATGACTCTTTCTGAAACAACTTCCTGGCTCTGTAACTGTAGGTATGGGCTTCTTCACGGACGCTTACGACCTGTTTTGCATCACCCCGGTCACGAAGCTCTTGGGTCGCCTTTATTACTTAGATCCTTATTCAGCAACCCCGGCGAAACTCCCAGTTGCGGTCAACAACTTCGTAATCGGCGTTGCCCTGATAGGGACCCTAGCGGGTCAACTTTTCTTCGGTTTGCTCGGTGACAAGTTCGGTCGCAAACGAGTCTACGGGATCACCCTCATTCTTATGGTCATATGTGCCATTTGCTCCGGCCTTTCTTTCGGATCCACTGCAAAATCCGTCATGACCACACTCTGCTTCTTCAGATTCTGGCTAGGATTCGGGATTGGCGGCGATTACCCTCTCTCCGCCACCATCATGTCCGAGTACGCAAACAAGAAAACTAGGGGCGCTTTTATAGCTGCGGTCTTCGCTATGCAGGGTGTCGGGATTATTTTCGCAGGACTCGTTTCCATGATCCTTTCCGCACTGTTCCTCAGCTACTGTAACGCCCCAGCATATCATGACAATCCTGTGCTTTCTACACAACCAGAAGCGGATTTCTTATGGCGGATCATCCTCATGCTTGGAGCTTTACCGGCCTTACTGACTTACTATTGGCGAATGAAAATGCCTGAGACCGGTCGGTACACCGCACTCATAGAAGGGAATGCCAAACAAGCCGCTGCAGACATGGGCCGGGTCCTGGACATTGAAATTCCAGACGATCAAGACAGGTTGGGCCAATTCGAGGTGAACAATGACTACAAACTGTTCTCAAGTGAGTTTAACCGGAGGCATGGTAGGCATCTCATTGGCACAATGAGCACATGGTTCTTGCTGGACATTGCCTTCTATAGCCAAAACCTGGCACAGAAAGACATATTCCAGAACACGCACCTCATATCTAAGCCGGCCAACGTCAACGCTATCCAGGAAATGTTTCAGATTTCTAAGGCCATGTTCGTGGTTGCCTTGTTTGGGACATTCCCGGGATATTGGTTCACCGTCTTCTTCATCGAGAAGATCGGTCGCTTCTACATCCAGCTCATCGGCTTCTTCATGATGTCTGTATTCATGCTTATCATTGGAATCAACTATACCGACCTCAGTGACCCTGCTAAACACCAGACAGGGCTGTTCGCGCTTCTGTATGGGTTGACCTTTTTCTTCGCGAATTTCGGTCCCAACAGCACGACCTTTGTTCTCCCGGCCGAGCTGTTCCCCACCCGCGTTAGGTCCACGTGCCACGCCATGAGCGCCGCGGCTGGTAAGGCGGGGGCGCTGGTTGCAGCCTTCGGGGTCCAGAGCTACACGCTCAGCCAAAACTCACACAAAATAAAGCGCGCCATGATATTTTTGGCGTTCGTAAACATGCTGGGGTTCTGCTGCACGTTCATGGTGACCGAGACCAAAGGCAGGTCGTTGGAGGAGATCTCGGGGGAGGACGAGGGCATGCACCATGGTGAGATGGAGACGTCGGAGGCGCAGACGGAAGGCCGGTCGGTTGTCATTTAGGAGGTGCACGATGGCCGGAGCTCAACTTAACAAGCTTAATCTTTCTTCAAGGAGCGGTGGCACTGCATATCGATTAACTCAGAGAGAATAAACATGATTACATTATTTACATATGAAATAAGAATGTTATCAAGCTCAATGCAACGATGAGAAGAGGTCGTACGTTGTCTTAATTAAAATTCTATGTTTCCAAGCTTATGTATGAACGTCTTGAAATGGTCCATCTCTTTGGTCGAATAATAGTCGCTTTTCAATAAGAGATCTCTACCTCAATGCTCTCTTCTAGTGCTCTCTCTGACCTGTCCATCTTCCGGTTCGATTTGGCGTGAAAAAGAGTAGGCATTATTACTTCAAACCGGCACAAGTTTGGTCAACAAGATAAGCCTAGTCGAGATCACTAAGGATGAGCCGGCCCAATCCTAAAGCTACATCCATTTTATTCGGTCTAAATTAAGAAGTAAAAAAATAAAAAGAAAAAGAAAAAAGAAATGATTGCGTGATAATATTTAATGTACCGAGAGAATCACATTTATTTTGGACCACAAAAAACCACATAACAGATAGTTATAAATTGTTATGCGACCTATTTCTTCAAAAATCCGTGGCTTACAATAGACTGTTATTCTCACAGTACCCCAAGGATTGTTATACTAGCAAAGCCCAAAAAGAAAATACCCAATTAAACAAAAAAAAAAGTTTCAAAGGCCAAATTGAATTTAGGATTAATACCACAAAAAACTAAAAACCAATACACTCGTGACAAATTTATCCCGAACTAAATTTTTGTTCACCAAAAATTTCAAACTAGTAGACTCATAACATACATACCCTCTATTAGCTTCTATCAAATTTTTATCATAAAATTACTGAGCTGAATAACACATAACAATAATTCAATTGATATGATAAGTTCACGTGGAAATCTATGTCAATTTTTGGTAGGTTTGACACAAGTGTAGTATGGTTTAAGGTTTTTTATGATATCAACCCTTAAATTTAAGATTACCAGTGTCTTTTACCCAAAGAAGAATGTTAATATCACGAAGAACTTCAAATCTGTACACTTGTAACTAGAGATGAACATGGTCCCGGTGGACGGTTCCCATCCTAGAATCGGGAACTGCCTACTATGGACCAGTTCAAAAAAAATTGGAGTCAAGAAGTGACCGTCAATTTCATGGCCAAATCGTTGCGGTCTGGCTTCCAAGTGGATCTATGGAATAGGTTCCACTAGGCTTCACCAACATTTTCCAACAGATTAAAGTAAAGCGAAAAAAAGAAAAAAAAAAGAAAAAAAAAAGGGAACTTCTCTATTCTTAATTGCAATATCAGTAAAAAGATTGCCCGTGAGTCGATGGGCATTGAGTCTAAGAGTTGAGGCCGTGAGTAAGATGAGAGTGAGGCGAGACGAACATTAAATTGATAGGAATTGAGCTTTAAATTAGAGATTTTAAGGTTTCTATTTTTCTTCAAATTTTTTTTTTCGAAATTTTTCTTAAAAATTAAATATATACTTATATATTACCGGTTCAGTTTGGTTCGAGTAGGTGGTTTCACACTTAGAATGGGGAATTAGACCGGTATCCATTAGTTTCAATATATTGGAACCGAGAACTGGATTAGTTCTTTTGGGAACTGCTAGTTCCAATCCAGTTTTGAGTCACTACCTGTGAAAAATTTACCCTCTATTACTTTATGTTAAATTTTATTGTCAAATTATCGAATTAGACAACACATAGAATTGACGGATGTACGGTTTATGATTAGATTATGATTTTTTAAGATATTAATTTAAATTTAAGAAAATTAATAGAGGATAAATTTTATAAGTTAGGGTTTTTGGTCGTGTAGGGATTTGAGATTTCTCATGGTTATATAATAATAATAATAATAATAATAATAATTATTATTATTATTATTATTATTATTATTGATTTTAGGACAACCCACGTCTCACCCCAAAGAAAACGGCATGGAGGGAGAGTTCGTGAGAGGGCGAAACGTGTCCCTTCCGGGTGAAGCGAAGGCCGCGGTTGAACATATCCAATACGGAACGCCGTTTTCGCCGGGACTTTGCGTCCACTTCTCCCCAGCTGTGAACCAAAACGACGACGAACCGGGCGGCTCGAATTCGAGATTCGTTGAAGCCCCGAAAAAGGGGCGGTAAAAGAGAGGGAGGGGAACCAAAAACCCTAGAGTCGGATTCGAATCCATTTCCTTCGAATTCTCCATCGTCGTCGGCGGTGGTTCGTCGCCGGGAAATGAGAGATGGAGATCGATGAGGTGGAGGCGGTGCTGGAGAAGATCTGGGACCTGCACGACAAGCTCAGCGACGCCATCCACTCCATTTCCCGCGCTCACTTCCTCAACTCCATCAAGGCCCTGCGCAAACCGGAGCCGCCGCCTCAGAAGCAGCCGCCGCCGAATAAGCAGCAGTTCCCCGCCGCCGCCGACGAGGATGATCGGGCGGCGTCCGGCGGCGGGTACGTGTTCGTCAAGGAGTTCGGGGTCTACGACGAGGCGGTGCGGGAGGCCAAGAGCCTCAACGCCATTCGCACCGCTCTGGAGAATCTAGAGGACCAGCTCGAGTTTTTTCATGTGAGTCTTGGATTTGAATTTCCGTCCGTTTTTTTTTTCCCCTCCCCCAGTAGAAATATGTCTGCACGCTTGAAGACTCCCGTGGATTAGCTTGCACTCGAGCGTAAACTGTGTAAAGTAATTTGTATTGCGAGCAAATTGGGCGTGTCGTTGGTTGTGACTTTAAGTGCAAAGGCCAGTTCTTGCTGATTTATGTGCTTTAACTTATATGGGATGAATTTGTCTTAACATTGGTTATTGACTGAAATGAGAATTGATGTTGCAAAACTAATCCTGAACATGATATTGGGTTCACGGCCAAATGATACGATGGTGGATATGATAGAGAGCAAAGAGGAATGGAGTGAGAGGATCCATTTATAGAACACGACCTAGATGGGAAGGGTTCGGTTGTTGGTGTTGTAGTATTTCATGGGGTTTGATGTCCCATCTTGTCTGCAATATAGGAAGAAAAATGATGTTGCGAAAGAAAATTGATTCTCAGAAAAACTTCATATTGGAAGAACCTAGAAAGAAGAAGCTGGACTGTTGTCTGTGTTTCTGCTTCTTATTTTTCCTGTTTTTGCTGAAATTGAGGAAATTTGACCTACAGTAGCCTTTGGGTTTGGTAACATATCACAGGTGGGTCGTCCGTTCAGGCCTATGTTATGATCAACTTCTGGGATTAGATTAGTCGGGGCGTTTGGAGGCTAAGCTGTAAATGTTCTCAATTCAGCTTGTGAGTCATGTATGTATGAGGTTAGGACCTGTTGAATTATTTTGGCAGATGCATCATGCACATTGGATTGAGTGAAATCTGGATCATGGATATGAGTCTAAAGAAAGAGAATACAAGAAAATCTTGCCGATAAACTTTAAGTCAGAGAACTGAGGCTAGAGCTTGGCAGAGCCTCTGGTTACAAGTAACAGAGAAATTTTAGATATATATCATAGTTCTTCTAGCCATTGAAGATAAATTCTCGATCTCTTGATCAGCTAAGGAAATTTAATTGCATACGCCATGTGGCTTGTCCAGCCCAGATATGTATTTCTTTCTGTTAACTACTGTCTGCCATTTTCGTGAGTGATTTGATGGAAATTTTGGTTGAGATGCCCTAAGTTTACTGCAGTTTAAGCAAAAGTGATTGTCATGCAAAAGTTGCTCTTGTTTTAGGCTGCGCGAGTTAAGTGCCGAAAGTTGATTCTCATTAAGTTGAAATTTTTGGTAAACAGCACGAGTGTTCATTTGGTACATGTTGAAGAAATGGTCAGGATTCATGAGGCATCATAACAAGCATTTATATATTTATGTGGTGAGGATCATGCTTAGTATTATTGACTATGGGTGCACTAATGTCACTTTGTTCTGCTTCACAGACTGTACAATTACAGCAACGTGCTGAGAGAGATGCTGCACTTGCACGATTAGAACAAAGTCGCATCATTCTTGCAATGAGATTGGCAGAACACCAGGGCAAGAAATATAAAGTAATTGAGGAAGCCCTAGCTTTTGTTGGAGACGTTTGTGATGCAAGTCGCTTTGTTTCATGCGACAATCTATTCGGTGCCGCAAACGGTTCATCTGGGCAGAGCATGGTGAATCATGGAAACAGGTCTAACATTCTGATCAAAGCTCTAATTTCCAGTTTTAATTTTGCAAGGAAGTCCCTTATGGGTGGAGTACTGGGAAATGCTGCATTAGTTACTGTTACTATGATGACGCTGCTGCATTTCAATAAAGTTGCTTATAAAGAACTCAAACATAGGCACGAAGGTGATAACTACAGTTTTAATGTGAGGAAGACTTTCAAGCAAGGGGAATCGTCATCTAGAGGTAGTTTGGGCCAATTGGATGTGTTGGTGGCCCGGGGTTAACTTGAGATATGCAAATTTTATTTGTCAATCTCTTTGCCATTACTTCCCACGAGACTTGAGGAATGGAATCATTGGCATCACAGTTATGATGATGCAGTTTTCTTTAGGAACTTTAGCGAATATGCCGTGTATATTCTCATGTACTTAGGTTCTATGTGTTAGGCTGGACATATTCTTCTAGTAGAGATGCGAACCACTGGGGTTTATGCTTCCGTTTCCTTTTCATGTTTTTTTGCTTGGAAGTTGAAACTTCTCAGGCAGAAAAATGCGGATGATCTCATCGAAGACTCAAAGACTTGACGAGAGAGCAAGTGCAAAGTTTTGAGGGGCAGATATAGGCTGTTAGCTGCATCTCCTCCTCCTCTCTTTTCTCTTTCATTTCTTGACAATTGTGTTTTATGTTGTTCATGTAAAGTGGACTTATCTTTCTTCCAGATTTTGTGATGGGAATATGTATGATGAATATTGTCAATCTAACTATTGGTTTTCCCCCATTCCACGTTGCCCTTTCTGCCTCTCTTTTTTGTTCTGGGTACCGACAGAAAGGACAAGGGTCCTAAGATAAAGACAGCCTCTACACGAGGTAATTTTAACAGGTTTAGCGAAGCAGCAGCTTCTGTGGTCGAGCTCCATGAAGTTGCAAAATCTCTACCGGCGGTTCTTCCACGATCTGTAGGGTACTTGGTAGGTGCCGACCCTTTCTTTGCCATAAGGTCTGCACATTGCTACGCCTCCATAAATATGTGATTCATATGGTTCTGGCCGGGAGGGATTAAAGCCGGCGACTCGATGCCAAATGTCCAATATCAACATCGAACTTGATGCAAGAAACTCTTGTTTCCCACGTCTCATGCGAATACTTGCTGAAGCGAGAATTTAGAACCACTGTTCCTTAAATGCAGAACTCTCCAGACCTCGAGCGATCCTCCTGAGATTTAATTTGGTTTATTAAACCGAGACATTCGCTTAATAATGTAACCGTAGCATGGACGAACCCATATTGCTCAACTTTGGCCCAACTTATAGACTCTATATGACCTCAAAAAAGAGGTCATGATAAAGGAGAGTCCCGAACAAAGTAAAGTCCTAGTTTGATTTTATTAACGAGCAGTTTGATTAGCCAAGGACCAGTTTGCTTGGAAATCCTAACTTATCTGTTCTTAATCCGGTGACTTGTAAGACTCAAGATCGTCAAGCGTGGGACGGGCTTTACCCTAATTAATCCAAATGGGCCTCGAATGTTGGGCCTAAAGTTCTTCGTGGCTGCACGCCGTATAATGCCCCGCCTGCAGCATGAGGACATTTTCGATTCGTTTGGATAACATTCGTAGTCATTGATTTGATCCCATCAAAACTCCATGCTCCATTCCAGATTAAATGTCTAATTCATCGAATTCACCATCGATTTTATGAAGCAAATCTAATGCAAAAAGACAATCCTTTTTTACGATATGTGGACGGGAAAACGCGAAGCTTGGGAGTCCAAAAATCCATCACCACCTCGTAATAATTCATATGCGCCGGGTAAAACATGGGTGTGAAACGTTTGAATCGTGGGAAGGCCGACTCGTCATAAAGAAAGCGTCCTTTAAAGAAGAGGCGCAACCATTTTAGTGGCGAACACATCGACGTCATCGAGTCCCCTCGCGGTGTACAGTTTATGAACATTGCGCTCTCCCTTTTTCCACCATAATCAATCCCCCTTCAACAAATCCAACTCGAATTCACCCCCCACCCACATTGAAAAACCCAACGAAAAGTCAACACGTCGTTTAAAGGAGAAAACGCCAAATTTGCATTTGCTGGATGGGAGGGGAATGTTGGGATTATTCGTTTTAAGTGGGAGGCAAAAAGTGGGGGTTTGAACGCATAATTAGGCTTATAATTTGGAGGGTGTTTGGAAAACTTTTGGGCACATCCTTTGACTTCCCCCCATTGGATGCATGAAGACATTTGCCCTTTTTTCCACACAAGATTAGAAGAGGACATCCCTCCTTTTTGTCCTCCTCCCTTTTTCCTCTTTAGTTTCGCTGTAAAGTTGCCGATCGTGGGCCATCGATTTGATTTGGTGGGTTTTGGGGACATGGAAAAAGGAAAAAAATCTTCCTCGGCGTGAAAATTTTTATCTTGTCTGGGTTGGCAAAATGATTGTTAGTTCGTACAGCTAGCATGATCCAATTCGTTTGAGGAAAAGGATGGTTGATGCTAGCCAGATTAGTGAAGTTGACCACGATGGAAGCCTGGCAAATGTTGTTATGCACACTATATGACGCTCTAACTAGGTGTGAGATGTTTTCGATTTGTTCCGAAATGATATGAAACTTAATTGGAGTTAGGATGCATTCCTTGCGCAACAAATGAATGGGATGGAAGCGGGATGAAGAAGGAATGGGTTTTATCGAGTTAGTCTCTTGATAATTGCCGCTCATTACTTTCTAAATGTATGTTTGTGTGGAAGTTATTATTTATGAAGTGACTACTTTAGTGTTCGAAACACACCCATAATGTGGAATTTTG
The DNA here is from genome assembly GCA_017140595.1 of Eucalyptus curtisii. Classification (NCBI taxonomy): domain Eukaryota; kingdom Viridiplantae; phylum Streptophyta; class Magnoliopsida; order Myrtales; family Myrtaceae; genus Eucalyptus; species Eucalyptus curtisii. The sequence continues at coordinate 2,514,889 of CM029504.1, read as the reverse complement.
CTAGTTAGCTAATGAAGAACCTGTTCCTATGCATGACCAATCCAATCGTATGCGGCAAATCTTATGTTTTTTCTTCATATGGCATAGGGTAAGAAAAGGATGACAAAATTGATTAGTACAACAAATTAGCTTTATAATTCGGTTTTGTCATCCCAACCATTATTTCATGTGAAAAGAAGTGACATTTCTATAAGAGGTGTTGAGAAGAGGGAAAGCCAATATCAAACATTGTTCTGGGATTCCCACATCACATCAGACCATTTCCACAACCCACATGATGATTCCAAGTGACAAAAGTCCACATAGATCATATCATGCCACGTTCATGGTCTTGCATTTTCGCCTCGGCAGAAAGTTTTGATTTCATGGGTCCCTAGATGCTCTTGCATTTTACACGAGAGCCATTGTAGTCCACACAACTTTCGATTGGTCAACCTCGGATCAAGCTGGTGTGGCCAAATCGCTGTGATTGCCACTGATCGTGCTGAATTTGCGATCGACACCGGAGCTCGTTCATCATGACTTGGTTTGATCCGTTTTGTTGCTCAAAACGCTCGGTGGGAATCAAAATTAGATGAATCAAGCATCAGATTTCAAGTTTAACTTTGACCGGATGCTTACATCGCATGTATGTTTCCCCCACGTGCTTTGCACATAATGCCAAAGATGTTCATTCACTCAGCATGTCGTTTGGACTTTCCATTGGCTTTGCAGATAGAATCTGCTTCATATGGTGAGCGAAAATGACAAATTAGGGGTCTTTTCTTAATCCACTCATCAGATATGCACAACTAAATCAAATATTTACGCAAAAAAAATGGATAAATTACTAATTTTTCAGATACGGATGTGTCTTTGCGGCCGGCATTACGTGCCTCTATCTATGGCCAGAAATCTGATATTTTCCTTCAATCCATGCCGGCAGCAGTCTTTGACCAAAAAAGCCAGCCGCAGTCCCAAAATTTATTAAATAAGCAATAAGTAGAAAACGATAATTGCTATTAGCCAGATTTGTCTGAGATGCGTCCGAGAAGGCAATTTGTACACAAATAAATATCATTTTAGAGATCATATCACTCGGTCGTACTAATGAGAACTTTAAAGTGCAACAGTGCCCTTGTTTATGTTTAATTCACTAAAATCATCATTTCTTTATCAATAAACACCCCAGGTTACAGAAATAAAGATTCATTTATTTGGAAACTCATGAAACACTCTACAATTCTTATAAATTAATTTACTTTAGACATTTGATCTGTGCAGATACATCTACAAGCTACAATTTGCTCGCAATTAATAAGACTTGAACATAATTTCCGTGATAAAATTTCCATGATAAAATCTCATGACACCTTAATCGATCATGTCAAACTTAGAGTTACATGATCATACTAATAAGGACTTCAAAATACAACACTGCTGTTGTTTATTTTTAATTCACGTCTTTGTTATTAAGCCCATGAGCACTAGCATAAAAATCTGATTATTTGAAAATTCACAAAATACTCTACAAATCCTATAAATAGGTTAAATCACAAACCTTTAGCCGTTGTAGGTGGTCTCGCAAGCTGTAGTATTTATACATTTAATGAGATTTGAATAGATTGCCTCCAAGTCGTAAGATAGAAATCTCTTGGTCCCCGAGCCAATTAAGCCAACCTTACGGTTACTGGAATCATCATATGTACACATACATATGCTCGTAGGAGAATCTTGTTCAAAATTTCTAACCTTTATATTAGTGTTTCAAATACCCAACTCGATTGTGAGGGATCGGGTCGATTCAAAAGGAATGTTCATGGTCTAGATCAAACTCCTATTTTCAAATTTGGCGGCCATCAACTACCCCAAGATAGTTGCAAAGTCATCAATTTAATCGAGTCTTGTGTACTTCTTTTGATTATGAGACCTATATTTTTTCCCCTCTCTTGTACCTCTTTCCAAGATATGGTGTGTATGCACGACATGCAACGAAATTACAAAAGGGCAACAGAGACGCAGTCGATGCGTAATTGAGAAGGCCGTCAGTGGCTGGTGGAGATTATTATCGATCTGGTGTATCACCCAAAAAGACGTCAGTTTTGCTTACTGTTGAGACTTATTATGTCCCTTCTTTTTTGCCAAAAGTAGTAGTTCGTTAACAGTAATTATTTCACCTACTTTGACCCTGGCCACTCAGAAGAAACATCTTAAAGCTTTTGATGGTTCCGAAAGAGCAATCTGTCTGCTCATACCACCACATCATTACCACGATGTCCAATGTGCATATTGTTGAAAATTAATTAGTTAATGTGAAAATTTGACTAAAAGATTAGTAACTGGGTTGTCTTAAGATAATTATAAAGTCAAGAGCAAGAAAAATGGTTTAAAGTTGCAAGAAAAATGGTTTAAAGTTTTCTTATACTGATTGAAACCGCGTCTTACTCTATTTTGATATCTTTCATGTGTGAATTATCCCAATAATATTCCCGAAAATATATGATGAACGTTGTCTTGGCGGGCAAAGGCACTCGATGATAAGACTCCCAACAATTATTGACTTAGTCATGACTTCTCTCCATGAATTTATGTTGCGAACGAGTTGTGCTCTAATGTTGTATCCAAACTTTACTTTTTTAAAGCTCATGATTCATGAGAGCAACGGCTGTCGTCCAAAATTATCGAAAAAGTAATCGATAAAGCAATTGGGATATTTAGAGATAAATTGATAAGTTGTGAGATTGATGGTCCAACGCCATACTTGGTGAATGCATGTGCTTTTTGGATATTTACGCACTAATTTCAGAGACTTTTTCTCTTTATTCTATTTCTATTATATATAAGAACATGGAGCTCAGGATAAAAGTTCTGTGTCCTTTAATTTATAAAATAATAGGAAAGGAAAAATATGAAATCATTTTCCTTCATGATTTGGAGAGAGATGGCTCTACTCCGACCAATTTTAATGGTATTGCATTCTTTAAGAGGGAAAAGAAAAAGGAAATTATGAATTGATGGAGGCACTCCTTTCCATTTTGACCCACGTGCGATCGCTAGAAGGACTGAATTATTATTTCATTTCTCCCAAAATAAGGAAAATTTTTGAATGATGACCTAAAGTGTGATTGTTTTTCTCGAAAGATGGTCCATGACAGATCTTAATTTAAATAAGGTTATGAGATTGCCAACTTGATTTCAAATAAGACCTCGAACACACTGGGTCCGGCCTGCTGAACATACATTTTTTGAGATGGTACACATGCATACACCTAAATAAAATCTCTCTTTGATTATCTATAAGTGATCCGAGTTTAAGTAGAGAACCCTTAAACCGACTCTTTAAAACATGATTTAGTCTCTCTCTCATTTCTAGTGCCTAGTGGAGAGATATTGTTCCAAGCGCTTGCACTAGCAACCCTTTTTATTTTATTTTAGATAATTCGTGTGTACACTTTTTGCAAAAATTCAACGTCCACTAGGATAGAGCAAGAATTAGAGACTACTCCACATAGCCTCTCAAACAAATGTCAATTGATTTCTCCTTGTTTAGCATTTATTTTTATAGCCTATATAAGAAATTCATATTTATTAATTTATTTTAATGCACATTTAGTTTTATGCACAGCTCACGGAAGTCCTATTCCAAGGCTTAATAACAATGCGGTGTTTAAATTTTCTCAATAAACTCGAGTTATTTTTTTCTTGACCGCACATTACTTGTTTTGTGATAATTATATCTTGCGTAGATATTATCTTAACTAAACTTTGTTGTACGAGTATCTTTCATGATCACTTGTGATTTATACGTCTTAAAAAATGACAAAATAGATCACGGGACATGAAATATGTTTTCACATAAAAGAGAAAAGTTATCGATTTTGGATGTTAGATAAATTTCTAGTGTAATCAACTTCCCTAGGCCAAATCTCTAGATCGCAAAAGTAAAACATCCTTCCACATTTTCTTTGGCCTCTAATCATCCTCTAATGGATCAGTGGCAACTCCTCAAATAAAAATAAAATTTTATAATTCTTCAAGGAAACTAAGTTGTGTTTGATTGGTTTGATATGGTTTGAGAGAGCCTATAACAAGATTAAATGCTGGCTTTGTGCTCACTTAGCAACCCTTGAACCCTTAAACCCTTTGAGGTCCAATTTCACCATCAATGAGATGTTCTTGCAACAAAAAATTAGCTAATTGTCCAAATCTTCACCATCCCTCTATTGAGAAAACAATCTATTTGACCCTCATTTAAACTTTTCCCCAAAAATAAATAAAGGAAGCAATTTTAGAAAGAACATTTGAAAGAAAGAGCCCCACAAATCATGGCGTGACGACTCTGTCGACTAAAATTATTGAGATTGAGTAGCATAGTATGTCCATTTATAAAGAGACAGAATTCTTAGTACAGCGTAATAAATGAATCTCTCGGCCACAACATCGATGCGGTTGTAAAAGTCAATAGGTGTACGAACTTCTTTTGGAAACTTTTCCTCGAGGTGGTTAACCATTTAAAAGAGAGCTCCTCCTTTATTTTCGTGGGGGCAAAAAGAAAATATACATATATAAATAAATGCATATGTGTACATAATGAATAAAACATTATATAAATAGTACAGAAGGATTATTTGTAAAATGACCAGTTTAGGTATACATAATATGTCATTTCCCCATTTAATTTGGAATGATGCTTTGCAGAAGAAGGCAAAAGTCATTAGTAGAACTAAATCTGATCCAAGTAATTTTCTTGAAAAAAAAATATTTGAATGTTACAACAAAAGGTAATAGCATTGATATCCCATTGCTCGGACTGCACTTCCTTGTATTGGGTCGGTGAGATAAATTGCCAACCACTTAACTTTTCATCTTATATGTACCATAAATTTTCCGATTTTTTTTGCACTAATCTATCTTATTCATATCATCCACTCCTATAATTGAGAACAATATAGCATACATACAACATGTCGTCCTGTGACACGGGACCTTTTAGTTTCTCCGTATGGATATCCATACAGAAGAACCCGATTAACAAAAATACAATGATACATCTTGAAAGCAAAACCGGTTATGACAAGCCCTAATTACGATTACGTGAAGACTATGATGGTGGCCGAAAAAGAGGAAAGAGGCGCTGAAGATCTGTTTAAAGGGACATCATCATGGGACGACAACAGTAAACTCTCAACGACCGACTACTGTACGTGCGGGGGGGCACGTGGGTTTTACATTCGATTTCTATAGGCCAAGATACGAAAATCGAAAATCTTCACATTAGAAAAAATGTAATAACCTTTTTTTCTGTGGGGTTTTCCGGACATGATCATGCGAACTTTTCCGACCCCCTCTTCTTTGAGTAATAAGGAAGTAAGATCAGAGATTTCCGCACGAGAACACCGAACGTGACCGGCCTTTTTCCAATTCCCGCGACAGCGATTTTCCGATGGGTCCGATTCCAAAAAAAATTATCGACCTCGTTTATCATATTCTTTTCTTCCTTCTTCTTATTTTAATAATACTAATGTTTAGGATTAACTTCGGATTAAGGCATCCACGGCATGATTAGTCATTCCATAATCTCCCGATCACGCATCTTTAGTGCACTTGCCATTCAAAATATGTCGTGTGACATTTGCAAGTACGGCGAAACGGGCTCTCTAGTACCCCCTTTTACATTATTTAATTCTTTTTACTGTGCACTTATGATAAGTTAGAAATTGGTTTATATAATCAATGTAATGTGAATCACCTCTTATCCTTGTCCATTTGCTTTTTAAGCCTGTCCGGGCCAAAGTTGGCTTTTCAACTCCGCAACGGAACGGCGCGGCGTTTTAGGCCGGTGCAAAAGCGAAATTACCAAGCGAGGACGATGGGGGAAAAAGCGGTCAAAGCCCCGCAAAAAAAGGCCAAAAAAGGCAGAAAAATAAAGAAAAATAAAAATAACAATTGGGAGATGGCATGGCACACGAGTCACACCGACTTGACCCGTTCAAAACCGGCTCGGACCGCCAATTGCGCCTGCTCGATTGGGGTGGCAAAAAGAATGCCACGCCGGCATTTCCACGAGAAATTCCACATTTTCCCCAAATTAAATTACACATTAAAGCCCCTTCTGGACCCCGAATAAGATCTTCCCCCTTCGTAACGAGCCAAAAAGCAGATTACATGCCTCCGTTTAGCGAATTTGACTTGGACGGTTTTTTACTGTACCTGTCCGCAATTAATAATTCAAATCGAAAGACCAAAAGAAAAAATGAAGGCTTGGCTATTTTGATCTTTTCTCATCTTCAATCATCCTTCGGAATCGTACACATTACACTCTCGAGAAAAGGAAAAAAGAAAAGAAAAAGGGAAAGGAAAAAAGCCTTGCTTCTTGCTCCATTATTCTACCCATCAAGGAAAGGAAAAAAATTGGCCTAATCATTGTGAATATCCTCGCGAAATGGTATGAAATCTCATCACAGCTGCATACTAACCACATATATTCCCTAATCAAAATCTAAACAAAATAGATAATTTAATTAAAAAGAGCTACTTCCAAAATTTCTTTTGATCTCGGCAAAACTAGCCGCCGGCGAGACCTTCGCCGCCGGTACCCAAAACTGCCGGAAAATCTGCCAGCCGACAGCGACAGTCTCTCTCTTTCTCTCTGGGAAAATCGAAACTTTCGAACTTTCAAGGCGCCACGAGAGGATCCGATGCGAACAAATCTCCGATGTCTTGAAAGTAATCGTCCACCTGACACATGTCCATCGGGGACAAAGACCCGAAATCCTCCGGCCGGTCGACGAAGATGTCGCTCATGAAGTCCTCCGCCAGCAGCCGGTCGGAGAACGTCCCTATCGTCGTCTCGTCGAACAGCGTCGACTCCGGCGGGTCGAAGTTGAAGAACTCGTCCAGGAACGGCAAGTCCAGGGGCGCGAACTCGCCTGTCTCCCCCTGGCACTCCCGGACCTCCTCCTCCGCCGCCGCCTCCGCCGCCGGCTTGGACGTCCCGGGCTCCTCCCGTACCGGTTCCGCTGGCTCCACTTGTCGGGCCGGTCCGGCCGGCTCGGCCTCCTCCCCGGACTGCGTCCGGAAGTGGAGGACCGACGTCGGGGATGAGAGGTTGCGCGAGTCGTCGCCGGAGTCGTAGCCGCACGCCGCGGTGTTGATGTTGTCCTCGGTGGCGACTTCTTCGACGTCGGCGTCGACATCGTCCGTGACGGCCGCTTCTTTCAATGGGGTCGCGAAGTTAGTGAGGGCGTCGGGCCCGCGCAACTTTAGTGCAGCGTTGTCGTACACCATGGCTGCCTCCTCGGCGGTGTCGTAGGTACCCAGCCACAGCCGCACGCGACGCGCCGGGTCCCGAATCTCCGCCGCCCATTTGCCCCACGGGCGCTGCCTCACGCCCCGGAACTTCCGCCCGGAGCCCGTCGCCGCCTCCATCGCCGCCGCCTTCAGCGGCCTCCTCGGGGCTTGCGGGTCCGCGAGGCTCGGCCTCTTGCGAGAGATCGAGGCCGCCTGCAGCGCGCCGCCGCCGCGCGAGGCCGGCTCGACGCTGATCTCGTGCACGTAGCGCTTGACGCGCCGGCGGGGAAAGAAGAAGGGGTCGCCGGCGGCCTCGTCGTCGCTGCTGTCGGAGTCGGTGGCGTCGGGGTCGGTGACGGATATCCGGACGACCCGGGTGGGCGCCGGCGGGCTGCTCTTGCGCGGGGCTCTGGTCAGCTTCCTCGTGACGGTTCGGTGCTCGGTGTACTTCACTGGGTTGAAGAAACAGTCGTCCATCTTTCCCTCACTCTTTTCTCTCTCTTCGGCTATCACTCAGATTCTCAAAACTCGCATCTATGGAGATGCGAAAGGCGCGACCCAGGAACACGAAACGAAAAGGAAAGGCGAGAGAGAAGGAGGAGGAGGGGGTAGTGAATCTTGGACTCGCTGATCGGAAGAACGGGGAGAGACCCTCTATATATACCGAGGATCTAAGAGCAGGAAAGGGAGATTCTTGGAGGGGGAGATTTCAACTCGAGGCAGGCGCTCCGGACTTTCCTGGAAAATTGATGGGGATGCAAGAAAAGAAGGAAAGCCAATAAATTTGTTCCCTCAAGAATCGATCGAGCGCCTGCTCAAGCTTTCCTATATGGGGCCTCGCGGGAGAGGAAATGGAGGGTTGCCCGATCGAGAAGGTGAAGAGGGGAGAAGCTCGGGAGGGAGTGCTTTTATGGCGGAAGCAGGGAGGGTTTTGGTGGTGGGGAGTTCGATAGCTGTTGCTGTCGTCGCTGTTGTTGCTGTGGCTCTTCTCTGTGTTGTTGCGGTTGCAGTGAGAGGGGAGTGGAAACTAATGGAATCGCTGTTTTATAGGATCCAAGTCCAACAGCCGAAATCGGAATTCGCGATATCTTTTTTAATTTTATTTCCTCTTTCTTTCTCGGCGATATTTGATTTCCGCTCTTTTATATGGAAAACAGGCTTTTTCCAGCCAAATAAAAAAGGGTGGGGCCCGAGGTGGCCAGCGGGAGGGGCAGGCCGGTGCGGGGGAGTCACGCCGGTGGGAGGGTCGGCAGCCGGAGCCGAGGATTCCGGCGTCGACCCCACCACACGCCCCCCCCCCCCCCGCCGCATCCAGGAGGCCGCGTCTGGAGGCCGACACGTGGCACGCCGGTGGGCCCGGCCCTCTGGGGGCTTCGCCACTGCACCACCACCGAACCACCACTGGTGGTGGTGGTGGTGGTGGTGGTGCATCTTGGGCTCTGTGATGGCAGTCACGTGAGGCCCAAGATGCCCGCGGTTCCCTGTTAAAAAGTTCGACCGGCCGGTCAAAATTTTGATTAATTTCTCTCTCGCTCTAGCCAGCCAACTCACCTTCTGCTTTGACCGGAGATGATGATTTCTCGACATGACACGAGGACATCACAATAATCAGAAATTAACCCTTTTTTCATTCCTTTCTAACAAGCGATGTGTATAATTATGTTGAAACATTTTGCCCTTTTCTTGCCTCTCTCTCCCGACTACATTTATTCGCAATTTTGACCATGTCATTCACTTCGTTCAACGTATTTGACCTTTCCCGCACATTTCTATTTGCTCCCATCGTGTTTAAGTTGTCATATCATAGCAATCATTTCAATCGAATATAACATGATGCATCAGTTATGTTAAACTTTTAAGACGTTAATGAACTATCCTTTAAATATGTTGCCTTTTCTTGTTTCGACTCGATCAAATAAATTACCATCATGGCATGCTCCACACGTGTCATGAGTTGTTTTGCGAATCTTAATTTGTAAGAGACTTGTGATTTCGAATTTAATTTGGATTCATATTTGCCTCTATCCTTTATTGGCTTATGTTTCCTCCAATAGCTATTTGATTGTGCGTTCTCAACACGGACTTCACGCACAAATAATATATATACTTAAGTTGCATGACCGAAACTTGTAACCCTCCAATCAATCAAAAGTATAATTCGAAATTTTTTCCAACTAGCAAGGCGAGAAAATATAACCGTTTCATTTAGATTGTTGACCCGACTCACTCCTTCAAGCAGTATGGATCTTCTTTTCTCAATTGTACTGTGTCAAATTAAAAATATTAGAAAGTGAAGCATCAATCCTCTTCGACAAGTTACATTGATAAAATTAAATTTTCGAAAATTGAGTGCCAGCTGGTTATTAACCTTTTTATGGCTTTGATTTGGGCAATTTTTGCATTTTTTAAGTTTTATTTTCAAAAAGAAAGTTTGAAAATTTAAAAAAATGCAAAAAATTGCCTAGTCAACACTAGTCGTACCATGTTGGTTGGCTAACATGTGATTTCCAACCAAAATTATATAGAAAAACTATATTGGCAAGTCATCAAAAAGTTTAGGATAAATTGATCAAATTAAAATATTTAGGACTAAATTGGCATCATACAATATATTCAAGACTCTTTTGGTAAATTTTCCCCATTCATAAGAAGGTCTCAAAATTACAATTTGTTTGCCATATCTGACCTATACTTACCTCTTCTCCAAGATTGGTAACTCCTCGAGTATAATAAGCGTATCACACGATAAATTTCATCAATTTGTTATACTAAATTTTCAAATATCTCCTTCCTTTGACATGGATGAAGATCCTTTCTTCTCGCTTGGTGCTCCCTTTGGTGTCTCAACCACGTTTCGATCATCAATCCAGGTAAATGAGGCAAGCATCCCGGTCAAAATATGTCGAGATGTCTATCAGAGATAGTTTGCGGGGGTAAAAGATTCACCACTCGGCATGTAATAGGTTGTTATAATAGCAAGACAAGTCAAAATGTGGTCAACACCAGTTGATACTTACCCTAAACGTATCATTTGAGCACGAAGAATCAAGTAAACAAATTAAGAGGTTATACTTATCCCAACTTAAGTGACAATTAGGTAGAAAAATTAGGAATTTCTGGCTTTTCCCCTTTTGAATGATTTTACTGTTTTACAGCTCGGACTAACGTGGAAGACCTTGTTCTTGCAGCCATTTTAAAATCCCCTGGTGTACGTCTCTGGGTTTTTTCTCTCTCGTTATGTCTTTTTGCTACTTTTGAGATTGTTTGTTCATTTATTTATTATTATTCCCCAAGTCCGACGTGGTCTTCGCATGTCGCACGCGGTCTCCACGCCACAATTTCAATGCCATTCCACAAGTGCGCATCAGCATATCTTCGCCGAGTAACGTGCTTTCCCTAAATGGCCTCCCAAATAATTTAGTGCCGTTTTACTGTGTTAATGTAACCATTCTATAAAAGAAAAATAAGGGTTGGTCAAGTAAAATCTACTATGACTCTTTTGTGAGATATTTAATCGAGCCTATCAAAAGCTGGCTCCTAAGTTTTTAACGGCGCGGCCGTTGGAGGATTAAAAAGAAATTTAGCCGATTCGCTTGGTTTGATTTCCTTGTCTATTGGTCAATTTCTCCTAACCGCAACGTCTCGTATGGTCATCATTTCAAATCAATTGTACCTTAAAACCACATGAAACCTATGGTCAGAGACAGTCTCGTGGAACCGCACACGTTGGCTCATCATGGTCGACCCCATCATCTCGCACTCAATTTAACCTGTTTTTTCTCGGCGGAATCATCCACGCTTCCCCGTCTTCTCCAAACCTCCCCCGCGCCCATCATCATAAGCTTTTACAAGCTTTTTACCGCCCATCCGTACAGTCATTATTGCACGAGAAATATGATCTCCTTGAAAGTTCTCTCCCTACACATGTTTGTCTGGTGACGTATAAATTGGTGGGCAGCAAGTATAATTCGGCAAACGTTGGATTTTTAGGCGTTGTCGCCAAGTGAGTCGACGTATTGTTTCTTAACCGGAGGTAATAGTGTATACAATGTACCATTTGCTTCGATACACCAAAGAACTAGCTTTGTCGGCGACGTATGTTCCAGCACAACGACTTCCGAGGGACTGTCGGAGGAACCGTAAGTTCAAGAGAAATCAGAAAGGATGCAAGCCGGTGAACCAAAGCTCATCCTTGCCGCGAATTTCGTAGACCAAAAACTTTGTTGATTCCAAATCTCGGGTCCAATGAATCAAATGGTAAGTACAAAACGAGAGTGTTTAATTAATTCGGGAAAGTGGGAATTATCGGATGACTAATGAGCGTGGTCCGGCCTTCGGGTCTTCGGCTTTTCTTTACTTCAAAATCAAGCGATCATCATTTACTCCACAAACGATGTATCAAACAAAAGGAGCCGACCCCCTTTTTGTATCTTACATCCCCACAAGACCTTTTCCCCCGCCCACATGAAACGTTCTAAAATCGACCCCCCGGATCATCATCTCCATGCATGGCCCCTCGTCACATGTGTTGGTCGATGATTGGTTGGTGGGCTCTCAGCATCCCTAAGTTAGGTAAGTAAATTATCATTTTCCGGGCGAATAGATTTTGCCGGTTTGGATTATGGCGTGTTTGGTGTATGTGACATCTTCTTGCGCTTAGAGCCTAGCGTGCCGAAACTTGGGGAAAAGAAGAAACAAATTTTTCTTTTTTGTTTCCACGCGCGTTGAAAGAACATGGAGTTATCTTCTCTTTGTCCCCGTTTCTATTATCCCCCGTTTTCTTTTCTATTATCCGGGAAAAAGTAAAGTCGGGTCGAGTGGCTAATAGACATAAGTGGGCAAACAAGGGTAATGTACAAAAATGTCACGCCTTAGCACGCTTGCACGTAAGAATTCGATAGAAAGAGAGGTGGAGCTAATAATGGGGAAGAACTCTTTTCCCTTTCTCACGTGCAAGATTATAAATCAAGGGAACACATCTCGAGGATTAATCCTTCTTAGGACATAAGCTTCGATCGATGCTTGTAATCATGCCGTAACATCGACTAGTTAGAGGAGGATTAGCCAATTCAAAGGAGGGTTTTTGAAGATTAGTTGGTCGATCCCCATATTTTATCTTTTTTTCCCGAATTATTACTGTGCCTTGCAGTACAACTTAGACGGGGTCGTTGAACGAAATTTCTTGGTAGGATCGAGCTTTTCATTGATTGTCTCTTTCCTCACACTGTGCAGAGCCCTGTCCCGATGGTCAACTTTTGGAACTATGCTCGTGGAACTTTTTCCAACAGTTCGCAAAGAACTTTTTCGACGATCATAAGTTACTCCAGAACGGCAGATCAGCTTGTTCAGTTGGTGTTCTACTTACTTTTAACATCTGAAGTGTAAAAGTGACCATGTTGGATTGTTGGTTCATGTCCATCTTCCTCGTATGACATGCGTCTTCTTCTAATAGTTTATATAAGTAAACTAGTATTATGTTATTTGAATATATTACAAATGAAACTATATCCTGTCGTTGTTGAGGTGATTGAACCTTTTATTCGAAAGATCGATTCCTTAAGAACACGGTATTCATCCTATCAACATTCTCCTTTGCAATTATATTTTACTGTTTTGTATGAATTTCAAATCTAACTCAATAGGTTGATGTGCGGTTTCCACACAAATGCTGTATCCCGCCTCTGAAGTCGTGTCCAAAGAGGCATTGTTGGCAGGACAAGAAGTGTCGAAACTACGCCGGTAACGAGTACCGAATCAATAAGCATCACAAGAATCTAATAATTTCCTGCTTAAATTAAGACTTATCGGAGGGAGAAATGACGGCCAAAATGTCCTTGAACAAGCACTAATCAATAACCATGTCAATGGACGTATGCAGTTAGGTGTTGCACAAATTAGCAAAGACAAATTAAAAAAAAGGTCGATCAAGAGAACTTCTTAAAAGCTGTGGCAGAAAATGCATGGAGCCAAGCGAAGCCAATGCACAAAACGCCAGCTAAGGAGCTTACATCGAGCTCGACAAATCACCGCTTGTCTCGCTCGCAAGTTGTCCATATATAAACGATGCCGTTCCTGTGGGAGTCTCTTGCTGACTGAGAAATATCTTTCCCCCACTTAATCCCATGTGCTTGTCTCGTTGCGCTTGGTTCCTGCGTGTAATGCCCTAGAAAACGGTGTGCATTAACCCGCATTGAACCTCAAGCTAAGCAGAGCTTGTTTCTGTCTAATTTGTAAGAGAATGCAAATATTTATTTAGCTCCCTAGCACTTAGCTTTCCTCGAAATGTGTGATTTATAATCTTTTTGTTGCGTACTTTTATCATTATAAGAACGGGAACATATCAATCTTTGGTCTTTTTATGAGTCCAAAATGCATGTTGGGAGAAAAATTTGGCTTAACATTGAAATGTATAGCATAACGTAATCCAACAAGTTATTGCAATGTTTTGCACATGCCCAAAAAAAAAAAAAAACAACATATCATTAACGATACTTATGCCGTGATATTATGGAGTTGGACTGAAAAGATCGAGGTTTTTTTCTTTAAAACAATAGGTTAATATCATTTGCTAGCTAGCTAGACTATTTCATGTTATGAGACAAAAATTGTGGGGTAGAGATTGCAGAACCATTGTTTTGAAAAGTAGATGTTTCCCTTTATAGTTATGCCAAAAGAAAAGGTAGGTTTAAGTGTAAATTCTCCCAAGCATTACAAGAAAGTGGGGAAAAGTGTTGGGAAAGTTCTAAACATATTGCATCAGTGCCAATTTAGTTCTACATCCAATTAATTCATTCCTACTAATTTCAGCTAGATATTGTTGATGTGGACGTCAGCTAGTTAATGTGGCACGGCTAGCGCTGATGTGGATAACTTTTAATGATATTTCAAAATGGACCTTACCAACCACTTGCTAGCCCATCGCGAGACTACTCTCACAGCCTCTGGCAAGGCTTGCCCTCTCCGGTCCTTGCTTTTGGCCGGTTGTCGAGGTTCGACGAGAGGAGAGAGAGAAAAAAAAAAATGAAAAAAATAAAAAAATAGATAAATTTGAAAAATCATTATAATATTACTAAAATTTGTTTACGTCAGGGTCGGCCATATCATATAGACCAGTCGATATCCACGTCAGCAATATTTGACCAAAATTAGCCGAAAGATTGAATTGGTTACGTTGAAAGGTTTAGGACTAAATTGACGCAAATATAATAAATTAAGGACTATTCTAATACTTTTCCCCTAGAAAGTGTATTGCATAATGTTTGTATGCGAAAGTGTTATTGGTTATGGGACCATATTTGATGTTATAATTGGCTGTAAGCTTTCCTAGCCATGTACATTTCGGAACAATGTAATCATCATCGACCGCTAAAGAATTTTATGGGTCATGCTTTTTTAAATAAATAAAAAATTAGTTTTCGCTCATTTACTTTTATTTTTTCCTAATCGAGCCCTATTGGTACATATTTTTAATCAAGTTTCTCCAACATGAAATTTGGTCAATTCCAAACAATGTGGCCGTGGAGGATGATATCGGAGTGTGATGTGGACAAACAATTAGCCCATTTGGAGCCTATATGAATGCACCGTGATAAAATTAGCAAATCTGAATAATGTTGGAGTATGATGTGGATAAAATTTTACCGATATGGATGGCCACGCGTACGCAGGAGTTAGAATAATTCCATCCCCATCACAACTAACGTGTAATTCATCCAGCATTGCTTGTACCTGTCTTCCTCATCAAGCTAAATAAGTCCCAGAGACATATAATATAAGAAAGAACGACAAGATCTATTCTAAAAAGAAGGGCCAAAACTGTAACACGACTCGGGCTTTATTACTACACACAACCATGCACGGTCCTTGAAGTGTGCAGTTAGAATATCAGCTCAGCTCGAACTTTGATGGAGCGCAAATTCATGGAAGGCAAGGTGATGATTCATTAAGTACCAAATGACCATTATCCTCTGGGTTTTTTATTGCGGTGTTTCGTATTACCTAGGGCTTTTTTGATGTACCGACGAGTGTTCTAAAGAAAGTATCGAATATATTTTATGAGAAATTATTTAGATGTTTTGTATCTTTTTGTTGCGCTTATCATAGGAAAAATTCATCGTAAATGAAAAGATCTTGCTCATTGCGAGAGAAGTAACCAAAATGAACTCATCACCTCTTTTATAAAACAGAGAACGAATTAAATATGATATTGATTGGTTTTGCGCTGGTTAATAATTTTTAAATGACCCCAAAACTTCCATGGGAATCCAGTCACAAGCTTCTTCTTGAAGCAAGAGATGTTTGCTCTCTCTCTCTCTCAGGGTGCACATTCTACGACGCCATTATCGCGGTTGCTCCTGGAATTGATCATTTATAAATTCAATCATTACGAACCGAATCGACCCGGAGATGTTATAATAGAATCGAAAATGCATCTTCTCCAAGAGAGAAAATTTATCTTCTTTTAAAAAAGAAAAGAAAAACGACCTCAAGGACGATGTCTTTCTCTCTCTGCGAAAGATCATCGTAATGGGTCGGTCGTAATATATGTGGTTCTTTTTTAAGGTCGGTCATCGGTTGTTCTTAGATGGTTTATTATGTGATGTTCCTTCAAGAAGAATCATAATCTACATTGCTATGCAATTGCTTTATTAATTTAAGCTGTTAAAAAAAACTATCTTTCACGTATCAAAAGTGTAAAAAAGTCCAACCCAAACACTTAATCTTTTAGGTCAAGAGAGACCAAAAATATATTAAGAGCATAAAGGTCAAGATATTAAATATTTCAGCATATTCTCTTATATGCAAGCCAAATTAGGAATGACACGTAAAATTTAATTAATGGGGGTGGTGGACGCACATGTAAAAGGGATAACACCAAATTCATTACAAAGTCTAATATAAAAGTTTAAATTTTTAGGTGGGGAGACGATATGTACACAGAGAGCATACATGACCCATTGTCAAGTGGGGTATTTCAACATGTGCAGACTGTTTCAACTCGAGACCGCCAACACGAGTTAAATACCTAAATTTATCTTATTCACGGAAGTACATGATGCTCGATGAATCTCTAGGATGTCTAGCCTCCGCAACATCCTTAAATTACAAAAAACATAAAAATCAGATTTTAAGTATTTTGTGTTACCACAGTGATCCATACACGATGTCCACCTGAAAATTTTCAATTATAATTAAAAGGCTCGTAAAAAGCACGCATGAAACAATGCAACATACCAAGAATTACCTTCTTTGGAGACTATGCAAAATCAACCTAATGACCCTCGTTAACATTTCACGACTCCTCTTATCAAATGCACAAATATCAAGCGAATAATTTATTCCTAATTAACCACTGGGGTTTACCCCAGTAGCCACCCTTCCAACTTGGAATGGGGAGATGGGGTTCGAATCCCTACCTTCTCAAGGGAGGTTGGGGTGGGGACGCATTAGTTTCAGGAGTGGGTTTCGATTCCTACGCCCTGCAATAAGGCAGGGCAAAAGTCTGAGAGTGGGCTTTAGAATAAGAGTAGAGTATGACTAACAAAAAAAAAATTATACCCTAATTAAATATAATAAATGGATTAATCAGACAACTGATGGTGAGTTTATTCAATATTTAGCTGGGTATATCGACCATTGTGGGCGAAGCCAACTTATGGATAATTAGAGTATTAAGCAATCTCTTTATCTTTAAATAATGCCTTGCAGTTCTTTATATATGGAACTTAAATCTAATGGGGCATTTTAAATACAGTGCGCTGATTATGTTATGCGACATTTAATGCAATGGTGATGCGCAGCACGTATGTTAGTAGCATAATGAATGGGTCAGGAATTCGATAGATTGCATGCATGCATGCACGTAGTCGACCTTTCTTCGTGTATTGTCAGTGCTCATAAATGCAGTGGAAATCTCTGCGATTATCCCATCATTGACTAATCGGATCGCTCCATTAGAGAATTCATTTCCTACTGAGATTCCAAGCCTAGGGCTAGCTTCTCGAGTTGGTATGACCAAGGGATGAAACAGAGGTGATGGATGAATTAATTTGACAATCGTTAGCAAATCGTATGGAAGATATGTATATATATATATAATGAAACGTTGAATTCAAGTGGGGTGCCATTTATTTCTAAAGCTTAACTGGTGTAGAATGACGGACGTTTCGAGCGTTTGTGTCCAATTCAAAGTAAATCGAAGTAAATATTGTATATAATATTTTGATGATCCTAAAGGAAACATCTTACGCCATGTCCATGATATGCAGAATATTATTGTGAATTCACTGCATTTCAATGGTATATGAACCAAATCAGTTAGCGGACATGAAGCCACGCTCATGAGTGAGTTTGTAGGTGAGTGCTTTGTCGACGAGTATCTTAAAGAGCACTTATTACGCCATTGATTAAGAAAACTTTGTAGTTTTCAACTAGTCCTGAAAAAAAAAAAAGTACCATCGTGTTTTGTTGACCCTATAACGCGTGTTCAAGAATTTATTTATACTCGATCAAAGTGTATGGAAAGCAAAGTAATTTAATCTGAAATGGAAACTAGCTACCTTTGGGAATAAAGAAAAATCAAATGATATCTTTAACATTTAATGATATCTCTAGCAATATTCTTAAAGATTTCCAATGCGTCAACCATGTCGAGGTTATGGAAAATTTTGTACTTTTAAAATCGAATCATTCCATGTTAGGAAAGCTTGAAAAGGTGCTATCATGCAAGTCTTAGCTCTGGTGGATCGAGATGACTTCCATCACATAGCTAAGCTACAACAGGAGTTCTGGTCGAGCAAGTTGACACGTGGACCGGGTTAAAAGTATGAGTTCGATTCTCGATTTTTCACAGAGACAAGATTCTACACTATGCTCCGAAGTGGGTGTCCACGAATCGACATGAATATACTTTAACCCGATTGCTCCATTATCGATATCGCATTTTTCGATTCAAAGCAGCAATTAATTCAGCGAATTGAATGCACATGGATGCTCGCTGCCCTCCTCCTTCTCGATTTCGAGGGTGAATCCAGCACCAAAACCAGAATGATCGCGCTCTCTCCCATGCAAGGCGACGTGCGTGAATCGTGGTCGCCTCTGACCGTCAATGTTAATGAAGGATTTCAGGGTAATTTCCATGTGGTCGGGGTAGATATAAAGTCTAGGGGATACATTATTATATCATAGATTAAATAGTGCATATGTCGCCAATTAATTAGGATGAGGAGATACTCTGCATGTAGTTAATGTACTCTCTTGAGATTGATCACAATATTGGGTTCTTTTTACCAATTGAGGTATATTGTACTATTGTGCAATATTCGAAATGTCGAAAAATGATGAATCCGTAAGTACAAAATTCGTGAGTATGATAATGCCTAGTTGGAGAAATTGCAAAAATTGCTGAAGGGATTATTTATAATACATGTGCCACGTTGTATTCTCCAGATATTTCAAGTCTAAGTAGACATAATATGAATTTAGACATGGGTGTGTAATTATCCACAATCACATTTTTTTTTCATTTTCACTACATTTTGTCAAATTAATAATAATTAATAAATAGGATACTATAGTTATTTCCATGTGGTATGGAGGAGAATATTAATATATCATAGATCGATAGTGCATATGTCACTTACTTAATGTACTTCCTTGAGATTGATTTGAGGTCGATGTTATACTAGTCGCAATATCCGGCATGTCAAAAAAGTAATGAATCCATGAATATGAAAGTGGTGAGTACGCTAATGCTTTGTTGGATAGAGTGTGGCGGGAGAAATTGTTGTGATGATGGTTAATGTATGTCATGTTGTATATTTTAAAGATTTCAAATCTGATTAAAGAAAAGATTATGTAGAAAAACAAATTTAGACACGAGCACGTAGTTATCTACGATCACACATCTTTTTGTCTTCTCACTAGGTTTTGTCAAATTAATAATAATTAATAAATCAAAATGTTTTCTACGGTCTATTTCGGTGTCAAAAGGGGACTATTAAGAAATCTTGATGTGAAGGTTTTTGGGCACCGCATACAAACACATGGAACCACCCCGTCCTAGGTTTGTCCCGAGACTCGACGACAACGGGTGACCGGCCGGGCCGGTGGGCCCTCCTCCACTGGCACCTTTCGCTGAAGCGGAGCCGGTGACCGGCGCCGTTTGCGCCTTCGCGCTGACCAATGGAAAGCACGTGCGGCTCCTCACGTGGGGGTGATGTGGGAACCAGACAGCACGAGAGAGAGAGAGAGAGAGAGCCTTTATCACTCACCACCATTTTTCCTTTTCTAATTAATTATTTAATAAATAGTTTATCTCTTTTAATATTTTAATGATGACTTTACGTTGCGACGTTTGTTTAACATTTTCCCCATTTCTATGTCGAATTGTTTATGGAAATTCCCTCGTTTCAATGCGAGATTGTACAATTGCACTTTTGCCTTATTGGCTTGGAAGTCCAAATGCTACGAACGTGGAAATAAAGAGAGAGAGAGAGAGCACAAAGTCTTTTAATGATCCATGGTCTCGAAATGTGGGTTTATTTGGCATAGGGAAGCGTTATGTTTTTTCGACATTAATCCAGAAATTAATATGAACTTTTCAATAATTAGTGATTTTGAACTTTGTAGACGAATGTCTTCGAGCTTCTTTGCGAAAATCTTAAGTTGGTCGACGAAACAAGTTCGATCAATTATAGGGTTGTGAGATTGATGTTGTGTGCCGTTCTCGTCGATTTTCTTGAATCATTTACATAAACAGCATTTCGTTATGGCTGTACACTGTGCAGATTTTGAGGTCGTGTCTATGTATGGCTCTTCACATCATCTTGGGGTCCAAAAATATCTGACGTATATGTCCTTATATTATTATTTTAATCAAGCCCGTAGCTTTTTCCCTTGCTCAATTTCAGTTAATCAGTGAGATATTTTAATATTAATCCAATAACTGGATTGGCTCCTTAATTAATCATGGAATTATCTGTAAAAAGGTGATGATTAAATCCGGCAAAACCTAGTGGCGAGTCGGTTGATAACCATAAACCCATCATTGACCCAATAATGCAACGTACGAAAATTCTCAACTTTTCCGCATATGAACAACAATAACGAAATGCGCAAATATATTATACGATTTTCCGGGGGGCACCTGAGGGTTTTCCACGTAATTGTTCCCCATTTTATAAAGAGCTTTAGAGCAATCGTTTGGAATTTTCGTGCTGTGGCGATCTTGTCTCTAGCAGGGGACAAGCCCTGAGACATGAAAGTCGAGGATTAGGTACTTAGGTCTGAAAATTAAATGAACCTGATTTTCAGGGACCATGCTCCTTTCCCTTCCCTCTCGTGGGCACGACCCGTTTGTAATTTTATTACTATTATCATTATTATTATTATTATTATTATTATATGTGAGATCAGTGTTCGTACTCAGATTTTACCCAAGATGGTCACTCGACACGTGTGGCCCAGTACATACGAAGAACATGCTGGAAATACACGACATGGGTCGCCATCTCCTCAGATTTTTTCGCAGCGAATTATCGAAGATTAGGTTACCTAAAATTCAAATGAGGATTTTGATTTTTCCTTACGTAGCTGCGATTCCTAGGCATCATCATCATATCATATGGTTTTCTCTCCAGCTCTCCAGTCCCTCGAAGCCCACATGCTGACGTGGTATTTCGGGGGTGGTGGGTGGGATGAATTAAATTTCAGGGCACCTTGTACGGAATCTGTAATATAAGAAAGGTTTTTGCCCAATTCGATGAGACGACAACAGCAACATGATCCCGGGACACGGTAAACGCTCGAGGCGTGACTTCGGGCGAGGGGGGAGGAGCCAAAAAATCAATTTCTCACCTTAAAAAATAATAATTGAAAAAAAAAAAGAAAAAATATAGCCTCGTATACGAACGTATGATAATGACGAAAGGGCAGTTTTGCTCTTGAAGATTTGAGGGGGAGTAGCTAGTGACCGTCGAGAAGATTCGGGTCAAAGCATTGAGTTTACTTAGCTGGATTTTTCTGAATATTCCCGTTCGCATTATATAATCCGAAAGGAGGAAGGGGAGGCAACGAAATCGCGATTAACCTCGGGAGAAGAAGCCCGTCATTAAATGCCGGTCGGTAAAGTTGACTCGGGAGCCCCTAAAAATAATTCGGGCTCCGTTTCAGCCTTTTTCGTCTCGGAAAAATAATGGTGTTGTGGGGATGATGGCGATGATTTAGGATTCGCGTAGTTGGGTGGTGGTGGAGCAGGCCGCCCTCCCGCCGTCCATTCGATTTTTCCAACCGCGATCGCAGCCGTGCGGCGTGCGTTTCCACACGCATTGATTGATCGACGATGCTTTCTTCGCCTTCGCGACCTTGATCTTTCCAAGTGCTGGCTGAGCTTTTACACCAGGCGTCGTGCGCTCGTGGTCGGGAATGATTGCATGGGCTCTCGTGGGTTGTCGGCCTTAGGACAAGTGAGTCGGCCTAGATGACGGGGTTTGCAGTTTGGGTTAGGGCTGGCCCGGATCCTTCGCTTTCCGTACGTAGGCTCTCGACGTTGGTCGGGCCTGTTTGGATTCTATCCTGGCCCGACACTTGAGGGTTTGTAGTGCGCTCTTCCAAAATGCTTGGTCCGAGACGCCTGATTCGATCAAAGTGTGGCATGGATATGGGCTTCTTTCAAGCATGGCGAATTCCGCCTCGTTGGTATAGCTTAAAATGATCTCCTCGCGTAAAGCCCTCGTGATCTCACGGCAGAGATGAACGGGGCACGCAAGCGAAATTACTTGTCGTGCGCATTTACTTAGAAAGAGTTTCCACGTAAGGGAGAATTGTCCGAAAAAAATCCCAAACCTATCGTACAGCGGCCAATTCAATCATAAATATTTCAATCGTGCAAATTTAGTCATAAGCATTTTAAGGTTTTATTAATACAATTTAAAACTTTTTAACGAATTACCAATGTATTCATTTAAACTAATTTTAATTAGGAATTACCGACATGGTGGTTCAGTCAATGTCAACCGTCCTACTCAATGCAGCCGGCATTGATGTGGATAACTATGTTACTTTTCAAAAAAAAATCTGATTTTTTATTAATTTTTATTTTCTTATTTTTTCCCTATTTTTAAGACAAAGTCAATGGGGCCACCAAGCACTAGCTAAGGGCCGGCAACCACCATTGGGCACTAGGTAGGGGCTAGTGATCCCCGTAGACAAGGGCTGTGGCCCTCGCTAACCTTAGCGAGGACAAGTAATTATTGTGACACATTTATTGTGGCCAACAACGGCCTAGGTAAGGGTTGCGCTGCCCCCATCAGCACATTGAAGAAAAAAAAAGAATAGAAAATAAATAAAAAATTTTGAAATATTATCGATATTAGTGTCGGCACATTGATTTCCGAAAAAAATGATTGCATTAGAATTCAATGAAAATTTAAAATAAAAAATTTTGAAATATTATCGATATTAAACTTAAATGTCGGCCCATACCAAATCGCGACTTAAAGTTTTAACATGCAAAAGATTAATATCTAGGAGTCGCCACTAATCGGTTTAGGGTAGGTCGATTAGGCACCTAAGTAAAATAATTGGAGAATTACTCGTACCATTTCTTTTTTTAATTTTCAAAAATGTTTTTGCAAGCAACTTGGATTGATTTTAATCTAAATTCCTATCATGCAAATGGGTGGCCACATGAATGCTCAACCATTATTAAACAATCAAAAGACGTCCATTAAAAGAAATAAACATACAAAGCATTTTTTTGGGTTTTCTTTTATCTTGAAATCAAAACGTGCATTCTAACTTCATGATCTAACAAGCAAATTCTAATTAAATAAACCTAACATGCAAACTCAATTTTGATTTTTACTTTTTTTTTTAATGAATATCGTGCGATGCATGCTAATAATCTAATATGACATGGCAACATGACCTAAACTATATGACATGAAGAAATGCAATAATTAAATATGCAATCTAAATTAACTAAAATGGCCTAATCCTAGTGACGGACCATTTCTAATTCAATGAACCTAATAACAAATAAAATGACGTGCATTTGATATCTCTATTCTTAAAAAGGCAATTGGGTGGGCATTAGTATTAGTGATTTCCGATCACCGGAATCGTGGGTCGAATTAAAGCAGCGGTTTAATGATTGCATTAGTAATTCAATCAAAAGTTTAATAATAATTGGGAAAAAGCAGCGCGGTGCGGGCCTGGCCACAGATGCAGGCGCGAGATCTGCGGGTCGCGGATCTCGAAGATTCATGAGTTAAAGGCAAATTATCAAAAAGTTTAGAATAAAATTAGCACAATCGAAAAATTTAGGATGGAAGTTATCACCGTACAATAGATTTAGGACTTTTAGGACAATATTCTCTCCACACTAATCTTGTCGAGCTATAAATTCAATTTATCTATCATTTCTTTAAGTGCCTCTCATCCAACCAAAAAGGAAAAAGTGCGTCTCAAGTTATCATATACAGTTCTCAACAATCGTTGACAAGACAAGAATTTGTCATGTGCAAGAGGACTTCTATTGCACTTTCAGTTTTTAAGCAATACCAACTCCTGAAAATACATGTATCTAGAGAATGTTGCCTTTCTTAACGTTACAATGCGTTAGCCATAAAAGAACACTAGCTTACGACTCGACTAACCGAGTCAATGATGATGCGGCATCTTAACCAAACGCCAAATCCATCACGTACTTCTCTATAACTGCGGTGCCCTGAATTCGTTACATGTACTGCATTTCAAGAGCATTCAGGAAACTGAACCGATATACTTCCCTAAGCCGGGATACCTTATTACGAGGAATTCAAGCTTTTCAATGAAGTACTTTTCAAATTTAGGTGAGAACTAACTAGACTACTTCACCAAATCGAGCTAGAACTAAGAACTAATAACTCAACTTTAATTCGTAGATTTAAGATGCGTTTAATAACCATTCTGTTCTCGAAAATAATTCATGCCAAAAAATAATTTTTTCTTATTTTGTTTCCTAGATAAGTTTCTAAGTATCTAAAAACGTTTACTAACTGAACAAAATTTATATGCTCGGAATAAAAAAGCATATGATACAACTCATTTTTTTTTACTTAAAACTTCTGCTAAATTTTATTATATATTTTTTTCTTTTTCCTTTTGCCAGTCACCTGCCTAAGTGATGGTTGACAACCGGCAAAATGAGAGTTGACAACTGGATCTCGACGAGGCTCGACCTTACTAGCTACTAGGCAACCTTGCGGCAATTGGACAAGGTCTAGCCTCTCACTTAGTGGTCGCTGACTATCGTCGAGGTTGACCACTAGCTAGTGAAAGAAGAAGAAAAGGAAAAGACGAAAATAAATATATTGATTCTTCAGTTTTTCTCGAAAACTTAAAAATATATATTTTTTTTAATTTCTTAATTCTCCTCCAAATCTCTTCCAGAAACAAAATATTTATCAAATAAAATTTTATTCTTTTTTTTATTTCAAAGAACAAACAAGAGAATAGAAACAAACATTATTTGACCAATTACCAAACAGAGCCTTAAGCAACTTATTATACATTTACGCATGAGAGTCCAGCATCTACCCTTTCATACTTAAGTTGAGCCAAACTCAAGCATTAGGTTGTATCGCTGATCACAACCTAGATCGAAGGATAAACACAACCACCAGGAAAATGAAATGCAATGCAACGCGATTAACTTACTTAAAGATCTCAGTCAAAAGAAGTGGTGAAAGCTTTCGACATATTCGATGGTCCCGCGGACCACCCTTCGCAGAAACAATATAACATTTAGATAGGAGTTTCTTCTTTTAACTGAGGAAATGCTATGACCTCGTTCTTAAGTTCCAATTTAAGCAATCATCCGAATGTTACATCCTTAGACAAGAATGAAGAGAAAGAGGGGACCTTTGCCCAACACGAATAATAATCGCTTTTAATTTAGCCCATGGCATACTTCTGGGTCCAGCTTCTTGCAGTCGTCTCGTACTTGTTCCTGTCTGTCTTGTACATGTGAGCGATCTCCGGCACCAAAGGATCATCTGGGTTCGGATCCGTCAAAAGAGAACAGATCGAAAGCAACACCTGATAGAGAAGGAATGACGATTTCAGAAAGAGACAAACAGAGGGGTTTTCCAAAGCATAACTTCGATCTGATAGAGGCAGTTCTATATTTTGCCAAACTGATTTCGCTAAATCAAAGCATAGACCCTATTATGAACATCAACTATGGCCACAGATATGCTAAGCGGGGACATGAATGCAATGTAGTTTTGAAGAATAATCACCTTGGAAATGGTCAAGGCAGGACTCCACTGTTCCTTCAAAATATCAAGACAAATGCTCCCGTTGCTGTTAATATTGGGATGGAAAACCTTGGTTCTGAATGCCACCTATAAGAAAGAGGAGAAAAAAATTCACAATATCAATCTAAGCCTTCCTATCACGAGGTAGTGCTGCTATTTTGCTTATTTACTTTGATATTAGCCTGCTGCATGATGAGCTTAAATGCAGGGTCAAATTTGTTCCATTTTAAAAGGCAATTTCAAAACAAAGAAAGAAGAGAAAGAATTGAAGTTAGCAATAGGAAACGCTTCGCGTCTGCCCCTGTGGCCTATTGGAGGCTAAAAAAACGATTGGTGGACCAGCAAGTAACTTCAAGCACCCAAGTGCTAGAGCTCACTAACATAAGTTTTTAGATCCTCAACCTCCAACATCATGACATTCCTGAATAAATTCTCTAGCACATCCAAGAAAGATCACGACAAATTATCAACACAAGCACCTTGGGAACAGAATGGCCCACTTCCAACAAATTCAAGCTTATGAATGAATCAGCTTTCGAAAAAGCATACTCGCAGTATTCCATTCCGCATCTGGCACCTCATAAATAATATTCAATGACTGATCAAAAAACTAAAACAGGCAGTAGGATGAGAATTATATTAGAGTAATATTCTTATAGCATAAAGAAGCTTCACAACAGATGTATAATGTTTAACTCATGCACTACGTGTTTTTCTTTTCACATTTGAATAAAGCACGGTTGACTTTTCCCAAAAATGAATCAGGGGAAACCAGGTACTGTTTCTTCATTCCACATACGGAAAACTGGTTAAGAGATGCATGAAACAACGAAGGACAGCACACTATTTGAAAACAATGGATACACGGGAACCATCTTATATGTACTTGGCTGTCAAAATCAGGGAGGTGTACGAACATGCATGTAGCTCCTTCAGCTCTCAAGGATTTTGGCAATTCGAAACTGCAAAACTAAAGCACTCAAACTAACAAAGCCCACAAACAGAAAACAGCAATTGAGTACCTTCGGAGGCTTGAATGGATAATCTGGAGGAAAATGTATAGTTACAAGAAAGACACCCCCTGCATAGGGGCTATCTGGGGGACCCATAATGGTTGCTTGCCAGTGAAACATGTCTTCTGCAACAGGGCCTACAAATATGACAAGTCAATATAAGACAGGTGGACAGAAATGTCAAGGTCAGTGGTCCAATGTTGGCAATGAACAATGGCATATGTTGCGAGATATATCAAAGATATCCATGCCCTATTCCCAGAAAAGCTACCGACAAGACATTATAGTAACAGACTGGAAATGCATGAATCAATAGATAAACTTGAGCGGTGTCATTCCTCTCACCAATTCAAATTGGTCAAGGGTGCCGCAGCCATCATAATTAGGGAAACTGCAGGTTTAGCAATACTTCTAGAAAGGCGCCACCCAAATATTACAGTTTTAGCAAAGAGAGGATATAAAATTGATGGGTCGAATCAGCCTCTTCCCAACTTTCTCACCTCGACGCCCAACCCTGAAGGACAGACCATCTTCTCTATCATCTGAAATTCTCTCCGGGTAATCTCGAGGGTAATATGTAGCTGAACAACATGCCTATGCAGCACTAAAGGAGTAATAACTCTACGGGCAATTCCAATAAAAGGGTTGTCGCAGATTATCCGTGCAACCCTCTAAAGCTAGCTCAAGGAGGACAAAACTTCCACCACGCAGAACAAACAATTCCGGAAACATCAGAAAGTCCTACCCCTTTAGGTTAAATTAAAAAGCAGAACAAGTTCTAATCATGTCCAAGGGAAGTGCAGCCCTCCACATGAAAAGATCGATCTTTACCCACGATACAATCCCTGCTCAAACGCCGGCGCAAAAGGGTCTCCCTGGTCCATGATTCTAGAAGCTTCTAACATCCTAACAACAAATCTACACGCGGGAGCCTTCAACAAGATTCTAACCTCGATCGACACGAGATAATCGACACGCATGGACACGAACAAGCGAAAGGAGATACACGAACACACAGAACGAAAGAAATGAGGGGAAAATACCGGCGCTGCAGGACGTGGGGGGATCCTTCTGCAAATCCTTGAGCTCCTTCAAGATCCTCTTAGACGCCATCGGGAATCACCTGATCTTCACCACACAAACACACACACCACAAAACGAATCCGTCAACGGCCGAAACTCACGTATGCCGAACAAATTTCCAACGAAAACAAACACAAGAAGAACGGAGAACGAGAACCCACAATCGGAGCCAAGACGTACCTGGGAATCTAGAGAGATGAACAGCCGGACGCCCCTGGGAATCTAGAGAGAGAGAGGGAGGGAGGGAGAGATCGGCGGCGACGAGAAGGGAAGACGTAAGGGCAATGGCGAGATTCTGCGCGAGAAAGAAAGAGAGGAAGAGGAGACGACGAGGGGTGATGACTTTAATAATGTCATGCCTTTTGCTCTCTCTCTCATTTTATTTTTTTTCGTCCGAACGCGAAAATGTTATTGGAGACTCGTCATTTTTTTTTTTTTTGTTTCCCCACCGTGTGGGCCCCGGCGGTACCGTGTGAGGGGTGGTTTGGTCTCTGTGTTTCGCCGAAAGCTGTTCCGGATTTCGCTTCCCATCTTTTCCCCCCCTATTTTTCCTTTTTCTTTTCCGTAAAAGAAAAAGACAATTACTCCAAAAATCCGAAATCCGTATCTCTAATCATGCAGGCCAGTACAATTTCCTCGAATACTTTTATTTTATTGATTAATTTAATTAATTTCTTTTTATGGGTGGACGGCGTGAGCATCTGGGGATGCAGTGAATAATGCCCCGGTCGGTGGTGCCGCCGTCGCATTCTGTGGGCGGACCAGGGGGCTGCGTTTCTGCTTCGTTTCTGGTGGGGGCCCCCCGGCGCCTGCGTTTTTCCTACGCAGGCTTTTCGTGGGAGGTTGGAATCGAATTGAATTTCTATGATGATGATGTGATGGGATGGTCAAAGCTCGGAACCGGTCCTTCGAATCGGCGTTGAATTGTTCCGCCAGGCGGCAGCACAGTGTCAACATGATTTCCCGATTTTCGAAAAATTGGCATTGATGGGTGCCCCGAATGTGGCTCCACCATGTCGACACGATTTCTAATTCTTCGAATTCGAGCAATTAATTGAACTCGTCCTCGAGACAGAGATAAAAAACAGTAGCGCTACTACACGTCTCGTCTGATTTTGCGTTCAATTCGAGGTGAATTGACCATAACTTATAGAACGACGCTTCGTGGACGTAGTTCTAAGCCTGCCGCGCGGAGGGCGCCGGCGGCGGCGCCGTCTCGGCACCGGCGCGGGTCGGGGACGGGGTGGAAGTCGACGCCGGGGACGGCTGCGCCGTCGGGGAGTGCGCGCGGCGGATCTCCTCCACCTTCCTTAGCACGTCCGGCATCCTGGGCCGCTGCTCCGGCATCCTCGCGACGCAGGCCATCCCGATCTGCAGCATCTCCACCATCTCCTCCTCGATGTTGGGGAACCGCAGGAGCACCATGTCGAACACCTCCGCCGTCCACTCCTCCCTCACCACGGAGCTCACCCACCGCACCAGGTGCACCATCTCGTCGCCGCTCGTGGCGTGCATCGGGGACTTCCCCGTGAGGAGCTCCAGCAGCAGGACCCCGAAACCGTAGACGTCCGACGCCTGCGTCGGCTTCCGGCTGTCCGTTATCTCCGGGGCGCGGTAGCCGGAGATCCGCATCAGCGGCAGCGGGATTTGGTTCATCAGCGGCGCCAGCGCGACGTCCGACACGCAGCCGAATCCCTCGGAGTTCAGGAATATGTTGGAGGACTTTATGTTCCCGTGGGCGAGCTTCCCGCCGTTTTGCGCGTGGACGTGAGTGATGCCTCTCGCCGTGCCGATGGCGATCTTCAGGCGAGTTTCCCAGTCCAGAGGACCCCGGCGTTCGCGTCCGGTGCCTGAAAATATGAACTTCTTTCAGAAACATCGAAGTGAAGCTAAATTCATGGTGATCATGCACGACCAGCTTACCGTGAAGCAGAGACGACACGCTCCCTTCGCCGAAGAAATCGTACACGAGCAGCTTCTCGTCCTTGGAGCAGAAGTAGGCCCTGAGCTGGGCGACGTTCTCGTGCCTGATGCGCCCCACCATTTCCATCTGCTGCTCGAACTCCTTCCTGCCCGCGCCCACCTCCTTCAGCCTCTTCACCACCATCGTGGTCGCGTCCTCCAGGGCCGCCTTGTAGCTCGCCCCGAACGTCCCCTTCCCCAGCACCTCGGCAGAAGCTCTCAACAAGTCCTCGAGATCGAATGCGTAGTTACATCCCTCGAAGAACACGATCTTGTTGTCCTTCTCTTGGCTCTCGGCGACCTCTCTCTTGTTTTGAGACACTTCTTGCTTCTGCGACTTCAGCAGGACACTCCTTTTGATTCCTCCGCTCGAACAGAGCACGATCATGCACAGAGCGATTGCCATGGCTCCTAGTACACAACCACCGGTGACGATTCCTAGACGTGCCGTTTTGCTGAGTTTGCTGGCCTTTTTGGGTGGTCCGGCGCTAGGAGGTTTAGCTGGAAGTGCCGGAGGTGATGCCTCAACCTCAAAGGAAAGACTGTTCCCTACAAATGTCTGACTAGGGAACCTTTGAAGCGACCGAGGCACGCGTCCTGCAAGATCATTGTTGGACAAATCCAGCATCTGCAGATTGGGGAGATTTACATCAGGAATTTCGCCGGAAAGCGAGTTGTTCGCCAGATCCAAAGCAGCGAGGTAGGTCAAACTGGAAATTGAAGGGGGTATGCTCCCGCTGAATTTGTTGTTGGACAAGTTAACGAAGGTGAGGTTCGGCCAAACGGACCAATCCGAAGGCAATGGACCCGAGAAGTTGTTGCTCTGGAGATGAAGGCCAGTCAGGTTCCTGAGCTTGGAAAAATCAGACGGCAATGAACCCGATAAACTATTCAATCTGAGGCTCAGCATTTGAAGTGCCGATAAGCGACTCAGTGTGTTCGGCGGTATTGGACCTTTGATCCCCACTCCAGGCAACTGGAGGGCGACAACCCTCGATTGGTCGTTATTACACTTGACCCCTGTCCAGGACCGGCACACAGAAGAATCCTTGTTCCAATTGAGAGGGTGCGAGAGGGAAACATTGCCAAGAAAATCCAGTAATGCTTGCTTATCCTCGTTGGGTATTGCCGAGACATTTGAGCAAATCGATTCCAACAAGAGAATTGTCAAAAAAACGAGGTGCTTCCCTTCCATTTTCTACAGCCAGTTCACAGCAATATACTTGGAGAATAGTTAGGCTTGAAGAAGAACGAGCAGCTCCTGCAAGTTTGTACTCGTCTTCATGAATTCCCTTGAAAAAGGTAAACTAAAAGTCTACAAGCTATAAAAATGGAGAGGTAGAATCTCAAATTTCATCTCATTAATTTGAAAAGTCTTCGTTCAGCTATATTCTACTTCCATCGACTCCCCCAGCTCAAAAAGCCAGCACACTTTCGAGATCCGAATTCTTCTGATTTGCCACACAAAACCGAACATATCGCAATTCTTTTTCTTTTTTTTTATATATAATTTGCGTGTTTTGAATCATATTATTTGTCTTGATTGTATACTTTTGTAGCAGCAATACTTGACCTTAGAGCTTCATCTTTCCTGCCTTGTCAAGCAAAGCAGGCTACGCATGCTGGACTTTTATTCCTGAAGCTGGATGATTACAGGTTGAGGGTTGTTCACCTAAATCGCCACTTTATACTAAGAAATCAACAATCTAGAAGCTAGAATCTAACTTTACAGCACCCGATCGTTGACCTTCCTTCATCAAACAATCCTATGATCTTTCTGGGATTTCACAGTACTCAGTGCAAAGAAACTCACAAAATTACTTGAGCTCCTAGAGGGTAAAACTTGGAAAAAGCAGAGTCTAGTTAAAAGCACAAGCTCGTGGTAATCCAAGGGCACGAAGGCATCACAAAAAAGAGAGCTCATTGCTTATCGAAAAAAGAAAAGTCATTCTGCACATTTTCCAGAACATGAAGAAATCTTTCCTGGAGCAGAGGAAAAAAGTTGTCATTTTCTTTTGCATCGTTTTTCTCGGTGACCAGAGAGAAAATTGCTTACTTCTAGCCTCCCTGGCTTCTGGGGAAGATTGAAGCACCTTCACACTCCTTCCTCAGCAAAAAGATGTGTCTCGTCACTCCAATCTTCATCTGTAAACAGTGCCAAACAATTCAAATGGAGAAGAAGAAGAAGTTGCACTGTTCCTCTCTCTCTGAGAGACAGAGAGAGAGGGGGGAGAACTTACCAGAAGGTCAGTGCAATGATGGCGGGCATGATGGTAAATGATGAGCTGTTCGTTGCTTGTAGAAGCAGCATCACATGCAAATTTCTTCTTTCTTTTCTTCTTTTTCCTCTCTCGAGCTAGACAATAACATTAAAATGGACGAGCTTCATAATGTTTTCTTTCTCGCAGCGCACGACCAGGGGACTGCATGTGGAGACAAAAGAGAGGCAACGGAGAAGAAGGAAAGGGCAGCCATATTATAAACAGAAGAAGCTGACAACTCTCCATATACAAATTTAGCCCACTCTCTAAGAAGTCTACTGCGTGTGTCAGGTTATACCTAACCCAACCTTGTCTCTGCATTCGCGCCACTTTCTGCATGAAACCCTAAAATAAAGAACGGCGTAGATCCAACCTAAGTTATCCACCAGACCGGATCGCAACACTCCAAATGCAAACAATCTCTTTTTGAGGCCGAGAGTCATCTGCGCACTTGATGGTTGTGACTTCAAGCCCGCAACAGATCGTTGAAAATGGGAGCAACTAGGAATTAAAGTAATGTAGGTTGCGAGAGGAATCATTTAGGGTTCGCGTCACTCGATTCCCCCTAGAATTTATGTACAACTTTTAGTGTAATATGATATGTAATATAGTCAAAAAGGCGGTTGGGGGCTTGCAATAATTTATCAAAACTATAGAGCACGGCTGCATGAGACTAGCCCTGGATTATCAATAAATGGGTGGCATGGAACTGATTTTTCCCTAATTAGGAGAAAAAAATGAAGCAATCTCACTATACAACTCAACTATTACAATATGCATGTAATAAAAGGGCAGACACCGCCTGCTATATGCATGAAATCTTATTCGATATAATAGGACGAAGCAACTTGTGTTGAATCAACAAAGATAATTTATATGGAAGTTCAGATATCCATATAATATCTTGAAATCTAGTATGCGGTGATTCGACCCAACAAAGTGAAAGGATAAAGTGAATTACGATTATGTTTTGCAAAGAAAATGAGATAGAAGACCAAATCAACTTGGTGGGTGACATGATTCTTCGTACTAAGAATTAGGTCATATATTCTGAAATTGAATAGAGGGAGCTGATATGATTACTGATGTTGAATATTCCCATCAATGTAGACGGTAGTTTCTTTTCTAGTCAAGTCAAAATCCCCATGATTAGCATTCATAATAACAAATGGAATAAAGCTAATGCGCCATTTTCCTCAGTCCTTGTCAAAACTCTCCATAATCCTCGATTGGAAATGGAGAGTTGGACCAAGAATCAAATGGCGTCTGACAAGATAAATGAGATTATTGGTCTTAACATTATTTTAACGAGTTATCGGAGAAACTCGAACAAGGCCTTTAAGTTGACTGAAATTTTTAAGTTGGAATTATGTCGATGTCGTGTGTAATTGTCGCAGTTAGGTAGGCAAACATGTGCCTAACTCAAATTGTCTCCGTCACCCAAGACATGGGTGTTAAGCGTTGATTAACCTCTAGTTAAGTGCAGACTAATCAGAGTCCAGCTCGCGCCAAGCTCTTTGCTAATCAACTACTTTCTGTACGAGCTTGTTTTTAAGAGGAATCGATTCCAGTGGTAATAATGGAGAAAATATAAAGAAAAAGGTTCTGAGAGTTGACCTTCAGATTTGACAGCCACCGAAAGGCGAGTTGAAATTTCTGGCTGGACCTGGGGGACATAATAATTTTAATTACCAAAAGAAATGAATTTAGAGAGATTGAAGAGACGGGAAATGTTTTCAAACCTTTTATGACTCTGTCAATCCACGTTGCTCATGGGGCAACGTAGAAGGAATTTTCGTTTGGCTAAGCCTTTTTCTTTTTCTTTTTTCCAGAGAGTTAAAGGGTTTATTAAGACAATATTACAAAACAATATATGATTTTAAGAAATCTTTGGAAAACCCATCTCGAAAAAATTATCTTATTTCAATAATACGTTTATACTAGCACTAATGGTTGATTGCAGCCAGATGATATTCTTATGCATTGGCGGATGTTTGTGGACACGTGGAAGGTCAAAGGAGCAGTTTGAGCTTGTCATTGCTCGATAAGCCATCACATTTTGACTTTACTGAACAATATAATTTAATCGGAACCATGTGATGCTTCATCTGCCCAATTGATGTGACATTGGGCAGTTCACTAACACCTTGATTTATTTTTTAGAAGTGTCTTGAATAATTCATATATAAATCCGTTTATTTCGCCAAAAATGATTTTATTTTGAAGAAATATCTTTTCCTAAGAGTTAAATCTTTGATTTTTTACTTGAATCAAATTTTGTGACAATTAGAACAGAAAGTATTGCGCATATCCAAGAACAAGCATAACCCATTGCCCATATCTAATGAGGGCTACGGCATCCAAACAGATCCAAGAAAGACATCATCATTTTCATTAGTTCTCTCAAATAAAATGACTTGTTTATTCGATTTGGAGGAAAGTGGTTTTTCTTATTTGTCATCGACCTAGACGCTACCAACTCCGACAACGATCACGAAGCAGGCGAGCCCTTCTTCCTTCCCCGTTAATGTGTCAAGCGTTACGTGCATGAGATCAACATCAAGTCGGCCTTGCACGGTGCGCAGACTGCCTTGATCTCTTGCAAGGGTTATTTTTTCAAAATTTCGCATAATTACAAAAATAATATTTCCTGATCATAGTAAAAAAGAGTCTATCGATGTGACAGCCCAAGCGGCGGTGCGCAGGAAGGAGGGATGGCGGTGCGTTCGTGCCTCGGCCCCCGAATGTGCACAAAGAAGGGGTCCCTCTTTTGTCCCACATCGCTTAGGGGGGAGTACTGGGTTAGTTTATAAAGGCTTGGGTCTTTTTAATCTGTGTAACGCGTTTTAAAGCCGTGATGACGCAATATCCAAAACGGACAATATTATACAATGGGGCCCGGGTCGTTACAATCGATAACTATGTTCTCAATGATATAGATGCTTATAATCTTCCTCTGAGCTCTCCCCCTTTGAGGCTCTCTCTCTCTCTCTGGCCTCCCTCCTTTGGCCTTTGGCCTCTACACATTAAGCAATCGGAGAGGGGATCCACCTACTTTTAGTCGGCCTAAGTTGGCGGTATCCCCTAGCATATAGTAAGCAAAGTTGGCTCCAATTTGACTTCTCTTCTTGCTTTCTCATTCGAGGACCAACCACTCAAACCTTGTTTTTCCTTGACTAATTCCAACACCTCCAACCATCGAGGAGATATAACCGATTACGTCACAAAAGAAATTCTCATGTTCACATAAGGTGTTGACAATTCAAGAAATGCGCCATCATCACTTCTCTCCTCTTTGTCGAATGTCTTAGAAAGCTTTCCTTCTTCAAGATTTCATAGTTGTCTCTTGTTATGTTGAATTTTGGCAACCCTAAAATGGGTTCATGTTTCTCAAAAAATGGCTCAAAGTAGATCTTATATTAAAGAAAGTCTTAAAGTTGCCAACTTACTTCTACATAAGGCCCCTAGTGAACTCATGCATCTTCATGTAATGCTTGCGCAATGCACATGCATCTTTCACGAAATGCACGGGCTTGTTGATTTTGATGATTTGGCTGATCGGTGAGTTTAGGGCCTTATTACAAATTTACAAGTATAGATGAATATTGTTGCTAGCATGATTTTGAGAATAAACTAAAGTAGCTGTAATTGTAGTTCATGACCAACCGGAGTCGCCATAATCATAGGCCAAAGCCAAGGTCATGTTTTTGTAGCCTGAGATCGGACTAGTTAGCAGGGAAGTAGCAGCTCTTGTGAAGTTAGAAAGCAACAGAGAGATGATCCTAAACATCTCATCAGCTCGTAGGAACTTGTTGTACATGGCGCTTTTTCTAATAAGGAGATAGGTCCTTCATCACCTCGTACTCGCTTTCTGGATCCCTCTAAAACGGGAACTTCCCATGTTCGACTCATTCTGACTTGCCCAAGAAGTCAACTTGAATTCATCAGTCATCGGCATCCCCGGAAGGAACATGTCCGTTGGATGATCGAAGCTTTGCCAGAAGATGCTTTCGCTCTGGTTGTCTTTCATAAGCACTACATTCCCCGAATTTAAAAGCTTCACTGTTAGGGTCAAAGAGCTTGAACCCCTGAATTTAATCATACCGATGTGTCGTTGCTCATCCCATAAATTGAGTTCGCCATCCACGAAGCCAAACGAACCTGCGGGATCAACAAGTGGGTCATCCCGGTTGGCGACTCATGCGATGATCCGAGGGTCCGACCTGTAATAACATGTTCCAATATACATGCCCTTTCGTAGAGGAGAAGCCGAGCTCGAACCTCATGCCAGCGGGCACAAGAGTGACTCTTCCCGATTACGTTATCGTGACTCCACTTAGGGTGTCTATGCTCGTGCAAAGTGGAAGGTGCATCACAAACATGAGTAAGCAGGGAGTGGAGAGGTTGCCATTGGTGGACTAACACCTTTTCTTAGAAGCCATCGCTTGCTCTTTCCCTCTCAGTGGACTGGGGCAAGTTTTTTTAGCTTGGAAACTTTCCCAAGAAAGACATCATCATTTTCATTGGTGATGTATTTGCTATGCAGAATATTTTGATATCTTATAATGGGAGAGTTATTAAATATTGTCAACATACTTTAGTTAACTTCAATGAAGTTTTTGTACTTGCATCTATGGTGATCAATGGTGGAGCTGTGATTAAGAATGATATTTCGTTAGCATTTTGTTTTTACCTTGGAATTTAAGTCAAAAGTATTGTGGAACAATACAAATTAAGTATATAGATATTAGATTTTGTTTTGTTCTTGTTCAAAACTCTTTTAATTCGTTCCCATAAAGATTCTGTCAATATTACAACATATTTGTTTCACGCAAAACACTTAACAACTAGCATTTATTTCAGCTATGATATCAGAAAGAGTCAGCAAACAACATAACTCATCGTGCGGCCGATCATTTCTATGGTGGCAGGCTGAGAGAATGGAAACTGTTTAATTCTTATCTTCGCTCTTGTTCTTGGGATGCTCCATAGAAGGAATCTTCCAGCTGATTGAAGCGAAAAAAGTTGTAATGTGAAATTACAAGAACATCTACAATCTATTAAGTAGGAAAACTACCAGAAAAGCTGTAAATCTATTGCACTTGTACCAATTCCATCATAAATATTTCATTTTAGTTAATTTAGTCTTAAATCTCTTAATAAATTTCTAATTCAGTCATAAATATTTCAATTATACTAATTAAGTCTTCAATTTTTTGACGATTAGTCTTAAACCTTGTACCAATCTTGTACTGTGAAATTGTGAATTCATTAGCCTCTATATTTATAATCTCGCTTTTCTTGTATTATTCTACTTGTTTGTGTAATAAGTGGCGTTTAAAAAAAAAGGAAAGAGATCTTTGTTGATTGGGTCAAAAAGAAGGAAGGGATAGGTGGCTTAGAAAAAAAAAACGCAAAGTGAAAGAAGGGATAAAAGGAGGACTCCAATGGAGGAAAAAAAGAAGAAGGAAAAAGAGAAAAGAAAGGGAGAAAAGAGAAAGGAAAAGAGAAGGATTGACGAGAAATGGTTATGAATCTTCTACACGATTGGTTGGATGTGCTTCAATGATTCATAGGCGTGCGTGAACTCAATGACTTCATTTGAAATTCTGATCCAAATGTTGAGAAACTCTAATTCATGTAAAATTTACAATGAATGAATATCATGCGTTAACACTATTTAGTTCTCCTAGGGACAATTATAAAAAATGTTCTAATTTTTTTTTTTCGATTAAACTGATTTAGTTCTAAATATTTCAATTGTGTCAATTTAGTTATATTTCGTATTTTATCAATTGAGTACATTGGATTAATTATGGTTGGAAATAGCTAACGTGGACATCAACTGTCCTACATGACATAACCAACACTGATGTTGACATTATTTTAATAATTTTTTTATTTCTTTTCTTGTCTTTTCTTTTTTTTTTTTTTTTTGGACAGTGGGGGCTTGCGAGCACTTACTGTGGCTGGTGATGGGATGAGGGGCCGTCTTCGTAGGCTAGCGAGAGCTCTAAGCAAAAGTAAATGTAGGAATGGGAAAATTAAATAGATAAATTTAAAAGATACATTATGTTGATGATTGGATCTTTTTCACGATGACTCAACACGGCTTACATAGCCTATTACAAACCATAACTACTCCTAAGAGTTAATTTCCATATAAAAAGCTACAATCACGTGCCCATGATTTTCTGGCTCTATTATCACTTCCGTAACCGTATATTATCTTATTTACAAGCACTTATAGCTCTTTAGTCGTCGTTAGTCTCAATTTCAGACCCCTTGATTGCTCTATGTTGTTGCATGTCAATATTCTCTACGAACTGTTAATAACCCCTCGATCGCCACCTTTACTGCTTTCAATGTCCCGCCTTTGACTCATACTAAATTTACTATCAATTGCTAATTAATTGTCATCATATGCCGATAACAGCACTTGGTCATCGACGTTCATGGTTATCGATAGACTCCTCTATCATCGATATCCCATCATTTGTGTAATCGCTCGACATCGAGCCCATCATTCAAGCTATCTAGTGCCAAGCAAACGCAAACATAGTTGTATCTTCCGTTCGGCTGAAAACTATGCGAAATGATAGGGAAAATTGTCCAAAAAGTCCTAAACCTATTACACTTTTGTCAATTCAGTTCTAAACCATTCAATTTTTTCAATTCAGTCCTAAATCTTTTGACAATTTGCCAATTGAGTCCATCCAACTAATTTATCCCGGAAAATGCTTATGTGGATACCTAGTTAGTGCCGGTCGGCCTACGTGGCCAGACCGACGCTAACGTGGACATCAGAAATCAAAACGACGACTTTTTTTGTTTTTGTTTTGATTACTTGCATTTCGGCAGAGAAACTTGTGTGTCCCTGTGCCTCTCTACTCTTCGTGTGTATCTCTAGCCTTCTTGCCCAAATCAAAAGGAACGAAACCCTAATTTCAAAACTTAGAAAATCGTTGCCCCAAATTGGTCGATCATGCTCAAGATTCATCAATCTTGTGAAAGGATTTGTGGGAATTCTCATGAGCAGCTCATGAGGGACCTCCACGATGCTCAACGATGCGGATCGGGAGGAGGAAGATCCACAGTTGTGCAGTTGTCGAGACCCAATTTGACACGAAGATCTGATTCATAACCCATTTGAGACCCAATTCGGCCTCGAGATTCCATAGCAAACACGACATTTTGTGGTCCCCACTCGCTCATGTTGTCGGCACTTTGGAAACACAAAAAAAATACGTTTTCATGTCCCCAACTCAATGTTTTCGGTACTTAACTTGATTGCCTTCAATAAATTGTGACTCTATCTTTTCCATGTACACGTTCCATTATGCCTTCATAACCGAGGTTGAATCTGCCATAATTGACGTTTCTTATTTAGTTGGCGACTCTGCTAATTGCACTCTCTTGAATATTTTGCACAGCCATTTGAACTTATGTCAATAGAGAATCATATGTTTAATATTTGTTGACAAATAAGAGGTGTTGCCTGCATAGATAAATAAAAATTGAAGAAAATGAGGTTCTTTCAATGAATAATAATCGGCTATTGCCAATTTTTTTCCTTGCATTTGAACTTGCGCCACTTTTTATAGCATTTGCCTTTTTCTTCATCGGTAGCACATTCTTATAAGCACCATAACAGAAGTAATGCTAGTTAGATTGAGGCAGTTTTTTGTTTCTTTAATATTCATAGAACCTTGAATATAGTACTATAGCCACCTCAAATCTCTTCTCAAGTTCATAAAGCTTTTGATCATTTACACTTTGTGCTTCTTCCATCATCTGGTGTAGCTTGGTTGCATGCATATCCAAAGTCTTAAAGCATATGTCATAATCCATTTGGCTCGTAGTCCCAAAGAGAAATTTTCTTTGATGCTTTTTTTTTTTTTTTTTTAATACTAGAGAGAAAAGATGTTAGGCGTTCGATGTTGATTGGCTGTTAAGCGTTCGATGCTTTTTTTTCCTTTCTTGTGCGTTATTATGTTGTCCTTGCATTATGTGTTTGCAACCTTCGATCGACCATGAGGCGTATTCTACCCATACCGAATTCATTCTATTGAATATGTAGGGTCGAGATGAGCAAGAAGACAGCATTAGTTTGTCTTTTCCATGGTGGAAAATTAGTTTGTCGCCCAATGTTAGAATATGTTGGGGGCAAGATGGACTTAGTACACATAGATATCAGATCAATCAGCTATGAAAGATTCATTAGAGATCTCGAGAATTGGGTAAATGAAAAATCCGAAAAGCTTTATTTTAAATTTCCTGGGAAATCTCTAGAAGATAGGTTGAGATACATACGGAATGATACCAATGTTATAGATCTACTTTTCCATTATTTGCATAATGGGTTGGTTGTGGTATATGGAGAATATGTTGACAATACGGTAGGCGAGGGAGCTGGTCAATGTGATGGTCAATATACTAGTGCGGGTGTTAATCAGGGTTCTATGATTAGTGAGGGTGTCAATCAGGTGACAACATTGGTAAGGGTGCTACTAAGGGTGCTACTAAGGGTGTCAGTCAAGGTGAAGGCATTGGTTAAGATAATGAGACAGTGATTGATGATGATGTTGAAATCAATTCAGAAGATGAAGAAACAGACATCCTCATCGATGTACAGTATTTGGTTGATGATGACAATAATGATGATGTGGACCTTATAGAAGGAAGGAAGAATATTAGAAAATTCAACAAGAGAGTTATAAAGGCTCAAATTGTGGGGGAACTAATTGTGGGATTTGTACCATCCCAATTTACAGCTGAATCATCTAACTCCTAACAATCTGATATGGCTATTATTGAAACTAGTTACCAAACAGAGTACTATGAATCTAATGCAGATGAGAGTTTGGGGTCTGATGTAGGTGAAGAAGATGACGTTATTACAAGAAGGAGAAGCAAATTTCAATGATATGATCCTGATTGCGCAGTGCCTGTGTTCACTACGTGTATGAGATTTGATGATGGAAGGCAATTTAAAGATGCTCTCAAAAAGTATTCCGTGGCCGAGCGTAGAGAGATAAAATTCATCAAGAATGAAAAGAAATATACTAGGGTGAGATGTGTTGATGAAAATTGTCTTTGAAAGATCTTTGCATCCTTTGATGCTAGAACTAGATTATTCCACGTGAAGACGTACCACGAAGAACATACACGTTCCATTAGCTTCCAAAATTAGAAGATGACAAGTTCTTGGTTGACAAATCACTATCTTGCTACAATTATAGTAATGTCAATAATTAATTCTCTTACTTTGAAGGATCTTATTAACGAGCAATTGGGCTTGAATGTAAGTATGAATCAATGTACGGAGGCGAAGGTGCTTGCTTATAAAGTTTTAATAGGATACTATCAAAAGGAATACGCAAAGCTATGAGATTATGCGGAGGAGCTTAGGGAGACAAATCCTGGGAGTACTATTACAGTGAAAGTTGAAAAGCCTAATATACAATCTAAAGTGTTATTTGAGAGAATGTACATATATTTTACTACATGTAAAAAAGGCTTCCTTGATGGATATAGGCATATTGTGGGGCTAGATGGTTGCTTTTTAAAGGGGATTAGTAAAGGGGAGATCTTGTGCGCTATTGAAAGGAATGCTAATGATCAAATGTACTTAATTACTTGGGCAGTTGTTTGAGTCGAGAGTGCAGACATCTGGACTTGATTCTTGATAAATTTAATATGGAACCTCAAAATTATAAACACGTATGGACGGGATTGGGTCGTTTTTAATGACAAGCAAAAGGTAAGTTCTTATTTTTTTTTTATTGTTATTCTTCTTAAATGATTATACATTTAGTGTATGCTTTACGTTTGAAATCATTTTTTCCAGGGCCTTGCACAAGTTATGGCTGCTTTGTTGTCTACAATCGAGCATAGAATATATGCTAGACATGTCTATGCTAATTGGGGGAAGAAATACAAATGATACAAATGCAAAGGCTGTTTTGGAAGTTTGCTAAGAGCAGTATTATGGTAGACTATGATGAACACTCTCAAGCATTGAAGAAAATCAGTTCTCTTGCATATCATGACTTAGTTCAAACAAACCCAAAGCATTGGTGTAGGGCATTTTTTACTACTGATGTTAAATGTGATTAGTTGATAACAACTTGTTCGAGGTTTTTAATAGAAAAATAATAGATGCCGGGTGTAAGTCTATTTATAGTATGTTGGAGGAAATGAGGATAATGATAATAACAAGAATACATACACAAGTGGATGCATGTGCTAAGTGGAGAAGGGATGTGGTCCAAGAATTGTAAGAAATATGGAAGAATATAAACTCAACGCAACTTACTGCCAAATAATATGGAATGGTGATGCAGGATATGAGGTGACAGATAAATGTGAAAGTATGTCATGGATGTGTTCAATAGAGATTGTACGTGTATAAGTTGCATCCCTTGTTCCCATGCTATTTCTGCTATAAATCATAAGCAAGAAGATGCATGTGACTACTTGAATGAATGTTATAAGAAAATCAAATTTTTATTAGCATATCAGAACATGATGCAACCAGTTCGAGAGAGAAATTTAAAAAAAAAACTAATAAGGAGGCACCTGAACCACTTCCAACAGGTGAAAAGCCTAGTGAGATTCTAAGTAGAAGATAAGTATTAGAATGTCGAGGATTGGAATAAAAATGACTTGTCGAAGTTGCAAAAAGACAAGACACAATAGTTTAACAGATCCCACCAAGAAGGTTGGGTCAACAGCCTCACAAACACCATCATCTAGGCAAGAACTTCCAGCAAATACTGTCATTTTGTTAGATTTAAATTTTTACTAGGAAAATTTATGAACTAATGAAAATCAATAACATTAGGTTAAGAGTACCAATGCCAAAAAAAAAATTAATAAGAGACAAAGAGTTGATACAAATGCACATGTTGAATCAACATTACAAGGAGCTCCAGTTGAAGTTTCAGTTAAAGTAGTACGAGCATCAAGAAAGAAGAAAAATGTTAAGAGAAAGAAAATCTAACATACAAGAAGTGACAAGATGAAAAATATTTTCAAAGCTCCAGTTGGAGGGAACATTGACTTTTAGGTTCAAGAAAGTGATGTGGCTACTTTTTGTTCATGAACGGTTCATTGAAGTGGTGTTGTTGCCCTTTATATATATATATATATATATATATATATATATATATATATATATATATATATATATATATAGTCACTAATTGGTGTAATGAAATAGTCTTGTGAAAGGTCTTTTGTTTGTCTTCGATGGGAGATTAGTAAAATATTGTGCTTGTTATCCCTTTTTATTGCAATGAAATGTGCATGTTTATTCAGATAAATTGTGGTTGATCTGTTGTTACTATTACTAGTTATTGCACATTCTACAAGTAAAATAAATATTTACATTCAAGTGGGTTTTGCTAGGATAGTTGTTGTTCAATTTATCTGTGCATTTATTATTATTTAAATATTGAGATACTATCAAAGTGAACATGCAAAAAGTAATACCCATGAGACACATGACAATTATCCAGAGAGCGCTGTAAAAGTATAACTACTTTTACTCGAACTATTAAAAAGCCACAAACATTATAAAGAACCTTAACTTCCACAAATATTATTACCAAACATCATAAAGTAAATTGATTGTGTTTTTCAAAATGAAACAACCTTCATTTCATTCATCCCACAAATAGAGTGCACATACATGTACAAATCATATTGGCGAATAAAAAATATTATCAAAATAACACACTCTATGACAAACTAATGGAGTGTGTTGTTACCATAAACATCAACACGATCAACATTATTTTCAATTTTCAATTTTCTTTTTTCAACTTTGTTGAATCTTGTTTCACATGCTTCAATTGTGCTTTGAGAGATTTCACTTGAGCCTCCATCGAACAACCATGATTCTCATTATGGGTTGACATTGGTTCTTGTTCTACATGGCTCCGGTGAAAACTTTTGGACACACTTCTTGCCAATTGATTGATTTCTCCATCAACCAAAAAAAAAAAAAAATTTGCAACTTTCCTCTCTATTGTTGTGGTTGTATCATGGGTAACCATGGTATCTCTTCCCCTATTGTCCTTCATCCTTGCTATTCGTGGAGATCCGAGGCCACAAGAGCAAAATAAAGATGTATCTTTGTCAGTTGGAGGGACCGACATCATTGATTATGCCATTTGCAAAAGAAAAAGTGAGGATAACATAAGGGACACTTTTAATAGTCAAGACAATACCCAACATGATGAATAGATGAATAGGTACATGCAAAATTAGTTAATAGTATGTGAAAATTCAATTCAATTTTGCAACAAACAACTTGGCAAAACTTGCCACTATTGAAAGTCAAGATGAAGATGCTATCCAATAAAGTATGATTCCTCTATTCTTGCATTGGTTCTACTACTTAATGAACCAGAACATTCCCTGCACTTCTTGATGAGCCGGGTCTTCGTGTCGAATTAGGTCTCGACGAACCACGCAATCATGACTTGTCCTCTCTTTGCTACGCCAAGTCGTCATCGTCAAGTTCCCTTGCAAGCTACTCGCAGAAATCCCCCAATTCCTCTTGAGTGTCTTCCAGCATCGGATGGCCATTGTGGAGCGTCACACGAGATCCCCACTCTTTGCAAGGTCATGGAGGTCCCTCACAAGTTGCTCACAAGAATCCCCACAAAACCCCTCGCAAGATTGATTAATCTTGAGCGTGATCGACAAATTCGGGGCTACGATTTTCTAAGTTTTGAAATTATGGATTTCATTCCGTTTGATTTGGGGCAAGAAGGGTAAAGACGCACACATGAAGAGCAGAGAGGGGCAGGAACGCACAAGGCTCT
The DNA here is from genome assembly GCA_017140595.1 of Eucalyptus curtisii. Classification (NCBI taxonomy): domain Eukaryota; kingdom Viridiplantae; phylum Streptophyta; class Magnoliopsida; order Myrtales; family Myrtaceae; genus Eucalyptus; species Eucalyptus curtisii. The sequence goes on along the minus strand of CM029504.1, from coordinate 2,470,163 downwards.
CTGCTGAAATGCAAGTAATGAAAACTAAAAAGAAGAAAAAGTCGTTTTAATTTCCGACATCTATGTCAGAGCCGGTCCGGCCACGTACGCCGATCAACACTGACTGGGTATTCATGTAAGCATTTTCCGAGATAAATTTTCTAATGGACTCAATTAGCAAATTATCAAAATGTTTATAATTAAATTAGCAAAAGTGAAATAGGTTATAAGATTTTTTGGAGAATTTTCCCCGAAATGATGCCACGAAATCCCACCTCTTAGGGTCTGCATGAGAACATTTCTATTCCTAAGAATTTCTATTCTTTTGTTCCCCGGAACAAAAAAGAACAGAAACCCGTTTGGTAACGCCAACTTGATTTTTATTCCCCGGAATAGAAAAGTTAGCCCGGGAATAGAAACGAGAAACAAAAAAAAATTGCTTCTTGTCCAGGGAACAATTTTTAGAAATAAGCAAATTTTCTTTTTTATTTTTGTTTTATTTCTCTCTTGTCGTGGCCACCTCCAACTGCCCGGAGCCACCACCAACCGCCGCCCGCGCCGCTCGCCGCTACCGCCCGCCGTCGATCGCCTCGCCGGCCTCCATCGCACGGTCATCGATCGCCGCCGCCGCGGTCGCCGTCGCCCGCCGTGTGTGAACAAGAATAAAAAATAAAAATAAAAAAACAAATAAAAAAATAAATACAAAAAAGAAATAAAAACAAATAAATGCAAAAAAATAAATACAAATAAAAAACAAACGCAAGAAAATAAAAAACAAAAAAATAATAAAATACAAAAAAAAAAACAAATAAATACAAAAAATAAAAAACAAAAAAAAAAAACAAAAAAATACAAAAAATAAAAAAAAAAAAAATAAAAAACAAATACAAAAATAAATACAAAAAAAAATACAAAAAAAAAAAATAAAAACAAACGGAAGAAAATAAAAAAACAAATAAAAAACAAATAAATACAAAAAAACAAATAAAAAACAAAAATAAAAAACACATAAATACAAAAAAAAAGAATAAAAACAAATAAAAAAAATAAATACAAAAAAAAAATAAATAAATAAATAAATAAATAACAAATAAATACAAAAAAACAAATAAATACAACAAAGAATAAAAAATAAAAAAGAACAAATAAATACAAAAAAAAAAAAAAAACGTTGCGTTACCAAACGGATTTCTATTCTTTTTCTATTCCAAGAGTAGAAATTTTGTGCAGTTAACAAACGGGTTCTTTTACTCAGAAACTGTTCCCCGGAATAGAAATAGAAAAGAACTATTTCTGAAAAAAAAAACTCTTCCCCAGCCAAGAAATTTTACCATGCGCACCCTTAGATCCCATAAGCCCCTTGTTTCTTCTCTTTCTTGTTTTCATTGACCATTGGCATTATAAGTTCTTTCATTTCACGACACCATCCCGTCCTCTTTTTTTTAACAATTTCATATGGTACTCGAAATAAATAGTAAGACAGATGTATGCCCGACAATACGTCACCCTACATCTCATACTTAATTCATGACGTGATCTGAGAAATATCATGTGTTAAACTATAGCGATCTCAATTTCTATTTCTTTGGAACGGCATTCCCAAGCCACTCATACATGGATTATGTAAAATATAATGTAGAGGAAACATCAACAAATCAGAGTGGCGCAGCGGAAGCGTGGTGGGCCCATAACCCACAGGTCCCAGGATCGAAACCTGGCTCTGATATTCAGAGTAGCTTCCCTAACCATCGCAATTTTTTCTTTTTAAACTTTGCATTCTACTGTTGCTGTCCAAAAATTTCTGTGGATATCCTTTTGCACAGCGTTACGCGGAAGCTGTACGATAGGCTTGGTTTGGCTGTTTAATTCATTACCAATATGTGATCATCGAAACGAACCTGGAAGTTATGCTATCAATAATGTAATGCCAATAGTTCTTACTATCTGATGCTCTATACTTGCCGATGCTTGCAAATGACTGAAGAACTAAGCGATGACCGATTGTTTGATGATCTCTAGATGGGTTTATGGGATTGTTATCAAGTGAGAAGTGGATAATGTCGCCATTTCTGCCTTCATACTCTTACTGGAGAATTTGCCAATCAATTCTGCTCCTGTATATGACAGCCGAGCATACATATGGGACCTACGAAAATAATAGTCCAGTGGAAACGAGTGAAACAAAAGCTCATCTCGAGATCTACCAGTGTCCTACTGTTTTCAACATTTCAGACTACTTTCATGGTTTCTTTAAGTGCTGCGCAGAGAGGTCTCTCTATTCTGATCTTGCATTTCAGTGGAGGAAGTATATTCACCGTTGTCTCGTAGAAATGAAAAATAGCAAATGTTACCAACCAGAACAACACGCAACAAAATTCATTCGATATCGCTCGCACACAAATTGCTGGTATGGTACGAAATGCCTCCACGGTCCAAATATGAAGAGGGGACTAGTCAGGAATGCGCAGAATAGGTTGTCGAGCAATGAACAGACCCTACAAGAAGTCTGGATGGATCAGTCAGTAACCAGCACGACAGAAGTGAGTATGCATCGAACAGGCTGCAACCAGACATGAGTATCACGAACTCCCTTTAATTAAAGAGAATAAGCCGCCAATCATAGTACAATCTCTCAATAGCACATCAATACCATTAAATGGGGCTGAATCTCGTCTGTCACTATAAATGAAAGAATAATGACCCATTTGCTAGACGCTTAACTCAAAGAATGTCGTTCTGCATCCAGCACGGGACCTATTTTGGCCTCCAGGTATTCATCTTTTGAAGCCTTCTTCAGCAACGAGCTAATATGCCGAAGTCAAAAAGGAGGGCTGCCAAATCTCCAGTTCCACACATCACCTCCACCAGTTAACCTAAAAGAGTTGCAGATTTCTATATGCAAAGAACTCTTGAAAGAATCGATGGGCCTTGTGTGCAGTATAACCCCAGTGTCGTAAGCGATGCATCAAGCACCTGCACAGATTGCTCCTGAAACAGGGAAAAAATAGTCAATTTGTGCAGTGATAAACAGCATCTCTTGTGCCCCACCCCCACAACATGAATCCGAGAGAGAGAGAGAGAGAGAGAGAGAGACCTGTTGACCAAGATGAGCAGCAAAACTTTGCTTCATCTATATGCATGACGTCAAGCCCAATAAACCAGGACCCAACGCTCACATCATCATGTGCATATGTACGAAGAATGGATCTGCACAATAGGATTACTATGAATCCATCCACGCAATTGCATAGAGGTAATTGAGTAAGCAAAAGAGAAAGGTACCTACCTATTTATCGATACAAATTTTGCCAAAGCTCGTGATATGACAAACAACTCCCCTGAAGCATGGCGAAAGTATCTGCACAGTCAAGAGACGAAACTTCTCACACACATAAGGAATATGAAATACTAAGCATAAAATACAAAGGCAAACATGAGGGAATCCCCAAATAAGAAAACCTTTAAGTTGTAGCCATTTAATGCTCAATTTTTCCTAGTGAAATCCTAATTCTAAGTCCAGGGCAGACCCTAATTATGTGTCACGTTATTTGCCGAATTCTTATTTGACGAATTTCTTCATGCTACTGCAGGCTGAGCAAAGACCTACCCCTCAAAGTCTCCACCTCCTCTGGACTTCATATTCTAAAAATTTAATATTCATATGTGTTTTTACTTATGTGCATGTACATGCAGACATGGTTCAATCAGTCACGAAGAAATGACAACTAATCAAACTAAGATGATTGCATGTTAAGGGCAGTAAGCAGACTGCAGGCAATCACCAGAATTTCCCTCACAAATTCATTGTTGGTTCAGTCATGGACATTTAAGTAATTTGCTGGACCATGATAATTGTACTAACTCCTTGGAGCAGAGGAGCAGCAAACATCTTGCAGCGAAGTCACCATGAAGTAATATGCCGCCTGGACCTAGTATGAGCATGACCAAGAGGGACCAGCACGATTATCAAGTTTTATGTCTGGGATGGGATGTTTATACTTTCTGATGGATCAATGACCATTGGTTTTGAATACTCCTTAGCAAATGCAACGTCAATGAATAATCCTCCGGATCTAAAGTTGTGAGAGAAAAAGGAAATCAGCTATATAGGACTTACGATTTTTTATCACCAAATTTCCACCAGTCTGGTTCATACCATTGATGACCCCTGCAAATACTCAGCCAAAGTGAGTTGACAAATTCAAAAGGTAAGTTAACAATACATGTATTCAGGATGCCATGCTCACTGCTCAGAGAATACTTCGCCTGACTTCATGCACCCCATATAAACACGAGGCTTGTCCAAGTGAGCCGTAAGTGCAGTCAACAAGGCATCTGTTAAGAGAAGCACAATAAGCAGATATAATCTTAACATGCAATGTCGTACCAGACAGCAAATATCTAATCATGAATTACAGTCCAATTAGAGATGACAAATCAGCCAATTTTAACATTATTTTACCAGAAACCTAGGGGATAAGGGTTGTGATCCAAGTCTATGCCATGTACTTCACAATATAAACTTTATCTACATGAAAATTGAACTGACCAATATTTACATAGACATCATCCTTCACTTTAGCATAGAACTCAGCGTCCCATGTTTCAGCAGCATGAGCAAAGAAAAATTTTGCCTTCTTTGGAGTCTCCTCAGGTGCCTCAACATGATCATCCTGTTACACACAAAATCAACAATCTTGCATTACATCGTCAAATCACAATTCATCCAAGAGGCCCACAGCAAAATCAAGGAACAGTAATGTGGAAAACTCACAGAATGCATTCATGGCAATCATGAAACGATTGTGTCCACAACCAGTAAAATACTGACAAACAGGAGTTTGATTTGAAAGCAAAAGTGATGCAAGCTATGTAGAGGATGGCATCAAATAAGATTAGAGAAGAAAATGATTTTCTGCATAACTATGATGAAACCAACTTGCACAAAGCTATGCTCAACTTAAACTTTCCCAGTTTCATATACTGAAAACATTCTTCTAATCAGGTTTTGGCTCTTTTCTCACTGAATACTAATTTTCTGTGATTAAATAAGATGCATTTCTTCAGCTCCTATCCTACTCATAAGCACATGAGATGGTAAACACATTTTCTGCCTCACAGATTTTCTTGCAGATTTCAATAAATCGCAGAAGAATTCCTCAATCAAATCGTGATAGATATGGCGATTATTTAGCTGTGTAAAAGAAAATCTAACAGTCATAGCTCAATTCAGCAATATCATCAATATGCAACTATAAATTATTGCCAAGGCACGAACAAGAATGATGAAGTCATTAGTCTGCCTGTTTTCACTGTCGATTGCCCCATCCAAGCTGTCTCCCTTATTTGCACTGCAAAGTAAATCATACAAAGACTTCAATCAACCATCCAAGAAAAAGAACGAAATAGCTGGTAAACATGAAAACCTCATACCTTCTTCCAATAACAAAACGAACAATGACGCCTTTCTCATCCTCCAATGTTTTTAGGGCAGTACCTGTGAAGCGAAAGGTTTCCATTTACAGTTTGAAAAAGAAGGTTAAAGCTTTAGAAATTAAGGAACAAGAAATTAAAAGCATAGCATGCCAATGATAAATCAGATTGATCTATGCATCAATAAGCAAACTTAGGCCTTTACAGTATGTCCTTGGTACTATTAGACCCTAAGCAATAGGCCTAGAGATTGTGAATAAGGTGGGACTTGGAGAGTAAGTTAGAAAAAAGTCCTGCCAAGAGCAAAAAGAGGTCACTGGTGCTACCTTGCACACCAGCTTCCCTAGAAAATATTGTCTACATTCTGAACTCCTTTTCCACTACAGGGAATTTTCATCCAACTTTTGATTTCATTCAACCAAGCCTTCCCTAAACTATTTTAAATTGGTTGTATTATTGCTCATAGGGAATTTGACAAGTATGGCAGAAAACAATTTCTTCTCCTTAGAGCCCAGCCCCTACTTCCAATTCTCAAGACAATTCTGCACCTGATCAGCTAATCCTCTGTCTTAGAGTATGTGGCTCATGAATCCAGTTCATCATAGCATAGAATACAGACATTCAATATGCCAGAAAGGGATAGGCAAGTGATGCTGTCAGTGAGATGTCACACAAATGCTGAATAAAGCATAGACAGACTAATTATCTCAAAATGGTAGGTTAAACCCTGTACATGAGGATTAAAAAGGAGAAACTAATTAATGCATTGGATTACTTTAGTAAGTATAAATATCAGTGATTCTGCCGACAAAAGCAGAGATTGCTACCATACCACTTCCCATCCATGCCTTCCGAATTGCATCTCTGTTGTTCTTGCGGCCAAATCTTGTAAAAATTCCTACCACAAGCAACGGTCTTTTCTTAGAATCATCCACTGAGTTCTTAGAGATGAAACCCTCTTTTTTAGCTGCAGCCAACTCCATGTCTAGGGCTGCTAGTTTCTTGTGTTGCTCCCTAGAAAGCCAAACATATTTCACAACACTCACTGAGAAGAAATTCTCATAATATCCAAGAAACAACTAGAGGGACCACAAGACGAGCACTGAACAGAAAATTGATTAAATGATCTCGATATAAGTCAGATGCCAGTAGGCAGATACTTTACCTGCAGTTGATAATCTTCAATGTGTCATCCACTGATATAGCAGATTGCCCCTATCATCAAGAAGACACTGCTCATCTTAGTCATTTTGGTCGGCTCAGGCTCAGCATGAAATATACAACATTTTAAAATGGAGCACACATCCATTTACAAGTCATGACAATGTCTGCTGTTTTTTACTCGAATTCAAGGATAATTCCTTTAAAAGAAACAAAAAAGGGAGAAAAGAACAAGAACTGAATCTAAGCAGCACCCAATTGTCAACAAGTATTGTAAACCAAAATGTGTGGCAGTCTAAATTGTAATCCCAAACTGTTATCCCATATACTGGAAACAAGTCTAAATTGGTGCCAAGAGGAACGTCTAAATCCATCTCTATCACACATTACCTGACAAAGAAGACGAACAGAATGAATGAACAGACCTGGCTCAAAATAGAAACACTGCATAGGCTGGCAAAAAAACTCACCTGACCAGTTATCCTATCAAGCTCCTTGATCAAGTCAACCCTGCTCTGCGAGTCCTGCCATAACCTGACACCAAATACAGACGGAAGCATTTTTCAGAAGCAAGCATCGGCACACATCACTTTAATTCGAAAAGAGCAGGAGAAAAAGTAAAATCAGGATGCACGTCCTGCAGGCACTCGAATTCACACAGCACATTCCCATGGAAACAATTCCAGAGCATCACGAACCGGCCGGCGACGTATAAGGAAGCGAACGTGGCGAACATCGACAGCATCAGGCCCGAAATCCGCGACCGAGACACCATCCCCGACAGCCGATGGCTCGATCCCTTGCTATGCATCATCGTCTCCTGCCTATCCCGCTATCGCAGCGCCGGCCGGTCCTCCGAATTCGACCGCAGGAGTTGAAAAGAAGGAAAAGACAATCGACGCCGGCGGAGATCTCCGGCGACGCCAAGAACCGGGGCGCGGCTCCGGTGGACGGAGATCGGGCCGACCGGATCGGTCGCGGGGTTCCGATTCGGATCGAGCGTCGGAGGTTTCGCCGCAATCGGACGGGAGGAACGGACGGAGATGGTGGATGGCTAGGGTTTGGAAACGGCCGGAGACTGCAGCGGTAACTCCAATCTGGATCGTTAATGCGAACTCGTGAGTCGACGCGCGAGCAGAAGCGATCGGTTTCTCAGTGTCGAAGTCGAAGGACGAAGAAGGAGGGGGATTGGAAATTGGACTGCCGTTGAAGCCGTTGGCCGGTCGCCGTCGAAGGTTGGAGCCGCTAACTGGTTCTGGTTTGTTTGGATTTGGTGCGGCCCAAATTTTTTGTGGGCTTTCTCAGTGTGAGGCCCGAGTCCATTGGGCCAAAAATTTTTCATAAGGACATGAACGTTCTAAACTTGTAGTTACTAAAGCTTTTGACAAGTATAATCAATTCATAAAACTTATCAAATTTATTCAATCAAATCCTGCACCAATTGCACTCCTTTTGAAATTTTTAAGACTCGATGATACATTTATAACAAATTTTAAATTTTAATTGTCTTTACTAAAAATTTTGAGAAATGTAATCAATTTATAAAATTTGTCAAATTTGTTCAATCAAATCCCACCGTTAATTGCACTCTCTTTGAAAGTTTTAAGACTCGATTGTATTTTTATAATAAATTTTATAATTTAATTACATTTTTTACATAAATTTTAAAAGATTTCCAATGTATTTATATTTTAGATTTTAACTCGAAACTTATAAAATGTTGATGGACTCCAGCCCATTTTTCTTATCAAGCTAAATTTTGCGGATGCTTGAACGTATCGTGTAAGAAATAGACAACAACATAGTCTGTTAGAATTGTTTGCGTAACCATAGGTATTCGATCGTCATTTACGCTAAGCGGTTCCAACAAGGACCTCCCAATAAGGGTGTACAAAAGAGTTGGGAATCGCCCAAAACCGAAATGAATCGAACTGAAACTGACAATTCCTAAGGGAATCAATTTGGTTCTTAGTTCCAGTTTATTAGAATAGGTGATTACTAGTCTGGTTCCTGATTCTAAGTGTGGAACTGCCCGCTTGCCTATCCAGACCAAACCGATAATATATAAATATATTTTTATTTTTTAAGAAAAAATCCCGACTAAAAAAATTTAAGAAAAACGAAAATCATAGAATCCCTAATCTAAAGCTCAACACCCATTAATTAGGTACTTGTTTTGTCTCACTCTTACCTCATATAAGTCGTCTCTCTATTTCTTACTCATGATCTTGACTCTCAAGCTCAACGTCCATTGACTTAGAACGCTGACTCTTAATTTTTAACATGAATTCAATCTTTTTACTAATCTTGCAACTAAGAATAAAGAAGGTCTTTATTTTTCGCTTTATTTTGACTTGTCAAAAAATATTGCATTGAGTGCATGAAACTTGATGGGACCAATTCCATTAACACCTAGGAACAAGACCAGACTAGCAATCCGATTCTCGGGTGGATCCATGAAACTAATAGGTATTTCCTAGTTCCAATTTTTCGGAACCAATTCTTTGTGGGCAGTTTCCAATTTTAGGGAGGGAGCCATCCACCCAGACCATGCTGACCCTACCTCCTGATGTAATCTATAATTGCATGTGCCGACAAAGATTATCTTCCTTTCGATTGGCATACAACCATCTTCTCACTATCCAAATTGATATGTTGGCTTCATTTGTTTGGCAGAATAATATTTTTCAGAAAGTCATTTTTTAAGGAAAATGATAATATTTTTGGGTATTTGGCCGAAACCTATAAATGACTTGAAAAAAATTTCTATCACTTGGTGTAAAAAGTCTGATTTGATTTTCTTAAATAGACATAAACTATTTGAGCGCTAATAAATTGTGCATGATTAATTGGGAAACCGGGTACGAGCAATAGAGTCATGACTACCTCGATAAAGCCTAACTCAAGCGTTTGATATCAAGGCACAATACCATGGTCTAAGCCCTAGCCTCGATGGACCCAAATGTGGGCATAAGAGTTTGAGCCCTACCACTATGGATCCAGGCACAACCTTTGTGGACCTAAGCATAACATTTATAGACCGAAGCTTGAGAGTTAGGGATCCACACTTGGGTGCTAGGATCCCGTGCTTAGCCTTTGTGGACCTAGGCCAAGGTGCTCAGGCATAAGCACCGGAATTTTAGGGTTGGCCTTGACATACTCGAGTGCGGGTGCAAGTATTAGGGTCTCGAGCTCGACCTCGATGGACTCAAGCGTAGGCACTAGGGTCCTGCCCAGCCTCAATGGACTCGAGAACCAACATTTGAGTGTCCGTACTCAAATATTGAATTTTGAGTCTAAACATCGATCATGTTTTTTAAAATGATTTTCGATTTTTTAAACAAGAAATTTTTATCCTTAATTTAAGGAAAAATTTTCCGTTGATTTATGCCAGAAAATAAGGTAAACATTTTCCGCGAAACAAACCGAGTTAAGTGATTTTCATCATATGATTGTAAGGAAAAGTTCATAAATGATGCAACCGCATTATGTTGGTTCATATTGCAACTTCACCTCGCAAAAGAACCAATATTCAACAATTGAAAGTGAGAAGGGCATTTGAAAGAAACATGGACCGCCAATACAGGGTGCATGAACAATCTCCATGCAAAAGCCGGAAGATGCTGAGGTTTCAATACTTCCAGGTCATTGTGCTCCTTCTCCTCCTCAGGACACTCTGTCCAAACCAACGGGACCGCCACAAAGTACGGCACTTGTTTTTAAGGTCCACCAAGAATAGCATTCTCAATATCTTCTCTGCTCAATGCATAGCTGAATCTTCTCTCCACATCTTTCTCGAGGTTTCCAGGTCCACTTTTCAGGTATCTGCACAAAGAATTTGGAATTCTAACTATAAAGAGTGTAGGTTTCAGTGATGCACGAGGCTTTCGATCTAGTTCATTTCAATAAAACCAAAAGAAGGGAACTGTATTCCAAGCAAAATGCGTCACCGAAATATATCATGCAACACTCATACACAAGCCATGCTGTCGTGGTATATACTACATCTGCAATACCACATGATCTATTGGATTATTCACCATCAGCATGCCACATGATACGCTTGTTACACAACACAACTTTTCCCAGTATGCATTTCCCAGAGCAAAGAACGGCTCTTTTCCTCTCTAGTCTAGATAAAGAAGGGAAAGGATAGTTTAGGAGTGACTGAAAGTTAAGGTTCATTTTTCATGTAAAAGAAAACCCTCCCTTTCTTTGTGTAACTAATGTCACTCTCTCTAGAGCATGACCAGAAACACCCAAGAGGAGGGGAGTATTCAGTAGCCAAGTTTGTTGGATGCAGATGCATATGTGTGATACAGACATATTTTATTAGCTGAGGACACAGGAAAAATCACTGAGGAACTAGATTCAATTTAGCTCATGCAAACTCATCAAGAATTATGAATAAGAAAAGCAAACTAAGGAAGAATCTGATTAGAGAAGAAATGATCAACCAATTTACAAACTCTAAATATTTTTCAACGGAAATTATATCAAGCAATCATGTTTAAGTTATAGAGAGCCAAACACCATTTCATTTTCGGTTCTTACTGATCTACTGCTATAGCTCTTGACAAATTGTCCAGAAAGAAAAGAGAGAACTGCCTGCTGAGCAAAACAATGCCAGTTCAAACAAGCAAACGCCTCGAGCAAAGAAAGATTTTCCTAGTGTCAAGCCACATATCATCATCTCAGAATAGAATGCCAGTCTTGTGATGCCAGTTTAAGAAATAGAGAGCAACTAGCAATTTCTAAGGGTACTCAGTTCGTAAAGTGGCTACTGAGATACGGTAACCTCTTTTTCAGTTCACTCGTTTACTTTTTGTTTGGGAGCCAATCCTCCTTGTTCTCTGTTCAGGATCCATCTTCTTACTGATTGGGCAGCCGGGGATGCATAAACTTTCTTGAGAACTCTAGGTCAAAGGCAGCCTCTCATCCAAGTAATAAATTTCTCTATGACCTGAATTGAATGACAATGGGCTGTTCAAGTATTCTTCTAGGAACTTGAAACGGATAAGAGCTAAGTTTGATGAATTAACTCTAAACTTTGGGCTGTTCAATCGTCTTTGCATCCCCCATTCGTTGAACATTATATAACTAAGTGGCCTCAAGATTAAAGAAAAAAGGACAATCTCTGTTGCGTAGAAACCTGCCCATAAGGCAGCACTCAGCAATCAAACGCACTAGTATCTTCGAAAATGGATAAGACGTTTCGCAATGCCAAAACCTTATCTGCGGATATGTTTTTGGAACTCTTCAGCCATTCTCAATCATCAGTCCGAGAACTAGTATCTACATGGCTACTACGTACGCACGACATAACAACAAGCACGTGGCTCGCATAAACTGCACCGAAAGAAATCTCAATCCCATGAACTCGGAAAAAGCACGAGAACTCCTTCGAGCAAAGAGGACAGAGGAATCGAAGCTCCGATGTTACCTTATATAAAGATCGGTGACGTCGAGAGTGAGCTGCGCGTGCCACTCGGGGAGCTCAATCAACCAGACGGCGCGGTCCTCTCTGCTCTGGAAGAACCCCAGGTTCCTCAGCCAGGCCTCGATGCAGGGCAAGCTGTGGGAGTAGAGCGGCTTGGTCTTCTCCGGGAGGCGCTTCAGCCACTCGTCCTCCTCCGGGGAGGGGGAGAGCTCCGCCTCCTCCGGCGACGACTTCGAGAAGGTCCCCGTCAGGGCCCGGGGCCTCCTGGAGCGGGCATGCAGGCGCGGCGGCTGGGCGGGTTTGGGCGAATTGGGGAAGAAGGAAGCCGGCGGAGGGGAGGAGGAGGAGCTCGTGGAGGGATTGGCGGGATTGGCGGGAGCCGGAGCGAGCTTCGAAGGCGAGAGCGCGATCATCGTCGTTCGAGGTTTGGCTGAGCTTGTGCGGGATCGGCGTGAGCTCGGCCGTGGAGCTGCGGCGGTTGGGGGTGGCCGGGGACGACCGCGAGTGAGAGTGAGTCGAGTTGGGAACTGAGTCGGGAGAAAGCACGGACTCGTTATCTTCTTCGTTTATGCTGCGAGGAGAGTGTGCTCGCTTCTGTTTCGGTGTGGGCTCACGTGCGCGGAGAGTGGGAAGCGAGGACTTTTCGAAATGAAATGGGTGGGCTCTATCCGGGAAAAATGGGCCAGGGCCCGGGCCCAACTTGTGATCCGCGCCCTCTTTCTCCTCTTCGACAGACCCCAATCGCTGAGAACTGAGAAGGAAGGACTGGCACGTGCGCAAGTGACTTTCGTGGGGTGCAGAGTGCGACTTTTTCTTCAATTTAGTACATAATGTCCGTTAAAGGAAAAAAAAAATGGTATGTTACACATAAATTTTCCAAGATTTTTTTTTTATATCTTTTCCTTAGGTAGCACATTATATTGAAATGGACTAGGGATGTGCATCAGTCCCACTCCGAGTGAGGAATTGGATCGGACTGCTAGTTATGGATGGTTTGTATGGGAATCTCGGTTTGGTTCGGAGTTTCAAAATTTTGAAATTAGAAAACTGAAACGAGCTAGCTCAAAGTATATTATTTTTCTTTATTTTTTACTAAGGGAAAAAGGTGCATATCATTTGTGAGAGTAGCTCTTCTTTTATTAGTGACTTTCCTATGATTAATAATTTCATCATGCGCTTAAATGACTTTCGACATATTTAAAAACATTCGGGAAAGAAAATAAACATTCAATTAAAAAAAAAAAAAGCCCTATCCAATCCTAAAGTGGATGAGTTTGTTTCCCAATTTCACAGATGAGGAATTGATCAAAGGATCCAATTTTCGGTTCCGATGAGAGACGTGATTTGCCTACAATCAATCACTCCTAATATGAAGAGCTTATTTTTTTAAAAAAAAAAAAAAAAAACCCACGAGGACATCTCATTCTAGACTTAATAACCAATTGCATATTTTTTCTTTTGTAGATATCATTCACATACCTCTAAGCAAATCTCCGTAAATAAAATATCTAATTACCTATCATTATAAACTCATTTTAGCATATTGCATAGAGTTTTGATGATTTGATTATCAGTTGGTTTTGATTATATTTGCATAGAGTTTTAAGTTTATCAACCACATTTAATATTGAGATAAAGTTCATGAATCATATTAAATCAATAAAAAGTTCATGGATCATATTATATATCTAGTTAAAGTTTATATATTATTTGCATCACTTTCATCAATTTTTTTAGGGTTAATACCCTGAAAAACCCAAAACCGGTACACATGTGACAAATTTATCAAAAACTATTTTTTTGACCATGAAAAAATTCAAATTGGTACACATGTGACAAATTTACCCCGACTGATCATAAAAAACCCTAAACTGATTTACCCTAAACTAATTTATTCGACCGCAAAAAACCCCCAAACTGGTAAGTTTATGATATATATACCCTCCGCTGAATTGGATTAATACCACAAAAAAAAAAAATCACAAAATTGTAAACTGTGACAAACGAAGCGTAAATAGACCAGTCAACTATCACATGTGATTTAACTTAACAATTTGACAGTAAAATTTAACAAAAACTAACAAAGGGTAAATTTATCACAAGTGTACCAGTTTATGGGTAAATTTGTCAAAAATATACTAGTTTTGGGTTTTTTATGGTCAAAAAAATAATTTGGGGTAAATTTGTCACAGTGTACCGGTTTGAGGTTTTTCAGGGTATTAATTGTTGTAAAATATTGCGTTGTGAATATATAATAGAAAAGGGATTGAGAAGAGAAAGTAAGTGAACACTAGAGATAGTAGAGAAAACCAGAGGAGAGAGTTTTATTTCCAGTGTATCACTGTATTTCACTGTGTGTCTGATGGTTGTCATTGTACATCAAAACTAAACTCCTATTTATAGGAGAACAAGAGTGTACTTATCATTAATATCAACGTATCCAATGATACATGTACTGAATAAGGGAGATGAACGTTCATTGTATAGGGAGATGTACTTAAAAATTATGATACAAATGTACCATAATAAGTACATTAGATAAGATGAATATAATGAATATTCATTCATGTATCTCATTCATTCATGTATTTCATAACACTCCCATTTGAATATTCATTGTATTCATTACGAATTGTGCATCGAATGATATTGCCTCATTAAAAACCTTAAGTCGGAAAAACCCAGTGGGACAAAAACCGGACAAAAGGGAAAAATAGTGCAGAGTACAAATGTTATGATCTCTCCCTTTTATAGATGCATTAATTGCCTCGTTAAAAACTTTAAGCCGGAAAAACCCCGTGGGAAAAAACCGGACAAAAAGAAAAAAGAGTGCAATACATATATAGCTACTGCTGGGGCTAATCATTCTTGCATCTTGTGAACTCGCAGCATGTCAATGCTGCAATGCATAGTTCATAATATCCCCCCCTCAATTGAGCCATATAACCACTTTCAGGGCTAATCAATCTTGCATCTTAGTTATAGAGTCAAATAAATATTATATGAGGTTCATAAGCATTTCATAACCATATGAAAGAACAATAAGAAGTAATACATTTAAAGCGAAAACAACTAAAAAGAAATTATTAGAATCATAAAATTCGAAGTTCAAATCATCATCCACCAATCTGATGCCTCATCAAAGTAATCGAGAGGTCCTCACATTGCTACGTCGTGAGCAAAGGAGTCCCACCAACGAAAATATTGTTGGTCTCAACGGTGGTTATGGCAGTAGGATTGATTTCAATGGCATGAGATTCACCATGCTTGCCTGTATTTTTTAAAGATGCCTGGTATAGGTCAATCAAGTACTTTGGTGTACAACAGGTATGTGACCAGTGCCCAGTCATGCCACAGCGATGACAAATACTTTCATTAATCACCTTCTTTGGCTTCTTTTCTTTGCCATGATTCAGGCCAAAGTTTGATTTCATAGAGCGGTTAAAATTCCTGCCATCCCTTCTAGGATTACGTTCTTGCTGCGCTTATAGCCCTTAAAATGGCCAACATTTTTCTCAAAGTTAGCATGTGCTTTAGGCAATGCTTTTGAGCCAGCAGGTCTAAGATCATGATTTTTGAGCAGCAATTCATTAGTTTGCTCAACAGTAAGGAGCACAGAAATTAATTCGAGTATGTGGTAAACGGCCAGCGGTTTGCCCGGTATTCTTTGTTACAATACAATATTCGAAGCATGGAAGGTGGAGAAAGTTTTCTCTAAAAATTCTGCATCTGCGAGTTTGATACCGCATAAGTTAAGCCGAGAAATTATATCAAATAAAGCAGAATTATAGTCAGACACTGATTTAAAATCTTGCAGTCTGAGATTTTGCCAGTCATATTATGCTAGAGGGAGGATAACAGTCTTGGTATGATCATACCTATCCTTCAACCTCCTCCACGGGATCGAGGGTCTTGAACGGATAAATATTGAGTCTGCAGGCTCTCATGCAAATGACGGCAAATAAAAATCAGCGCATTTGCTCTATCCTTTTCATTTGAGGTTCCATCCTCTGTAATTGCATTAGCGAGACTTCGCCCTTGGAGATGCATTTCCATGTCAAGGCATCAAGATAGATAATTCTTTCCACTCACTTCAAGATGTGGAATTTGGGCTTTTCAATATTTGCCATAATCCTTGCAAAAGTAAATCCTTAAATTAATTAGAAGGATTTCTAAATATCCACCGCTACTTCGGGAAGCGAGAAGGATACCTTTAGATTTGAAATTTGGCTTCGGGCCAAGAAAAATAAAAATGAAGAATTGATATAAGAAGATGAAGTATAAGTTGGTTAATAAAAAGAATACCCACCTTGCAAAAATTACTTACTCAGTCGGTAGATCTTCGTACTGATAACGTGTTGTAAAATATTACGTTGCGAATATATAATAGAGAAGGGATTGAGAAGAGAAAGCAAGTGAACACTAAAGATAAAGATAGTAGAGAAAGCTAGAGGAGAGAGTTTTATTTCCAGTGCATCACTGTGTATATCAAAACTAAACTCCTATTTATAGGAGAACAAGAATGTACTTATCATTAATATCAATGTATCGAATGATACATGTGCTTGATAAGGAGATGAACATTCATTGTATAGGGAGATGTACTTAGAAATTATGATACAAATGTACTATAATAAGTACATTAGATAAGATGAATATAATGAATATTCATTCATGTATCTCATTCATTTATGTATCTCATAACATTAATCATTTTTTTATTATATTTTTCTTTTCATTTGTATTTTTTGGACCAACTTTGACTTTTTAGTGGGACCGAGCTCCGCACACAAAAAATAATTGCCCGCCGTTCCTCTGATTTCCCGCCACTCCACACCACCTTCAAATAAATAAATAAAAAGAAAAAAAGAAAAACCCCCCTCTCCCTCCCTCGCACTTTACTTCAATCCACACGCGCCCCCACACAGTCTCCGATCAATGGCGACCGATTCGATCACCGACTTCACCCGAACCCGGCGCGTCGCCCTCCTCGTCGACCTCGACCCTTTCCTCCGCCGTTGGGCCCCGCCGCCACCTCCCTACCTCTCCTCAGTCCTCTCCTCCGCCCGAATCCTCCTCTCCCCCCTGCCCTTTCCTCCTTCAAGTTCTTCTTCTCCTCCCTCTCCCCGATCCAGTCCTCCTCCAAGATCCCCAATTTCCCTCTCCACCTCTCCTTCGACGGCCCTGTCGCCACCCTCCGCTCTCTCGCCCACTCCCTTGCCTCCCTCTCCAGCGGCCTCGCGGGGGCGGGATCGAGCTGCAATGCTCCGCCGCCACTAAGGGTAGCGAATGTCGCAGCCTTGATGCGCCAGCTCCTGCACGACTACGCCTGGGACCTCGTGGTGAAATGGAAAGCTTGTTATCTGCGTCTAGAAATCCAATGCATAAGTCAAATTGTTCAATCCTCCTATAAAATAGTTATTTCATAGGTTTCATTTATCTCATGAATAATATATGATTTGAAAAATATTTTATAAAAAATACTTGTTCACATCGATTATAAAAATTAATGAATGAAAACTAGTTAAATTTACTGATAATGATGACATTTTTTTTTATTAAAAATGACTTCAAAAGAAATAAGTGATTATTTTAAAAGGAAATATTATCTATATGCTTGTTGGGAAAGGAATCCAGCCCTTATCTCCTTTATGGAATCTCAGTCGGGCGAAGGAGGGAGGCCACATGCCCAGGATGCCGTACACCCGAACCTTCTCACGCCCATACGCCAACCGTCCCATAAAAACTCTGCCCCCCGTCGAATTGACAAGAATGCCCTGCACCGTCACACGAACAATTCCGCGTCCGTTTTCAATCCCCGTCGAACCAACGAAATACCAAAGCAAATTCGCGAGTGGAGAGAGAGAGAGCGAGAAAACTATATAAACCCCCTCCCCGAGCACTCGCTTCCTCCAACACAACGCGTCTCTCTCTCTCTCTAGCTCTCATGGATCCCGCGTCTCGCTCCTCCGTGATCATCGTCGGCGCCGGCATCTCCGGTACGTACGAGAACGCGCGTACCCCGCCCCTCCCGCGGCGGCGCCGGCGGCGTGCCTTCGCATCGGTCCTTTGTTTTGCGTGGAAAAGGAGCAGATGAGAGGGGCTAAATACGTGTGGAGCATCATGCAGTCCTCCGAGCTGAATTGGGCCTCCTCGAGCCCCTCGAGGAGGTTCTTCAGCTTTGCGATGCCCTTCTGCATGAAATCCCATCCTTGCTCTAGCCTCTAGGTCGATGGTCTTCCTGTCGTTCATCCTTGTAGAGCCACAACTCAACTCTCAAATTCCTCTGCAGGAAGAAGAACAAATCCACAGGCCCGTTCCAAGCCCCGCCCCTCCTCTCTAGACTGATTTCGCCGCGATTGCGAGCGAGCTCCGCCCGTTCCGTCGCTTTCGCCGTCGCGCCGGCGGGATCCTGCAGCGCCGATCGCCCCCTCCTCCTCCTCCTCCTCCTGCTCTCGCCGCTCCAATGAATCAGGTCGGGCTCTTCTCCTCCTCCGTACGCGCGGCGCGGCGTCGCCGGCGTCGTCGTCCGTCTGTAGTTGCATCTTCTTCCGCGCTTTTTTGCCTCCTTTTGGATTCGGCCGCGCCGGCGGAGCCCCAGCAGCCTCTTCTTAGGGTTGCCGCCGTTCTCGCCGCTGCGCGAGTTCTGTTTCGGTCGAGGCCGTGATCTGTTCGGCGATTGCCGCCGCTGCGTCTGGGAGTCGTTTGCTTGGTTTGGTGCAGTGGTGGCGGTGGGCCGGCGGGGGGAGGCTTCCCGCTTCGCGTCTCTTGTGCTGGCGTTGGGAAGGAAGCGCTTGGGGGGATGTGGTGGGACGAGGTGGCTTCTCCTTGGGATTTATTCTTCTTCCTGCAGAGGAATTTGAGAGTTGAGTTGTGGCTCTACAAGGATGAACGACAGGAAGACCATCGACCTAGAGGCTAGAGCAAGGATGGGATTTCATGCAGAAGGGCATCGCGAAGCTGAAGAACCTCCTCGAGGGGCTCGAGGAGACCCAACTCAGCTCGGAGGACTACATGATGCTCTACACGTATTTAGCCCCTCTCCTCTTATCTGCTCCTTTTCCACGCATGCCTGCTCGTCGAGCTGCATGATCGTATCTTTTGTCGACAGTTGTTGACTTTGTTGATGTTATCCGCAGAACGATTTACAATATGTGTACTCAAAAGCCCCCTCATGACTACTCCCAGCAACTGTACGACAAATACAGAGCTCGGTCCTCCGCCCGTAATTTTTTAATTTATTTCAATATACAATGTAGTTCCATAATTTTTTAATTTGTTCAATTTGATATCTAAATTTTTTGATATATATTCAATTTAATCTTTAAATTATATAAAAAAGTTTAATATTATTATTCTATTAATTTAAATTTATGAATAATATCGAAATTTTATATAGTTTAGGAAATCAAATTGAGCATGTGAGAAAGGTGCGGATATCATATCGAAAAATTGAAATATTAATGGACAATATTATTGGGATAAAATTTAGAAATTACGCTAAACAAATTCAGAGCATAAAAACCATATGTCATTTTCCTTAAAATCACCAACTTTGACTTTTTAGAGGGACCGAGCTCCGCAGACAAAAAAAAATTGCCCGCCGCTCCTCTCATTTCCCGCCACTCCACACCGCCTTCAAATAAAAAAAGAAAAAAAAAAAAAAAAACCTCTCCCTCCCTCCCTCGCACTCTGCTTCAATCCACAGAAAAACACCCCCACACTCACTCCATTCTATGGCGACCGATCCGATCACCGACTTCGCCCGTACCAGGCGCATCGTCCTCCTCGTCGACCTCGACCCGCTCCTCCGCCGCCGGGCCCCGCCGCCGCCTCCCTACCTCTCCTCCGTCCTCTCCTCCGCCCGGACCCTCCTCTCCCTCCCTTCCCTCTCCTCCGCCCTCTCCTCCTTCAAGTTCTTCTTCTCCTCCCTCTCCCCGATCCTGTCCTCCTCCAGGATCCCCAATTCCCCTCTCCACCTCTCCTTCGACGACCCAGCCGCCACCCTCCTCTCTCTCGCCGACTCCCTCGCCTCCCTCTCCAGCGGCCTCGCGGGGGCGGGATCGAGCTCCGATGCGCCGCCGCCGCCGCCGCGAAGGGCTGGGAATGTCGCGGCCTCGATGCGCCAGCTCCTGCACGACTACGCCTGGGACCTCGTGGCCGAAGAGGAAGGTTCGGGTACGGCTTCGTGCGGTGATTTCGGTGTTAGGTCTAATTTGGTCGTTATGTTGTCGCCCGCGTGTAGAGATAGGAAATCGGGTTGTGAATTCTTGGGAGTGGAGGTGGGAGGTGAGGGGATGAGCAGTGCGGATTGGTTGTGCGATAAATTTCACGGGTTTTTTAAGAACGTGAACGATGCATTCGTTAGTAAAGATATTCATTTCAGCTGGGTTGATGTGAACTGCGAATCGGAATGTGAAGTGGAAGAGGCTGGGGACGAAGATTCGGAATGGTTTGCGGCTTTCAAGGATGCGATTAGGAGAATAGGGTGGGGGTTTTGCTCGACTAAATCGATTGTGTTGGGTTCTGCTCTTGTGCCCTTTGAATTGATTTATCCTAGAATTGCCGTCTTGTCGAGATACGTTGACAATCGGAGTCGTGTTAATGGGAATCGTGCTACTTTGGGCCTCGAGATTTTAGATGTGAATGGAAAGCCACTGGAATGCAAATGCTGTGAGCTAGAATTGGTTAAGTTGAAAACGGTGCATAGATACGAAGGTAAAGAAGTATTGTTGAGTCCAGCATCTAAAAGTTTGCGAGCTGGGCTTCATGAAGTAAAGAGCACATATATGAAACAGTTAATTGATGGCGTCACAATGATAAATGTCAAGACAGTACAAAAGCAGGATAAGTTTGCTAAGCTCGACAGGCAGTTTTCTGAACCAATTCTTGTTTGTGAACACTCGAGGAAACATAGGATGGATCAGACTTCTGGTAGCAGCAGTGACTTTTTGGGAGATAAGGTGCTTAAAATACTAGCGAAAGAGTTGGGCGAGCAAGTGAGTAGAACCCCTCCTACATGGGAAATTTTCTTGAGTTTTATGTGCAGAGAGGGTTTCTGGGCTTCGGTGTCGCTTAAAAATGGGAGAGGAGATTCGCGCATTGGGATTCTTAAACCATTCACCGTATCTTCTGCTCTGTTGTTCCTTCCAAAGATTGCTTCTTCCCCGAACATGGAAGCAGTGAATCCATTGCCGTTTGCTGGGAAGCATGATAGCAACGTGCTTAGGTCCAGTCCAGATATGCTAGACACAATTGGATCTAATGACTTTCAGTGTGAATCTTTGTCCACAAAGAAGCACATAGAACTTGGTGATAGTAAAAGGAAAAAGAACAGAGAGAACTTGCATTTACTTCAGAACCTTACTTGGCCTGCCTTCTGTGAAAGTGCTTTTGAAGGTTTAGAACTGAAGTTGGAGGACTTATATTTTTCCAGGGAAATTGGTAAGTCCAAGAAGTTAAAGTTTTTGAAATGCTGGATGAAACAGGCTCAAAGAGCTATCCAGCCTGGCCTTAACTCAGATGGATCTGAGCCCCAAGTTCACATGCCAATAGAAATGGAGAACAGACAAGCAGACACGTCAGAAGTGAATGAACAGCCAATCTCTGCATGTGCCTCCTGCGGAGAGGATTCTTTGACTGCAGTTTCTAGAGTACAAGATGAAGTTGCATGTGGAAATGATATGGTAAGTCCAGAAGATTTCCTCAGCAGCATACCCAGTAAGATCCGTCAAGGAATCGAATCTGAAGGGGTAGACTTGGGGGCTTTGGCAGAACGGCTTGTGAAATCCTGCACATTATATATATACCAGAATGTTGAATCTGAAATGGCTGCAGTAAATCAGTCCCCTTCAGCAAATGCAGATGATGCTAGTTGCAGCAGGGTTGCTGCTGAGTTGATGAAACTTGTGCTTTTGGATCCGAAGGACTTCAGTGAAAGGAACAAAACCAGGGATCAATCCTGTCCAAAGTCAGACTCAACTGCTTCAGTGTGTGTCATTAGAGAGTATCCTTTACTAATATACTTCTTTTTTGTCTGGGTTCATCATATTGCAGCTTTACATCAGCCCTAGCTGGTTTTGTCGATGTCTTTTCTTTTCCTTTCCTTAATAAGCAACAGATACGAATTGCAGATATTTTTCCGAATGGAAATATTGCGCTTGCAAATAGCAACTACATTTAAGGAGTCGGTGAAGCTAAAGTTTGTGAAGCAAATATGCCTGTTTTTGGAGTGCATCCAATGCCAAATGGAGGGTGGCTTTTTTGGTGATTGGAGCCTTCATAATTATGTGGGAAAGATCATCAAGAGCAGGTATATCATATTGGTAACACTTAATGTTAGGAAATTTCTGCTCTTGATAAGCAGTATCATGGCATGGCAACATGTTTATGACTTGCAATCCGCTTCTTTCCCCAAAACTACATGGACATTGGCATAATGTCTTTCTATCCACACGCCAAGAAAGGATTTGTGTAGTGTGAAATATAAATTGTGTGCGACCAAAAGAAAAAAAGAAAATATGAACTGTGTCCACATTCTTCTGCAGTACTTCTGAAGGGGTGCTTGTGCAGCCAGGTCTATTTCTGATGCAGTTAAACTCTGTTTAATTAGAAGTATTGGATAATCATAAGTCAGGTTCAAGCCAAACTATACATGTAGTTTTTCCCTTATATTTATAAGCAAAATTGTACCAGCTTAACCATCAATAGCTTTTACTTCACATATTGGGCTAAGGAAATATCCAGCACTCTTACTTGTTTCTCCTTCTGTGAGTTTCAGATATTTTACTGATCTAGAGGAGGTGGTCCAGCGCATCTATTTGAAAATGGATTTGCTGTTATTCCATGATGAGGAAGATGAGTTGCCCAATTTGCAACTTAATAGCCAAGACAGCAGTAAATGTACAGATGAAGATAAAATGGACAAAAACATCCATTCTGATAGATCGGTTTCAGCAGAAAATGAATTAGATGAACAATGGCAAGGCGACAATGCCAGAGCAAATCACAAGGAGCATCTCCGCAGATTAAATGAAGCTCAGGAAAGAAGAGAGAGGGCTCGAAGATTCGCATCATTCACAAGTTGGGTACCCGATCTGCAAAGAGTCTGGGCTCCAAAGCAGCCTGTGGGAACGAAGAACCAGTCCGATTCTAGGAGAAAGCTACTGAAGAAGAAAGATCGAACCAGGACGACCTGTGACATGGTTTTCGAGACTCCGATGACTGACAACAAACGCTCCTGCCTGCGAGCCAACAGTGGCAAGAATAAGCAGGATCCTTCATCAAAGCATGGTTCTGTTTCAAAGGCTCTATTTTCTGACTGACAACTAACACAAGCCATTGCAAAATCTCCTTGCCTGGCCTGACTAGTAACAGCTTCCTTATTCTTCATTCACATCACAGTCAACATAGAGCACATTGCAGCTGTGACCCTGAAAAACTTGTACATCACGACCGATCTTCTTAGCTTCTGTACAATGACTTGTTTCAAAAGCTGATTCAACTAATTATATTACTGACCTTTGATACAAACGATCTTGTAGTTCTACTGGAATATGACTGCTGAACTTGTACATTGTGATTGATTTTCTTTGTTTATGGAACATTTATTGCTCGCAGAAGATATATTCGATGATTCTATACGTTGCATTGCTGGACCCTTCTAAAAATTCGGATCACAGATTTGATATATACTCCAAGTGGGTGAGTTGGAGCTGTTTTTGCATGTTCTGAATGTATGTTAACTACCATTAGAGTCGCGGTTAGAATGAGTCGGTAGGTGAAAAAGTCTGGTGTAATTAGAGGAAATACTAAAAATTTGCATCTTAGAATGGAGTTAATATGTTTATTTAGTTTATTTACATCATTTTCATTCCACCGCTCCCCCCACCCCCCAACCCGGCATGGGTTTACCGGTTCTTTTCTCTCTTATTTTCTTCAATTTATAGTTTAAAAATTCGGCAGAGTTTTGAAAAAAAAAAATAACAGCATGAATTTACGGAGGACATAGATATTCCCACTTAGTAAATCCCAAGAAGAATGCAAGAACTTTAATTTGAGCAAATAAAACCAGTTTCCCCTCCATGCAAAGTGCAAACTGACGAATTCGCTCGACACCGCTAATTTGGAGCACTGATTTTCGCATTGGGATAGAAAACAACTCAAGTTTTAAGAATCTTGACTAATTTGAATTTATTGCCGCTCCTTTTTTTTTTTCCCCTCTTTTTTATTTTTATTTTTTTTTCTAAAAAAGATGAATTCTTGATTTTGAAAAACCATGTCTCGCTCCCGGATCGCGTGAGTTTGTATTAAGTGAAAAATTAATTAGGGATATTTTCTATTTCTCAATTGAAAGAGTTGTGCATTTTTGTGGATCATTTAGAAAAAGAAAAATGATTCAAATAATTCGTGAATTTTCATTTGATCTCTAATATAATTTTTAAATTTTTTAATTTCTTCAATATAATTCTTAAAATTTTTATAAATACTCAATATAATTACTGAACTATATAAAAATATTTAATATTGTGTCCGAACTTAAATTAATAACTTGAGCATGCCTTAAAAATTTAAGGGTTGGACAAAATAACACATGAATTATATTAAATAAATTAATAGATCCAAAAAAATTAAAAAAATTTTAAAAAAAATTCAGGGAGTTGGTCGTACGTCAAGCCTGTATCTTATCAGTTCAGTGCGGAGGTTCAATGCTCGTGTTGACTTCTGAGTCACCAAATCTTCTGGAGGGAGAGGGAGGTGTTGCAATGGAAGCAGCTTATGCAGCTGCGGGAGGTTCGGGTTCGCCGTTACCGACCGCGTCAACGCGACGCTTCTCCTCGACGTCGCCTTCGCACCGCCGCTGCGTCTTGCCTCGCCCGTCACCCCGTCGGTCATGCTCGTCGCTTGGACTTGTCTCAGGTGGTTCTCTCTCTCTCTCTCTCTCTGGGCACACTGAAACCCACCAGATTCTGTTAAGATTCCTGTAATGATCTCTGTGGTTGCTGAGAAAGAGTGGAATCTTGAAGAACCCATTTGTCTCCGTCGGAGTTCCTCGCACCTTTTTCTCCGTTCATTTTCGGTTCTTGTTCGAGTTTGGTTTGGATCGTGTTAGAGTTTTCGTCGGTTTTGAAGCCGAGTGTTGGGGTAGGCGACAAAATTTCGGTATCGATCAGCTCTGTTTGACTACGTTTGGTTCATATTTAATTGTAGTAAAAGACAAATTGAAGTACAACTGGTTATTTTACATTTTAAGTGACTGGTCAATCTTTGAGGCTTAAGTTGAATCCGTGGAAATAGCGGATGAATAATGTCATTCTGCCTTCTCAGTGTTTTTGCCTGGGAATGTTCTGCTATATGGGTTCCCCGGTTCGGTTTAATTCTTACACAGGGACAAAGAAGCACTGGCTGGGGCTTTGTGAATGGAGTTATTGCTTGTGACATTAGCAATGTTGAGGGGACCTGAGCAATCCATTAATCCTTGCATCAGCCGACTTCCATGTCCATGTAACGAGCGAAAATCACTATCTTCATTCCATCAGTGCACTCAATTTGATATGCATTGACTGCATAAGAGGTGAAAGAAGAGCCCTTGATTGCGCTGAAGACAAAATACTCGTTCTTCCTCGGTTACTTTGGTGTGTCGGGAGTTTTGGAATTTCACTGACCAATAAGTAGTTTTTGCTGCCTTGACCATCCTCCGCCATCGGTAGGCATTTTTTTAAAGCAGAAATATGAGGACCTACATATGTTAATCTGGTTAAATTGGCAGAATCATAGAGGACGTTATGTCATCACAAGTTTTTTCCTTCCAAATTGTTCGGAGACTTGTGTTTTGCCCCGTGATGATGAGTTTATCAAAGTTCCAAAAGTGTTACCTTTCTGGCGCATTGAATTAACAGTCTCTCTCATTGAAGATTCCAACAGGTTCAAATCTGTCCAGATCAAAGCTTCTTCTGAAGAGACATCTAGTCCTGTTGAAGTTGGAGAGATGTTTGCTGACTTGAAGGAGAAGGTTAGGGTGCTATTACTCTGCAGTGTTAGATTATGAAAACCCACACACAGCACAATAGAAACATCAAAAAGTCGTCTAAAGTGAATTTATTTTCTTCCCCTGATTTTAGCCCATTGAGGTAATTATTTTGTCTGATATCGTTTAATTGGTATATATTGATGGTTCCTGACAAAGGGAAAAAATGACTTGTAATTTATCCAAAGGGATAAGCATTATTTCTTGCTAACATTTCATGAGATAAGCTAACTGCAGCACTCCATGATCACGATGTCTAGTTATTGAAGTTAAGTTGGGTCAACTTGACCTAGTCGACTCTTTAATATTGAGCAAATGACAGCATCCACATATTTTCAATTAATAGAGTGATTTTGGGCCTTAAAATATTGCACTTGTCGTCCGGACACTTCCCTCTGTTTGATAAAAAAATGTTGACATTAGACGATAACTTGACAGTGGGATGCTATTGAAGACAAATCCACAGTCTTCCTATATGGTGGTGGAGCAATAGTTGCTGTTTGGCTGTCATCCATTGTAGTTGAGGCTATCGACTCGGTCCCTTTGGTAGGTTTGGTTTTCTTCTGTTCTTGCAATTGAGAACTTATTTAAGGTGCCTATGTAACATCCTGAGCAAAAGAAAAGGTCCTTAAGTAGTAAAATTTTGGGATGATCCTTTAGCTTTGGTCGCCTGTAGAAATTGCCACAAATTTGATTGTCTCCTAGTGGCGAGAGCTCTTATGACATAGTTTGCTTACAGCTGCCAAAGGTCATGGAGTTGGTAGGTCTTGGATACACAGGATGGTTTGTCTACAGATATTTGCTCTTTAAGGTAAAGTTGGCTATTTATGCTCTATTTCTCTGCTGGTAGCATTTTCACTTACTACTGGCAAGATAGTATTGGCAAAAGACTCGATTTTGCAGTGTATCGAGAGTGCTCTTGACAATATAGTTTATATGGAAACATTGTCTTGTTGGTGGAGCAAATAAAGGATAGTGGAGGTTTTCTATAGGTACCGGTACATGAAAGCTACATGTTAGGGCAATCTTTACTAGGATATTCCGACCTTAACTATAACTATTTGGTATAGTATGTATTGCACGAAATGGAAATGCTCTGGGAATGCCATGTTTAAAATTAGACCCGGATGGAAGCATCATTAGGTTCTTTTGAAGTCTGATGGTTTATTCTCTACCGTGTCTGCGGTGGAGAGATTTGGGACAAACGCATGTGAGTGCATAGCGCGTTGCATCATCTTGTCCTGAGGTTCCCTCTCGAGTGAGCCACTTGATGCCAATTTCTGCTACTCGTTTGCAGTCAAGCAGAAAGGAATTGGCCAGTGATATTGAAGTGTTGAAGAAAAAGATTGCTGGAAGTATATAAAGCTGCAGAAGGATGGGAAGTTGTATTTCTTAATTCTGGTAATTAACTAAAGTTTAGTCCTATTGTAATGATTGTTTTTGTGTAGTCAGTGTCATGGTCCTATCTAATTCTGTCATTTTCTGCTTAAATTCACATGGACCCAACCTCTGTTTGTACTTTGTAGTGCAGTATACTCTATGCTAATGTAATATCCGAAACTTTGGGGCGAAATGAAAATAACCCTCGATTACCATTGGTATTGCTATACAAATGAGTTAATTGGATATCAAAAGTTTCACTTTTGCACGCTTTCCTCCGTTCACTGGACTCTGTAAAGAGTCTTGAAACATGATGGTGAATTTATCCATGTAAATACTTCACATTGGTGGAAAACAAGCTAGAAGCAAAAAAAATAGGCAAGCGTTGGACATTAGAGGTACAAGAAAACAAGCAAACTATGCCCGTCTTTAATTCTTCTTGCCTTTTTGATAAAAATATGGGGGTAAAGAACAGGTCGTAAGCATGTTGGGAGATATAGAAGAAAAAGAGGACAAGATGACAGTTTTGCAAGTAAAGAAAGGAAATCTTTGGCCAGAGCCGTCTTTGGGATTTTGTGAATCCGTGTAAATGACCTCTTACATAATTTGTGCTTACGTCCATTTTTAAAAGGGAGGGTAGTACGGTCAATGACTCATCAGGTATTTGTTGCACAAATTGCATAGTATCTGTGGTGTGAGTAGTTTTGTTATTGGTATTGAGATTGCAGTATAGCTGTATTGTGTTACTTGATCTGGTTAACAATGGAAAATATGAGGTTATGACAAGGAATGTGGATAATTTCGACCACTTTTAGAGATAGACTTATTGCAAGATTTTGTCGGACATTGGTGATGGGAGTGGATTGCTGCCTCCATCAGCCTCCAGGATTGCCCAGGCTAGCTAATGAGGTACTGGTTTTTACTGAGCAAGTTGAGGCCACTTATAAATGTAACATGCAGGAAACATAGAACAAATTGAGGAAGAGATAAGTTTTTCGATACAGACTATCCTGGAAGATAAAGTTCATAAACAGTAAACTTTTCCCAGAAATTTATATTCCCACATTACTTAATGGCCCGAGCCTTATTGTACTGGACATACCGCTTGCCAACAGCTTTATTTAATTCTAGAGATGAGACTATTCCTCTCATGCATGGAGATCCAGCTCATACACTACTCTTAATGGAGTCACTGTAACCATTCTTATCATCATAGTACTTTGACCACAGCATTACGCCTCCGTATTTTGCTGACTTCTTTATGACGGGAAGTATCTGAGAAGTCAACACGTCTGGTGGAACATACCCACTTCCTGCTGCTTCCGTGGACGCCGGCAGGCCTAAGAACATATTCTCGGCGTTTATGGAAGCAACCCAGTTGCTCCAAGAACTTGTGAGCTTGCTAATATCCCCCGAGCTGTATTGACATGGAGGATTATTGTAAAACTGTACCCAGACGTAGTCGAAAAGACCGGTGTTAAGCGCAGCCCCCAAATGACTATCGGGATATGGGCACTGAGGAGCTGCCGTTAAGTACACCTTTTTCCCTTGCTTGCTATAGTCTGATAAATAACGGGCAAGATCATCCCAATAGTTGGTAGACCCAAGTTCGATATCGAAATCGATGCCGTCCAAGACTGCATCTCCTAGTGGACGAGAACTTGATGTGCCCCCCAAGAAATTGTTCCACAGATAGTCCGCGACGTTCCTCGCATCGGCCTGAGATGCCAACGAGTAGTTCCCAAGCACCGCCGCCTAGTGAGAGCATCACCTTGATGCCCTGATTCTGGCAGCTCCGAATATCGTTGCTTGTGCTGGTGCAGCCACCTGAGGGACAGTGGCCTGCAAGGTCGATTTGCGGGGTCTGGCCACCGCCGAACTTATAGAGGAATGCGAGGTTTACGTAGGTGTATTTGCCGGTGGCACATGTACTGGTGAGGGTACCTTCGTTACCGTTTTGGCCCCAGTAAATGGCAATCCCGCCGCCATGAGAGTTTCCGATGAGAGATGAGGTGAAGAGAAGTAAGAGGAGGGAGAGGGATGGTGTGGATGGAGGTGGGCTTGGCATTTCTGGCTGGTATTATCAGTCTGAATACGTGGGTTTGAACTTGTACTGTTGGCGTGTGGGGAGGTTACTTTTTATAGGAGAAGCATCCCGTGAGTCGTGACCGTGACTTCAGATCTCTTACCAGAACAGTGTTTTTTTTGTTTTCTTTTCTTTGGAGGTAGGTGGGCTGTGGAAATTTCTCTTCCATGATGACATTATTGGGGAGAAGAAAAGACAATTTTATCGTACTGGTCCGAGAATCTGGTAAGGTTAGCTGGGTTCATGTATTGGTAGAAACTTTCCACACGTCATTTCCAATTGGAACAATGCTCGGCATATACCTCTTGGATGTAACACTCCTCACATTTGCGTCATACTCGTGACGTGATTGGAAAATTGATACTGATTGGATGCCCTAAGCCCAGTTCAAGCTAACGAACACAACATCCCAAAAACTATCAAGGACTTCATTTGATAACGTGTTGTTAGAGTCATCCATCAATTGCACATTATTGTACGGTGTTGGTTGATGCTGAGATGAAGCCAGCCAAAGAGGATTGGAGACACGATGATGTGATTGAAAGTGACATTTTTAGGCCCCATGCTGAAGTTTGATCACGTTAATGCCTGTTCTGAAAAGATGAGCGGAAATCACAAGTAGAATGGTCAAGGCGTCGGTGTGTAATGCCTGTTCTGAAAAGATAAGGGGAAATCACAAGTAGAATGGTCAAGGCGTCATTACACCGGAGAAGCACAAGCTGGAAATGCTATTAGGATGAAAGGGCAGAGCTTGTCTTAAACAATGCCACGAATAAGTGAATGTGTTCTTGATGATTAGCTATATCACCTGAGGTGCACTGAGAGTACAAATATTACCGTCCATTTAAAGCAATCATTAATTATCGTATGCTACGTGTAATGATTAGTTTGGACAACGGTTGTCATATCCTGGTGTAGTGGGTAAAATCCTCTCAAATGCATAAATTTCTCTACGCAGTGAACATGACCTGTTAAAGGTGCAAAAATCAGCTATCGCCCGTCTTGGCATGATGATCAGCACATCAAGACCAACGGGGCATCTACTATGGGTGGCATGTAGCCAGCACCACCTGAGGAAATCACAAGGGAGGCAAATGACATGATACTAACCAGATCAATAAACTTTGCGAAAGTAAGTTAAGATTCTAAAAAAACTCGCAACAGAAATCGGAAAAAACTGAGCAAGCAATAACAATCGAAAGCACATGAAGAGGGTGCCAATGACCGCTAGATTACAAGTCACTACTCTTCCCTGATTTGTCCGATTGTCCTTTTTCCTTAAAGAATCTCCATTCCCGCTGTTGTTGCAACTTGAGCCAATCATCCTCATGACCACAATCTAGTTACCTGAGCTCCTTCCGAGTTGAAGTGATCTTGGTACAGTTTTGTGCACTAGCGTGAAGGGCATCATCAGCCTTATCAGGTTTAATTTATTAATTGAACAAGCAATCCAGGCCAGTTTCGATAGAACTGGCTGAAATTCGAAGGAGAAACTCAAAGCTTAAACAATTTCCATGATATAAACTCCGAAGCCATAAGTTGACTGATTACCGAATTCACTCGATAAAAAAGGGAAACGCGTTAACTCAAAACAAAGAGTGGACAAATTCCCATACCACTTTCGTAAATGGATGTGGAGGGGGAAAACAACAAATGATAGATGCAGACAAGCAATCATGATAGCAATCTGAAGCAATCATATCAAAGGTCATCTTACAAACTTATTATAGGTCTGCAGATAAATTTCAATATGATACATTTGAGCTTAGGACAACCTCTATAACCGACAAGAATGAGTTGGGGACTACTAATTGCTAAACCAATCAAGGAGCAAAATTAATCTGACGATCACCCATCCAACCAAAAGCATACAACAATCAATCACAAGAACAAACACCTTGAAAATGGAAGAGTAAAGCACCTAATAGCTTTCAAATAATAGGGCCTTCACAATATGGATGTCATGCGCACGGAATTATCAGCTGATCCAGTCGAGAAAATGGGCAAGGTTGAGTGCCAATCCACCATCGTCACAGAAGCATTGTGAGGGAGAGTTCTCAAACCACCTGCCCGACTTCGTATCTAAGCCAAATATACGCAATGAGATATGAGCTAACATCATTTCCAAGTAATATACATTGAAACCATTGATCAGAACACTATTAACGAGAATTAAAAGTAAAGAAACTACGCAGCTTAAAAGCCCCCATTCATCGCTTCCTACATCGTTTCTCTGTGTGCGCGTGTGCATGAGAGAGAGAGAGAGAGAGAGAGAGAGAGAGAGAGAGAGAGAGATTAGCTAGTATATGGGTGCTCTTGCTGAACCAGAAGTAACTAACAATCTCCTTCCATTTGCATCTAGAGCCATCTCATGTCTTAAGTGAATGGAACTGCAAGCATAACACGATCCACATAATTACTACCGAAACTTTACAGCTCACACTTACGCAAGATTAATTTATGCAACAACCATACATGGCATGAGTTAGCATGATGATCACATGTTAAGGATCGTCCCCCTCAGTGAGGACAATTTCTCACTCTTATTGGAAATTGATTCAAGAAGCCATCAACCCCATGCGTAAATGAAATTGAGAAACCAATTTGACATTCTGGGTGACATCTAGTAATCTCACATATCAAAGTATATTATGGTTGTGAAGGTAAATATGTGGCCTGCAATCGATACCTCTTTGAATTGATTGACAGTGTGAAAATTCAAGAGAGATAGATTTCGGCAAAATATTGCCTTGAGGAAAGTTTTATTATATTGAGAGTTATATGAATCTTTGTACAAAGGAACCAATATATAATACAAAGAATGATTAATAAAAAGAGTATATTTTCCTAATCTAGGTGTATCAATTCCAATCCTAGATTGATTCAATTAATCACTATGAAGATTCAAGAGATATATCTTTTGGGTGATCTTCCTTGGAGAGGAAGTTGCAGTGATTCTGAGATATCTCTTGGGTGATCTTTCTTGGGGAGCAAGTAGCAGTGATTCTTGGGTGATTTTGGATTATTATTCCTCTTAACCGGCAGTGTTTCCTTGGACACAACCCTCCACCCCCAACAACAACCCCCCCCTTCGATGAAAATGTCGGCGGGTCTATCAAGAGTGGATATATATCGAACATGTAACTTGCAGAGTGGAAATATATTGAGCATGTAACTTGCGCTGACTAACCCGTTTGTGGACAAAATGATAATCAATTTCCACATGTTTCATGCGAGCATGAAACACTGAATCACCAGGCAAATAGCTTGCCGATATGTTGTCATGTGGTGAGTGGCACTTAAGTCAAGATATACTAAAATTCAGTAGAAAACACTGATGGTGGTGGAGGAATCTCGGCCAGGTTGAGCTATGATTGCTGCTAAGCTGACTGTGCAAAGGACTATTGATGATAACGATCATGGCAAATACTGGCTTTGTGACCCAGATGATTGCAAATTTAACAGCGAATAGTCCCATGTCGTGGCCACCATAATTTGGATTAATTGCTTGCCCCACCTGTCTGCCACCAAACTGAGATTTAGAGCCACGTGGGTTTCAGTCAACTGGAGGAGTGCGAAACCGTTATTGCTTAGGGGCAGGTGAGAGAGTGCTATTGTTGGCTTGAGCAGCAAAGGCTGTTGTTGGTGTTGTGGCCAACTCCATCAGCTCCAACTATACGTCATAGGAGAGTAATAACCTAGGCAAAGATTCACGAGTCATCACTTGATACTGACTCTGAACTGAAATTGCAACTACAAGACTATGAAATTCAGCTCCTAAACCTCGAAAAAGATGAGTTTGATACTCATGAGGAGAGATGGTTTCACCGATGGATGCAAGCTGTTCAACAATTGCAATAGCATGCTGGAGAAATTCCATAACAGTCTGACTTCCTTTGTGCATTGTTTGCAACTGCATGCGCAAATATGTGGCCCTTGCTCTGTTCCGCGCGGTAGAGGAGGCAACTAGAAATCTCCATGCATCTGCTGAGGTTACAAAATTACTAAGTTAACCAATGATGGCATCTGAAGTCGTGTTGAGGATCCATCCCAAAGCAATTTGATCTCGTGTATCAAGTATCATATTCAGGATTGGGCACACTTGTAATTGCTCCATCGATCCCTTTTTGAGTGATCTAACTAGGTGGAGAGGGTGTCGTTCCCTCAACAACTGAAAGTAATTTAGGGTACGTTTGGTAACGTTTCT
Source organism: Eucalyptus curtisii (assembly GCA_017140595.1). Classification (NCBI taxonomy): domain Eukaryota; kingdom Viridiplantae; phylum Streptophyta; class Magnoliopsida; order Myrtales; family Myrtaceae; genus Eucalyptus; species Eucalyptus curtisii. Next base: position 2,436,451 of record CM029504.1, on the reverse strand, counting down.
ATTCAAAAATTGTTCTAGAGAACAGAAATAGAAAAAACTATTTCTGTTCTGGGGAATAATTTTTGAACAGAAGAACGCGTTTAGTAAACTTGTTCCTGGAATAGAAAAAGAACAGGAACACGTTTGGTAAACTTGTATATGTAATTTTTTAATATTTTTATTTTATTTTATTTTTCCTTTTTCCTTTTTTTTTTTTCCTTTTTTCTTTTCGCTTTTTCCTTTTTCCTTTTTCCTTTCTTTTGGCCGGCGGCCTCGCCCAGATCCGGCGAGGTCGAGCTTGCCTAGCCACCGGCGAGGCTTGGCCTCGCCGGGCCATCGCCAAGTGACACCGACCTGGCGGTGGCCCGACGACACTCCGGCGAGGTCGTCGGCTCTTGACGGCTGGTCGCTAGCCATGGCTGAAGCCGGCAATCGGCCAAAAAAAAAAAAAAAAGAAAAGAAGAAGAAAAGAAAGAGAAAAGAAAGAGAAAGAGATAGAAAAATTGTTTCTCAAAAGTGTTCCGGAACAAGAAACAAGTTTTTTTTTTTTTTTCTGTTTCAAATTTGTTACCGGGAACAAAAAAATAGATTTGGAACAAAAACGTAAACAAACACGTTTATGTTCTTTTTTTGTTCCTCTGAACAAAAAAATAGGAATTGTGTTCATGAACAAAAAATAAGAATACAAACAAACACCTCCTTATTTGCTCAAAGAAACAGGAGCAAACGGGGCCTTCCACACATCGTTATCACCTGTAAATTTAACACCAATTGCAGGACAAGTAACGGTGTTAGTTGAATTCCTTGTAATATGGAGAACAATGGGTGTTTCAGGTGTTGATGAACTAAGTGTTGAATTGCCAGAAGAAGCAATAGCAGGACAAGATTCATTTTCCATTGGATCGGAAAAAAAAAAAAAAAAACTATGCTTGCGCAATCAAGGCTCTGATAGCATGTGAAAATTCAAGAGAGATAGGTTTAAGCAGAATATTGCCTTGAGGAAAGTTTTATTATATAGAGAGCTAGATGAATCTTTGTATAAAGAAACCAATGTATAATACAAAGAATGATTAATAAAAGAAAGAGTATATTTTCCTGATCTAGGTGTATCAATTCTAATCCTAGATTGATTAAATTAATCACTATGAAAATTCAAGAGAGATATCTCCTGGGTGAACTTCCTTGGAGAGGAAGTTGTGGTGATTCCTGGATGATTCTAGATTATTCCTCTTAACTGGCAGTGTTTCCTTTGACACACAGAACATGACCCTATTTCTATAGGCTCCACTCGGACACCAAAAATGGCAAGACCATCAAGTTTTTTAATATTTCATACCATGATTAAACATAAAAATATATGGGAGGGAATGAGCTTAATAGATGCTCTAGTTTCAAGCATCCAAGATATGCATCTATAAATCGTAACAAGAGAATGTACTTGCCTTTCCATCTTTATCCAAACTAAAGAAGCTTTTCTTATCGGCTTCAAAAAGAAGGGCAAAAGAACGCTTCAAGTGCCATAACTTGGCACAAAGGACATACTTAAGTGTCATAACTTACGAAAGTGACACTTAAGTGCCATATTTTAAGAAAAGTGGGACACCTGAGTGCCATCTTCGGAAATCATACGTGGCAATTAAATATTAATATTTCTCGCCGAGGTGGCTCGTCGGAGAGCTGAGTCGATTCTAATTCATCCAAAACGACATCGTTTAGGGTGTTGGCCAAAATAGAGCTCTTAAATTGACCAAAACGATGTCGTTTTGGTATAATTTGAATTTTAATATAATATAAAAATTAATTAAATTAAATTTAAAACAAAATAATAATATAATTTATATTTATTAAAAAAAATGGAGGAGGAGGAGGAGGAAGGCGGCCAACGGCTGAGGGTTGAGTCGGCCGAGGGCTCACCCTTAGCCGCCTCCCTTTTTTATTAATTTTTTTAAAATTTAAAAAAAATATTTTATTTTTAAAATTTTTAAATAAATTTAGTTTTAAATTAAATTAAATTAATTTTTATATTAAATTTTTTACCACGTCAGCACCAAAAAGACGATGTTTTATACTCGCTTCGCCGGAAAATTGATACGTCAGCGTTTTGGCCGGATTGGCACTCAAGTGATCCATTTTGCTCCGATTTTTGCACTTAATTGTCACTTTTGTAAGTTATGGCACTTAGTGTCTCATTGTGCCAAGTTATGGCACTCTAGGGGTCCGTGTCTCAAAAAGAAGGGAGCTTATACACAATCATGCGCAGGCCACCCGGTAATTTGTGGGAGAAGTACACTATCAGTGCCAAAACTTGTGTACAACGCTCATTTTGGTGCCAAAAATTTCCGTCGGATCACTTAAGTGCCAAATCGGAGAAAAAACGATCACTTTGATGCCACCAACGAGAGATTCCAGCCATATTAATTACGTGGCTTTTATATTTAAAAAAAAAAAGTTACGGTGACTTTAAAACGACGTGGTTTTCTATTATCCTCAATTGCTATTATATGTGGACCTCCTCATAGAAACGACGCCGTATATCTCATATGGGGATTGAAATTAGGGTTTTCGCCGCTTGGCCACCGTCGTTCGCCCGCCATCGCTCGGCCACCGTCGCTCGGCCACCATTGTAGTTGCTTGACCAGGTGAGCGATGGGAGATTGAGATTGTTGCTCAAGCAAGAAGTGGTAGGAAGAATAGGAGGCGAGGACAGAGGAGGAGGAGGAAGAAGAGGGGTCGAAGGTGCCGCTGGTGCGTTGCGAGGGTGGAGGAGGAGGAGGAGGAGGAGGAGGAAGAAGAGGGGTCGAAGGTGCCGCTGGTGCGCTATGAGGGCGGAGGAGGAGGAGAAAGAAGAGGAGTCGAAGGTGCCGCTGGTGTGCTGCTGCTGCTGCTGGTGTGCTGCTACTGCTGTTGTTGGTGTTGGTCTGCAAGGAAGAAGAAGAAGACGACATACCTTCTCTCTCTTTTAATTTGGGGATTGAGGGTTTTGATTTGGGGGAAAGACACCAAACGACGTCGTTTTGTGATTTAGATGCTGACTGTACTCTCTAGCGAGCCACATCAGCTTCAAAAATTAATAAAAAAGTGTCACGTCGGATTTCCGGTCAATCTGATCGGAGTTGGCACTAAAATGACCGTTTTTCAAATTTTTTGGCATTTAAGTGATCCGACAGAAACTTTTGGCACCAAAGTGAACGCTGTACACAAGTTTTGGCATTGATAGTGTACTTATTCGGTAATTTGTAGACCGGCAGACATGTCTATGGCTAGTTAAGGCATTTCGTTCTAACATTTACTAGTTTACAGGCCACATATTGGAGAAACAGGAGACGATGATAATTCAAAATCACACAGAAATGAATTCATGGTAATTCCAAAGCAATATGTCTTCTTCAATGTATCCAAGCTACAACACATAACAAGGTCCACATAAGCTTGTGAAGATTCAGAACTTCCCTTTTCTCCTCCTCGAAGGCGATGGATCTGTGGAGGAGGAGGGGAAGATGAGGCTATCTGGCAAAGACAGATCAATGTGTCTTTGCTTCGAATTCCATTGCCATCACCGTTGTAGACACTAAAAGGATACCGAGCATGGGAATCATTCCATCCGTGGCAGAGGCAGCAAGAATCTTCCCATTGTGGTTAAAGCACAAAGAAGTAATTGCAGGGGGATCTTCACCAAGAGTAAAGACTGTCTTGAGGAAAACCAGGCAGTTATTCCAGTCACAAAAGACAATGAATAAATTGGTAACTTCAATCATAGGTTGTTCCAGGAACAAGAAAACACATACCGCTGCTTTCCATGTCTTCATGTTCCATACAGTTAGTGAAGCAAAAGCCAAGTCATCAATATGACCAGAAACATGCCTACAAAGTATAAAAATACCTATTATCAAGTGCCTCTATAAAGAAAATAATCTCCATTGCAAAAGCATCAACCTGAAATGGAATAGATTTCTGAAAAGTTCCCAGAAAAAGTTTCATCTGCTAAAGACAGATATGCTATCCCCAGACGAACATGCAGGCACTGTCAAACACTAGCTTAGGTTTTGTCATATCTTTAAATTCTGCTAAGAGAAATACCACATTTGCATTAGGCAGCAAGGAGCATGGCTAACTTTTAGCATGCCAAACATAAAGGACCTCATAAGTGTCTGCGCTCCACAAGATTACTTTTGATAACATATCCTTGTATTTAAACCAGTGACACTTCATCCAAAAGATTGTAAGGTCACCTATAGCCTCAGAGTTCACTCACAGAATAGCAACATCAATCGCGGTCAAATTAATGTACCGTGTAACCTCCTTTTTTGTGGAAGCGTTTTATCTCAGAGCCGCCAAAAGTTGCTAGCCAACATACAATTTGCAACAGAGAAGATCCACGATATCTAGTATGTGTAGAACCATGCCTGCTATTTTAAGATCAAAATGGAAGCATTTTAAACCAAATAGACTTAAAAAAAAGTTTCCAGGGAAAATGAAAACAACTAAATCGTGGAAAAACTGCACAGACTAATCCTCATATGGAGTGCGAAACTTATAGTAAATACATGGCCAACAAAGGAATCAATTGTAAAGATGCAACAAAAAGGCATTCCCTAGTCCTGTAAGGGAAAATTAATAATTGGATGTCACAGCAGAAACAAAAATTGGTTCTACCGGGCTGCATTTCAAATCCAAGACACTGCAGAACAACACAAATGTCAAGAAGCAAGAACTGAAGAAGTACAAAATCACAATTCATGTTTTAAAACCTTGGAAAAGCCTCTGTTGTATTGAGATCACAGACAACTCTTTTTGCGTCAGCATTTTAATCTTTATTCCTCCATCAGCAGTTCCTATGAGAAGCTTTAGTAAAAAAGAAATAAGGTCTTAATGAAAGGTTTCTCTTGAAGAAACATTTGCTGGTTAGCCAAGATATTGGACTAAAATGCAAATCATACCAATTGATCAGATTTACACTCCCAGTCCAGCGACATTATCTCTGCCTCACAGTAAATAGTTGCATTTCTTGGTGCTGAAGTTGATGAGTCATAGGTCCATATTCTGAATAAAAATGCATGAAAGAGGTAAAAGAAGAACATCGGACAACCAAATAGTAGAAGAAATAGACGATACTCTTGAACAAGAAGCTTGCTTGTATGCCAACAAACCTTTGTTTGCACTACCTATTCTATCTGGGCATAGATGGCCGGAGAGAAAACTTTATCCATTTCAACGAAGAAGATCAATCCAAACTAGAAAATAAGTTTGAAACTGGCAATGGCTTAAAGAAAAAAGCTTATATAGGCCAAATTGACATTTTGAACCTGACTGTGCCGTCCATGGATGCCCTGGCAATATTGTTCCCAGAGGCAGAGAAGTGGCGTCGAGTGATTGGACTTGTATGGCCCAAAGACGTTTCCTATAGTTCATGGCGTTGCAGGGTGGGAGTCACTACCAGATAACACTTTGACCAATAAAAGGTGTTATGTGTTAGTCCTAAAGATGTCATTCAATCAGCTTGACAGAATTACCTGAAAGTCTATTTTCACCTCAGGGAATTCTTCTTCTCCTTCTACTTCTCTTCCAGTTTCTGATCAATGCATTAAGCAACAACTTACCAAGTATAACTTTGTAATGCAACTATTCCAATCATTGCAGATATTCTGGTGAAAAATTGAATGAAGATATTTTCGTGAATCTGGGGTCTCATTTGTTGCACGAAATGCAACACATCCTAGTAGTCCAGAGGATCTTCCAGCCATACATTATCCCAATATCTTTGTTTTACCATCGATGATTAAGCACTTGTGCAAACTTGTCCAACAGCACTAGTCCAGAATCATTCCAGGCTTTCGATCTAGTCCAATCGTCTAAGGTCCCTTTCGTTGAATCGTCATTTCCTTTTGTTTGAGAGTGAGACTAAGGTGTGAGTGCGGGGCTCTTCTTTTGTTTTGAGGTCTATCGTCTAAGTAAGCGGCTTTTCCTTTAGCCTTTTTATTTAATTGAAACCCCGGATCAAGAAATTAGCTTTCCCTCATCGAGTTCAGTTCCTGGCCTTGTTGGGTCACTTCACCATCTACCAGCTTGGACCGAAGACAATTTAGAGTGCCATTCTTCTTTCTAGCAACTAACCAAACTTCACATAAGTGAACATGTTTTGAATTTTGCTTGAATTTAGGCTTAGAAATTTACCAATGGTACCATCTTGGAGCATTAGATTGGAACCACCAACTCCATTATCACTACATACACTTAGAGAGGTTGTAACATGAGCAGAAGGTGTCGCAAGAGATTCTAAGTCGACCTTGGCTTTTGCAGCATCAACCAAATCCTGGGCCAGCACTCTATTACCCGGATTGGGAGCAGCATGATCATGGGTGTCTTGATTATCTCGTGATGATACAATATTTTCATCAAGCACACCACTTGACAGAGTTGAAGAATTACTCCGAGCTATGCTAGCATCCATCGCTGATGCAGCATAACTGGTTGCAAGCACAATCACAACAATAAAAATATTATCAGAACATGGTGCAGACAATAGACCCATAAGTTTTGAGGTAAAAAGTTGACAGAGTTTACCCCAAAAAGACAGACATACTTACCTCCTTGATCAACATATTTGTGTTTCTTTTTCCTCCAACAGAGCTTGAAGCTGCGCTAACTTACTGTTTAGCTGCTTTCCTCCAACAGGCATCTTTTTAAAGCAGAAATATGAAGAACTACATATGTTAATTTAGTTAAATTGGCAGAATCATAGATGGACTTATGTCGTCACAACTTTTTTTCTTCTAATTTGTCCGGATACTTGTGTTTTTTGGCATGATGATGAGTTTATCAAAGTTTCAAAAGTTATACCTTTCTAGCACATCGAATTAATAGTAGGGGTGAGCATCGGTCCAGGGTCAAACCTGGACCGACCTTGGACCGGCCCAACCCTGCTGGTCCAGGTCCAGTTCCCAAGGAGACTGGGTCGGTCCTTGGTCCTAAGATTCCTGGATCAGCACTGTGTGGGTTGGTCCTCCGTCTTGAAAGTTTAGGGTCAGTCCAACCCGGACCAACCCTAATTATATATATATATATATATATATATATTTATAAAAAATTTTATATAGATAAAACCTTAAAATAAACTACATCAACAACATTAAACAACTATTTAGTGAGTAGTTCAAGTAATTTTACATTATTCTTTAATAACTTAGATTTTTAATGTCTTTTACAGCATCAACAGTCATAATTTACGAATGAAGAAAACATTTTTGTGAGGAGTCCTCACGGCGTTCAAAATGGCATATATAGCTCCTTACAACATCCTTATCTAGTACTCATTCTCTTCTGTCTTATTTGTCTTCTTAGTCTTCAATTTGCCAAAATCGAGAGAAACAACTTATCCGCTTGCCACTCAACACTTGCCTCGCTCGCTTTGGGTCACTCGTGCCGCTCGCCACTCGATGCTCACTTGGCTTGCTCCCTGCTCGATACTTGATGCTCACTTTGTTCGACGCTCACCTTACTCGACCCTCACTACTTGCCTTTCTTAGCTGACCTCGCTTATCATTAAACCCATTGGGTCGGTCCGGTCCTCGGTTGCCCTTTCAAAGAGTACAAAAAATGAAATAAAAAATTATTGGTTGGTCCCGGGTTAACCCTGGAACTAGACCGAACCCATTGGGTCGGTTTGATCTTTAATTGCTTTTTCAATGAGTATTAAAAATGAAATAAAAAATTATTGGTTGGTCCCGGATTGACTCTGGAATTGGACCAAACTCACTGGATCGATCCGGTCCTCGGGCCCAAGCTCAATAGGGTCGGTCCTCGGTCCCAAAAGTTGAGGACCAGCAGTGTGCGGGTTGGTCTTAGGGTTAGGGGGTGGACCGGCCCAATCTGGACCATGCTCACCCCTAATTAACATTCTTTTACATTGAATATTCCAAAAGGTTCAAGTCTGTCCAGATTAGAGCTTCTTCTGAAGAGACACCTAGTCCTGTTGAAGTTGGAGCGATGTTTGCTGACTTGAAGAAGAAGGTTAGGGTGCTATTACTTCGCAATGTTGGATTATGAAAACCCACACACAGCACAATAGAAACATTAAAAATTCGTCTCAAGTGAATTTATTTTCTTCCCCTGATTTTAGCCCATTGAGGTAAATTTTCTGTCTGATATCGTTTAATTGGTATATATTGACGATTCCTGACGAGGGGAAAAAATGGCTTGTAATTTATCCAAAGGGATAAGAATTATTTCTTGCGAACATTTCATGAGGTAAGCTAACTGCAGCACTCCATATTCATGATGTCTAGTGATTGAAGTTAAGTAGGGTCAACTTGACCTAGTCGACTCTTTAATATTGAGCAAATGACAGCATCCACATATTTTCAACTAAAATGGTTATTTCGGACCTTAAAATATTGCACTTGTCGTCCAGACACTTCCCTCCGTTTGACAAAAAATGTTGACATTAGATGATGACAGCGGGATGCTATTGAAGACAAATCCAGAGTCTTCATATATGGTAGTGGGGCAACAGTTGCTGTTTGGCTGTCATCTTTTGTAGCCGAGGCTATCAACTCAGTACCTTTGGTAGGTTTGGCTTTCTTCTGTTCTTGCAATTAAGAACTTATTTAAGGTGCCTATGTAACATCCTGAGCAAAAGAAAAGGTCAGTGATTACTAAAATTTTGGGATGATCCTTTAGCATTAGCTGCCTGTAGAAATTGCCACAAATTTGATTGTCTCCTAGTGGCGAGAGCTCTTCTGACATAGTTTGCTTAAAGCTGCCAAAGGTCATGGAGTTGGTAAGTCTTGGATACACAGGATGGTTTGTCTACAGATATTTGCTCTTTAAGGTAAAGTTGGCTATTTATGCTCTATTTCTCTGCTGGTAGCATTTTTTCACTTACTCCTGGCGAGAAAGTATCGGCAAAAGACTCAATTTTGCAGTGTATCCATAGTGTTCTTGACAATATAGTTTATGTGGAGACATTGTCTTGTTGGGGGAGCAGATAAAGGATAATGGAGGTTCTCTATAGGTACCGGTGCATGAAAGCTACATGATAAGGCAATGTTTATAATATTCCGGCCTTAATTTTTAACATAACTATTTGGTATAGTATGTATTGCATGGAATGGAAAAGCTCTGGGAATGACATGTTTAAAATTAGATCCGGATGGAAGCATCATTAGGTTCTTTTGAAGTCTGATGCTTTATTCTCTACCATGTCTGTGGTGTAGAGACTTGGCACAAATCCATGTGAGTGCATAGTGCGTTGCATCATCTTGTCCTGAGGTTCCCTCTCGAGTGAGCCACATGATGCCAATTTCTGCTACTCGTTTGCAGTCTAGCAGAAAGGAATTGGCCAGTGATATTGAAGCGTTGAAGAAAAAGATTGCTGGAAGTGAATAGAGCTGCAGAAGGATGGGAAGTTGTATTTCTTAATTCTGGAAATTAACTAATGTTTAGTTCTATTTAATGATTGTTTTTGTTTAGTCAGGGTCATGGTCCCATCTAATTTTGTCATTTTCTGCTTGAATTCACATGGACCCAACTTCTGTTCGTACTTGGCAGGGCAGTATACTGTATGCTAACGTAATACCTGAAACTTTGGGGGAAAATGAAAATAACCCTTGATTACCATTGGTATTGTTATATAAACGAGTTAATTGGGTAACAAAAGTTTTGCTTTTGCACGATTTCCTCCGTACACTGGACTCTCTGAAGAGTCTTGAAACATGACGGTGAATTTATCCATGTAAATACTTCAGGGTGGTGGAAAACAAGCTAGAAGCAAAAAAATAGGCAAGCGGTGGACATTAGAGGTCGAAGAAAGGAGGCAAACTATGCCCGTGTTTAATTCGTCTTGCCTCTTTGATAAAAATATGGAGGTGGAGAACAGGTCGTAAGCATGTTGAGAGATATAGAAGAAAAAGAGGACAAGATGACAGTTTTTGCAAGTAAAGAAAGGAAATCTTTGACTGGAGCCGTCTTGGGATCTTGTGAATCCATGTAAATGACTTTTTACATGATTTGTGCTTACTTTCCGTTCTTAAAAGGGAGGGAAGTACGGTCAATGACTCAGGTTTTTGTGATGAGGACAGTGGTAAATCTGCGGTGTGAGTATTTTTGTTATTGGTATTGGGATTACAGTATAGCTGTATTGTGTTACTTGATCTGGTTAACAATGGCAAATATGAGGTTATGACAAGGAATGTAGATAATTTCGACCACTTTTTGAGATAAATTAATTGAGAGATGTTGAACATTGACGACGGGAGCGGATTGTTGCCTCCATCAGCCTCCAGGATTGCCCAGGCTAGCTAATGAGGTACTGGTTTGTACTGAGCTAGTTGAGGCCACTTTTAAATGTAATATGCAGGAAACATAGAACAAATTGAGGAAGAGATTTGTGACATCCCGAAATTTGATCCCTGTTTCGAATATATGAAATGGTTATTTCATTGACACGCTTATGGTTATTTTACTCGGAGCCGATCACTCACGAGTTAACTAATTTATTAGGTGAGGCCGTAAAGGGTTATACACTGTTATAAATCGATTAACAAACGGATATAAGTCGATTCAATGGAAGTACGTAATCAAATTGCAGGTGGTTTCGCATGATTACGATATTCGCGTTGAACGGCAATAAACCGATTTTCTATTGATATTATATTCATGGTACGTAATTGAATCCACTCGATTACATGACAACCGATGGTCGTCTATGATTCGGAGATGCACAAATGTAGGTTGGAAATTATCGGTTTTAGGAATCAAACTTTTGAGTGTATCACGATTCAATTATTGGATGTCATCTCATCTTTTGTCAAATTTTTGACGAGTTCAAAATTTTTTGAAAAAATGATTTTTGGACAAGAAGAAAAAGGAAGTGAAATTTGGATGAAGAAGCAAATTGGAAATTTGCTACCCAAAAAGCCTTATTTTTGAGAAATTAGGCTAAATAAGATATTTGGGAGACTAATGATGAGCATGGAAGACTTTTGTGGAAGACTTTTGTGGCATAGGGATAAAGTGTGATGATGAATTTTAGGATAGTTTTCCTTAGAGGTCTTTGGATCGGCTTATTTCTCTCTCGTGTAAACCCTCTGCAGCCGATCCTTCCTTTCTCCCCACGTTACTTTCCTCCCCCATCAGCAGAACAGCCCCTCCCTTTTTCCTCTATTTTCCTTCTCTTCTCTATTTCTCTCTTCTTCCCTCACGCATTTCCCTTCCCCCACCAGCAGAACAGCACCCTTCCTTCCTTCTCTCCTTCTGCCAACGTCCCTCTCACCTCATCCCACCACCATTTGCTCACCCCAACATCTTCATCAACCGCCACCCTCATCACCTTGACCCCCTCTCCACCATCAGCGACTCCATCTCCACGCCAGCACCTCCATCACCACCTCACGTCCAGCACTCCACACCACCGCCAGCTCCACCACACCACCGCTAGCACCCCACCACCACGCCAGCAGCATCTCCACCAACCGCCAGCACCCCCGACGTCTGCCCGAGCACCCCGAGGCCGCCACCAAGCCAAGCCACCCTAGGTGGCCGAGAGCTTGAGGAGCTGCCACTGCCATCGTCGAGCCCCCGTTCGAGCCGCAAGCATCACGTTCTCGACGCCGTCGCATCGCCGTCGCCGCGAGCCCGCCGCTGTCGAAAACTCGTGAGTTAACTACCTAATATTTGATTAGGCGGTTAATTCCATTTAAGGATTGGTAGAATAGTATTAATGGTGATTAGTCTTAGTTAAGCTTGGTTTAGTTTTAATTGTGATTAAGGATGGTTTAGGTTAAATTTAATTACGATTAGTGTAGATAATTACGATTAGTTTAATTAATTATATTTAGATCAATTAATTATGTTTAGCTTTATTAATCGTAATTTATATAATTAATTGTAATTAGCGTAATTAGTGACGGATTAGGCGTTACATAGAATTTTATGCTCGTTTTCTTGGATAAGATTATGCGTGATTTTGATTGTTTGCACGTACGATATCATGTGATTGATTGCTCTATGGTAAATATAGATTGTTATCACAAAAGATGATTTTATGGGCAATTAAATGGAAAAAAATGAGGTGTCAGGTTTGGACGTCAAATTTTATGTGCTCAATAAATAGAAGTGTGCAAAGTTTGACAGGTTGATTTTGAATACGTGACCACGTATGAATTTTTTTCGGAGAGTTTTAAAGAAAAAAAAAAGTTGGCCAAGTTTACTATTTGAAAATGAAGTATTGTGTTCTTGGCTAATAACGGCAATAAAAGTTGGCTTGATTGATGGTGTGCTTGAGTGGTCACTTAATCGAACCCGTCACCCAATGAGAGTTTGGGGGGCGATGCCCGATTTTATCGGATGCTCGACGGGGGTCCGGATGCCAAGTTGCGATTGAGGCCGGACCGAAACTCCTTTATGGAATGCTGTTTAGGCGGGGGTCCTAGATGATGCCATGTCCGATGGGGCGGGACAATGCCCAATCATGCCGGAAGACCGCCGACACTTGTGTGGGTTGTGGCCCGAGGAGTCGTAATAATTGGAACACGTGTTGCGACAATGCGCGTGAAATTCTCGTATGTGTTCTCGTTGTTATCTATGCACGTTATACTATTATTATTATTGTGCGAGACGTGCTAATATGCCGGGTGTGTCGAGGTGAGGTGAGTTTAAATGTGGCGCGTGCTTAGACTGCCTTCAAGGCGAATTCGTGTCATAATTGAAGATTAGAGATTTTAACTTGCCGAGATTTTATCTCATCCCGTCGTTGTCAAAACTTTTTCAAGGCCGTAGTGTGGAGATCTGCCGAGTGTGGATGTGATGGGGGCAGGATGCGACACCTTTTGGCTGGCCCCGTTGTTAGTGAAGTTTAGGTTAACCTTAATCCCTGAATGTCTTTGAGAGAGTCGATAGGGATAGGAAGTGGCCGTAGAAAGGCTTGTAATAATTAAATTTCCTAGGGATAACAATTGATAAATAAATCGTTGTTTTGGGAAATCATTGTTGTGTTTTACTATCCCTATCATTGTTGATTGACTGGATGTTTAATTTAGTCGCTTCCGCATGCGTTTAATCGAAAGATAAAAAAAAATGGGTCGGCGACATGTCCTGAGATATCGCAGTTTTAATCGACTGCCGAGGGATGCGCACGTAGGTGTCACAAGATTAGTGGCTCAATAGAGACTTTCCTGGAAGATAAAGTTCATAAACAGTAAAATTTTCTCAGAATATTATAATGCCACATTACTTGATGGCCTAAGCCTTAATGTATTGGACATACTGCTTGCCAACAGCTTTATTAAATTCTAGAAATGAGACTACTCCTGTCGTGCATGAAGATCCAGCTCACACACTACTCTTAACAGAGTCGTTGTAACCATTCTTATCATCATAGTACTTTGACCACAGCATTATGCCTCCGTATTTTGCTGACTTCTTTATGACAGGAAGTATCTGAGAAGTCAACACCTTTGGTGGAACATACCCACTTCCGGCCGCTGCTGTGGACGCCGGCAGGCCCACGAACATCTTCCTGGCGTTTATGGAAGCAACCCATTTGCTCCAAGAACTTGTGAGCTTGCTAATATCGCCGGAGCTGTATTGACATGGAGGGTTATTGTAAAACTGTATCCAGACGTAGTCGAAAAGACCGGTGTTAAGCGCAGCCCCCATATGACTATCGGGATACGGGCACTGAGGAGCTGCCGTTAGGTACACCTTTTTCCCTTGCTTGCTTTAGTCTGATAAATAACGGGCAAGATCATCCCAATAGTTGGTAGACCCAAGTTCGATATCGAAATCGATGCCGTCCAAGACTGCATCTCCTAGTGGACGAGAACTAGATGTGCCACCCAGGAAATTGTTCCACAGATAGTTCGCTACGTTCCTCGCATCGGCCCGAGATGCCAACGTGTAGCTCCCATCGCCGCCGCCTAGGGAGAGCGTCACCTTGATGCCCCGATTCTGGCAGCTCCGAATGCCGTTGCTTATCCTGGTGCAGCCACCCGAGGTAGGGTCACAGTGGCCTGCGAGGTTGATTTGCGGGGTCTGGCCACCCCCAAACTTATTGAGGAATGCGAGGTTTACGTAGGCGTATTTGCCAGTGGCACATGTACTGGTGAGGGTACCTTCGTTGCCGTTTTGGCCCCAGTAAATGGCGATCCCGCCGCCATGAGAGACTCCGATGAGAGATGAGGTGAAGAAAAGTAAGAGGAGGGAGAGGGATGGTGTGGATGGAGGTGGGCTTGGCATTTCTGGCTGGTTTTATCGGTCTGAATACGTGGGTTTGAACTTGGACTGCTGGTGTGGGGGGAGGCTACTCTTTATAGGAGAAGCATCCCGTGACCGTGACTTCAGATCTCTGACCAGGACGGTGTTTCCTTGTTGTCTTTCCTTTGGAGACAGGTGGGCTGTGGAAATTTCTCTTCCATGATAACATTATTGGGAGGAAGAACAGACAATTTTATCGTACTGGTCGAGAACGTGGTTGTTATATCTTGACCAAGTCAAGAGTGATGGAGCCCAAAAGGAAAAAAAAAATTCAAATGTTGAAAAGTCAGAGAATAGGAAAAGGGGGAAAAAGGAGAGAAGGACTCGGCTCCTTTGTTTTAAGCCGAGAGCTTGCGGAGTGAGAACTGGGGAGAGAAAAGAGAGTTGAAAGTCAAAGAAAGAAAACAAAAATAAACAAAAAAAATAAATCAAAGGAGGTTGACAAGTCAAGAAGGGGGGGGGGGGGGGGGGGGGGGGAATAAAAATAAATAGGGGATGTTCAGCAGAAAAGGAGGGAAAGACGTGGGGGTGGTCTGCACATGCTCGCCGTGGACGCATTGCCAAGTCAAAGTTACTCCGATCCGCAATGGCTAATAGGTATTCACACCTCTTATTCATCCAATCGAAGTATTTTTCGAGTTTAGGACTTAAATTCGAAATTTTGAGAAAATCGAACCATGGACTCCAATTTTTGAGTTATGGGACTTCAGCATTTCATGGAAATGGAGGTTTATGATATTGTAGAGGTGTGGATTATGACGGAAGTTGTTTTGGCGCAGTGATTTTGTTAGAGTGAAACTATAGTGTTTCACGGGTAAGTTCCACATTAAGTTAAGTTTGAGTGATCGCTTCGGATGGGAGATTTGTTAGCGTGTAGAAGTTGTTTTGTTAGTGTTTAAGCGTAGTTTAGCTGTTTCATAATTGAGGTAGAGTTTTATTTGATTTAACATCGATTCTCATTTAATTGATAGCATTGCGAAATTGTCGGCCCATTTAGCTATGCGTTGTTTGGTTCGAGCATTTCCAGGTGAGTAGTGTTATCTTCTTTTTAAATTTGCAAACTTTGAAAAGTATGAAGTACATTATGTGCAAATCGTAAAAATAATGGACCGGGCATTTACTATTTTTATTTATTTGAGAATGGTTTCAGAAATGTCTTATTGAAGTTGTCCTGAAAGATAAAATGTGTATATTGATGAGACTGATTTATGGGATGGGTTCTTTTATGATTTGAAAAATATTTAATGAGAGAGACGTTTCAAAATGTTACTAGTTTATGAAATGAATTACATAATGGTGTGAGAAATGACTATTATGAAAGGAACGTGTATATATATGATAAACGGAGTTGGGAAATAGTATATATATTGGGATTGGGAAGCCTTTTTCCGAATGAATTAGGTTGACTTTAAGTATGGTTTAGGAAAGGTGAATTGATTCGATATATGAATCAACTCATATACAGATTCTGAATTGGTATTGTGGAAAGAATCAATTTGTGAAAGGCTATGTTATGATTTGTGAAACCAATTGTGATATGGATCAGTAAAGGACTAAGTGCTATATGATAACGTAATTTTGTGTGAGCCACCTCTAGGGCCTTGTACTATTGATATATGTTGATCGAGGGCTAAGTGCTACCCGACAACGTAATTTCGCGAGAGCCACTTCTAGGGTCTTGTACTACTCAAGAGATAAGTGCTACAAGATGACTTGGTCCCGTGGACATCACCTCCAGGGTCTTGAGATGTGATGTGATAGGAGATTAATTAGTGAAATAGACAATTAATGTGCGATACAAGTTTGATTTGAGATTAATCGATGGATTTGACTATTGGCATGTATTTGATAAAGATTAATCGATGGATTTGACTATTGATGCTTGAATTGTGATGATGGATTTAAATTATTATCTTTGACTTGTACAAAGCTGTGTTGAGATAAGATAACTCATATGTGAGTCGATATGCAATTTACACCATATGTTTGGGTTGTGAAGTCCTAGTATGGCTTTGTATATATGTATGTATAGTGGGTACTTGATCCTTTTAGAGGATATGTATTACTCACTGAGCTTGTGATTGCTCATTTCTCTCTTTCCCAATCTTTTTAGGTCCTTCGGTTAGCGATTATTAAAGCAAGAGCAGTGTTGACGGGGACTTATGGGAAAAGGAATTAGATGGTTAAAGGCTGCGTCTTTTGGAAGGAAGGACAGCCGTGTCACCTCTATTCCTTTAGCTTGCGTGGTGTGACAATTATGATCATGGTACACTTGAATCTGATAAGGTTTGCTGGGTTCATGTATTAGTCCAAACTTTCCACACGTGATTTCCAATTGGAACAATGCTTGGCATATACCTCTCGGATATAACACTCCTCACAATTACGTCATACTCGTGCGTCACACTCGTGACAGAACTGGAAAATTGACTCTAATTGGATGCACTAAACCCAGTTCAAGTTGACGAACACAATATCCCAAAAAAATTTAACAAGGACTTTATTTGATAACGTGCTGTCAATTGCGCATTATTGTACGTGTCGGTTTATGCTGAGATGAAACTAGCCAAAGAGGATTGGAGACACGATGATGTGGTTGAAAGTAACATTTTTAGGCCCCGTGCTGAATTTTCATCACGTTAATGCCGTTTTGAGAAGGTAAGGGGAAATCACATGTAGAATAGTCAAGGCATGATTACACCGCAAAAGTACGCGCCGAAAATGCTATAGGATGAAAGGGCAGAGCTTCTCTTAAAAAATGCCACCAATAAGTGAATGTTTTCTTTTTATTAGCTATATCACCTGAGGCGCATTGAGAGTACAAATATTACCATCCATTCAAATCAATCATTACTTATCTTATTTTATGTGTAATGATTAGTTTGGATAATGGTCGTCATACTCTGGGAGTGGGTAAAATCCTCTCAAATTATGCATAAATTTCTTTACGCAGTGAAAAGGATCTGTTAAGGTGCAAAAATCAGTTATCGCCGGTCTTGGCATGTCTTGGCATGATGATCAGCACATCAAGACCAACAGGGCATCTACTATGGATGGCATGTAGCCACCACCTAAGGAAATCATAAGGGAGACAAATGACATGATACAAACCTCATTAATAAACTTTGCGGAAGCAAGTGAGCAAGTTAAGATTCTAACAAAACTCAGCAACATAAATCGGAAAAACCTAAGCAAGCCGCAAGAACCGAAAGCACATGAAGAGGGCGCCGATGATTGCTAGATTACAAGTCATTGAAGCAATTTTTAGACTCAACACATTACTCTTCCTGATTTGTTCGATTGTCCTTTTTCCCTAAAGAATCTCCATTCCCAGTGTTGTCACAACTTGAGCCAATCATCCTCATGACCACAATCTTGTCACCTGAGCTCCTTTCTAGTTGAAGTGATCTTGTTATAGTTTTCTGCACTAGCCTGAAAGGCATCATCTGCCTTATCGAGTTTAATTTATTAGTTGAACAAGTGATCCAGGCTAGTTCCAATAGAACTGGATGAAATTCGGAGGAGAAACTCAAAACTCAAATAATTTCCATGATGTAAACCCTCAAGTCATAACCTTGTTTTTTTTTTTTTTTTTGTCAAAACAAATTCCTTTCATTGCTTCAAGTGATTCCAGAATTACCTCCTACGTGGGCCTCTGAACATAAAAGGTCCCATAAAACTTGAGGGGGATTAGTAGTCCAATTACAAGGTAAATTCTTTCGTGTATGGGCCTTAGCAACCCATCAGCCATTTGGTTCTCTTCTCTACCGCAATGGACCCCTCAAATGTGCTATATTAGCCCATTAAAGTAAGGCATTTGGTGATAAGAGAGGCTACTTCCCAGGAGCACATATCATGATCTGTAAGTGTGCAGATCACCTTAAAGCAATCTGATTCTATTGTGAGGGGTAGCTCAGATCTATCTCTAAAGAAATGGAGCGCTTCAAGGCACGCGTGGGTTTCGGTCTACTGTGCCAAAGTCGCTTGAATCTCCTTGGCAAAACTAGCAATCGGTCTTCCTGCTTAGTCCCGGCATACTCCTTGGCAACACTTCTTGTTGTATCACCATCCACGAATGACCCATCGATGTTGATTTTCAACTCCCCTTTGCTCGGTGGTTTCCAAGTCATAACTTGACTGGTTACTGAATTTACTTGATAAAAAAGGGAAATGCGTTGACTCAAAACAAAGAGTAGACAAATTTGCATTCCACTTATGCAAATGGATGTGAAGAGGGAAAAAGAAAAAAGAAATGATAGATGCAGACAAGCAATTATAATAGCTATCTGAATCTATCATATCAAAGGTTATCTTACAAACTTATTATAGGCCTGAAGATAAATTTCAATATGATACATGTGAGCCTATGACAACCTCTATAACTGACAAGAATGAGTTGGGGACTACTAATTGCTAAACCGATCAAGGAGCAAAATTAATATGACGATCATCTATCCAACCAAAAGCATACAACAATCAATCACAAGAAGAAACGCCTTGAAAATGGAAGAGTAAAGCAACTACTAGCTTTCAAATAATAAGGCCTTCACAATATGGATGTCACGCGCGTGGAATTATCAACTGATCTAGTCAAGAAAATAGGCAAGGTTGGGTGCCAATCCACCGTCGTCACAGAAGCACTGCGAGGGAGAGTTCTCAAACCACTTGCCGGACTTCATATCTAAAACAAATAAATGCAATGAGATATGAGCTAACATCATTTCCAGGGAGAATTACCAAAAAAAGTCCTAAACCTATTGTAATTGTGCCAATTCAGTCATAATTGTTTTTTTGCCAATTTAATTCTAAACATTTTACAATTGTGTCGGTTTAGTCCATCCGGCCAAAATTGGCCGGCCGACGCCGACGTGGGCGCTTGACTATTCGGCGAAAGTTGACATGGCAATTTTAATTTTAATTTTTTTAATTTTTTTTTAATTTTTGAATTCTTTTTTTTTTTTTTTTTTTTTTTCTTTCTTCTCCTTCCTCCGGTGCTAGCAAGCTCGGCTCTCGCCATAGCTGGGTGAGGGCAAGCCTCGCCAGATCTGGCAAGGCCTCGCCATTAGCTGGCGAGGTCGGCCTCGCCGGCCAGCTAGAGAAAAGAGAAGGTGAAAAAAAAAAGAATAAAAGAAAAAAATTCAAAAATATTTAAAAATTCGAAAAAAAAATAAAAACAATATTAAAAAGTTGCCATGTCAGCTTTCGCCGGACGGCCGACGTCCATGTCGGTGATAGTCGGCCAATTTTGGCCGGATGGACTAAACTGGCATAATTGTAAAAGGTTTAGGATTAAATTGGCCAAAAAAAAGTTTAGGACTAAATTGACACAATTACAATAGGTTTATAACTTTTTTAATAATTATCCCATCATTTCCAAGTAAAATACACTGAAACCATTGATCGGAGCACTATCAACGAGAAGTAAAAGTAAAGAAACTACGCAGCTTAAAAGCCCCTATTCATCGCTTCCTACATCGTTTCTTTATGCGTGCGTGTGCATGTGAGAGAGAGAGATTACCTGGTATATGGGTGCTCTTATTGAACCAAAAGTAACAAACAATCTCCTTCCATTTGCATCTAGAGCCATTTCATGTCTTAAGCGACTGGAGCTGCAAGCATAACACGATCCACGTAATTGCTACCGAAATTTTACAGCTCACACTTATGCAAGATTAATTTATGCAACAACTATACATGGCATGAGTTAGAATGATGATCACATGTTAAGGATCGTCACCCCTCAGTGAGGACAATTCCTCACTCTTATTAGAAATAGGTTCAAGAATCCATCAACCCAATGCATAAATAAAATTGAGAAACCAATTTGACATTCCGGGTGACATCAATAACCATGAAATCTCACATATCAAAGTATATTATGGTTGTGAAGGTAAATATGCAGTCTGCAATTGATACCTCTTTGAATTGATTGACCACAGAACATGACCCTGTTTCTGCAAGCTCCACTCAAGCATCTAAAATGGCAAGACCATCAACTTTTTGATATTTCATACCATTATTGAAAATAAATAGTTACGGGATGGAATGAGCTTAATGGATACTCAAGTTCAAAGCATCCAAGATATGCATCCACAAATCATAACAAGAGAATGTACTTGCCTTTCCATCAGTACCCAAACTAAAGATGCTTGTCCCATCAGCTCCATAAAGAATGGAGCTTATACCACGATCATGCGCAGGCCACCCAGTAATTTGTAGACCGGCAGACATGTCTATGGCCGGTTAAGGCATTCTCTTCTGACATTTACTAGTCTACAGGCCACATATTTGAGAAACGGAAGACAATGATACTCCAAAACCACGCAGAAACGAATTCATGGTAATTCCAAAGCAATATGTCTTCTTCAATGTATCCAAGCTACAACACATAACAAGGTCCACATAAGCTTGTGAAGATTCAGAACTTCCCTTTTCTCCTCCTTGAAGATGATGGATCTGGGTAGGGGAAGGGGAAGATGAGGCTATCTGGCAAGACAGATCAACGTATCTTTGCTTCGAATTCCATTGCTTTGAAGATGATGGATCTGATAAGTAGTTTTCGCTGCCTTGACCATCCTCTACCATCGTCAGGCAATTTTTTAAAGCAGAAATATGAAGAACTACATATGTTAATCTGGTTAAATTGGCAGAATCGTAGACGGCCTTATGTCATCACAATTTTTTTTCTTCCAAATTGTTCGCATACTTGTGTTTTTTCGCATGACGATGAGTTTATCAAAGTTCCGAAAGTTTTACCTTTTTGCCACTTTGAATTAACAGTCTCTCTCTAATTGAAGATTCCAACAGGTTCAAGTCTGTCCAGATCAGAGCTTCTTCTGAAGAGACATCTAGTCCTGTTGAAGTTGGAGAGATGTTTGCTGACCTGAAGGAGAAGGTTAGGGTGCTATTACTTTGCAGTGTTAGATTATGAAAACCACGCACACAGCACAATAGAAACATTAAAAATTCGTCTCAAGTGAATTTATTTTCTTCCCCTGATTTTAGCCCATTGAGGTAATTTTTTTGTCTGATATCATTTAATTGGTATATACTGATGATTCCTGACAAAGGGAATAAATGGCTTGTAATTTATCCAAAGGAATAAACATTATTTCTTGCTAACATTTCATAAGGTAAGCTAACTGCAGCACTCCACATTCATGATGTCTAGTGATTGAAGTTAAGTTGAGTCAACATGACCTAGTCGACTCTTTAACGTTGAGCAAATGACAGCATCGACATATTTTCAATTAAAATGGTGATTTTGGGCCTTAAAATATTGCATTTGTCGTCCAGACACTTACCTCTGTTTGATAAAATTTAAAAGAAAAAAAAGAAAAAAAAAGTTGACATTAGTTGATAACTTGGCAGTGGGATGCTATTGAAGACATGTCTTCCTATATGGTGGTGGAGCAATAGTTGCAGTTTGGCTGTCATCCATTGTTGTTGAGGCTATCAACTTGGTCCCTTTGGTAGGTTTGGTTTTCTTCTGTTCTTGCAATTTAGAACTTGTTTATGGTGCCTACGTAACATCCTGAGCAAAAGAAAAGGTCCTTAAGTTGTAAAATTTTGGGATGATCCTTTCGCTTTAGTTGCCTGCAGAAATTGCCACAAATTTGATTGTCTCCTAGTGGCAAGAGCTCTTCTGACATAGTTTACTTACAGCTGCCAAAGGTCATGGAGTTGGTAGGTCTTGGATACATAGGATGGTTTGTCAACAGATACTTGCTCTTTAAGGTATAGTTGGCTATTTATGCTCTATTTCTCTGCTGGTAGCATTTTCACTTACACCTGGCAAGATAGTATTGGCAAAAGACTCGATTTTGCAGTGTATCGGGAGTGCTCTTGACAATATAGTTTATATGGAAACATTGTCTTGTTGGTGGAGCAAATAAAGGATAGTGGAGGTTTTCTATAGGTACCGGTACGTGAAAGCTACATGTTAGGGCAATATTTACTAGGATATTCCGACCTTAACTATAACTATTTGGTATAGTATGTATTGCACGAAATGGAAATGCTCTGGGAATGCCATGTTTAAAATTAGACTTGGATGGAAGCATCATTAGGTTCTTTGAAGTCTGATGGTTTATTTTCTACCATATCTGTGGTGGAGAGATTTGGGACAAATGCATGCGAGTGCAGAGTGCGTTGCATCATCTTGTCCTGAGGCTCCCTCTCAAGCGAGCCACATAATGCCAATTTCTTCTACTTGTTTGCAGTCAAGCAGAAAGGAATTGGCCAGTGATATTGAAACGTTGAAGAAAAAGATTGCTGGAAGTGAATAAAGCTGCAGCAGGATGGGAAGTTGTATTTCTTAATTCTGGTAATTAACTAATGCTTAGTTCTATTGCAAGGATTGTTTTTGTTTAGTCAGTGTCATGGTCCCATCTAATTTTGTCATTTTCTGCTTAAATTCGCATGGATCCAACTTCTGTTTGTACTTTGCAGTGCAATATACTCTATGCTAATGGATCCCATCTATGCTAATGTAATACCCGAAACTTTGGGGGGAAATGAAAATACTTTTGATTACCATTGATATTATTATACAAACGAGTTAATTGGGTAACAAAAGTTTCGCTTTCGCATGCTTTCCTCCGTTCACTGGACTCTCTGAAGAGTCTTGAAACATGACGGTGATTTTATCCATGTAAATATTTCACAGTGGTGGAAAACAAGCCAGAAGCAAAAAAAGAAAAAAAAAAAAAAAGGGAAGCTGTGGACATTAGAGCTATGCCCGTCTTTAATTCTTCTTGCCTTTTTGATAAAGATATGGAGAAAGCATGTTGAGAAATATAGAAGAAAAAGAGGACAAGATGACAGTTGTTGCAAGCAAAGAAAGGAAATCTTTGACCGAAGCCATCTTTGGGATCTTGTGAATCACATGATTTGTGCTTACTTCCGTTCCTAAAAGGGAGGGAAGTATGGTCAATGACTCAGCCATTCATTATGAGGGCAGTGGTAAATCCGTGGTGTGAGTGCTTTTGTTATTGGTATTGAGATTACAGTATAGCTGTATTGTGTTACTTGATCTGGTTAACAATGGCCAATATGAGGTTATGACGAGGAATGAATGTGGATAATTTCGACCACTTCTAGAGATAGATTTATTGAGAGATTTTGTCGAACATTGGTGACGGGAGCAGATTGCTGCCTCCATCAGCCTCCAGGAATGCCCAGGCTAGCTAATGAGGTACGGGTTTTTACTGAGCTAGTTGAGGCCACTTTAAACGTAATATGCAGGAAACATAGAACAAATTGAGGAAGAGATAAGTGGTTCAATAGAGACTGTTCTGGAAGATAAAGTTCATAAACAGTAAACTTTTCTCAGAATATTATAGTCCCACATTACTTAATGGCCTAAGCCTTAATGTATTGGACATACCGCTTGCCAACAGCTTTATTTAATTCTAGAGATGAGACTGTACTCCTGTCATGCATGGAGATCCAGCTCATACACTACCCTTAACGGAGTCACTGTAACCATTCTTATCATCATAGTACTTTGACCACAGCATTATGCCTCCGTATTTTGCTGACTTCTTTACGACAGGAAGTATCTGAGAAGTCAAGACGTTTGGTGGAACATACCCACTTCC
Organism: Eucalyptus curtisii; assembly: GCA_017140595.1. Classification (NCBI taxonomy): domain Eukaryota; kingdom Viridiplantae; phylum Streptophyta; class Magnoliopsida; order Myrtales; family Myrtaceae; genus Eucalyptus; species Eucalyptus curtisii. Next base: position 2,412,620 of record CM029504.1, on the reverse strand, counting down.
TGCTGCTTCCGTGGACGCCGGCAGGCCCACAAACATCTTCCCGGCGTTTATGGAAGCAACCCATTTGCTCCAAGAACTTGTGAGCTTGCTAATATCGCCGGAGCTGTATTGACATGGAGGGTTATTGTAAAACTGTATCCAGACGTAGTCGAAAAGACCGGTGTTAAGCGCAGCCCCCATATGACTATCGGGATACGGGCACTGAGGAGCTGCCGTTAGGTACACCTTTTTCCCTTGCTTGCTATAGTCTGATAAATAACGGGCAAGATCATCCCAATATTTGGTAGACCCAAGTTCGATATCGAAGTCGATACCGTCCAAGACCGCATCTCCTAGCGGACGAGAACTTGATGTGCCGCCCAAGAAATTTTCCACAGATAATCCGCTACGTTCCTCGCATCGGCCTGAGATGCCAACGAGTAGCTCCCAACACCGCCGCCTAGGGAGAGCATCACCTTGATGCCCCGATTCTGGCAGCTCCGAATGCCATTGCTTGTGCTAGTGCAGCCACCCGAGGTGGGGTCACAGTGGCCTGCGAGGTTGATTTGCGGGGTCTGGCCACCGCCAAACTTATAGAGGAATGCGAGGTTTACGTAGGCGTATTTGCCGGTGGCACAAGTACTGGCGAGGGTACCTTCGTTGCCGTTTTGGCCCCAGTAAATGGCAATCCCGCCGCCATGAGAGGCTCGGATGAGTGACGAGCTGAAGAGAAGTAAGAGGAGGGAGAGGGATGGTTTGGATGGAGGTGGGCTTGGCATTTCTCGCTGTTTTAATCAGCCTGAATACGTGGGTGTTCGAACTTGGACTGCTGGTGTGGGGGGAGGTTACTTTTTATAGAAGAAGCATCCCGTGACTATAGATCTCTGACCAGATAACAGTGTTTTCTTGTTTTCTTTTCTTTGGGTAGGTGGGCTGTGCCGCTGTGGAGACTCTTGCATGATGACATTAGTGGGCAGAAAAGAATATTTTGTCGTTCTGGTCATGATACACTCGAATCCGATAAGGTTAGCCGGGTTTATATATTGGTCCAAACTTTCCACACGTGATTTCCAATTGGAGCGATGCTTGGCATATACCTCTTGGATATAACACTCCTCACATTTGGGTCATCCTCATGGTGGGGTCAGAAAATTTATTCTAATTCGATGCACTAAACCTAGTTCAAAAGATAACAAACACAACGTCCCCAAAAATATCAAGGAGTTTATTTTGATAACGTGCTGTTAAGAGTCATCCATCAACCGCGCATTTTTGTATGGTGTTGGTTTATGCTTAGATGAACCCAACCGACGAGGACCGGAGACACTAGGATGTAATTGAAAGTGACATTTTTAAGCCTTGTGCTGAATTTTCATCGAGTTAATGCGTGCGGACTTTGTTTAACTGCTTTTGCTATTGCCCGTTCTGAGAAGATAAGGGGAAATCACAAGTAGAACGGCCAATGCGTGATTACAACGCGGAAGCACAAGCCAGAAATGCTATAAGACAAAGGGGCAGAGTTTATCTTAAACAATGCCATCAGTAAGTGAATATTTTCTTAACGATTAGTTATATAACCCGAAGCGCACCAAGAGTACAATATTCCCATCCATTCAAATGGATCATTAGTTGTCAAATTCTAAGTGTAATGATTAATTTGGATAATGGTTGTCGTACTCCGGGAGTGGGCAAAACCCTCTCAAATTATGCATAAATTTTTTTACTCGGCGAAAGGACCTGTTAAAGGTGCAAAAATCAGCTATCGCCGGTCTTGGCATGATAGTCAGCACATCAAGACCAACAGGACATCTAGCATGAATGGCATGTAGCCACCACCTGGGAAAATCTAAAGGCAGACAAATGACATGATACAAACCTGATCAATAAACTTTGCAAAACTAAGTGAGCAAGTTAAGATTCTAACAAAACTCAGAAACAGAAATTGGTAAAACCTGAGCAAGCTGCAAGAACCGAAAGCACATATGGAGTGAGCTGATGACTGCTAGATTACAAGTCACAAAAGCAATTTTTAGGCTCAACCCATTACTCTTCCCTGATTTGTCTTATTTTTCTTTTTCCTTACAGAATCTCCATTACCATATTGTCGCAACTTGAGCCAATCATCCTCATGGCCACAATCTTGTTCCCTGAGCTCCTTCCGAGTTGAAGTGATCTTGGTACAGTTTTGTACACTAGCCTGAAAGGCATCATCTGCCTCGATCGGGTTTAATTTATTAATTAAACAAGCGATCCAGGCCAGTTCCAATAGAACTGGCTGAAATTATGAGTAGAGACTCAAAGCTCAAAACATTTCCATGATGTAAAGTCCAAGCCCTAACTTGACTGATTGCCAAATTTACTCGATAAAAAGGGGAAATGCATTGACTCAAAACAAAGATTGGACAGTTTTCCATTCCACTTTCGTACATGGATGTGAACAGGGAAAAAGAAAAAAGAGATAATAGAAGCAGACAAGAAATCATAATAGCATTTTGAATCTATCATACCAAAGGTCATCTTACAAACTTATTGTAGGCCTGAAAAAAGAAAAAATTCAATATGATACACGTGAGCCTATGACAACCTCTACAACTGAATCACAAGAATGAGTTGGGAACTACTAATTGCTAAACCTATCAAGGAGCAAAATTAATCTGACGATCATTCATCCAACCAAAGCATACAACAATCAATCACAAGAACAAACGCCTTGAAAATGGAAGAGTAAAGCACCTACTAGCTTTCAAATGATAGGGCTTTCATAATATTGATGTCACGCGCACGGAGTTATCAGCTGACCCAGTCAAGAAAATGGGCAAGGTTGGGTGCCAATCCACCGTTGTCACAGAAGCACTGTGAGGGAGACTTCTCAAACCACTTGCCCGACTATGTATCTAAACCAAATAAACTCAATGAGTTATGAGCTCACATCATTTCCAAGTAATATACAATGAAAACATTGATCAGAGCACTATAAATGAAAAGTAAAAGTAAAGAAAATACACAGCTTAAAAGCCCCTACTCATTGCTCTACATCATTTCTGTGTGTGTGCACACGTGCGTGCTTGTGTGTGTGAGAGAGAGAGAGAGAGAGGTTACCTGGTATATGGGTGCTCTTGCTGAACCAGAAGTTACTAACAATCTCCTTCCATTCGCATCTAGAGCCATTTCATGCCTTGAGTGACAGGAGCTGCAAGCATAACATGAACTACATAATTACTACCGAAATTTTATAACTCACACTCACGTGAGATAAATTTATGCAACAACTATATGTGGCATGAGTTACCATGACGATGCCTCACTCTTATTGGAAATTGATTCATAAATCCATCAACTTAATGCATAAATGAAATTGAGAAACCAATTTGACATTCAAGTGACATCAAGAACCATAAAATCTCACATATGAAGTATATTATGGTTGTCGAGGTAAATATGTGGTCGGCAATCAATACCTCTTTGAATTGATTGACCACAGAACATGACCCTGTTTCTGCAAGCTCCACTCAAGCACCTAAAAGGGCAAGACCATCAACTTTTTGATATTTCATACCATGATTAAACATAATTAGATATGGGATGGAATGTACTTAATGGATACTCGAGTTCGATGCATCCAAGATATGTATCCACAAATCATGACAAGAGAATGCACTTGCCTTTCCATCTGTACCCAAACTAAATATGCTCGTCTCATCAGCTCCAAAAAGAATGGAGCTTATACCACAATCATGTGCAGGCCACCCAGTAATTTGTAGACCGGCAGACATGTCTATGGCTAGTTAAGGCATTCCCTTTTAACATTTACTAGTCATAGGCCACATATTGGAGAAACGGAAGATTATGAAACTTTAAAATCAAACAGAAATGAATTCATGGTAATTCCAAAGTAATGTGTCTTTTTCAATGTATCCAAGCTACAACACATAATAAGGTCCACATAAGCTCATGAAAATTCAGACCTTCCCTTTTCTCCTCCTCAAAGATGATGGATCTGGGGAGGGGGAGGGGGAGGGGAAGATAAGGCTATCTGGCAAAGACAGATCAACATGTCCTTGCTTCAAATTCCATTGCCATCACCGTTGCGGAAACTAAAAGGATACCAAACATGTGAATCATTCCATCCGTGGCAGAGGCAGCAAGAATCTTCCCATTGTGGTTAAAGCACAAAGAAGTAATTGCAGGGGGATCTTCACCAAGGGGAAGGACTGTCTTCAGGAAAACCAGGCACTTGTCCAGTCATAAAGGATGGTGGATAAATTGGCAACTTCAATCATAGGTTGTTTGAGGAACAAGAAAAACACGTACCATTGCTTTCCATGTCTTCATGTTCCATACAGTTAATGAAGCAAAAGCCGTGTCATCAATATGACCAGAAACATGCCTACAAAGGAAAAGATCCCATTATCGAGTGCATCTACAAGGAAATAATCTCCATTGCAAATACATCAACCTGAAATGGAATAGATTTCTGAAAAGTTTTAAGAAAAAGTTTCATCCGCTAAAGACAGATATGCTATAGTCAGATGAACATGCAGGCACCGTCATATACTAGCTTAGGTTTTGTCATATCTTTAAGTTCTGCTAAGAGAAATACATGGACATTTGCATTAGGCAGCAAAGAGTATGGCCGACCTTTTAGCATGCCAAAGATAAAGGACCTCATAAGCGTCAGCTCTCCACAAGATTGCTTTTGATAACATATCTTCTATTTAAACCAATGACACTTCATCCAGAGGATAGTAAAGTCACATATAGCCTCAAAGTTCACTCACAGAGTAGCAACATCGATTGTAGTCAACTTAATCTACTGGATAACTTCCTCATTTTTTGTGGAAGAGTTTTATCTCAGAGCCACCAAAGGTTGCTAATCTACATACAATTCGCAACAGAGAAGATCCACGAGATCTAGTATGTGTAGAACCATGTCAGATATTTTAAGATCAAAATGAAAGCATTTTAAACAAAACGAAATAGACTAAAAAAAATTATCCAGAGAAAATGAAAACAACTAAATGATGGAAAAACTGCACAAACTAATCCTCATATGGAGTTCAAAACTTATATTAAATTCATGGCCCACAAAGGAATCAATTTTAAAAATGCAACAAAAAGTCACTCCCCTAGTCTCATAAGGTAAAAATTAATACCTCGATGCTGCAGCAGAAACAAAAATTGGTTCTACCGGGCTGCATTTTAAATCCAAGACACTGCAGAACAACACAAATGTCAAGAACCAAGAATTGAAGAAGTACAACATCACAACTCGTGTTTTAAAACCTTGGAAAAGCCTCTGTTGTATTGAGATCACAAACAACCCTTTTTGCATCAACATTCCATGCCTTAATTCCTCCATCAGCAGTTCCTATGAGAAGCTTTAGTAAAAAAGAAATAAGGTCTTAATGAAAGGCATCTCTTGAAGAAACATTCGTAGGTTAGCCAAGAAATTGGACTAAGATGCAAATCATACCAAGCGATCAGATTTACACTCCCAGTCAAGCGACATGATCTCTGCCCCACAGTAAATAGTTGCATTTCTTGATGCTGAAGTTGATGAGTCATAGGTCCATATTCTGAATAGAAATGCACGAAAGAGGTAAAAGAAGAACATCAGATATGACCAAATAGTTGAAGAAATAGAAGATAGTCTTGGACAAGAAGCTTGCTACTAGGATGTATGCCAATAAACCATTGTTGGCAGTACCTATTCTATCCGGGCATAGATGCCCCAAGAGAAAAGCTTATTCATTTCAACAAAGAAGATCAATCCAAACTAGAAAATAAGTTTGAAACTGGCAATGGCCCAAAGAGAAAAGCTTATATAAGCCACAATGACATTTTGAACCTGACTGTGCCATCCATGGATGCACTGGCAATATTGTTCCCAGAGGCAGAAAAGCGGCATCGAGTGATTGGACTTGTATGGCCCAAAAACGTTTCCTATAGTCCATGGAGTTGCAGAGTGGGAGTCAATACCAGAGAACACTTTAACCAATGCAAGGTGTAATGTGTTAGTCCAAAAGATGTCATTCAATCAGGTTGACAGAATTACCTGAAAGTCTACATTCACCTCCGGGAATTCTTCTTCTCCCTCCACTTCTCTTCCGGTTTCTGATCAATGCATTAAGCAACTACTTACCACGTGTAACTTTGTAAAACAAATATTCCAGTCATTGCAGATATTCTGGTGAAAAATGGAATGAAGATATTTTCGTGAATTTAGGGGTCATCTATTGCACGAAATGCAACACATCCTAATAGTCCAGAAGATCTTCCAGCCATACATTATCCCCATATCTTTGTTTCACCATGGAGGATTGTTCACTTGTGCAAACTCGTCCAACACCACTAACTGCACTCAGACAAACAGAGAAAATATACAGAACAGAAATTTACCAAAGGTACCATCTTGGAGCATTAGACTGGAACCACCGGCTCCATTATCACCACATACACTTAGAGAGGTTGTAACATGAGCAGATGATGTTGCAAGAGATTCTAAGTTGACTTTGGCTTTTGCATCAACCAAGTCCTGGGCCAGCACTCTATCACCCGGATTGGGAGTAGCATCATCATGGGTGTCTTGATTATCTTGTGATGATACAATATTTTCATCAAGCACACCACTTGACAGAGTTGAAGAACTACTCCGAGCTATGCCAGCATCCATCACTGATGCAGCATGACTGTTCACAAGCATAATCACAACAATAAAAATATCATCAGAAAATGGTGCAGACAATAGACCCATAAGTTTTGAGGTAAAAAAAAAAAAAGACAGAGTTTACCCCGAAACAGACAGACTTACCTCCTCGATCGGCGTAATTGTGCTTCTTTTTCCTCCAACAGAGCTTGAAGCTGTGCTAACTTACTGTTTAGCTGCTTAATTTCCTTTTTGAGACGGCTGATAGTGTTCTTCTCCAAACTAATGGTCAATAAGGCAGGAATGCGTGGTCTAGTTAAGAAAAATCTTGCTAAATTCGCAGTGAGCACTCATGCATTTTCCATTCACAAGACGAGAATCAGAAAAAAAAAAAAAAAAAAAAAAAAAGATTGTAACCACCTACCAACAGGCCAACCATCTTTTCAACAATAACAATGGCAACACTTGAATCGGAGACGATCGGTTTAGTACAGAGAAAAGTCGGCGTCCCAGGACATCAAGTGGATGGCTGCAATGCGGCTGGTGAAAGCCCCAGCCGTCCGCATTGCAGCAAGAGAAAGCTCCATATCTTCTACTTTCTACATAATAGAAGCGCTCCAGAATCATCAGGACCAACCATCCATCTATACTCTAAAAGTTAGAGCCTAAGAGGCACTATTGAAAGCAAAAAAATAGCAACGATATGCATATGCACGCAATTCCAAAGGATATGAGTGCCATTGAAGATCTCATCGAAGAAATTCCTCACAGCAACGCGCAATGCCTCGTACCACTCCTTCGAAAAGTAGACCCGAAACTGAGGATCCGAGCTCGGATTCTTCACGTACGGTATAGCTGAAAAACAAGCTCGAAAAATGCACAATCCATGACCAAAAACGAATCCCAACACGACAAATTGAACCTCAGGAAAAAATAAAAAGAAAAAAGAATTCAACCGTTCGACCTACCGAACCACGGAGTCCAATCCTGGTCCTTGCGCATCAGATCATTCCCGCTCGCCCCGAAGAACTCCAAGACCTTATCCCTCCGCCCGGACCGGACGGCGTGGACGATGTAATACCGCATGACGGCGACCTCCAGCCTGGACAGGGAAGCCAGGAGCGCCGCCTCCGTGGAGGCCGAGGAGAGGCACTGCCGGAGGAAGCCGAAGAGGGCGAGGAGCTTCTCGGCCTGGAACCTGGGGACGTAGGCGGCGAAGATGAGGTCGAGGAGCTTGTCGACCTGGAAGCCCCGGCCGACGTCGGTGGCGAGCTCGCTCTCGAAGGACTGGAGGGTGGCGGTGAAGCCCCGGAAGACCAGGAACTCCCGCACCAGCTCCTCCGCGTACTGCATATTCTCCATCGGACGGGGGGGCAAAGATGCGATAAGGCGTTGGAGCGATTTCGCGAGCCGTGAGCGGTCTTGCTGTTGCAGTACGATTGGAGGAAGAAGGAGGAGGAGGAGGAGGAGGAAGACGACGAAGATGCGTGTCCCGTCGATGATCGCTCGATCGCTGTCGCTCGGGCCGGGGGGCCGATGAGGGGAGCGGATCGGAGCGGATCGGACCGGTGTTCTTTTCCCCCGCCGGAGCTGTCTTCGGTTGGTTGGGAACGACGCCGTCTCCTTCTACACCAAATGGTCTTTCATTTTCTACGCCACCGTGGGAGCAGGAGATGTAAGACTCTGGTTGGTAAAAAATTAATGATTTACAAATTATTTTCTTAAATGATTATCCGTCTAATTTGAGATAATTAATTGAAAATATTTTTATTATTGATAACGATCGTTTCAGGAAATTGCCTTTCAAATTGTATATACTCCATGAAATAAACGCACCATGAATAATTTTGATAACAACAAAATTTAATATCCACCAAAAAAAAATGAAATTTAATAAGTTTAATTGTTCAGGTACGGATTTTTTCATAAGTGACGCAAAAATTAGGTTTACATTCTACAATCACACGAATTGAATTTTGCTAAGTCTAGAAACCCATAGAAAGAATTTTATAATACTAAGTGTGGATTTTGCAACCAGTCAAATTGTGTCAATGTGGAGTTTTGAAAAAATGATCTCCTTGAAATTAGATTTTTCAAATTGTAATTGAATGATTGAGGGAAAATTTATCTTTTTAGTAAGGGCCATATTTTTCTCACTCCTCATTTGATTTAGACACTCTCTTTTCTAGTGTTTTGACCATATTATTCCTTATAGGACATACAACTTTTGATACACATCTATAAAAGTGATTTTTCTATTATTTGATCTACATTTTTATTTTCTTTTTTCTTTTTTTTTCTTGCAGGTCTCACTTTCCACACCTTTAATGTCTCCTTCTTTGCTTTTGCGAATTGTCTTTTTGTTATCTCTCTTGTAAGACATTCTCTTCTTTCATGTCCTCCCACTCCTTCTTCTATTCCTCCTCTAGCCCTCCCACTCCTTCTATACCTTCTTCTTCTACTCCTCCTCCTCCTTCTTCTTCTTTCTCCTCCACAAATCCCATCGTCCTCTATTTCTATCTATGGCGCCAATTCCATCATCCTCCACACTTTCGCCAGCACTGGCATTGGGCTCATCCGTGACCTCCCCAGTGAGCCCTTTTTCTTCGCCACACGTGAGCTCTTCTTACACCATGGAAGGTAAAGAAAATTTATCTTTTTAGTAACGGTCACATCTAACCCACTCCTCATTTGGTTTAGACACTCTTTGTTTTGGTGTTTTGACCATATTATTCCTTATAGGACGTGCAACTTCTAATACACATCTATAAAAGTGATTTTTCTATTATTTGATCTGCATTTTTATTTTGTTTCTTCTTTTTTCCTTGCAGGTCTCACTTTCCACGCCTTTAACATCTCCTTCTTTGCCTTTGCAAATCGTCTTTCTGTTATCTCTCTTGCAAGACATTCTCTTCTTTCAAGCCCTCCCACTCCTTCTACTCCTTCTACTCCTCCTCTATTGCAAGACATTCTCTTCTTTCTAGCCCTCCCACTCCTTCTACTCCTCCTCCTTCTTCTTCCTCCTCCACAAATCCCATCGTCCTCTAATTTCTATCTATGACACCAATTCCATCGTCCTCCACACTTTCGCTGGCACTGGCATTGGGATCATCAGTGACCTCCCCAATAAGCCCTTTTTCTTCGCCACATGTAGGCTCTTCTTACACCATGGAAGGTAATATTGAGAAGCATTGATTCTCTCTCTTCCCTTTTCTATATTTGTATCTCATCCTTGCACATATGAGTGTGGAGAGAAAGAAAAAGGTGTCTCCACCATGTGTAGGCATAAAAGTCAAGGGCAATAGGCAAATTGTGTTCTTTTAGGTAATATGAAGTTGGATTCGAATTAGTGGTTTAATTTGATTGCAGTTTTCAAGACCGTGTCTGAGTGTTGAAATAAAAGTTGTGCTTTCATAGATTAATTTCTTGGAAAACCACTGCAATGTTGCATTTGTTCTTTCATATGTGTTGCAACTGTTGCTTTTGGCCCTAGACTATAATTGTATGTAGAGTTGAACCTGGTTTCTAAACAACCATTTCTTAATTGTGCATTTGTTGAGATCCATCATTTATACTTTAGCCCATTGTTTCACTCACTCGTGCTTCGTTGGTTATCAAATATTTTGTTGTTATGAGTAGGCGGAGATGGTTTGCTATTATTATACTAGGAAAGAGTGGGAGGCATAGAAATAAGAGAATGACCTGCAAGAGAGAAATAGGAAAATTATTTGTAAAGGCCAAGAATTGAGATGCCAAATGCATGAAAAGAAAGAAGAAGGAAAGTGGGACCCACGAGAGAAAAAATAGAACAAACAAAATAAACATTGACCAAATATTAAAAAAAGATAACTTTTAGTTATTTGAGAAGTGGTAGGCCTCACAAGGGATAATATGGTTAAACACACAAAAATAGGGTGTCTAAGCTAAAAGAGAAGTAGAAAAAGCGTCACTCTTTAGTAATTGGGTGGATCTAGTTATAAAGAGGGGTAATACTGCTCTTGGACAAATTATCATTTCTTAATTGAAAAAGGTTAATAACCTTTTTTTTAATGTATTTGATGACCACATTAAGTACATTTGATTAACTACTAATTACACACAATTTAATTGATTAGCTTAATTTAAAAATCACTTAATGGGGTATTCACTAATGACTAACTTAATTGGTTAAGTGACAAAATACACAATCAAAGCAGATCTTACCAATTATACCATGATAATTTTCCACTAATGCCCACTATTTCATATTTGGTAAGAAAACATTAAAATTTATTTCTTGTTTTATTATCAAGCAACTTTTTATTTTCATTCTTAAAATTTAAAGACTTCAGCACTTGATATTCAGTCTTTCAATTTTCAGTACATATTTTTTAGTTTTATCAGACGATTTCTTAGTATTCTTATGGAAATTATCGCAGCATCATATCATGATTTTCAAGGATACTAAATTTTTTTCGTAAAAAGAATTGGGCCTGGCGAGGCCTAGTGGGCCTCTATGGCAGGCTTGAGTCCAAGAAGAAAATTATCTAGGCCTCGTTGGCCCGAGCGGACCTGGGCGGGGCCTCGCTGGGCCGATGGGCCCATTATCAGGTAATAGAAAGAGTGTCCCAACTCCCATTTAGCAACGTTCTCGTCAATGGTCCGGACGCCCGTTGCTCAGATCTTGGTGCTCAAGTACTAATAGCCATGCCGATCAATCGACTGCGTAACAAACAAACAAGATCATAGATGCGACACGAAAAGGCAACCGGAATGCAATGACGAAGTGATTTTACCGGCACTGTTTTAAGAACGAAACCGGGTTACTTGTGGCTTAAACAATCTGGTGCTAAGAGCCATGTACTGTGGGCTATGCTCTTCAGCACGAAACAGCGATTGAAATCTGCACAGATACATCATATAGCTGAGTTTTCACTTCAGTTCGATGGGACAAGAAAAAAGGGGGTGGCACATGTGCAAATCGAAGTGCGCTTATGTCGGTATTTCACCTAGTTTCGTTCAGCGTATGCATGTTGCAAAGACACAGTGGAGTCCGATGATGCTTATAGATCGGGCAGTTCGTGTATCCAGCGGTGGCTGCAGCTCTTACGGCAAAAGTTTCTGCTTTCTTTTTTGCAGGCCCTGGACCGGAGGGTGCTCAAGACTAGAAATCATGTGTTGGCTGTGGTCCTCGACCTGATGTTGGCTCATCCTGCAGATGCTGCTGTTTGGATGGATTATCGATGGAGGCCCTGCATGGAGATAATGATGCTGAACCCTAAGGCAAATGACATTCCGGAGCTTCCGTTCGCTTTTCATTTACAGAAACAAAAAGAAAAAAAAAATCGCTCTCTTGTTCAGCGATACTGGTGTCGTGATTCTTTCGCTTCCTTTTTCTCAAGCTAACCAGAGCATCGAGATTAACCAGTCAAGAGGATAATTTCATGTATCAGTGTGCCATGGTCTTGTCACACTCCGCTTCCCCTAAATTCAAGTTCTACCATATTAGCGACTGCCCGTATTATGTCGAATTTGATCTCTCTCTACGAAATCTGTCGCTAATATCAGTTCCCTTTTCTGTGTTTGTGCAGATTAGCTTCATCGATTCACCGCCACCAAATTAAGATGACGTCTAGTATCAAGCATACATACCAGAGAATCATTCCACTTGAGACTTTGCTCTCATGAGTGTTTGAAATTTCTGGCAGTGGCCTATCGTCCTCTCCAGGGGACAAGTGCAGGGACCATTTGACTTCACATCCCTATCGACGCCCAGCCTTTTGTCCCAGAAAACCTTAGTTTATGTCAACTCGTCTTGCCAACAACGGTGGGCTACCCCTTGTCTGCCCTCTCTCTCTCTCTCTCTCTCTCTCTCTCTCTCTCTTTTCCATCGGCTCCCGCTTACGTAGTGTACGCATATTGGACATGCATAGAACAGTACATGTGTGAGTTTTGCCTGTTTCTGCAGATTTGCTCCCGAGTTATATAAGTTAAAATTGCGCGAAAATGACACAACCATCTCGCATTTAAAGCCTGACCCAGATGCGAGCTCACCACCAGTCAGGTCGTTCGTGGACGCCAAGGCTCGAAATTTCCTTGCCATGAGAAGTCTGATATTTCTTTTCTCCCCCACTTTTTTTTTTTTTTTTCGATCATATTGAGATATGCCCTGGATTGCTGCTTCATGGATAAAACCAAGCTGCTTTGATGATGAACACCTTTTGCTTTGACTACATTCAATTTCAAAAAAATGAAGCTAATGACCCTTAGTTTCTATAGAGTAATTGGCGATTTAGGCTATCCTTTTTGTTACGCCAAGTAGGAGATACTTAGGTCGCCTTTGGTAACACTTCTATTCCGGAGAACAATTTTTGAACATATATAACTTTTTTTTTTGTTTATGTTCCCGGGAACAATTTTTGAACATAAATAACTTTTTTTGTTTATGTTCCCGGGAACAATTTTTTAGTATAAGAACGCGCTTGATAACTATACAAAATTTTTATTCCTAGGAAAGAAATGTGTTTGGTAAAATTGTATAATTTCATTATTTCTTTTATTTTTTAATTTTTTTTTCTTTTTTCTTTTTTATTTTCTCTCCTTCTTCCTCTTTGTGGCCGATTGCCTTCGACCAGCGACCGACTGGGCGAGGTCCGGCGAGCTCGCCGAAGCCTCGCTTGACCATCGGCGAGGCTCACCTCGCCCAAATCTGGTGAGGCCGAGCCTCCTGGTGGCCTAGCGGCCCTCGTCTGGCCGGTTGTCGGCGCCGCCCATGGCCAAGGCCAACCAAAAGGAAGAAGAAGAAGAAGAAAAGAAAGAGAAGAAAAAAAGAGGAGAGAGAAATTTTTTTTTTTTAAAATTGTTCCTGAGAACAAGTTATTTTTTTCTACTTTTTGTTTACTTTCCAAAATCGTTAACAAAATTTTTACCAAACACGTTTACGTTTTTTTTTTTTCCTTAACAAAAGAACAGAAATTTTTGTTCTGGAGAACAGAAACACTTTTTAACAAATAGACCCTTATTCTCTTGTCATCTTTATGTTCTTTTAACCAGTGAAAGTTTTTAATTTTAAGTTTGATTTCTAGGGTGATGTTGCTGAGTTAGGCTATGCTATATCGTTAGTTCTTGAGCCAAGCCTTATCTCTTGTGCCCAAGAAGTGACAACCGGCCCCATGATTATATGTTATATTAACACCACGACCTAAAAAGGTCAAAATGTTTGCGTGTCCATAGAACAGGAACATCCAGTGCCGTTCATCTGCTAACTGCACTTTTAAATCCGTGATGAAGCTGTAGCATTTTGTCATGTCATTTTCGAGACACTTTGCTTGCGCTTAGGTTAAATCTGTAAAGAAAAAGAAGGAAACACACAGCCTCTTCTTTTCTCCTTTTCATCTCCCCCCCCCCCCCCCCCGGGCCCCCTTTTTTTGTGTCAAGAAACTGTCTGCATTACAGAAAGTTGTGATTAAGGATTGTAATTCTGAGATATTTAGTCCAGGGTTGAAATTGCTTCGCTATGTTGATCCTCATACATGTCAGGTATTCCTGTCAAATGGGCATTCCATATATCTGGAGAAACCATTGGAAAATTTAATAGATGTTTATCGTGAGAAATCATTGACCTTGTGCTTAAAATATGCAGATAGAAAACATGATCCAATGGCCTTGTGTATGCAAGGCTACAAGGCTCCCTTCTTTTCACATGCTCATATACTTTATCAATTATAAAGCCAGTTAGATGTCCAAACTGGAGAATTAACTTTTGGGTTTTAATGATAAAACTAGAGCACAAGTCCCGTTTTGCATCTAGTACTTTTGATTTCGTCAGCAGCAGTCGTTGTTTGGATTTCGTCAGCAGCAGTCGTTGTTTGGTAGCATTAATCACACCACCAGCAATAAAAAAGTCGGGATTAGGTTGAGCCTCCCTAATGTAGCAGTTAGATTGTAAGCATCAGAAGGGTGAATTTATCTTACCCGCCAGGAAAAAAAAAACAAATTAATTCTCGAGATGATATCATATGAAAGCAAGCAAGGCTAAAGAACACTTCCATCATTCCAAATTTCGATTATGGGGAGGCAGATTGGATTGGCATTGGACCGTGCATTAACTTGCTTTGCTCATGCTTCCTAGGATTAGCGAAGCACATGTACTTTGGGGGCCTTTCCTTGTATAGCATAGCAAATAGCATCTAATTAAATGAGCAATAATACGCAAAAGCAAAAAAGGGCATCTTCTTTGTGAAGCTTTAAAGATCAATGATTATGGAAAAAAAAGTTTACAAAAATACTGCTGATGCTAGGACATTATGGGTGACCATAGGGCTCTCTCTCTCTCTCTCTCTCTCTCTCTCCTCTCTCTCTCTTATCAATTATTAAAATTCTTTGTCTCTTGCCAGACAACTAGACAACCACACACTCCCTTGTTGTGGAAAAGGAAAAAAGAGGAGAGATATATCTGTCAAGGTATATATATGGACTGTAAGTATAGAAGATCTTGAGCCATCTCTTATTTTCCCTTTCTCATTGGAATACACACAGCTCATTCTCTCTTCCATCCAATTCCTACAGATCTTCCTGAACATTAAACCTTGTCCGGCGATGGAATTCTCTGAGCCTCTCTCGGTGGAGAGCTTCTCGTACCGTTGGCTGGTGAATTTGAAGCCAGCCCGTGAGAGCTTCGATGGGTCGTCAGTCAGGACTTCACTAGACGTGTCGGATGAAGCCTCTTTCATTGAGATGGATCCGAGGATGCCACCCTCCAGGAGATTCTCACAGAATAGAGGCAATTCTGCTTCTCAGGATTTCAAATTTGACTTCCCGGGAGTGTTGCCATCTTCTCCAGCTCTCGTTCATGCGGATGAGCTCTTCTCTGATGGCTACATGTTGCCCCTATTTCTCGACCATCCAAAGATGAAGGCATATGAGCCATCCAATTCGACTCCAACTCAGCCTGGCTCGCTGAAACTCATCATGAGTAGTACATCGTGTTTGCCTCCCTCCTCGAAGACTAGGTGCAGGAAATTATCAAAGAGGATGTTTCGCAAGTACATGGACTTTCTAAGGCCGTTGTACCGGATTTTCCGAGCTGGAAGGTCGAGTTTCCGGGCAGAATTTGGAGATAAAAAAGGTCCTGGAATAAGGAACTGGGTTTATCCTGAAGAGGCTTCTTCTCCTAGGATAAGCGAAGCATGTTCAGCCAATGATTGGCACAGGTCATTTGATTCGGAGGGCTCGATTTACGAGGCAGTTCTCCATTGCAAAAAATCGTTCGGTGTGTAAATGTCTTCCTCGTTTCCTCATGTTTTCGTGAATTTACCCACTTAGTACTAGTGTCCTAGATGAACTTTTAGCCGCTGATACATTTTCCAACATGCCGGTTTCAGGAAAATTCGATTGAAGGCTACAATGAAGTGTTCCGTGGAGATGAAGACGGGACGGCAATTCCGGAGGACATAAAAAGTGCGAAAGAACAGAAGACGAGTCACGAGAACAAGGGCAAGTCCAGATACAAAAAACGTATAGACAAACATAGGAAAGACAGGTGTCAAAGAAAATCATATCGTGGAGCAAACTTTCCTTCTTGTCAAATTTGTCTCTGCTTTTCCATATGTGATGATCATGTACAGAAACCGTCTGGTCGGCCATGGATATATCTCTCCCACACAGTGAGGAAAGAAATGGAATATGTGTATATATTTTCACTTTATCATTCTGAAATTGGAAGAGAATTTTTTTTGCCACTGGTTAATCTCCCTTTTTTCCTGATCTTGTCAATTGGACCCTTTCGACAGAAAGCAAAAGTAGTCCCATTCATTCACTCTGAATTTGATTCTAGTCACTGAACAGATGAATCTCAAGGGCCTGTGCACGCTTTTAGAGTGCAAACATGTCCTACACGCATGTGGCTTGATTTGCAGGGCGAAAAAGAGAGATAAAGAAAAAAGTTTCAGATAAGAACTTGATTCTAGCAAAAGCCGGGTTTCTATTAATGGATTAAGTTCAGATATCCCTTATCCAGTCTGAGGAGATGAATGTAAATGCCGATAACAATAGAAAAGATTTGGATGTGATCGAACAATGACATCATCAAGGCAAAAGGTTCGAAAGTACATCGCATCGTATTGCCGTAGCGTGTCAGGAAGATCTACATCTTTGCTAAGACACGGCGACAGACGAGAAAGCATAAAAAGATCGCTTCCATGTTTACCCGCCCAAGGTAATTATCTTAAAGGAAGCAAACTTGGTAAGCATGTACAAATTACTGTAATTAAGCATCGTCTGCTTTAAATAAAGGATAATGCGAGAAAAGAGGAAAAATAAGTTAATTATAGATTGTACCCTGGTGATTTTATGGCGCGGCCTGCATGTAGCAGATGGCGCATGAGATGGGCTTGAATTGAAGAAGAAGAAGAAGAAGAAGAAGAAGAAGAAGAATAATGATGTAACGTCTCAAGGCGATGGAACAGTTCGTCAACCTCGGTTGAACTAATACCATGATTAGTCTCCGTATTCACCAACAGTGAATCGAGACTTTTGACGTGGCTGCTGGCTCCGAGACTGAGTAAACTCTTAATCAAATCACGGGACATCTGAATAAATTATAATCTCTCGAAACTAATTGAGATTGATCTTATGCCATGGCATTTTTTTGATATAATTATTATTCGGGTGATTTTTTTCTCTAATGTGCGTTGGTTTCACCGAAAACTTCATGATAAAGGAAAGTATTTTTCATGAAGATCATTTTTAAAGGAAAATTATTATGGTTCATTTATTTGGTGATTTAAGGATATTGAATTTATTCTCACCAGAAAGGGAAGTAATTTTTTTTTCAATCTAAGCTCGTTGTTTTCAGGCCATGAGAAATGTTTTCCACACATTAATTATTTTTCCGTCATCCAAACATCTGAAAGCCGGAAATGAATTTCTCGGAAACAATTTTCCTTCAAACAAACGGACCTAATTGCGAGGGGAAAATTGTCTAGAAAAGTCTTTGGTCAATTCAAATATAAGCCTTGCAATTTTGCCAATTGAATCATAAATATTTTTCACATTTTTTTCTTCAATTGAGTCTATCTGGCCAATTTTAGTTAGAAAGTACTGATGTATACATAAGCCATCTTACGTTACACAATCGGTACTGACGTTGACATTTTATAATTTTTTTTATCTTTTTGACAAGGGTCATTGGCCACCCCTTGCTTATCACATGTGACAAGTAGGACCCTCGCACGTGATCGGCGAGGACTTTGCGGCCCTCGCCGGACTTAATGGAAAGAAAAAGGAAAAGAGAGAAAAAGAATAAAGAATAATGAATAAAGAATAAAAATTTCAATTTTTGAAAATTTTTTCAAATTATCAATGTCAACGCCAACCGTCCTATGTGGACTACTGAGATCCACGTCAGCGCTTTTCAGTTAATATCGACCAAACTCAATTGATAAAATTAAAAAGTTTAGGATTAATTTGACTAAAATCTAATAGAATTAGAACTTTTTATACAATTTTCGTAAATGTGATAATAAACTGTTTCATCATGAGTAGACTGTAACAAGATTATGATCAATACCCGTTAATCAAACGTAGTGAAAGTTCTATAAAGAATGATGTACCTTTTATTCTATTAAGAATAAGACAGTGCCTACCCTATCCGAACTAAACACTAAATTTCCATGTCCATTGATTTGTGGCCGAAGATGATGTGGTTTCTTTAGTCAAGAGCGTCCTTTAAAGTTCCCCTTAGAACATGGCCCTAGTTCAGCTCAACCTCAGACCAAAACCTCAAGCTAACGAAAGGGTAAGGTAAAGGGAATTGATGAGGGAACGAAACCGAGTAGTGTTTCAGGTCACATGTCAACAGGTAGGGGACATGGACCCAAGATGTGCTAGGACAAAGCGCCAAACCATTGATGGCTCCCCTGTCTCTCCCTCTTGTCTCGCCGGTTGGACCTTTCCTACGCTTCTCCGGAAAAGAAGCAGAACCAAGTTCACTCTTTTGTCCTCTTCCTGTTGGTTTTATCAATCCATTTGCGATTGTATTCCCCACCTCGTGGGGACCGGAAGCTTTTCTTACATGCTGCTTGTCGCTGCCATTGATTCTTTGGTTCGCTGTTGGATTACGACATTATCCTCGGCCGAGGTCATGGACGAACATTTGCTTTCTCACTCAGCGTTCCTTTCTTTCTTCCTTTCTTGCTTTTGCCTGTCCCTCCATTCGCAGAAACTGTTGTGTAGAGTTTTGGGACGTGATAATGTCCTCACAACATTCCAGGACAAACGGATTTAATGCGGGGAGCTACGGACAAAGGGTTAGGGTCCTGGAGAGAGAAGGACTGAAACGAGCAGAGATCGCGAGGTAATCGTTCGATCTTCGATTTTGTTCAATCACGGTGACAACGTGAATCTTAGTGGGCCGGGAGGCTCCTTGGGAATGTTACGGCCTCGTGGGTACTACCCGTAAATGGTCCTGCGGACGGGGCCGTTGACATTTGCCTGATGGATTTCGTGTTGCGCGCATCCCTTGCTCCCTGTAGCCGTGTGTTCACACAAGGGCCACCGATGCAAGATGGGGTCTTTCCTTAGTAAGCGATAATGTAACCTCGGCCTTATCCGGCTATTGTCTATCCAACAGTAATAGGTAGTCACTAACTTACTGGTGTTTGCGTATCTTTAGGGTGGCCAATGGCACTTGGCCCTCAGAAATTGCTTAGACCATATTGAACTTGGTTTCGGCTGATCAAATAGCTCCAGAAACCATGACACCTATGGAGATCAGGTGCGAAAGTAATTTCACTTCTATTTCATACCGAATTTTTATGAGCTACCAGGTGTGATTTTATCTTATTCGGTGATTTGGATCCAATGCAGGTATCGAAAGGAATGTTTATGCAAAGTAGATATTCATCAAACAACCTGTGGACAGTGCGTGCAGGAACAGGAAAAACGAACCATCAAGTGATGCCAAGTTGTCTGCATCTAAACTTGTTAGGACACAACCAATTGCCAAGATACATATGTTTCCTTGGTTTAATTATTGAGTTCTTCAAACATATGGACAAAAAGAAAAGGAACGAACAATAGGGGAATTGCCACGACATGAGGTGCCGTGCGTCGGATGAGTCCAGGTAGACGTCATCTTAAGATGATTTAGGATGCCGAACGGTGCCTTTGAAAACTAATTTTGCTTTTCCCGGAGGAATAGACACTGTACGGTGATTCATTGTGCAAGAAAGATGGTCCATATAAATGAGTTGTTATCAGGCTTGGAAAATGTTGAAGGACATAGATCTGAAAAAACATATGGAGAAAAGACATTGCGGGTGCATGTAAGCTGTTCGGGAACGGACGGAATCGAACCACTATTTGGAGGATGAGCCTTTTGTGGACAGACAACGGAAAGTTTCTTGATTGGAGCCAATAACAATTCTTCACTCCACCTTCATTATTGTCATACTTTTGGGTTCACAATTTGCAGTGTCATTGCTATTACACCAAAGCATTAAACCTCTTTTGGATCATGATGAAGGCCAAAAAGTCATAGGAGAGACGATGAATTCAAAATTTAAGACATTACAAATACCGTGTCAGAATGGCAAAGAGGATAATTGCGTGCACATGCTAAAGAAAAGAACAAAACCGATCAATTATCTGTCCAACAGTGAAGAACAATCAGAAGCTTGCAGAGGAGTACAATTTTAAGCAGGATGAGATGCCAGATTCGCAACATTATTCTTTCGAATTATCATTTATGCAATGTTTGACCCTATGAATACAAACAAACTGTCGATAATGTCATAGCTTCTATGATGCCACATTTGAACTAATTCACTTTAACCATGTGTTGTCTTGCTTGCCTCCACAGACAACTTTCATGTCTCACCAGCTGCAGCTAAATTCTGTCAAACGCTGTATGCTAAGTTGCTAACCATATAACATGGTAAGATAGATAATTGAGCCAGTTACAGGTATTTTTTCTGAATCTGATTTTATCAGAGAGTAATAGTCACATCTTTCTAAGGCCTCGAATGCTGTCATTCATCTCCACACTGATTGTAATGCACAAACATTTAGCAAGCAAATTCTAGTGCACAGTCTTAGCATCTCTGGGGTTTTTGTGCCTGGCATGGCATGTCATATTCCATAGATCCAACGATTAACTGAATATTTGGCCAAAACTTCTGAAAGAATTTCTTTATTTTACTCTGATATGGATAAGAATTTCTTTATTTTACTCTGATATGGATTTTTTTTTTCTTTTTTGGCCTATGTGATGATTGTTATCAGAGAAGTCTGTTCTTATAACAATGTGTTTGAGAAAAGTGGGGGAAATGCACTGGCTTGGCGAGCAGTGTACCAGACCTGATCATCAAGTGAGCAAGGCCATGGTTCGCCTCAAACGTAGGGAATCCTGACAAATTCATAAAATGGCCCAAGATAGTTCTTTTAGGCAAGCTGCTTCATGAGCTGCATACTCAGATTGAAGAAAGAAAACTGTTCTTTCGATTCTTTGGCTCTTCAGCTTAGACTTCATGCTCTCTAGCATTAGGACAGCAAGACAAAACTTAGAACAAGTTGAGATAACAATATGTAATCCAAGAAGCTAATGCAACCACATAATTAAAATAGAAAAAATAGCCGGAAGACTAATAGAAAGGGGATGCCTCGAACTATAATTCACGTGAAAGAAGGAAGAAAAAAATATATCCCCTGCAGTAAACTCGTGCAATCCAATGTTTAAAATGATGAATCTAAAGTGTATCATTCGTCGAGGAGTTCACAGTCCATCCTCCTCAAGTACAGTTTTTTCCCTGAAATGTCGTATCCGACATTGTGGTACTGCTGAGCACCTACGCCAATCACACTGGGCTGTCCATAATCCGCTTGCAAAATCGTCATGCAGAAAGTAGTAGTTGTCAATTGAGAGAACAAGCTCTCTGCCTCTAATCCCATCTCTGCACCCCCGCTGAAATGAAAAGTAACGCTGGGAAATCCCTTGATATCCTTAGTGACGTTGCCTTCAAAGCATAACTTGCTGAAATAGAGCTCGGACTTGAACCAACTATTCAAATCCAGCATGTTCATTACCGCATCGGCAAGCTCCTCATATGCTCGTTGGACTAAAAAACTATACTCGCCTCCAGAGTCGATCATGACTCCACCCTGTCCTGAATCGGTTCGCTGAAATGTATTTTGCTCGATATCCAGCATAGCTCCTCCCAGACTTATGCCTTCCATAGTGACATAATAAAACCCATTATATATCTCTAGGGGTGTTGAGTCACCTTCAAGAATTGCCCCTTCCCCCAAAATCAATTGGTTGTATTCATAAGAAGGATCCTTGATCCCTCCGACACAATAGGAGAATTTGTTACCTAGTTGTGTAGCTAGAGATACTTTATTGCGGCTCAGTCCGAGCACTCCCATAACCACATCGGGTTTTTCGTCGCTCACGTGACTGCACCCAAACACTAGATGGGGTACAGTGAGTAGCCCATCGTCTGAAGTGTCGAATATGAATGACTCTGTAGCAAGCATTCCTTCTGTCGGGTGTGCTCCTTCATAATGCAACTCGTACTTGCAATTCCCGCGCTGATCACAGGAGTTTTGGCGTAAAGCCTCGCAATATTTTGACCGGCACGATATATTAGTGTAGGTCGAGGATGTGCTTGGATCATATATTCGGGTGGAGGCTTGAGCACAATTTGGGCAAGGGATGCAATGAACCCACAAAAGGGGGCTTCCAGTGTCCATGACCGCAAGCATCCGGTGAGACATGTCTTTTATATAAAACTCCACAAAGAACACGCCCACCCAGGCTTTCGCGTGTAGGTTAGCTTGAATGTTGTCTGAGCACGACATGTTCCCCTTGCAGCTCTTCATCTTTTCCTCTATCATAGCAACACGGGAGATGGAATCTTCAAAAGCGAACTTAGCACGGTCAAAGTCGGTATGAACAGAGTTATACATTGGCGACTTGACAGAATTTCGATGGATCAATTTCCTTACTAATCTCTTCGGCACACTACCTGCACTGATGCTTGAGGTGGCATCGATGCAAGTCACAAGAATGGTCGACATAAAGAGGAGTCCATAACTTAGCAGGAGAATTTGGTGAGAGGAAGCCATAATGCAGCAGTTGAATATATATGTTGACACTTTACGTCGGACTTGGATGATCTCTGCAACTGTCGGCAGATCCCTCCCAATTGATGAGGCTTAAATAGATGAATAAGGAGGGTTAAAGTAGGTGAGACATGAAAAAGAGAGAGACGGCACTTTTGGAGCTTATCACATTGCTGAAAATCAGATTACTGATAATTCACGTAACAAGAAAAAAGCATGAACAACCAGCCTCCGTCGAATGAAAGTTCCACTGCACTGAATTTGCACAAGCATCATTAGGTGGGCAGCTTGTGTGAAAAGCCTAATTCTGAATCCAACATGTCATTCGTCCAGCGGTGATTGTGTAATACATTTTTGTGACTGTGTGTGCACCTAACATGATTGAAAAAGCCACATTCATCATTCTTTCGAAACTAAAAAGACTGGTATGAGAAGGTCCAGTGTCTTCTAAAGGAAGCTGAGTAGAGATATGTGAAGACCATTTATTTATAATATTCTTGTTCAAGGGACAACAGATCATTTTCTTCACTGACACACGACTTAACAAACGGCCATATTACACCTCACCTAGTCTCATGTTCTAAGCAAATCAAACCTCGAATCACTCACGATACGCATGTTCATCGGAATCTGAACTCACATTCCTCACATGCGTTGATCTAAAAAATTTGGCTACTGTAGCATCTTCATGGTTTTGGGCATCGGCATAAAAGAACATTTGTGATGTTGTCCCCCCTCACAGCGGTAGCTTACACTCTCTGTCGGTATCAGAGCTCGGATGTTCTAAAGATGCTTCGATGTCCTTGCTCTCGGAGCAAGCAAATTTTAAGTAGTTCTCAATTTCTTTGGTGTCCGAGCTTCCGTGCCTTAAATGAAACCACTTCTTGTGTGGTTTTGGCCTCCTCTCACTGATAGCAATGGCAATGTCATTGGGGAAAAGGTCGCGAAGCACAAAGGCATGCAGGATTGTGGTGACGAGCAAAGCCGTCACCGTGAGCATGGAGATGGAAGCGAGTATGACCGCAAGAGCTTGTGTCACCACGTTTGTCACTTCATTCGCATACCTCATGGTCGCAATCGCAGCACCAGTCATTGGGAAAGTGTACGCCCACCATGCCAGTGAGAACCTGTATCCAATTCGAATCAGCTCTAGAATGAGTCACTAGTGATGGATGGTAACTTGAGAGGGCACAGAGATGTGTTTGAGCGCTATATAATACCTGAAACCTCGGAAAAAGTTGACTCGAACTGCCTGAAGAACACGAAAGAAATAAACTGTTTATAAATGGGATCGCCATAAACAAAGTAGATGATCAATCAGTACATGTGGTGTGCCATGTATGCTACTAGGAATAGAACTGGGGCATATTTCGCGGCAGATACTAACCAGAGAGAAGTAGAGGAATAAAGCTATGAAGTAGGCGATTCTCGAACCGTAGTCGAACGATCCTTGTATTTTTGCCCACGCCATCGAAGCCACACTTGGAGCCGCCACGAAGAGAAAGAACACCGGGTGGAGCTCTTTTGGGAGTGTCTCATTTGTTGGCAGTCTTTGGTATAGCGTCACAAATAGAACTGTGTAATGAGCCAACCCCACGGCGAAGAAAAATAGAGGACCCTCTTTCAGCCCCATAGACGCGCCCAACAATGCCCCGACAAAGTTCCCGACAATCGAGAGATGGTTCGAAGGATTAGCGACTTTCGAGAGCCTCCTTTGGCCTCCCGACATCCACTGTCCATAAATCTTGAGCTCCAGACAGAAAATAGGCGTCATTAGGACGTACCAAAGAGCCGCATGCAGATTGGTGGCTACTGAAGGCGGAACGCCTTGAGCTAAGAACAAGAGTGCGATCCACGGGGCGAAGAAGAAATTGACACGAATTGGGTGGTAATACTCACGGCGGACTGCTTCAAAGTAGAAGATCACTTTGAGCAGGTATATGGAAGAGACAACCACAACAAGAGCGACGGATATGCACCACAGGACGAGATTGATTTTGGGGTCTATGTGGAGGAATTTCATGGAGTCGGAGGTGGCCAGAGTTTTCCACATGATTGCTTGGCTGCTGACTCCAAGACAGATACCGAATGAAGAGATCGGGCACCGGAGAAGGAACGGCCAACGCTTGTCGTCCGGAAGGACTATTTCCTCTGAAGCCTGCACATCAAGTGAAATCAAATTTAATGCCAAGTGACTTTGAGAGGCTGTACCTGATCCTATATGAAACAATGAGACGGTTCTGAGCATAAGACCACCAGAGCTCATCAGTTGCAATTACATACCCTGAGAGTGTCCAGTTCTGGCCCTTCCAAGGCATCAAAGTATCTGTCCACAGGCAAAGTTTCAATTTCTGCATCCGGTGCTGTTCCATCCTCGCTCGGGGCTCCGCGCGGCTTCCCGCGTAAATTGGACAGCTGTCTCTCAAGCTTCCCCGACCACGTCTTGAACGAATCGTACCTTTTGTCCTTCACGATGCTGGGATGTTTGGGGAAGTTCCTGCCGTTGACTGCCTCTCCATATGCCGATCCTGTTGGCATTGGCTGCGAATAGAACTTTGTCTGCTTGGAGTCCAGGTTCGGAGGGGCAGTGTTATCTGGGTTTCCATTTATTATCGTATCGCCGTGATCGCTGAAGAGAACCCTCTTCGCGTTGAGCAGGTGCGCTTCCACTGGAGACGGCGGCATGCTGATTGAAATGGACTGCATTCTCTCGCAACTCATTACAACAGATCCATTATCAGAGGAAGCTGCTTCAATGTCCTGCTGGTGCACAATAGTCACTTCTGTTACGAACTTTGGAATTTAGTCGGCAAAAGCGAATGAAGAACAAAGACGAGTAGCGATTTGAGTGATTCTGCAAGATGCGGATGCTCAATTTCTCAAGGAAAAGCAGAAACTCCTCTGCTTTCTAGTTTCTATCTGGTTGTACATTTTTATTCACCAAGGCTCAAAACTGGAACGAATCTATCTATTTACGTCAACCAATTTGCAATCATTCGATTGAAGAACCTTTCAAGTCATCAAGATTGCGGCATCATCAGCATATAGTTGAGCAGATCGCCACCACTCATTTCGGAAGGACAAAGGAGGAGGCTTACTTGAGTGGGTGGGCAGACAAGCGGGTTATTGTTCACTTCGATATTGTCAAAGCCATTAATTCCATCAGTAGATATAACTTGGATCAGTGAAGGGAGTGTCTCCTCAGAATCTTGCTTCGTCGAAGCCGGATTCTCGGTGCTTCCCATGCTGGAACGAAGGCCTCCTGAAATTCAAAGTTTCGATCCTTTTTAGATACACCACCATGTCAGAAATTGACTCGCAAGCAGGGAAATTTCTCAGAACTGAACCAAGCATTCTTCTTCTTAGTTCTCCCTAACAGGTATATATAGTCATTGCTGATATTTGATATGCTCAACAAACTTCCGCAAAGAAAAGAAAGAGGAAACGCGGTCATGTCATGAGTTCTCATAACCAGAAAATGAGTAGAGGAGACATGGCATGACAGGACATTGTCCTGAGCATCACATGAAAGACAGCTAAGAAACAGAGCGTTTCAAAGCTCAGAGACAAGTTCATATTGAGCTTCACACCTGACAACCAAACGAGAAACAAAGAGAAAGTGAAAAGATTTCTGACTGGCCGATCTAAAGGCCGGACGAGGAGATCATGACGGCTCAAACTAAAGGACGAAGAAAGACTTTCAAACGAAGCATCGTATTCATTAACGCGTGTCTCAAGGTTGAAGCAGTACTACTAACAATCATTGTGGATGTCCTGGTGCTCTTCACTCGGCAACACTTTTGCCAATTCCTCGCAGCTTCTTTGATCGAAGCACAGGAAAAGGACTACCTTCGGCCGATGAGACAGAATTGTAAGGAAATTCGTGGCTTTTCTTTTACCCCCCTCTTCAAATACAAGCTTTGGACAACGCTTGAAAGCTACTCAAGCATTATATCACATTTCTTTACGAAGCAAAGAGTGAAAAACACACTTAACAGAAACATGCCCACCATCCACAAACCTGCAAATAAGCCTCTTCTTTAAAAAATTTCGAACTTTTGGAAGCAATTCGATGAGTACCCAGAAATCAACTTCGAGTCGCAGCAAACCCGAGCTCAACCCAAGAAGAAATTAGCCCCTTTTTAAAGTTCTTGTTGGTCACCCAGATGAAGAATTCAAGAAGAACTTCACGATCAGAAATATTTCGACTCGCAGACCAAATGAGCCGCAACCCAACTCACACGTGTTTGCCAGCCACTGGAAGCGCATATATGTACACACAAACACAAGAGTCTATTCTATACGGGAGGTGAACTTAAAAACCATTACGTTAACAGCACTTCACGGCGAGAGAAGGACACACATCCATGCAAAAAGACAAAATTCCTTTTGGGTTGAGATGAATCGGTGCTGACGGTAGGTGAACAGAGCGATTTACAGGTATGAATGGCTCGTCTTCGTCCTGGTCTCGTGTGCCACCTTTATTCTATTCATTGTGATGTGGACATCCGCGTTCTTTTGAATATAAAATATATCAGATCAAAAGGTTGGCTCTTCATCCCCTCCCCTCATCGGCTTCGTCGAAGCTAAGGCCTACCACCCGCGAGATATGAACATGGCGGTGGGAAACCTGTAATGCGGACCACATGACGGGTGATAGCAACTTGGGTGCGGACGTTGAACGGCCCGAGAAATCGTACAACTCAAGTTGCTAGACGCTTGCACGGCAAAAAGAAAAGGAGAAAACGCTAACAAAACATGTTATCCGTTTAGCAGAACAAAAGAACAAAAGAAGTCGATAATAACATAATAAAAAAAGCATGTAAGGTCTCGATATTCTTTTTTTGTTTGTCGAAATGTTATCACTTCAGAGATCATTTGGATTTGTTTATATAGATAGATATTTTGTTTAGCTCACGAGACTTCACGTGAGATTTACCCGATTAATTTAGTTCTTAAAGTCATTCTAGCATATCAGTATCGACATCTTGAAGGAAAAATGACACTAATAATATTCATCCAATATGATTCTTGAACTATTTCTAAATGTTTAATTCACAATGAGTCTCTAAACTATAGCAAAATATGTAGTCTAATTCCTAAAACTTTCAATTTGTTTAGTATAGTCATTTATGCGGTATTGTTCATAAGTTTTGTTATAGCTATGCTATTGCCCATATTTCAAAATATATTCTCATTTCGATCCATTTTCTAAATCGACAAAACATTTGCTATCTTCTTATTACGTTTTTTGATCTTTATTAATGTAACGATAGTAACATTTAAGTACATTGTAACTCATAATAAATATAAGTGAAAATGCACATTGACACCAATATTTAATATTTTACTATAAATATAGACTTACGCGGGTATCTTGCTAGTTTCGAATTTTTATTTTTATTTTTCAAAAATACCCGTGGGTCCATAGTGAAAATGGCCTTCACTGCTAGTGGAGTCCCATCATGCGCATCTTCAGCTACAGCTAGAAACGACTGGATAGCAGGTTCCCCTTGAACCAGAACTGCTCCTTTGAGAATATGCCAAAACTTCCCTCTCTAATTTAGCAATAATGATAATTATAGCAATTACATTCATAACTATAATTATAATATTAGCAATGAATAACAACAATGGCACCAACCTGTCTCACATGGACGAATAAAACCTTAGACAGATGTCGCCGATCTGCTTCAAACCTCCACACTCATCGATAAACTTTTTTATGTCGACTGCACCAAAAACTACGCATTTCTAATTATTAAAAAAAAAAAAAAGTCACATCGCCGTTCATCCTCACACCTCACATCATGGATTGGACGGACACCCGCTTATTAGAAAAGATAATTAAATTCTTGGAGATTGTGATAAACATAATTAAATTATAAGTATCTACACGCAGATGTCTCGCCCCGTCCTGAGGAAATGATAATAATTTATAATAGAGCTGCTTTCGCGATACATCAGCAGGATTTCGGACCGTCAATTCCGGGCTACTTGGAACGCGGAACACGAAAATCGAAATTCCGGGGTTATGATACCATGCGCTGGAAGTCAAACGGGAACGAAATGTTCTCGAATTTTCTTTAATCTATTTATTTTATCTTATTTTATTCGGGGGATGATATTATTAGATGGACGTAAGGGAGAAGGTAGAAAGCTTTTTTTTTTTTTTTTTTTTTTAATAAATTTTGGTCGAAAAGGACGAGGCATTATGAATAGGTTGGAAGACAGTCCCCACGTTACAGCTAGAGGCAGGTGTGGCGCAACTCGTGGCTAATGAATTCGACGCAATCAATCTTTTTAAATTTTTGGTCGAAGACCGGAGGCGGCGGTCCATACCCTGGACTTGTCTGATCGGATGCGTATGGTCTGGTCTGGTCAGGTAGGTACAATGTAGCTGAGCTTTTTAGATATCATATCATAAAGTATTTTTTTTTTAAATTAATTTTAAAATGACATGTGGGAATTGCGAATTTCAGGAAAAAAAAAAACATATTTTGGTGTAAACGTCAAATCCACGCATTAGCCCGATTGAGAAAGAGACCGAAGATGGTGTGCCTCGGAAACAATTGTCAGCCGCCGAAAGATCAGAAATGTAAAAGTCCTTTGTCGGATCGGTTCGTGCTGCTTATATTGGATAGAGATTTTCTTGAAGATTGATGTTTATCGGTTTAAAGATGGATAAACCAAGTTACGTCCAACCTATCCTATAACCAAACAAAAATGAATATTATTTTATTTTGCAGCTTGGAAAAGGAAGTGGATCTGATAAGGTTTTGTACTTGCCATTTTTCCAGAACACATAAATCAAAACTTTCTTTTTCCTGTTACGTTTTAACATAGGAAAAAGCCATAAAAAAATTCTAAAGTATGCCCTCATCACACAGTTACCCTCAGTAAAAAATTCTGTTCATGAGAACCGTTGAAAATCTATCTACTTAGATGCTAGAAAATAAGTATTTTTGACGTTTAAATGAAATAAAAACGAAATTATTTTGATTTGAAAAATTATCTAACAAAATCTTGACGGAAGATAAATCTACCATATAAGTACAAATTTAGGATTTTTTATATCACAAGAAAAAATTTAAAATAAACGTGTCATAGTTGGCATAATTTGACTTTTTTGATGTCACAAAAAAAACTCAAAATATATATATCATATGGGCATAGTTTGCATTTTTCGTGACTTTTTTCCATTTACGCATGTTAATCCACGTATTCTTACATGAAATATGTAATTCACTCATAAAACCAGGTTGCAAACGAGAAATGATAGTTGCCTTGCTGCGAAATATTTATGCTTCCGGAGCTTAGAAAGGACTTGTGTTTTGCGCCAAAACATAGATTTTTTCACTTGTGATTTTGACTGGGCACGATCGAAGAGCCTAACCGAGAGAAGTGGAATGGCGAACCATCAATACATTTCTAGATATTTCATCACTAAGAATTATTTCTATTTTATTCACTATTACTGAAATATCAATTTCTGAAGATTGCATGCAGCGTACCTCTCTTATCCATTGACAATCGATAGAATATACACTTTCCATATATATCTAGAAAAAATATATATACACTCATTTTCACTTACATGGTTCATTTACATGTATGTGCATTCACTTGACCCAATAACACGTCGGACAAAATCTATCGTACTATATAATTATTCCAGACTCCATCTCTTTTATGCATCTTTCCGATTCCTACTCCAAAATTATCGACCATCGCTAGAATTCAATCAACGTGGTCACCATGCTATTCGAGGCCAAGAATCTCTGGCTTATGCGCACAATGCTACGGACCATGAAGGGGGCATCTAGACTGGTGGTGGCTGCTAAGTAATGTCAAGCTCTATCCTCCCTTACCGCATTCTTAATATCTTCCCCCCCCTCAATTCCCCACCCTCTAACATGGAATCTGACTAGATCATGTCACGGGACACAAAAAGACCTCGGGGAAAGGAAGGAATAGTAAAGTAAAATGGAGGGGAAAAAGGCATGCATTGATGCCATTTAGGAAAAAAAATAGAAAAGCTTAGGTCCTGTATTTATTGGATAATGAGGGAAGGACCTAACTAGAGTCACTAATAGAAAGCAAGAGAATTCCAAATGCGGGGGGATTTAGGTCATGCGTAGAGGATCGCGACGGATGGTGGGAGAGAGAGTGGGAGTCCGATTTGGACCGAAAGCTGAAGCAAGAGCTCACGTCACCATTGACAAAAGAAAGAAAGAAAATAAATTAATTTTAAATGTGTTAAAAAAGTGTTTTTCGACCTAGGAAGACCTGATTATCTGGAGAAAATGAGCCCATTTTGGCTTTACAGAACTCGAGTTGGTGGCCGTGCTTATCTTCCCTTCCTTTTTCCCTCGTGCCTCGCGTCATGTTGAAGTCATTTGGATTAGAGTTTTCTTTTGAAGACCCTCTCTTTTGTTCGAGTTTCTTGATAAGCTAGAGTTGCACTTTGGATCTGAAAAACTTATGGACTAATTAGTCACGAGTCGAAAACCACGGTCGGTTGCTGCTAATTCATGTTGCTCTCTCTAACTACGCAATGGATTAACGTTGCAAATAAGGTCTTCTGACCTAAAATTTGATTATAATTATTATTTCGCGGGTTTATCCGAAAGACACCTGTTCCTCGATCACGACCCTTTGACGAAGTCTATAAGTTATTAGAATTATATAATTATCTAAATACAAACCAAGTTATGCATCTAGCAACCGGGGATTTC
The DNA here is from genome assembly GCA_017140595.1 of Eucalyptus curtisii. Lineage (NCBI taxonomy): Eukaryota > Viridiplantae > Streptophyta > Magnoliopsida > Myrtales > Myrtaceae > Eucalyptus > Eucalyptus curtisii. The sequence continues at coordinate 2,381,156 of CM029504.1, read as the reverse complement.
CAACGGCTTGCTTTTGCAGTCAAGGGCATCAATGAATAGATCCTGTATGTGTGATCCAAGTGCAATGAATATCAAAGTCAATTTGTCACTGTCGATTGACATCACGATAAAAATGGACCCAACTTGAATCGAATATTATCTAGAGTCTAGAATTATTCGGTTCCATCTCAAAAATGGAAGATTTTTTTGCTGTGATGATAAGTTTCTAAAAAGGTTGATAAAGTGTGAAAAAAAAATTTGTTGGTAAAGAAAAATACCGAGTACTGAATATTTAATGTTATGATCCGACCCAACTTTGACCTACATTTTTAAGCAATTTATGTTATAGGTTGAGTTTCTATTTGTCTAGCCATTCTTCTTTGTCATAAAATAGATTGCAATATATAAAGTATCATGTACTGACTATTTCCAAATTTTCTCACTCCTCAAGCTGCTATTGTGAAAATAATTCAACTCAAATCGATCTTTGCTTTTCGCAGTTTGAACTGAAAATTTCTACTTGTACCCTAGAAGGCAAGATATTATAGGGCGGGATTGACATTACCAGCTGAATATCCATGCAAATGTGCTTACGACAACAGTGAAGTGATAGTTGGACAGCAACAAGGGCATCAATGAATAATCCTATATGTGTGATCAAAGTGCAATGAATATCAAAGTCAGTTTGTCACTGTCGATTGACATCGCGATAGATATGGACCCGACTTGAATTGAATATCATCAAGAGTCTAGAATTATTCAGTTCCATCTCAAAAATGGAAGATTTTTTGCCATGCTGATAAGTTTCTAAAAAGATTGATAAAGTGTAAAAAAAATTGTTGGTAAAGAAAAATATCGAGTACTAAATCTTTCGATAACTTGTTGTTAATTTATAAAATCTTGGGAAAAGTGCTAAAACAGTCCTAAACCTTTTGTATTTGTGCTAATTTAATCCTAAACCTTTTTTTGGTACCAATTAAGTCCTCAACCTTTTTACGTTGTGTCAATTTAGCCCTTTCCGGCCAATTTTGGTCGGATTTTGCTGATTGGACGCCGGCCGATTAACGTGGTCTGATCGACACTGACGTAGATAACTTTTAATAATATTTTAATATTTTTGAATTTTTTATTTTCTTTTTTTTTTTTTCTTCTCCTCTTCTTCCTCCAGCCGGTCGTCGAGGTCCAGCGATTGGCTAGAGGAAGAAGAGGAGAAGAAAAAAAGAAAAATAAAAAAGAAAAAAATAAAATAAAAATTCAAAAATATTAAATGTTGTCCACATCAACGTCGATCTGGCCACGTCAGTCGGTCGGCGTCTAGTTAGCAAAATCCAGCTAAAATTGGCCTGAAAGGACTGAATTGGCACAACATAAAAATGTTTAGGACTTAATTGGCACTAAAAAAAGATTTAAAACTAAATTGGCACAAATACAAAAGGTTTAGGACTTTTTTAGCACTTTTCCCATAAAATCTTTTATGAAAGCATCCACTTTTTTTTAACCGTTTACTTACTTATTGTTACCAACTTCTGTTTATCATTTTCATCAATATTTTAAACTTACCGATTCTCTTATGAATTTATCAAATTTTTATTCAACTGACCACCACCTCTCCTAACCATGTCAACTCAGTTAAGTCATGTAGTGACATGTTCTCTCCGAATGAGAAGTGACTTTGTGAACAGAGAAATGTCTAATTGAGATACTAGCCGATGTGGAAGGTTATTGCCATGTTTTGGGTATTGTCCGTTCATGTAATGATAAATAACTATGTGTATGTCTTGTGTCAAATTAGATAGGCAATACTAGTTTGATTCTCCCGCACACATCTATGAATAGACATATTTAATGTTAAGATCCAACCCAACTTTGACCTACATTTTAAGCGATTTATGTTATAGGTTGAGTTTCTATCTGTCTAGTCATTCTTCTTTTGTCATAAAATAGATTGTAATATATAAAGTATCATGTACCGACTATTTCCAAATTTTCTCACTCCTCAAGCTGCTATTGTGAAAATAATTCAATTCAAATCCATCTTTGCTTTTCGCAGTTTGAACTGAAAACTTCTACTTGTACCCTAGAAAAGAAGATACTAGGAAGAGGGGGGGGGGAGGAGGAGAATTGACATTACCAGCTGAATAGCCATGCAAATGTGCTTACGACAACAGTGAAGTGATAGTTGGACAGCAACAAGAAAACTTTTCTTTTTCCTCAGAGAGAGAGCAAAAATTCAATTTCTGCACGGCAACATAGTTTGACTTTGAAATTCATGCAAAATGTCAGCTATAAAGGGACCACCTTCTGTTGGTCCCCTCCCCTTGTTACCCTACAGCCCTCGATTTGTTTTTTATTACTTTTGATTCGAATTTCGTTGGCTCAATGTCAATTACATCTATCATTAATTAATTAATTTATTTATTTATTTTAATTCCAATCAACATCAAGTTGTATAAATATGGCGACGGCACTAAAATACAACACGATTTTGACTATCGTGGCGATGAAAGCTACAGATGAGTGAGAGATCCTAACATATTCAATTGGGAGTTCGACGCATTACTCGCACCAGCCGGAAAGATTCAAGACAGGAGACGCAACGGCGGAGAGGTGTTGAAGGGCACGCGAGGGAGTGTTATTCAACGAAAAAACGATCATTATCAGGATATGATGTAAAGGGGATAAGTTAATATATTCAAATTAACTCGTGGTCAAACTTTCGAATGAAAGTGAGCTTAACTGGATATCTTAACATATTCGGACTCAGGCAATTTCTTGACGATCTCCCCAGATAAAAATATCAAATTTCTACAGTGTCGACACAACAAGAAGAAATTCATCTATTATTTTTTTTTCCAGTAATCGCACGTTTCTACTTATCAGAAAGGTTTTTTCAACTAGTTTATAAGCTCTTCTTGTTAACTTTGTAATCGGCAGTTTCTATCAACAAGGCCCAGTACTTTTTTCAATTCCCCGGTCACTTCCATGGAACCAAATAGCGCTATCATAAGCAAATTAGCGTCTGATTGCTATTAAATGACTAATTTACCTGCTTATTACAATTTTTTTTTTTTGTCAACGTAAAATTTCATTCATTTTTTCCAGAAATACAAGAGAGAAGCACGCAGTTCAATTGTAAATCAAGACAAGTCCCGGACAACTTCAAAACAAAACAAGCTCCAAACAACGAGATGAATCATCTGAACAAAATTAGGAGTCACGTGCTTAAAAAGCGGATCTAACCAAAATCGGTAGCCAATCATCGAATCCATCTTCTTTATTAAGTATACATACTGAGATTTCCATCTATTACGGAGGTTTTGCCTTTTGGCGATGTGCGCCTAAGTTCGGCGTCCCCAACACTATTGCCATCAGAGTAATAAGGTTGAAACTTTAATATGGGATTGAAATAGGATTATTACAATAGATCTCAATTGGAAAATGGGTTGGATCTTATCTACCGGTTTAACGAGTCTAGAGAGATCCCTGCTTATCGATTAATTTACGTGCTTATTAATCTATATCAAATTAACAATCAAGGGGGCATCCCGCTGAATCTCATAATATGGCCAATAGCCTCCGCAGTTTCTGACAAGAAGTGTTGGGCCTTGACGATCGTTCAAGCTGTAGACAGATTGATTCGATTCTGCATATTTGGGCCAGGTACGACAACATGGGCTTTGCTTCTGAACTAATACAAGATAACACATTGCTCGAACGCAAAGGCCTTCGCTTCAAATAAATTCCAATTAGAATCTTGATGAAACACTTTGTTGAGACGAGGGGGCTTAATCTTGTACTATTGATATATAGTACCCGGTCCGTAAATTGTGTTGCAATCTCTTACCAAACAAGTTCACTGCGTCAATATGCATGGGGAATTAGATTCAAAGGAGATTTGACTTTACCATAGTCACCGAGCATAAATACGCCATGACATTACTCGTTCATAGCCTTAAAGAGCCTGATTGTTCCAACTTTCCCGCGTCGGCATCAGCTGTGAAAAGGATGCATCGCAGGGGTGCTGCAGTTTTCATATATGCCATCGTAAATTATAAAAGTTACAATATTTCACAACATAGCTACTCTATACGGTTATAGCTACATCGAACGGGCTTCAGGTCTTTCAGGAGATACATCTAGCTTAAAAATAAAATAAAAATCTGTTCTACCTTTTATCCTGAGTAATGGGTAGAGAGCAGGGATGGGGGTTTTCCCATGTGCCGCTAGATTATAATTAGATATCCATGGGACCATATGACGCATCTACAATTTGTATATAAAAAAAAAAAAATTGTTTCTCCTACAATATATTTTGTCTTATTATCGTGCCATGCTGTGCCTTTTGACCTACTCAATAACGAAAGCCGATCACTTTGGGGATCGTGGGCTCCTACTGCAATGCGCAGGCCACTAGCAACAAAAGGACGGAGGCGGTCGGTAGTTCCTGACAAAGGGCCAACTTGGCCTCGCCTCGTGCTTTGCTGGTTTTTGCTTGGTGGGTGCACTTGCTTTCGGCCGATCATGCCTTTTGTAAATTGGCGCAAAACGGAAGTCGAAAAGTTGCCATCGTTATGTCTCGGGAAATTAGTAATAAATTTATTGGCCAATTTAACCTAAATTTGTCGATTTTACCAATTTAACTTTAAATTTTTATGCAAAATTCCTAAAAATCGCTAACATAGCGGTACAATTATCACCAGTCATCCTACATGACACATCTCATTGCTTATGATACTAATATCACTCTTGCTTAGTCTCCCTTATAAATCGATTACCTGCCCCCGAATTGATTTGGGTGGCTGTCGTATATGGCTTGAATGGGAATGGTTATGGGTTCATGAATTGTGACTTCATTGCACACTTTTGTCCAGCTTGTTTAGTCAATATGTACCTAATTAATTCTGGAGTATGGATAATCACCGAAATGAGAGAGGACATGCGTGCGTCCCTTTCATTTAAACAGTTTTTGATTTGTGACAGATTTCCGTAGTCAATGAATTACTCCTGTGGTCTGCTACATGGGACCTCAATTTCTTCACACGAGTTCAACCTTTGGCAATTAGACCCGACTGTTCTTATTCATCCAAGTTCAATCTCCTGCTTAGAAGATCTCAAAAAAAAAAAAATTGATATAAATGATTCCTAAACTTTTGCTTGATGTGCAATATTGTCCATAAACTTTTAGTTAGTTTAATATGATTTATGAACTATTGGTAAGTGTTTAGTATAGTCATTCCATTTGTTCAAACGATAAATTAGACATCGTTTGGTGACGCGAATTACTATATAGTCAATATGTTAATTTTTTTTGACAAAAAAACATATTCATTGTTATTCAATGACTGAGATTATAATATCCCGATTGATAATACACTTGTAACTTCTTTTATTGTTATTCACCATTTAAACTTAACAGATTGAAAGCCAAATCAGCATATTAGTTTAACTCGAATTATTGGACTAGCAACATCGGACATGTTCATATAATTTAAAGACCAAATCAAGTCGTTAGTTTAGGAATCACCTTGAATATATTATGAGTTAAAAGACTACAATACGAATCATATCAAAATTTAGGAACTATTTATAGCATCTTTCTTCCCAAGCTCAAATTCTATTGTAGGGTTGGTGTCGTTGTATAAACTTTTTTCCATGACCAGTTAGTTTTGATTTACAAGGATTGTTTAATGATTATTGAATGATTTGAGGAGTCATTAAGGTTTGACATCCGGGCCCACAACAACAAACGTCCAAAAAAGAAAAAGGAAAACTGGCCCCGTCACAACGAACGGCCAGAATTGGGCGCGTGATATGGCGGACAGGGGAGAGCTAATGATGTTGCCTTCCGGTGTTGGGATTCCGGTTCCTGTCCACATCCTCACTCGTCGGCACTTCCTCCAAATGGAAAGGTCTGAAAGAGTTTTGAGTAACAAAACATCACTGTAGTTGTCACTGCATGAACATGAAATTTCCCCCATTACCCAAGTTTTAGACTGATGGGAGGAGATAAAAACACTAATATATAAAACGACAAGTTGGAAGAAGACCGTTCTCATAAAAGATTTGAATTTGTAACATATGTCTGAACTAGAAAAGTATGACGAAGATCGACTGTTATACGAGAAACTTCATGGTACATATGAGGTATGGGAGAATTCCACTACTCATTTATAACTATATAGACTATTGACTTGACTTTGGAAAAAAGATTTGATTCCCACACCATAAGTTTTTTTCCTCAGGATGATGAATTTTTTAAGAAAAATGAGGTTTTGAACTTTCCTAGGTGGGATGGTATGAGGGGATACCCCTTCCTTTCCTTTGGTTCTGGTTGGCTGGCAAAGGAGTTACTTAGCAGATCTGCAAAGGTGGCCGAGAAGCAAAAAAGAAACAGTGTTTCCTCTATGAAGGACACAGGGAAAGGCGACTGTTGTTGATGTGCAATTCGCAAAAAGCAAATTTGACTTGAACAGCGTTTCAAAAGAACTTCCAACCTCAAAAGCTCGACAACGAGAGGGCAAGTTGTGGCGTCCTTTCCAACCATTTGTCGATTCTCCTTCCTAGATAAGTAAAAAGCTAATTGAAAATTGTAACGGTTAGAAAGAATTTGAAGAAGCTAATTGAGAAAATGGCTGGAAGTTCCGTGCATGCAAAGTCTTATGCCAACATTTCTTAGTGGTTATGTGCATGCCTGAAAGGATGTGTCTTGCATAATATAAAAACGCTTAGAAAAGGAGAGGAAAAATAGCAAATAAATCTCATTAAAATTCGTGCTCGAATAGAAAAAAAAAAATTTCAAAATTTTTTTGCTTAAAATTCAATCGTTCCCACACATTCTTTTCCTCTAAAAAGAAATACGTTCGCTTCTTCTAAATATACAACAACAATGACTCTAAGTTAAGAACTGATGTTCAACTCTTATATTTTGTGTATAAAATTTAGAAAATTTCTCTTGTCCTGATCAAGAACAGTAGAATATTTCTCTTGTCCTGGTCAAGAACAACGCTCGGATCTTGTCCATGCCCCTTCCAAGAGAAGTAAAAAGCTAATTTGATAATTATAACAATTAAATAAAATGAAAGAAGCTAATCTAGAAAATGACAGGAAATTTCGTGCATGCAAAGTCGTTTGCCAACATTTCTTGGTTATGTGCAGCATGAAAGGACGTGTTTTGTGTAATATCAAAATGCTTAAAAAAGGAGAGGAAAATAGCAAACACATCTCTTTAAAATTCATGCTCAAATCACCAAAAAAAAAAAAATCGAAAATCTCTGGTGTATAATGTAATTGTTCTTGCACATGCTTTTTGTCCGAAAAGAAATATATCACTTCTTCTGTATATATGAGGCAACAATGATTCTCAATTAAGAAGTGATGTTTAATCCTTATATTTTTTGTATACGATTTAGTATCTCTCCCTTGTCCTTGTCAAGAACAATGCTTGGATCTTGTCCAACCATTTTTGATTGAATTATTATGGGACATATCAGATTTTATATAGACACATATATTTGTAAAGTTGGGTCATTTGGAATTTCATAATAGCCAAACCGGAAAAATAGTACGGAATTTCCTTTTCAATGGATTCAGAAGGACAAAATGCCTAGTAAGGTTTGGCGTGGCATGCTGGTAATAAAGTGGGTGGAAAGTTCTTGTGGCATTGCGTGTAATCTACAAATCAAATCGAAAAAATGGTCACAAAAGAAAGATTAAAAAGAAAAAAGAGGAGGAGGAGGTTTTCGGGTCTAAAAGGCCAAAACCATGTGATGCTGAGGTGGAAAAGGGCCTCGGGGACCAAAGCGAAGATGCTCTGTAATGCCCAAAGGAATCTTATTTATCGATTTTTCATTCAAAAAAATTAAAGAAAATTATTAAAGAAATCCTTAAATAAATTTAAAAAAGAAAGATTCTCTAGACCTCCCCTCGTTCTATTTGTCATAGTCGTGTGGCCTTTCGATTGATAAGAGCACCTATCGCTCGCTCCCCGACTTTTAGGGAGGATTGGACCTTTTCATCGGAGTAAAAAAAATTAAAAATCGAATTAACATCATGCGATTAGACAAAAGCCACTGCTTTTAGGCACGCTGGCTTTTCGACTTTAATATTATTTTTTCGATGGTGGTAGGAGTGCGATGCGTCGAGAAAATATTGGGTGGTCCGGGACCGCCACGTCAGCATGGTCCCGGACCACTCACGCAGTGCCACATGTGCGGGGAGGGGGACAAAGGACCGAAATCGGGCCCACCTCTTTGACGCTCTCTCTCCTCTTTCTCTCTTTTGTCCCTCTCCCCTCACACGTGGCACCGCGTGAGTGGTCCGGGACTACGCTGACGTGGCGGTCCCGGACCACCCAATATCTTCTCGCGATGCGTTAATCCCCCCGGCTATTCTACCGACTTCGCGACAGTTGACGTGGCGTGACACGATGTTGTGATGGTCCACGAGCTTTAAGATGTGTAATTATAGTCGGAGTAAGTAATGATCACGCGCGAATTTACTAGGGTGGTCATGCAATCTATTGATCTCGACGTACATAATCGTGCCTACCATCTTGATTTTAAAATTTGGTAGGCACCAATTTATAGATTTTGTATTGAATTTATCATCTAATTCGTCGAGAAAATTTAGTTATCGTTCAATAGCATGTGCCCTAATTGTCCTAGGCACTATAGTCAGGAGGGGTGGACTTAATGGAATAAGTATCATTGTAATTTATCCCTAGTTTTGTGAGTTGACAAGAATGACGCTTCGCATTTATTAATTATAGTTTGTAGGCACTAGATCGCTTTGCTTTGGTAAAATGTAAATTTCTGGTCGAATAATATCTCTTTCTCTCTCGACATGATTTTTTTTTAAATATTTATATAAAATTAATCGAATTTAGATGGGTTAAGTTCTAAATAAGATTTGGAAAAATGACACAAATCATCCAACGAACTTTGATCTACTGTGCGATATTATCGCTAGACTTTTAATTTGTTTAATGCGGTCCATAAACTTAAGTTTAATATGCACTATCGTTCCTACATTTTAAATTTATCCAATGTGGTCCTTGAACTTTTCATATATATTCAATAAATGTTCATTATTGTCCTTTGTTTAATTCAAATGAAGGAATAACATTGAATATTTATGAACCACATTGAAAATTTTAAAAGTTCAAAGAATAGATTGAACATAAACCAAATATTTATGGATCATATTGAAAAATTTAAAGTTCATAAATTACATTGCACATGGAATCAAAATTCATAAACCACTTATGTCATTTTCTATAAGAATTTGAAAAAAATGATACAAATGGTTCTTGAACTTGTCGTACATATTCAATTTGATCCTTAGGCTATATAAAAATGTCAAGTGTTGTCCTTCATTTAAATTGAACATGAACCAAACATTCATGGATTGCATTGAAAAAATTAAAAGTTTAGAAACGACATCGCACATGGAGTCAAAATCAAAGACCATTTATGTCATTTTCCACAAGAATTTGGGAAAATGATACAAATGGTTTATGAAATTTGGCCCTATGTGCAATGCGATTTATGAAATTTCAATATATTTAATGTAATCATTGAATTTTATCCTAATGTGCTATATCGTTCCCGAACTTTCAAATTGTTTAATATGGTCTATAAACTTTTGATATATGTTCAATTTAGTTGAAAATGTTCAATGCCGTCCTTAAATTTGAACTAGTAGAAGGATAATATTAAATATTTTCATATAATTCACGAGCTAATTTGAACACGTACTAAAAATTAAGGAATCACATTAAATTTTGGGGACTATTTACATTATTATCCCTAAGAATTTTATGTGCTGATTTATCACCTTTGCCTTTCAAGACAAGCCCAATACTAAGCAAACAATGCCCACTACGACCACGATCACCTCTGGCTTGGAAGAGCATGGAAGCGTATGATATATTATGATATTCACCTTACTATTCTTGATCCGCCTCGCAGTTATAATAATAATCAAAATATCCGAGATAGTTCTCGATTTTAAACATACATTTGGATTTTTCATGAAATTCGATGCTTATTTAAATAATTTCAGGATCATATTTAACACAAATGACACAAGCAAAATATCTATAAATATCAGTTTAGAAAATTCAGTCAATCCCGAAGATATATTACTCATTTCAGAATCCAAACCATTTTCCTTTCAATTTGAAGAATTTTTCTTTTCTATGATTTACATTCGATTGACTCGAATGTTTGAAAAAATATCCACTCGTGAACTTTGGAAAAGTTCCAATGTCATTCTATCCACGCACTCGAGTGCTCCTATTGCCCACTCCGCACACATGCACATTCGTTATAAGATAATGTTATTGCTCGAGCCTTTTTAAAAGTAAAACAAAGGAGGTCCCAAAAGGCGTCGACGGTAGTTTGGTGAGATCTTTTTACCTGTTCATTAGATAGTCTTCCTGATTTTTTTACATGATTACTTTATAAATGCCCGTTTCTCAGTGTGGTAAAAAAAAAAAAACAGAAAGCTCCTTTTGAAAATATCAAAAGGTTTTGACCGAAAAGAGAAAAAGAAATATCAAAAGGCAAATTCAGCTTTTTAAAGACAATGCTTTACTTTTGCCCTTCAATATATATTTATATGTATGTATACACACCTGCATATTCATTTTTTTTTTTTTTTGGGCCTATGCACATGCATGAATTTAATTTAATTTTTTTTTTTTGTAATATGGCAATTATATGCAATACGCATGAGTTTACTTGGGTTGGAAGTATAGTGAGAGTGGGGAGAAATATTAGCCGCCACTTTCTATTGGGTGGGGTACATGCTGCGTCAGGGGGTGGCGGCCCACGGAACGTGGAAAGTGAGTGCGGAAAAAGAGGAGAAAGGAAAAAGAAAATTAGGTTTAAAAAAAAAAGAGAAATTTTTAGCTTTTTAAGGGTCTCCCATGTGCGACCCAAAAAAAAAAAAAAAAAAGTTAAACGTGACGAGAAAAAGTGACTACCAAAAAGCTTGAGGTGATTGATTGATGGGAAATAAGCCAAGTCAAGCAGACATTGTAAAGACGTTCATATTGTAGGCGGAAATTACTCGGCAATTGCGATAACCGGAGACGTCGATGTGCCATTTGGTAAAAAGGCAGTGGAAAAGAGCAACTTGCGTCGGTGACCCTCCCTAAGGGTTACCATGAAAATCCTACTCAGCAGTCAATTATTCGTTTTATAACCACAACTCGTGAGATTAGAGCAAGAATTATCATATATCATGATATGTGCAGATCTATGTCATAAACGAATCGGGCTTTGTAAGGTCAAGGAGCAATGGAAAAATTCAACCCTTCAACCAGAGAGTCACTTAACAATAATTCATACACTATTAAACTAACCATTGTGATAGAGGAAAAAAGCGAAAGATTCTGACCGATGCATGATCAGCTAGTGAGATATTTAGAAAATGCAGTAAAGAAATTATTATCAAATCAAAATTATTTCGTTATGTTAGGAAATGTGATGAATCCTCTCAATTTCAGATGAAAAAAATACCCAAACCTCAAATAATATATTTCAATTCGCTTTGGCATTTCCAGCATCGAATCTATTTTTCCCATAAAATTTTGATCTAAATCAAAATTCGATATGCAATACGTGGTCGTCAAGACAATCGTGCATTAGGACCGACCATCTGAATACCGGTCAGGAGGATATTCTTCCATGGCCTCAGCACTTTAAAGGAAAAAAAAAAAGAAAGTCGGAGGAGGAAAGAAAAAGGCCGAAAGGGAAAAACAGGAGCAAGGAGGAAGGAAAAAAACAGGGAGAAGAGGTGACCGGTCAGTCAAAAAGAGGGAGAGAGAGAGAGAGAGTGAGGAAAGAAAAGAAAAAAATCGAAAAAAAAAAAAAAAATGAAAGTACCCCCGGCGGCACTCAATTCCAACCAATCAGAGATCACTATAAATAGTCTTGCTCCCCCTTCCCCACCGAAGTCCCCCATTTTTACCTGCCAACCAAACCCGTCTTCATGCTCTGTACGTTTTCTTCGGACATATATACCCAACATCACAACACAACCCCTCTCTCTCTCTCTCTCTCTCTCTCCTCTTCCTTGTCTGAAAATAACAGGAAACGGAGGAAAACATTCATTGCATTCCGCATCAACCAATCACTCCTCCCTCCCTCCCTCTCTCTCTCTCTGTCTTTCGGATTCCTTGAATCGCTCCGTGCATATACTTGTCCCGCCCTTCGTCTTTCGTTTTCTCGTTCCGAGATTGTCTTGTTGCTGCGTCTTTTCTTGTAAAGGCCAGGAAAGGCTTTGGAGAGGGCGTGTGGTCTGTCGGTTTTTTCTTTCTCCTGATCGGGCGGCGGCATGGAACAGAAGAACGTGTTGCTGTCGGCTCTCAGCGTGGGGCTCGGCGTCGGCGTCGGCCTCGGGCTGGCCTCCGGGCAGACGGTTAGCCGGTGGGTCGGCGGGGGGAACTGCCCCGCCGGCGAGGTGACGGCGGAGAAGATCGAGCAGGAGTTGATGAGGCAGATCGTCGACGGCAGGGACAGCACCGTTAAGTTCGATGAGTTTCCCTATTATTTAAGGTAATAACATTGCTTCTGGAACCGCTCGGCGTGGTTTTCATGGATGATACGTAAATCGGGCCGTCCGTGGGGTTGATGCTGCTGTTTTCGGAACTCGTTCGAGATCTGTCGCCGCCGGACCGAGAACTGCTTAACCCACCCGTGTTGAAATTAAATTCCGTTAATAATTCGAAACGGTTTAATTTAATCTATCTTGGATCATCAATGGCGGTTTAACTTGGCGTGTTGGTGCGGTGGAGAAATAGGCCTTTTCTTGTGGTATTTGATGTGAAAATGACGTGGGATTTCTTTCCTCTTTTTTCTGGGTCTTGTTAATGATGCTTTTCTTCCCTCGGAGGCTTACCCACATGAAAATGTCCTTCTTTTGATCACGTGAAATGAAATACCCTTCTTATCTTAATTTAGATGATGATAGTTTTGGGTCTATATCTGGAGAAATCTGCATTTAATGTGGCTTTTGTCAAACTGGTGTCCTGTTCATCTGTTGTAATTTCAAGATTAGCGTCATTTGTATTTTAGGCATAGCATAGTGTCATAAAACATATTTGCTTTTACTATTTCGAGAGCATCATCGTGCTAAGAGTAAAGAAGAGCATTGGTTCCTGCAGAATTGTTGTCTTAAATAGTGGACGAAAGATACGGTTTTTCATTTTAATGATCTACTGAAGGTGATGAAGCATTGGTTTGATTACGTTTGATCTTGATGGCCAATGTCTTTTCATAATCATAGTACAGAGCTTTTTATTGTGTCCAAGGATTTTCGGTGTTTGATACTGCTTTGATATTGTTTTGGAGGTAGTTTAACCCTTTGCCTTCCATAGTATCGTCTTTCCTTCTTCGCTGTTGAATATGAGAGATTTGTTGCAATACTTATGGAAGACACCCTGACCTGCAGTCTTGCTTTACTTGTCAACTATGTTTTCCCTCTGAGATTACTAATGCATTGACTTTGCCTTTTTGCCTTAAGAATAGAGCCTCCATGCCTTCATTTGGTCAGAGTTGTCGCATAACTCTGAATTTGTGATTTGTTAATGCATTTGGCAGATGCACAGTTCTTTATCGATATCATTTTAATGATTATAATGCTGTGTTCATGGTATTACAGTGAGCAAACTCGGGCGTTATTGACCAGTGCTGCCTATGTGCATCTGAAGCATTCCGACCTCTCTAAGCATGCACGAAACCTTTCGCCTGCTAGTAGAACTATTCTGCTCAGCGGACCAGCTGGTAAGTTTTCCAGTATTACATATCTCTTTTGATGTACCTGGTTCTTCGACATGACCTGGCATATTTTATAATCTTTTGCAGAGCTTTACCAGCAAATGCTTGCCAAGGCTTTGTCTCATTTCTTTGAATCAAAGTTGCTGCTATTGGATGTTACCGAATTTTCACTGAAGGTGACTGAATGCATCAGTGATCTTACTTTTACAGACTCTTAGATTCATCATGCTGACGTGTTTAAAATTCCTGTTAACAGATGCAGAATAAATATGGCATCACAAACAAAGAACCGGTAAGAAATAGATATATGTAACACAGTCTAGTATATTAAACTCTTTGGTTATCTATGTGTATGAATGGAGTTGAGTGAATGAGAATTAATTGAGCGAACTCATGAACCAATGCCTCTGTTCAGAGAAATTGGCCCCTTTTGTTGCTATATTCTTAAAAATGTTTAGTGTCAAAATTTTACGTGCGTCTGAATATTTTTTATTCTTCAGTCTTTCAAGAGGTCCATATCAGAGGCGACATTCGACAGAATGTCCAGTTTGCTTAGTTCCTTCTCAAATGCTTCACCAAGAGATCAAAAAAGAGGTAATGACCAGACAACCTTCATTTGAAAGACATTCTTAAATAAGCTTGGAACTTCTTGGACAGAGTTTACCAGATCAGCCATCCTTTGACAAATTTACTCATCATGCAGTCTTCTTTCACTTGTTTTTTGTCGATCTAGTCTAATCAATGATTTTAGTGCAGGCATGAGCAGGCAAAGCAGTAGTACAGACATCAGATCAAGGTAACAAAATCAAGATATTTAGGCAATTAACCCTGGCTCCTTCAGTTCTGACTATATTTTTTGAAATGCTATTCAAAGCTCTCTGTCTTGGTTATGCATAATCTTCTTGTTCTTTTCTGCCCTAATAAATGCTTTGCATACTTTTCTGCTTAGGGCAATGGAAGAGTCAAGTAATCCTCCCAAGCATCGCAGGAATGCATCGGCAATGTCTGATACGAGTAGTGTATACTCTGAGTGCACTCCTATCAATTCAGGTTACACTTGGATCTCTTTGTAATGTGCTTGATTCTTTAGCAAGAGACAGTTCTTGGGTTGACCACTAATGAATGCATATATGCCTGATTTGGATACGTGTTCCAAACTCGGTGAAATGATGGACCTTATGTGTCACTTTGTTCCTCAATATAATGAAGTTGATTTTATAGTTAATGTCATGAATTTAGACTAAACATTAAAGCTATACTTGTTAATGCAAGTGACTGGGACTAGTGTAGTTTCTCCTCTGCAGGCCTGCATCATGAAAAACTTGAACTTTGAGAAGATTTTAAAATAGTTATCAGTGTTATTTTAGCAGATTTGTCCTCTCTCTGTCTTTTTCTTTTTTTTGCTTTTTTTCTTTTTTTGTTTTTCCTTTTCCAATGCCATCAGTTAGCCACTCCAGGGAAAACATTTATTTCTTTGTTGTTCTCATGAGCAAATTTTTTCACTATCAGGACTTCCAAAGCGCTTGGGCAAGTTGTGTTTTGATGAGAGAGTATTTCTGCAATCACTTTACAAGGTACAGTTGTCATGGTTCTTTAATGTTAAAGTCAAAATTTCTTATCCCCAGTGTTTTCACGTCCACGAACTTGATGTAGTGACTTTTCTAGGTTGCTTGAAGTCTTTTTGCTAACAATGACAGCAGTTCCTATATTTCTTAGGGTTATTGACAGAAACACTATTACTTTTGTTTATAGGTTTTGGTTTCGGTATCAGAAACCGCTCCTATCATTCTGTACCTCAGAGATGCGGAGAAGCTTCTTCTCCAGTCAGAACGGTTGCAGAAGCTGTTCCATAAGATGGTGCAGAAGCTGTCAGGAGCAGTTCTAATACTTGGTTCTCGTAAGCTGGACACAGATGATGACTATAGAGAAGTCGATGAGAGGCTCAGTCTTTTGTTCCCCTACAACATTGAAATCCGGCCACCTGAAGATGAGACTAATCTTGTCAGCTGGAAAGCTCAATTGGAAGAGGATATGAAGATGCTTCAGGTCCAGGATAACAAGAACCACATTGCCGAGGTTCTAGCAGAAAATGATATCATCTGCGATGATCTGGGATCAATCTGCCATTCAGACACGATGGTCCTAGGCAATTATATTGAAGAGATTGTGGTCTCTGCCTTATCGTACCATCTTATGAATAACAAGGAACCAGAATACCGTAATGGGAAGCTTGTCATATCTTCCAAGAGGTCTCTATCCTCTTTGATTAATTTTAGGAGCAATCACCTAACCCTCTCTGTCTCGATGTTTGTTGGAATTTTGTTACCAAATCTTCCTCTCTTTTTTTTTTTTTTTTTGCAGTTTGTCCCATGGGTTAAATATATTTGAGGAGGGAAAAAGTGGTGACAAACACTCTCTAAAGCTGGAGCAAAATTCTGAATCTTCAAAGGTTGGCCTAATTTTTGGTACCGCAAATTTCTAAACTGGGCAAAGGAGACCCAATCCTTACACCTACATGGTTTATTCAATCATGTTACCTTTTTCTTTTCAGGAAAAGGAAGGAGGAGCAGTTAGCGCAAAAACTGATTCAAAGCCTGATAATTCTGTACCTGAAACCAAGAGTGAGACAGAAAAGTCAGCTTCTGCAGCAAAGAAGGACGTAGATAATCCATCGAAAGCACTGGTAAGTCTGAATTACGGAGATAACTATAAAATGAGGACGATATGTTTAGAGTTAGGTCTCAGATTTGATCTGCTAAGGGCATTCCACCATAAGACTGAGAGCATTCACAAAATAAGGACTATTAAGCTTTTTCAAGTTTCAGCAGTCGTTATTTTGCTGGTGGCTAAGTAGCCATTTTGTCAAAGAGTATAAAAGAATAATTGGTTCTTCAATTCTACCTGGGAAGTAGCCCATTTGCAGCTTTATTTTGCCTCATGATTAAAAATGTGGTCTGCTCAAATGGCGTTGTCTCAAAGTGTTCACTAATTCGTTACATCAATGCATTAAGGTACTTTTTCGAAGATTCTATATTGATTTCTCTATGAAAGCAAGATGAGTACCATAATTTTATCTCACTATGTGCTTGAAGTGGGGCAATTAATATGCACCGCTGGCAGTTATACATGCTGACATATATAAGTAACCGAGCGGGAATTATTATTTTTAACAGGAAGTTCCCCCCGATAATGAATTTGAGAAGCGGATAAGGCCTGAGGTTATTCCAGCAAATGAAATTGGAGTAACATTTGCTGACATTGGTGCTATGGATGAGATTAAGGAATCGCTTCAAGAGTTAGTCATGCTCCCACTCCGAAGGCCAGACCTCTTCAAAGGTGGGCTTCTTAAGCCTTGCAGAGGTATATTGCTTTTTGGACCCCCTGGTACTGGCAAGACGATGCTGGCAAAGGCCATTGCAAATGAAGCCGGAGCAAGTTTTATCAATGTCTCCATGTCCACCATTACTTCCAAATGGTTCGGGGAAGATGAAAAGAATGTGCGAGCACTTTTTACACTGGCAGCTAAGGTTTCGCCGACCATCATCTTTGTGGATGAGGTGGATAGCATGCTTGGGCAAAGGACTCGAGTTGGAGAGCATGAGGCCATGCGGAAGATTAAAAATGAATTCATGACGCATTGGGATGGTCTTTTGACAAAATCTGGCGAACGTATTTTGGTTCTTGCAGCAACCAATAGGCCTTTCGACCTTGATGAAGCTATTATCAGGCGGTTTGAGCGCAGGTACATTGCATTATGTATAAATGCATGCCTGTACACCTTCTCATATAGGGTAAAATTTGTGTGTCAATATTGTTGAAATTCACAATTGTGAGGTTGAATTGTTCATCATATGAGCAGGATTATGGTTGGTCTACCATCTATCGAGAGCAGGGAACTGATCCTGAAAACTCTTCTGGCAAAGGAGGTAGTGGCAGATCTGGATTATAAAGAGCTTGCAGCTATGACAGAAGGATACAGTGGAAGCGATCTTAAGGTTTGTCTATAATTATATATAATTATAAGTACAGGAATGAATAATGAATGTTATCCTCTCAATTATTGGTTCCGACTGCTAATTACATCCTTCCATTGATTGCTGGAAACAGAATTTGTGTGTGACTGCAGCATATCGTCCTGTTAGAGATCTGATTCAGCAGGAAAGACAGAAAAGTCTGGTAAATTCTCTTTGCATGTTATCTGTTGGTGATCATGCTTTATTTTGTCGATTGTTCTTGCAGTGACTGTCACGATGTCTCCTGAAATATCATTGAAAATATGCTTACAGGAAAAAAAGCAAAGAGCTAAAGAAGTTGAGAGCTCGGAAGAAGTCCCCGACACAAAGGAAGAAAAGGAAGAGAATAAAGACGAGGAAGCAATTGCTTTAAGGCCCTTGAGTATGGAAGACTTGAGGCAGGCAAAGAATCAGGTAACTGAATCTCTCTTTCCCATCTTCTAAGCTCCTTTGAAGCTGCAAGAGAGGATTTCTTTTCTCAAACTTCTCTTGCAACAGTCATTGGGTAACTATGGAATGAGTGTAAAAGTACATCCAATACAAAACATTATTCATTTCGGAAATGTGAAATGCAGGTCGCTGCAAGCTTCTTATCCGAAGGATCTGTGATGGCTGAACTTAAGCAGTGGAATGATCTGTACGGTGAAGGAGGTTCTCGGAAGAAGCAGCAGCTGACATACTTCCTTTAAGAGGGCAATAAGTGGAGGCTCCTCTAGGCATTCATGAGCATATTCTTTTCAAAGTTATGGTCTTGTGGATACAAACAACCCGCCAGAGTTCGAGTCAAAAGTGATACGATCCTGGGAGGAACAAGTTGGCAGTTAGTGCCATTACCACATGGAGGAATCCCGACATTACCACATGGCTCATACCAGAATGTATTATAGTCGTCCTCAAAATGCGCTTTCCGGCCTGTGTACAGAACGATTTATAAGGGGTCCTCGGCTTGTCTCTGGCGATCAGCATGTCATTTGCAACTCTTCTCCTTGGCCTTAGGAATGTAGATTGTCCTGTTTAAGTAAATGGGGCTTGTTTGAAAAAACAGCGTGGCGCTTGGGAATGCAATTAGGGGTATGTTTGCAAGTGAATTATTAGTTTGTCAGCAGCATATGATTGATCAGCTCATAGAACAGCATTTGTAGTTGTAGATTGTATAAATCTTTCGAAATTTACAGTGGAAATTTCGGTTGGCTTGATTGGGTTGTTTCATTTTCAAGCTCGCGACATTATTTTTCTAGTCACTTGTAGGTTCACAGACTGTTATTCATCATGTTGCCTTGATCCGAGATCTAACCAGATGCGTATGAATGACAAAAGAAGTATCATAAAGCAGCAGTTCTATTGATAATTTCTTGTCTAGGAAACCGCGTAGACTAATGAGGAACATTCTGTGATACGATGAAAGTGCTAACAGACGAGAATAATTTATACCTAATTGTCACCCAACTACAGCAAAATTATGAGATTGTGAGGAAAGGCGGTATGGTTCAGTCCGTGAGTCCATGTTTTCTTCTTAGGAAGTTACTCTCAGAGTTGGGGTTCTCAATTGGGCACCTCCACTTGGGCTTAGGTTAAGATAACATCAACGGAAATGATACTAACTTTTTAATTTTTTTGTCACGAAAAAGTTTCATTCATATCTGAGGTAAAATAGAAGAGTCCACAAAGGAGGCTTGAAAACATAACAAATTCCAGAAGGCATAAAAGGTAGATTACCCGATTTTGTGGAAGGATTATTCCCTTTTAGGCTTTAGCAATCTATTCACTAACCTATTGGACTCATTAAATCAATGAATTAGGTGAATATCTGAAAAATTAGACCGATAAATCACGGCACTCGGTGATAGGACTCGCACTTTTCACGGGGTCTAATCTGTGCTTTGCGAAGCACTTTTCGAATTAGAACAATCTGAAACATTCTCAATAATTCTGAACGTCCCTACTCAGAAAAGCCTTAGTTTCTCTCTCTCGTTTTCCTTTTTCTCCCTTTTGCTAGGGCGCACAGTCAAACCTCTCAAGATGGGCAAGGGACATCCCCTTCCCCTGCCTGTTGAACTAGTGATGGAGAGATTCCTTTTCTTTCGGTTGAAGATGGAGAGATGTTTTCAAGACACTTCTAGATTACAACATTTCCACTATCTAGTACATACAATTATTTGTTTAAAAAATTTCATATATATATATATATATATATTATGTCTTAAGATATGATGATTGATTTAGATGAAAAAAGAATGCTGTTTTGCCAGCATTTCTCATATTCATGGATACCCTTCCCATTTTGAGATTCAATTCAATGTCTTCCCCTTATGTCTGGTGTTTCGGATCTCTTGGAACATTCCAAATTTAACAAAACCGGACTGAAAATTGAACCGGGTACACAGCTGAACCGACCTCAATGGAAAACCGGCGTAAGACCGGCCCTAATATCGAACCCGGTCCGATCCGACCTGAGTAGCAGCGGCGAACCTGTTTAAGGCGGCCACGACGGCTCGTTCCCGGCGGGATCCTCCGAAAACCGTCGAGAGAAATTCATTTCTCGAATATCCCCGGAGCGACGGAGGAAGAAGAACGATGTCCAGCGCCGCCGAGAGATACCGGAAGCTGGGCTTGAGAGGGTCGTTGGCCACCGTCCACCGGTACCCGATCGCCTGCAAGGAGCTGAGCTTCATCCTCAGGGCCGCCTACCACGAGCTCCCCAAGAATCTCAAGTCCGTCGTCCTCGACGACGCCCTCGCCGCCTTTCGTCTCCTTCCCGAGTAAGTCGTCCTCCGCTAGGGGCTCTGGTTCGGCATTCGATGATATTGATGTCTGCCGTCGAATGCGATTTCTCGATCGGTCTCGTTGTTTCCGGTGTTGAGAATCGGTTGAATCACTTCAGAGGTTAGGGATGCAGTTCTCCAGCGTCAAATCGTGGGGAAGCCAAATCGATTGTGTGTGCGTGTGGCTTTGTCGTATGCTGTTCGATATCTGAGATGGCCTCACGTTTTATGTGAAGCATGGCGATTTCCGACTGCAGATGAACATCGGATACGGCCATCGTGTTAGGGTTTCGGAGTTCACTTACCTGAATTGAGGAATAAGAAAGTTCTTTCGCCTTCGATTGTTAAATTGCATTTAGTTCGATGAACTCACCTGTAGTTCTTAAGAGTTAGTGGCTAACTCCATGCCTGCATCTCTGATGTCAAGTCGAGTTATTTATGCAAGAAGTGAGTATTTTGACATTCGCAAAATTTATCTACTATTCATCGATTTTGAACGTATGATTGCTGTGTTGTGATCAATTCCACGCTAGAATGAAGACACAGAGTGCTGTTTCATCGGCTACTTTGCTTGCTCAGGCTGCGGATGCTGCCTTGCCGAAGCAGAAGAAAAATATGGTTCTGACAGAATTCAAGCATGCAAAAATTGCTCATAAGAAGCAACGCAAAACACGCCAGGAAGATATCGGTAATTTCCATCTTAGTTATATATTCTCCAATTCTTTTACTCAGAAAATGACTTCGTCAATTTCTCTGCGTTTCAGATTCTTCCCAGCTACCACAAGATGTTCTGCTGCATATCTTCAGCTTCCTAGATTTTCCATCTCTAATTGCTGCCATGCTCGTCTGCTGGTAAAGTTCTGTTCTGTTTGCCGATGCTCATTGAGTAAACACTATATTTGAAAAGTCCATTGCGTTTCCTGTTGTTAGATTTCTCAGAAAGTACGATTTTGCTTCTTAATCTTCTCTTTGGATCTTCTAATTGAAGGTCATGGAATTATGCGGCGAGTGATAACTCTCTCTGGCAGACTTATTATACAAGAGTTTTTCCTCGCGCCGATAATAGTTTGAAAACCAAGCACCAGCAAAATAGATCACTGTTCGATGATCAGCAAGATACACCTACACCTGAGGAAACAGCTATGCCATATATTGACTGGAGGGAAGCCTTTAAAAGATCATATATAGGTATACCTGTTCTGCTAGCTTATGAAGTTCAAATGCACGTGCATTAGATGCATTTTGTTTGTTTAATGTGGTTCGAAATTTTCAGAGTGGAAAAGTAATATTTTGCACGCTTCAAGCTCTGCGTGAACCTGATACAGGAATGATTTTCGTTCCTGTGTAATATTATCTAATTGTCGCAAATAAACTCAACGTACAGCTTATGGATTGGATTGCATGCAACGAGTATTTTGAGCTTTGCCACCTGATTTGGAAACTTGCTGACCTTTCGTGCCCTTCTCACTTTTTCATTATGGAATGTATGCAGCCAATTCAAGGAGGAAAATAATCTTTGACAGAGGATATTGTAGGCACTGCAAGACTATCGTTTGGCTCAATGGTATAAATTGCTCAAACCATGGGGGAGCTAAATCGAGCAATAATGAAATTAAGCCTGTGTCACCCCAACAGGTAACTCTTCCATAGACATTCTTCTGCATCGAGGTGTTTCTCAATTTTCTGACATATTCCGAGCCTTGCGTCTCCTTTGATGTCTCACTACCCATAATTTTACCTGTTAAAATATATGCTCCTCCTCCTTATGACTGAAGATGCACCATTCTAACTTTGATGATATGTGTGCATAGAATAGCTTGGGTATTCGGTTCCTGTTGTCCTGCACCCCTATGTCTGTCGCCAAAATGAAAAGAACGTAACGGACAAAAGATAAATGGGAAAGTTTCTCTCGTGAATAAACTATGCTGAGGTTTTCCTTGAAAGTGAGTCTCTGAAAGAGATTTTGCACTATCAGCTATATAGGCTTGGTGGGGATGACCTCTAACAATTAGTTAGTAATGTATTGGCCTTGCTTCCAGAGTCTTTTTAACTTTTTGCTCTTACATCTATACTATAGTATGAACTATGACGATGGAGATGCTAAAGTCATGCGTACATCTTTTTCAGGTGGTTGATTATCTGCTCGGTGATTTTTGTTCTTCGGATAGTGATGATGGCGATAGTGATTCGGATGATCAGTCAGTCTCCAGGTTATGGGCCTATCCCAAAGCTACTCCATCCTAGAGTGTTGCGAAGACTATCAACAAGGACGAATCTCTCTTCATGTCCCCTGAAGTTATGCATCTCTGGATCGATCATCTGAGAATATGAAATCATTGGTTTTGTAGAAAAGAAAGCAGTTGGCATCAAAACGGAGCTGTTTTATGCTAAAATCTAGTCTTTCAAGCTCTGTAAAGAGACGCAAAAAGTCATCATTGAGCTATACTGTGAATATAGGAACACTTTACATCAAACTAGCAACTTGTTCATAATAGATAAATAGCTTTTAACATTAAAGAAGTGCAAAAGTGTATCTCCAATAAATAACGTTTTCACGGGACTAATAAAGTTCCATTGTAAAATCCCAATACATTTACAATTTGCTTTTACAAAAAGTCTTGCGACTTTTTTATACTACGCTACTAATTGTTGAATATTACCGGTAGTTAGGCCACTAATTTCATCTCGTATTGTAGACCATAGCAAAACACATGCAGATATCAAGTATCACAAAGTACTGTTGTTCTGCATTAGCTGACGTCTTGAAAATAGCCGACACCACATTCGATCGATTGATATGCTGCCATAAGTACCATAGGATTGCCAGCTAATGACGTGTGGTCTTGCGATCGTCCCTGTTTCTTATATGAGAATTATCTAATCCTGTATTATCTAGTTTTATGTGATAGTGGTCAACTATAGTTATCTTATGTACAACAATATTCCTTCGTAATAGTGATTATGGTGTGTGCACGGGAGAAATAAATAGCATTGATGCATGATATTCATTCTTCTTAAATGTTACATGAATTAGAGTTTCCCAACATTCGGATCAATATTCCAAATGAAGTCGTGGTCGCAATCTTTCTCGTCAAGCATATCCAATCAATTAATTCAAGGTATAAGTACTAAAAAAAAAAGAAAAAAAGATAGGAATCTTTTTTAATTTTTTTTTTTAAATTATCCCAAACGGGCAATATGTTAGCTTTAGGTTAGTTTGAATTGCACTATTGCCTTTTAATTTAATGAATCAGGAATCGCAAGACAAATGGCTATTCTCAAAATACCTGTCCCTTTTCTCCCACTTAATTACGTTAGATTATTAATGATAATTAAAGTATTATATAAATTATAACTAAATTTATTAATAAATCTTATATAACGATTAAACCAATTATAATAATCCCACATAATCACATATCATATGATTAATGAATCGAATATCGAACATAAAGTAAGTGACCAATATAGTAACAATTATGTTATCTTGATAACAACTAACTATTTATTATACAAAAATCATTCAAAATGTAATAATTACCAATCTATGCTTGAAATCTCAGACAAACAGACTTAAGCAGATGGGAAAAGCCCAGCTCAGGAATTAAACCCGGCCCATCACGAAAGCCCAACTTCCTCCAGATCCGGGTCCGAGAATCCGACCCTATAAATCCTCACTTGTCTCCACACCTCAAAACCCTAAAACCCCAATTCGCTCCTCTCTCTCTTCTGCCTCCGCCGCCGTTTCGCGCCGCGCCGGTGAGAGACCTTCCGCCGTCCATTCGATTCCTCTCCGATCTTCAAGGTAAAACCGCTCGCTCTAGAATCCTCGTATCAATTCGATTCTGCTTCCGTCGTTTTCGATCTTCATCTTCCGTCGGATTTCTCAGAGCGGATTTCGCCGGAAGACAGATTCGACGTCATGGAGTCTCTGCCGTCTCCCGCCTCCATGGACGTCGAGGCGGCGCCGCAGGCGGCGGCTCCGGCGGAGCCGAGCTTGCCGGCGAAGCCCCTGTTCGCGCCGCTGAAGGCGCACGAGATGTCCGACGGGCGGGTCCAGTTCCGCAAGGTCTCCGTCCCGCCGCACCGGTACTCGCCGCTGAAGAAGTCGTGGATGGACATCTACACGCCGGTGTACGAGCACATGAAGATCGACATCCGCATGAACCTCAAGGCCCGCAAGGTCGAGCTCAAGACGCGGCGCGACACCCCCGACGTCAGCAACCTCCAGAAGTGCGCCGACTTCGTGCAGGCCTTCATGCTCGGGTTCGACGTCCCCGACGCCGTTGCGCTGCTGCGGCTGGACGAGCTCTACGTGGAGTCCTTCGAGATCAAGGACGTGAAGACCCTGCGGGGCGAGCACCTGTCGCGCGCCATCGGTAGGTTGTCGGGTAAAGGAGGTAAGACGAAGTTCGCCATCGAGAATGCGACGAAGACGAGGATCGTGATTGCGGATTCTAAGATCCACATATTGGGTTCTTTCGCCAATATCAAGATTGCTAGGGATTCGCTCTGTAGTTTAATTCTGGGTTCGCCGGCCGGTAAGGTGTACTCGAAGCTCCGGGCTGTGAGCGCAAGACTTGCTGAGAGATTTTGAAAATTGGGATATTTTTTGAGCTTCTAATTGATGCTGTTTGTGGATGAGATCACTCAAATTTTGATACGGAAATCGAAATTCGAAATCGAAATATAAGATCATTGTATTTCTTATTTCTTTTAGAAATTTCCTGGTTATAGATGGTATTGATCCTGATTTTTTGTCACTACTCATGCGGCATTTGTATAAACATCAAAGTCCAGTACTTTCTGCAAGTTCTCGGCCGTCCAAGTTGGAAGAGTGAGGAGTGATGTTTGTCTGATGAAAGGTGTTTATGTCAAGGGATGGAATTTTTATGCTTGCTGAGTCTCTGCCAATAGTTCTAGTAATGAAAGCTGAGTTAGCATTTGCAGGGGGATGTTTGTTAATCTATATCGCGTGACAGATTAAGTGGAAGGATGATTTGGGTTCTGGTATCGAAAGCCGAGTTAGCATTTGCAGATGGATGTCTGTTAATCTATATCTGCCACACCTTCTTTGGTCGGACATTTATTGATGATCAAAAGCAAAGATTGGACATGACGAGGAAGATGATTAGTTTGGTTTTTGGTTGTCGGTTGCCCTTTGGCGACGGCCATGTCACCTGTGCAGGATGGTACTCGAAAACTGTTATCCTTTTTTACATCGAAATGCGTCTAGTGTAAAGCCAACTTTCATCAACCCTTTGTCTGCTCGTCATGCATAACCATCCATGAGTACATTTTTAAAAATAAAGCATTTTGGTACAAACTGGTATTCCAAGGACATGGATTGGGAATGCGCGCATCTCGCTTTGTTTGGGCTTTTCATGGAAATAGTATTTTTGGAAATGCAAATAGTATTTGATAAATTATAATTTAAAATTTATCGGGGGAAGTGATATGCGGTAGAGATGACCTTGGATTGAATCTTAAAGAATCTTGATCTTTAGTGTGGAAATCTTGGCTAATTTAATTATCTGTTCACCAAATATTTAACCAAACCAATAAAATTATCTTCCTGTTTAGGTATATTCTAGAATAGAAGTATTAGATCTCCTAAATTGTAACCAAACTAAATTAAGGTTTTGGGGACTGGTTTGGCTGAACTGCACGGTTTGTGTGGCAGCTAGAAGGCCTAGTCGAATTTCTTTGGAGGAGACTTTTTTTTATTTTGGAATAAAAATAGAGAGATTCTCTTCTATTGTTCTTTTGAAGACTTGACCTTATTAAGGTTTCTTTATGGCGGTCGATTCGACTTATCGAGCGAGATAGTGAATTCTTTCGCTTGTGGTGTCTATAACATTGGTTGGTTGAAACGGGTTCGTCAACAGGTCACGTTCATACCGAGATTGCTAATTATAGATTCGATTGGAAGTCGAGATTTGTAATTCGCACCATTCAGACCCTCACAAAACAATCTTTCCGCAACGATTCACATCAGGAAAATAAAGACTTCTGACCAATGCGGCCAATGAGGTAGTCGAGAATATAATGCAAAAGAAGAAATGAGAAGTTCTTTTTTGTGTATTTCAATGTACATAAAAAGTATATGGAAAGCTTATATATAATTTTTATAAGAGGAATATCTAAGAAAATCAAATTAATATATAACAAAAAAAAAAATATCGAAAATCAGAGGAAAATTTTTAAATATTTCTAAGAGGTATCTAAATATCTCCAATGTCCTCCATCAAACTTATGGTGACATC
The DNA here is from genome assembly GCA_017140595.1 of Eucalyptus curtisii. NCBI lineage: Eukaryota > Viridiplantae > Streptophyta > Magnoliopsida > Myrtales > Myrtaceae > Eucalyptus > Eucalyptus curtisii. The sequence continues at coordinate 2,354,352 of CM029504.1, read as the reverse complement.
GATGTTAGAATTAGTCAAATTTGGCTCCTCACACACAAGGTGAGGGCATTTTTTTGAATTATGAAAGTCTAGTGAGAGTAAAGTTGGAAAAAAAAATGCATTAGTAATTTGATAATTATTAAAGTCCAAAGTTCTTACGGACTCATATGGAGTTTTTTTTTTTTTTTTTTTTTTTTTTTTTTTGTCGAAAGACTAGGATGGAGTTAAAGACCTTTAGAAATGTAATTGTATCTTTCCAAAAGTCTTCAAAAAGGAAAAGGTCAAAAACCATTTATCTTGAGCCTAAGGCCTATAAAAAAGTTCCTCCAAAATCCTTCCAAATGCAACCTAACGCCTAGTTTAAATGGAATGAGTTGATTCCAGATGGCAAGGTCGCTATTTAGATTATCGCCACTGTGTACTTGCTAATTTAAATTTTGATCCATAATTTTAAAAAATCACCCCCCATGAAGAAGAAAATATATCGTGCTTCCTCAACTTTCAAATTAAAAAAAAAAAAAAAAAAAAAAAGAGAAGAAAATCAACTGATGATTCTAAGAAGACTACGTTGGCAACATGCAATTAGGACTCACCCATCTCATCTTAATTGCAGCGTGTTGGAACAGGAAAAATTTCGATTAAAAATGGCAAGACTGTAAACTCAACAGTCAAAGAGCGTGATTAGGAAAATAATCAGTTCATAAAATCTTCAAGAGGCAAGATAGCAATTTTCCTTTTCAAACCATCCTTTTGCTTGCTTGAGAGGAAGTCCCAACGACTAGGCGTGCAAAAAAGATGGAAGAGCATAGTAAGATTTAAAAGATGTCTGACTTATATAACTAGTCGATGCATGTAAAGATGTAGCAGTATCTAATATATAAGAAGCCCGGGTAAACAGGACCAGACACCGGCCAAGAAAACCTCCCATTTCGATTTCGCCATGAACCCAGTAAAATTAGTATGACAACCCCCGACTAATCCTTTTTCTTGTCTTTCAAAGGTCCTCTCGGCACTTTACTCAAGACCTTCTCATTGAAAACTGCAAACTGCTTCTTGATCTCCACCATTGCCTTCTCCGCGAACGGATCAACCTGATCTTCGTACTTTTCATAAAACACAGGCACAGTGTGTAGCAAAACAAAAGCTGTTGTTCAAGAATTTAAAAGAGACTGTCAGAAGCCGTAGAAGAGTAGTTTTGCAATGAATAAGTTTTAACGCAGTGTTAGCTTACTTATGTAAAACAAGGTGACGAAGTTGAAGCAACTCCCGACCATGGAGAGAACCCACAATCCTGCAATGAACTGATAGACAACACAGCATTAGCATTTGGTTTATACGCCCATCAAGGGCCAAATATGTCTAGGGAACTGCAACATGTCCAGTGAACACTGGACACTAATTTTGCGTCCTAAATCATTAGTTGGACATTGTAAGGCCTAATGATCACCTGCCCTGCTTCTGTGGCTTTTACAACAACATCTGACAATTTAAACTAGAGAATCGCTAAATGTTCACATTTTCCTGAATTCTGTCTACTGAGTTCGCTAGATAAAATAGGCCATCCACTTTGTGAATGGATCCCACTCATTTACATATGTGATCTTCGCCACCTTACACTTAAACATGTTCTTTTTCAGTACCTTAGCATTGTTCAAAGAGAGACAAACAGATGTCATGCACCTGGGTTATCAAAAAAATCGGAACAAACGGAAACTGCTCTTTGTCCAGGAATAACGCCCTGATTAGAAAAGTGAAATTCAAAACACTAAACCATAGAAATAACCAACTCACAGCTAGGAACTTCTTTAGTTCTCTCCCTGATGCTATCTCCCTCAGAAGAGCCAACCCTCGATTAGCTTCAAATCTCAGTACAGAAGCAACTTCCAGCACACATTTCTCAGGAAGTTGAACTTCTGGGATGTTAGGTGGGGACCTGAGCAAGAGAAAGAGTAAGTCAGGACAAAAAAAGAAGAGAAAAATTACATGAGCAAGATGGATATTCAAAATATCAACAATTACTTTGTGATATGTGTGGATGCGCTAGCCCACAGAAATATAATTGCCAGAGTGACAATCAAAATATGGCAAACAAGAGTGATCAGATGGTACTCCATCAACTCAAAGAGAATCCATATTGCAGTGGCCATGCCCAGGACACCAGCAGAGACTTTCTTGTCCCTCCAAAGAAAAATATCAGCAGCTGCAATAAAGGAAGCCCATTAAAAGAGAATAATTTAGCCATGCAGAGAAACGAGATATTTTCGGCTTTTGCCCTTATGGGAGGATAACTTAAGAAATTCACTATGACTGTAGTCTAAGGGTCTGCTTATGCGCAAGCAACCGCAAAATATAATATTACTCAAATTTCAAATAAATATCAAATTATTATATGTGAACCTACATATCAACATGTGCATTTTGTGAAAGTTTCAAGTGTTTCAGATGTAAAAGAACCGAAGTAGGTGGGTCACAAGATTATGATTAAGTGAAAGCTAAAATGTAAAAATTAATCCACAAAGGCCACAAAACTTCTAATTTGGCTTGGGAAGTAAAATGTAACTTTGGGAAATAAGGTCTTCATCTTTTTGTTCCTCTTTTTCTATAGGTAGGAGGGTGGGGCTAAAAAATTGTCGGACCACAATTTTTTTCTTCATATATTATATAACCCATATCAGGAAGTACAACATACATCGATGCTTTGTCTGAGATGATCCCTACTCCACTGACATAGAGCAAGGAGAACTCTCAAGGAAATACACCTTACTAATGGAAAACGCAAACTCTTTAAAAACCAAACAATAAAAAACCCATAGAAAAGAAACAATGTGGATCACCTATAACCCAAATGTAATCACTAACCCTTGCCTCGGTGCGGTATGCCACATTTTGTTGCCAACGAAGCAACATTCGACTTTTAAGTGGCATCCATAAATATCATACGGATACCGTCATGCCCGTGCCTAACTGCATATGGTCAATCTGCTCGACCAACAAGCCACGAAACAGTAATATACACAAGGAAACATCGCGATCTACAACCTGTTCGATCCATTCCTCCCGCTTCAATCATATACTACTGAATAACAATGTCACGCTACATTCCACCGCCAATCGAACACCATTTATTTAAGCAAAGCAAAAAACTCATCTCAGGCCTCAAAACATTTTCTAATCTTTTCCTCTGCAGGCGTAACGTCATCCAGACGCAAGAAATAAAAATCAATCGACTCTTTCAAACACGGACTGGCGACGATCTCATCGCGCTCATTTCCCGCGTCCGGTCTCGCCCCGACCTAGCCCGACACTAACTCGACTGCATTGCTATCGAATCCGCCATTCCTCTCTCCGCAAGTCAGCTACATTGCGCGATTCGAATAAAAGAGAAATTCCGAATCCGCGAATCTAATAACAACGCACTCATCCGTATCCATCGAGAGAGGGAGGGAGAGAGGGAGAGAGAGAGATTACATTTGCCGCCGCCGAGGACCTTGTGGACGGGCTTCTCCCTGCCGAAGAGCCTGTAGACCTTCGACTTCGCGGAATCGACGGCGGAGGGCTTGTCGTCGTCCGAATCGGAGGAGGAGGAGGACAGCTCGGGGCCGTGGATCTTCTCGGTGATCTTCTCCATCAGCGAGGGCTCCGCGTCTCCTGCGTGATCTGCCGCCATGGATCTCCGCCAAGAAAAGAGGAGAGAGAGAGAGAGAGTCTGTCGTTTGTGCCCCTCGGCTTCTTCCAATGGCGGGTTTTACAAGGACAAGAGAATTGGGGGGGAAGGTTTGGGCGTTAGGCGAGATGAAATCTAGGCCGTTGAGAGGCGCGGAGGTCCCGAAGCGGAGGTTCGGGAGCCGAGCTTGCCTCGGGAGGCTCGCTCGGGTTACGAAAACGGAAACCGAGGGGAAGGGGGCAGGTGTCTCGAGAGGAGATGGGGCAAGTGCGATAGGCACGTGCTCTTGCCCCGCCGCGGAATGATTTTATCTCCCAAGGAAACGGGGGGAAATTCTATTCTATTCTGAGCACCCCGATCTAATTCTCTATCTATCTAATTTAAATCGATGCTATCAAAAGATCATAATGTAGTCTCCAGAAGAAGGAGGGGGGTGAAAAAGGAGACCGTCCATGATGTTAGGAGAACATTCAAGTGCTATCTTAAGATTGTCTTTCCTTTTTTCTTTCCTTTGGATTAGTGGATACGGGGACAAACATCCCCCGGTACAAGCCAAAAAAGCACATAAACGCAACCCCACCTAATACAAACCCAATCAAAACTAACATTGAAAATTAAAAGAGTTTTGGAAAGAAAATGATCTTCAACTGCGGTGTGCATGGTTTTGATCCAACTCGAGAATCTGTCCAATTCTCAATTGCTAAAGAGGAACTTTACAGACTGGACTGAACCAACAAAATCGACCCAAAAAATATACATATACATTTAAAAAAAAATTGTAGTATAAACCATAAAAATAATAATAATGACGCCATCGATTCAAGGATGAACGGGGGTCAGTTCTTAGTCGACCCTGCTCAGTCCGATCCCTAATTTCAAAGTGGAAACCAATCCACTTTGAAACCAATTACCACCATATCGTCGATGAAAAACTCGTTGAAAGGTTCTATACATTTATCCTTTTTTAGCCAATTTTTTTTGGTCTAAAGACATAACAATTTCTATTTTTTCAAGAAAATATTTTTCAAATCAATACGATTTCACCCAATACAATCAGTCCCATCCAAGAAACACCACAAAGCCCAAACAAACTGAGTGATGTCACGATATCACAAGATCAGCCCAACCCCAAGTACAACCAGCTCAAAGAAAAGGCCACCAGCCCAAATTCAAACTAAACCGAATGTCCCAAAACCACAGCCTTTCAAAAGCAAACAACCAGACTCAACATTTCAAGTGTGCCAGCTTATTTGAGTGACGATGATCGCAAGGAACCCCTATAGTTCTGTTTGACTCAACAAGAAATACACAAATTTCAAAGAGCACATTCATGTCGGACATGCAACGGATGTCCTCAATTGGGCCACATAGGTAGGCATATGTTAGAGCATTTCTTTTGAAATGATGGACTCATTACGTAAAAAGTTAAGAGTGAGTGCTAATGTACATTGCAGTCCAAAACAGACAGGGTTATGTCATAATATCGCGGAAGTATTCCAGTGGTAATTATACAAATTTTTAAGAGATGCAGAGAAAATCTACTAAAAGAACTCCATGCCGGCTATAGAAAACCAATGCAATCACCCGCACGAAGAGAGAGAGAAAGAACTGACCTGCCAACTTGATGGGTTCCCATGATTTCCGCACATCACGAGATCAAATGGTCGAGATGGATTAGGTGCTCATATGAAAGGAGCTCAAGCGGCACATCTTCGTGAACTACACCTTGCATTCTGGGGCAATCCATGTATGTAGTAACTAAAATCCACTCGAGGTTATCTTCACCGGCTGCACGTGAATCGTTGCCGCTGCCCTCCATCTTCTTTTAAGTATTCAAGCAATGTAAAAACACCGATCCGAAAAACTGCGCTAACTGTGAAGGTAAGTGAGATTCGGTATATTACCAATGAGCAATCTCGAGGATGCTCGTCAAACATGTTTAATCGGAATACATTCAACATTCAAAGTACCAATTTCATGTTACACAAAAGAAAAATAGGACAAACTTCCCAAACTTTTCTTATCTAAATGCTTTATATCCACCAAAGTCCAGAAGCAACCAACACGAAATGGTGAACCCCGATGAACTTGCAAGTTTTTCACGCATGTTCTCGTGCCATTCTAAAAGCAACAACTAGCTAGCTCGCAAAATGCAGTTTTGCCTCTCGAGAGCAAAAACTGGAGAACCACCTTTCCCCATTTGAGCTCGCCCCTTGACAACCCACCCGACTCGGACTCGCAAACCGATACGCGATTGAGCACAAACCAGGCATACGAGATTCGAATTCTATTCAGCAAATCCATACACAATGACACGCTCCGGAAATTCGTCCTGATCGCCCAGGCACACAAACAGAACAATCATCAAATTGAACTATACGAAGAGTCGTAGTGCTTAGGCAGAGACAGAAGAAGAGAGAAATTTCAGTTACCGAGGTCCGAACTCCGGCGGCGGCGAGGACGACTCCGGAGGTAGTCGCGGAAATGGTGCAGGCAGGATTGACCGGTGCGCGGTATTCGGAACTGAAAAATGCCGAGAGCGTCGTTGAAGCGTTGGTGGCGACTGGTGGAATTGGAATATGCTGTTTTCCTCGTGTCGTTGATTAGAACAAAGCACAAATTTCGGAATATGCTCTCACCTTCAAATCTCCCTTTAAACCGGTGGGCCTGTGGTCCGATGGCCCATGGTACATCTTTCATCTATTTTTCACGGCATAGACCATGATGACATTATGACGAATTCACCATGAAAGTATCATAAGGTAGAATGCTCTTTTTTCCAAGTGGAGCATCGTGATCGCAACGGAAAATCAGCTTAGTTTTGACTTTCATTTAAAACTTAGGGTATCTAATTATTTGTATATCGGATGAAAGTATGTTCCTAGATCATTCACCTATTGGGACAGTAGCTTCACTCTTGGAAAAGAAGAAATGAAATGCTGCTTTGTTTACAAGAAAGAGATTCAAATCTCCAATGTGATGTTTAAACACCACACCGCTCGAAAACGCAAGGAAAAGCTCCTCATGGGTCACCCAACCGGCAGGTATGATCAATTGGTGAAGCCCTGCGTACAAGGCACCTTGGGAATCCCACGAGAAAACAAAAAGAAATACAGCACATTCCCTCACAGCCATCTCCTCATATTTTGGATTAGTGAAAATCGAACTAGTCTGACTGAGAAGGGGCAATATGGCAATATGAGATTCCAATTCCTTCATAGGCAAGGCATTCCGATCCTCCATGCGAAGGAAGAAGCGACTCAATCAGAATGGAGACAGGGAAGAGAGGCGAAAGAGATATTTTCAAGCCTGACAAAGTCGCAACATAGGAAATAACTATCCGACGGAGACCTATATGAAGCAATTCGAGTGTTGTCTTTCGACCTTCTGCAGTTCTCTTTGGATTGAAAAAGCTCCGCCATTTGAGGGATGAGACTTGCCAATGATGAGACTGTCACTACTTGAGAATATGCTTTGGCACTTTCATTTCGGAAGGGGGAAGAAGAATAGGCTATCTTTGATATTGGCAAGGTAGTCCTTTGACTCACCCAATTCTATCACCGTGGCCACCAAAAAGTCTCATGCTTACGTGACTCTTACTGATGGTTTTATTATCTTGGACCACGAAGACCCCGGTCGTGCTTCTGGTTTCCATAGGTGTAAACCACCCAATGGATGCCACAGTCTCACTTCCCACAAAGAAGAGTTAGTTATCAACCACCCTAAATCACCCATTTGAAAAGAGGAAGAACGGCAAAATTCGTCTCTCCAACGTGAAGTTGTTCGTCATTTTTGTTTCATGAGAGTGTTCAATTTCTTATTCACGACCCAATATTGAACTGTAATGCTTTCATGCAATTGATTTTTTCCAATCGTTACGGGGTAGAAATCCAAACATGAACTAGATTTTCAACTCAATTATCAAGAAAGTCCTTCAATTGTGCAATATGGCTGCGTTGTAATGCAATCGCATTTGTGCTAATTTAGTCATAAATCGTTTAATTGTATCAATTTAGTCCTAAAACTTTTGACCAAATGTCAATTCGGTCTTTCTAATCAATTTCGGCTAGATATTGCTAACGTAGAAGTCGGCTAGCTTACGTGGCATCATTGGCACTGATCTACGTGACACTGCGACGTTTATGTGAACAATTTTTAATAATATTTTTGAGAAAATTTCAAATAATGGTAAATTTCTCAAAAAAAATAGCTTAGAGTAGATATTGTCTCAAATAAGTGCATGGAGTGACTAGATTAGTATCAAATAAAGGTCTGAACTTCATTTTCGGCCAAATCTTAATTGGACAACTTTTTCCGGCGAGTAGGGTGTGGGTAATTTTGTTCAACAAAATCGAGCTAGGTAAAAATGCTTTAAAATCCTCGAACAAATAAAAATCCCAAATTGAATTCTCATTAATTTTTCGTGAATCGTCAGTCTTCAAAGCTTGAACTCTAAATTCGTCGATTCTCTACTGTACCACGTTTTCTTCCTGTCTTCGATGCTAGATGGAATGGACACACTTAATGATGAGGACAGAGCTTGCGACAACGAGGTGAGAAAGCATTTGGTGTGGATGAAGGACTTGAGCTAGAATTGAAGAACCAAGCCCCTTCTAAACTCAGGAGATGGAATTGACCTTCCTCCTCCTTTGGTTAATAATGGAGCTCAAGGCGACAGACTTTCAAGGAGAGGATCGATTTGCTATTGGAGACTAACTTGAAGACTTGACGATTTCACGAAGAACTAATAAGAGTTCACTTTGGGATTTTTTTTGTTCAAGGATTTTAACGCATTTTTACCTAGCTGGATTTTTTTGGACAAAATTGCCCACACCCTACTTGCCAGAACAAGTCATCTATCCAAGATTTGGCTGGAAAACAAATTCAAACCTTTATTTCATACTAACTTAGTCACTTCAGGCTCTTATTTGAGACAATGTTCACTTATACTATTTTTTGAGAAAACTACTACACTTTAGATTCTTATTTGAAATTTTCCCAATATATTTTTATTTTTATTTTTTTTCCTGACCAGCCACCGGCCACCTTAAAATATTAATATTTTTATTAAAAAGCCGACGAATTGGGCTTCATCGATTTGTTCGGTGAGATCCTTCCTACCATGCCTTGCGAGTTCTTGTTTTCCCCTTTTTTGGGGTTATTTTTTCACGTATTAAGTTCATCAAAATTTGTCTTCGCTGAAAATTTGTCCTGGAGAACCGGTTTTCATGTCATCCTCTCTATGGATTTTCTGATTTTGACTAATGTACGGCGCTAATAGTACTTGATTTGATTTTCGAGGTCTGGTTCTTTGAAGCTGTTGGAATAAGAGGCCTGATGCTTTTGTTTTAACACATCGAAATATAAAGTCGTTGCAGGACAAGATGATCTTCATTCAAGAGGAAGAACAATTGAAGAGATTGCAGATGTACTAAAAAGAGCTCCAGTCCGTCTCAGGATTGTTCCTGCAATCGAATTTTTCTGTCAACGGAGTAATATTTTTCTGTGCTCTGTTTTGGAACATAGAAATTAGCGGGATTATCTTTATTGGCAGTTGAATTTTTCAGGTGTGATTTGAGGGTTGTCAGGACTTAGTGATGCCAACCTCTTCTTCATCGAGACGATCCTGACCAGAGTGTTCTTCATGAGCATACTAGCTCTCTAAGTTTGCACATCGAGTGTTTGTTTTTATATTTGATAGAAATAGAGCATGTTTTTCTTGCGTGGAATTTGCTAAGCTTGTGAACTGAGCGTATGGGGCCTGAACTTGTGAGCTGTGAAGATGGTGAAGTTGAGAGAGATATATAATCGTTACATCAACTATTGTCCAACTTGAAAAGCCGTTTGGCTCATTTTATTTAATGTTATAGAATTTTGTATTATGGATCTTTGTTATGCGATCCTCCTTTCTTCTTTGCATTTTTTTTTCGAGAGAGTAAATTCAATGAAAGTAACGATGTCTGGAAAATTCGATTGCTCGTTACATTGATTTGTCATGTTACTTCTTTTGCATTTCTTTTTTATAGTTGAGTTGGTGCCATAAGTGGGTGGATATGAATTTTCGTTGGTTGAATTAAATATAGATGTGATTTAGTAATATGGATTGATCGCGTCGAGGTTTAGTATGGATCGTTGAATTTTTATTACATGTAAATAGTTCAAAATAGGTCAAATAAGTCAATTTAAGTTAGATTATTTTCCAAACTTAACTAACTCATTTGATGGATCTACTAGCGGGATAGAGAGACTTCTAGAGAGAGAAGCTCTGGATTTGTATTCACTTGAAAATGAGATGATTTACAATAAGGGTGAAGATCCATTTATATACAATTACAAGGCAAACCGTATCCGTAGATCTCCCTTAGATCTAACAATGGAGATTACACTTCCCCAACTACCCAACTACCAGCTAATTTATAACGGATCGTACGGCCCGCCCTTAGAAATATTCTAGAAGACTCGAGAATACTCTAAGTCTCGGGGATACAAGCCGAGGGTCGGATATATCATGCTCGTCCCGTAGGAACCTCTTGGACATACTTTCTTTCGAGCCGTGACACATGTATATACATCTGACCCATTTACTTGGGTAGTATTCCAAATCCCAAGTGTGTGCAAGTCCAAGGAAAAATAATGTCTCTTTATTTAAAGAAAAAAAATTATAGAATGCAAACGGCAAGAAAGCATATTTCCCGAGATATATGTCTTACATATTGACAACGGGGATATGCGACTGATAGCCTGAAATCATCAAGGGGTAATTATTGAGCACCAAATAAAGAAATCATGGAAGAAGCTATGAACTCTTAACATCGTGTTTAGAAATTTGTGGTTAAAGAGGAGACCCCATTATATATTAACCCTTTTGATTACGACTGTACATCTTCGCTTTATCTAATCATGGATATCTTATCTTCCCATACATCGTTTTTTCATCCATCATTTATACATGAACCCTTTGATTACAATCATACTCTCTTCTCGAAAAAATTATCAAAAAACATCCCAAACATATTGTAATTGTATCAGTTTAGTTATAAACATTTTTTTTTTAGCCAATTCAGTTATAAACTTATTGCAATTGTGTTAATTCAGTTCATCCAACTAAATTTGACCGGTTGGTGTTGATGTGGATGTCGGTTGGCAACGATCGTTCGACAAACGCTAATATGACTTTTTTTTTAATTAATTTTTTTTTTAAATTCTTTTTTTCCTTCTTTTTTTTTCCCATAATTTCCTTCTTCTAGCCGGTCAGGCGACTTGCTGGCCAATGGTGAGGCTCGCCCCCACCAGCCACTAGCGAGGGCGAACCTCACCTAGCCATCTGTCGCAACCAAATTTTCGGGGGTGAACCACCTAGGGTTTGGCTAATGGATTGTTAAGCCTAGACTTAACTCGGGCTCTCCCAAGCCCATACCAATTCGCGACTTAATGTTCAAGTTTTTAACATGCAAATGATTTTCAATTAGGAGTTGCCACTAATCTATTCTTGGTGGGTCGATTAGAAACCCAAGTAAAATAATGGGAGATTTACTTTACTCCTACGAACTAGAGACTATGGGTACGGGGACTTTGTTATACTAGATTTCTCTAATGCCCATTCGGTACATTTCTTTTATTTGAAAAAAATGTTTGGCAAGCAGTTTGGATTGATTTTAAATTTATTTCCCTAACATGATCATGCGGGTGCGCAATCCACCAATTTAACACCCAGATAAACAATAAATAAATTGCAAAAACTTACCTCAAAGCAACGAAAGCATATGTGATATTAAATTAAAATCCACATCAACAACCCTAGATATGGTTTCTAATTAACATGCAACTTTTGTTTTGTTTTCACTTAATTGATGAAAATCATGCAATATGCAGTGCAATATTAACTAAATGGCCTAATTCTAATGACATGTAATTTTTAGCTTAACGGGCCTAGCAAAAATACTAAATGGCATGCATCTCAATGAAGCTAACCCTAATGACGTGCATATGACATTTTTTCTTTTCTTTTTCTTTAAAAGAATGCAATCTATCCTAGAGATTGAAACTAATTTATTCTAAGACATTTTTTGTATTTTTTTTTATGAAATTCGGAATTAGAAAAATGTGAAAATTATCTAGCTAGATTAAGATCCTATTCAATTTATATTAGGAATTAGGTTAAGCTAAATCCTAATTTAAACTAAAATATTATCTTAACCCAAATAATCCTAGAATGCAATCTATCTAAAAAAAATCTATCTAAACTTAAAATTAATTAGGAAGTAAAATTAAACATGCAATCTTACCCTAATATGCAATGACGTGCAAAAGATGTCCTAATCATATATGATATATACATGATGTTTTTTTTTTTGTTTTTTTATTAATTTCGAAATTAAAATTTAACATGCAAGTCAAATAATAAAACTAACATTCTATATGCTTTCTTTTTGTTTTCTTTTTCATGATTCAAAAATAAAATTCCTATTCTAAATATGCATGATAATAAAAAAAACAAACCTAATCCTAATTCGAACATTTTTTATTTTTTCTTTTTATTTTGAAAATTCATGATAAATAGAATGTTTTGCCTAAATATGCAAATAACCCTAAAACATGCAATATTCTAACTCAGGCATTTCTCAAGATAAATAAAAACAATCAAGTTCATTCAAAATTACCCCAAAAAGGATATCACATATCATTCAAATCAAGGAATAATATTTCGCTAGTAAAATTGATAAATTGATCTTAAGCCTTAAAGATCAAAATATCAATTTTATTCCCACTTGATAAATTATTTCATCTAAAGCCTTATAGATGAAATAAAAAACCCTGGCGCGGTTGCGAATCGATGATGTAATGGAATTTTCAATTATGCATGGATAGATATTCCAACCGAAGAAAAGAACATATAAAGAAATTAAAAAAAAAAACTAAACTTGCGTAATAGATTAAAGTAAAAATACCTAATTTAATTTTTTTTCTTTTCTTTTTTTTAAAAAAAAAAAAAGAAAAAAGAAAAAGCTTGGCCGGTTCGGAGGTTCGGCGAGGGAGAGCTCGTCGGCTAGGGTTCCGGCAAGGGGGAATCGCCGGCTAGGGTTCCGGCGAGGGCACCGGAGCGGCGCGTCGGCGGCAAGGCAGCAGGGGGCGTCGCTCGGGCGTGAGGTGTGCTGCTCGGACTGCTGCGGGCGACGGGGCTGTGCAGACCGCCGGATCTGATGGCGTCGGCTTACTGGGTCGCGAGCAGCGGCATCGCGACGGTGACTGGCGGAGCTGCCGGAGCGGGTGAGTCGCGGTGTCAGGTCGTCGCAGCAGAGGCCATCGGTGAGGGGTTTCGGCAGCTGCTGCGGGCGAGCGACAGCAGGAGGGAAGCAGCGGCGGTTTCAGACTCTAGTGGCGTCGGTCGCCGACTGGAGCAGGGCGGCGTCAGATCTGGGTCTTCAACGAGGCTCGGCATCGGCGAAAGGGAAGCGTCGAGCCGGGTCCGGGCCTTATGTCATCGGGGACCTTGGATTTGCGGGCGGAGGGACTCCGGCGGGCCGGATCTCGGCTTGGCCGCGGCTCCGGTCACCGGTGGCTTGGGATCCGACGGCGGAGATAGATCGTAGAGGTGGGTCGCAACGGTAGGGATTGGCGCGACGTCCGGGTGAAGAGCAGCCCGGGAGAGGGGTCGTGCAGCGAGGAGCTCCGACGGCGAAGCGGGGCGCGTCGGCGGCTAGCGAAGCGGCGAGAGGGGCGTCGTGGGTATTCAGCGGCTCGAGCGCTCGCGAACGGAGATCGGCGACGGCGACGGCGGGGTTCGACGGTGACAGGGCCGGCGAAGGCCCCCCTGCGGGGAAGATGAACAGTCGCGCAAAGGGGGGCTTTTCTTTTCTTTTTTCTCTTTTTTTTTTCTACTTTTTCTCTCTCGACTCACTTTTTCACCTTTTGCTCTTTTTTTTTTCCGACGGAAAGGACCCCCCTATTCTATTGTACGCGAGGTATTATATAGGTCTAAAAAATATATCTTTGCGGTATACATTTTTTCCTTTTTGTTCGCGCATGATACCCCTAAATATATCGTTGAAATATACCCACCTCACGCAATATTCCCTTTTTTATTTTTCACATATTCTATCCAAAAAATTCCATTTTCGCGCAAAATAGTATATGTGAAAAATCTTAATTGAATATGTGAAAAATCTTCCCTTCACCGACAGTCTAAAATAAAATAAAATGAAAATAAAATGTTTCTAAACTAAATGCCATGTGTGTTTTTTTATTTTTTTTATATATCAACCCAAATATTTAGGTGTCAACACCATTTCTAGGCGAGGAGCCTTGCCGACCACTAGCGAGGTCGACCCTCGCCTTGGCTGGGCTCAGCTCCACTATTTTTAGCGAGGTCAACCCTCACATGGCTGGGCAAGATCACCATTGCCAGATCTAGCGAGGTCAAGCCTTGCCATTTTCGATGAGGATGACCTTGCCTTTGGTCAGCCGGCCAGAGAAATGAGAAGATGGGAAAAAAAGTATAAAAAATTCAAAAAATTTAAAAATGCCACGTTAGTTTCATAGGATGACCATCGCTAGCTAACATCCAAATCAACACCAGTCAGCCAAATTTGACCAAATGGACTGAATTTGCACAATTACAAAAGATTTATGACTAAATTGACACGATTGTTATACGTTTGGAACTTTTTTTTTGGTAATTCTCCTCTATCTAATGGTAGATATCCCACCTCCTCTTCTATCAACTAGCCACATTTACAAATATAAGTGTATGTTTTCCTTACTGTCCCATAAATACAATGTCAGAGAATTTTTATAGCTTGATATCTTATAGGAAACATGTTCCCTTGTTTCCTAGTCAATGAGTTATGCTGGAAGTTCATTCCTCGTCCGTCCACTAAAAAAGATATTAAACCATGTCTTTAAATCGGTTATCGAAATAATTTTATCTCTGTCTTTAGTATCCACCGGTTAAAAGAGATTATCTTACATGAGCTCTAGTCAATCAATATGAGACATTTACATTTCAATAACGATTTGATTCTCCCAATATCTCAATTGTGGTACCAATGAGAATTGCATATCAACACTGAAACATTAAAATTATGTCCTCCCTACGTTCCATAATGACCCGTCAGCTTGCAGACATCTTCAATTTACTTGGTTGCTACACCCAAAAAAATGAAACAAACCTTGAAAGAGGAAAAACTAAACTCGCACAAGCTTCTCGGCGCCCTATTTCCTTCTCTAATGGTTTTTGCAGAAATCCAAGAGGTGCAAATCGTGGGTCTGGACAAATTGTTTCCTCCTTATGCTCGGCGTCGATGAGGCGAGCTCGTTGATGGCCTCGGCCCTGGGCCCGTTCTAGCCATTAATCATGTCTATATATTACTAGGCCAACCTGCACACATGCCGTTCGATTAACCCAAAAGGTTTCTGGACGGAGTCATGTGAACGTGCCTCAAAACCATTCAAACCAAATGCAGTCAATTTGCAAAAGTGAAGATAGCTTTCATGCCACCTAAGGATGTTTCCATCGATGTCGGCTAAGAACCAAAACTTGACTAAACTTGCGAGCTTATTCCACTGATCAAGTCAATCCCCACATGATTTATCAATGAACAGTGAATTCGGGGATAGTTAAGTCGAGCCATTCCTCATGGATAGATTCGATGTTTTTTCTCCTGATTAAGACTTATATTTTGGCAAGGGAAACCAGTCCGAAGCTGAGCCAGCAACTTCTTGGCATTTGCGGCTTTTCATTTGGGAAGGATTATGAGAATTCCAAAAAAATAAATCACTTGAATTGATATTGAATTTGTAGTAATAGATCGGATATATTCAAGTGCAAGAGCCCTAAAACTTGGGCTTTTGTTTTTTTACTAAAAGTGAGGGTTACACGATCGAATTATAGTATGTTTGGTAATATTTCTATCAATAGGAACAATTTATGTTCAAAAATATATATTTTTTTTTCTATTTCTATCTCTAAGAACAAAGAAGTTGATTTTTTTTACTTCTTATTTTTTTTTTAATCTATTCTCTGGCCATTTTTCTAATCCGGGAAAAAAAAAATTAACTAACGTTACACACGAATTTTTATTATTTTTCTTTTTGATGAACAAAAGAACGGAAAAGTAGACAAATATGATGGTTACCCAACAGGCTATTAACATTTTACATATCTAGTACAATGGAATAGAATGAGCTGAGAAACTAGTGGATGAAAAAAATATCAATTCTTTTGGCCGGCCAGAGTAAAAAATTATAAGTAATTGGGAGTAGTCATTGGGTCAAAGAATGAAATGCTAATCCCGTGTATATCGTGACACTACAATGCTAATCTTTATCGGTCAAATCAAATCCTAAACTAGCTCCAATAAAATTTCAAGCTCAGAAAGCCACGCGTGACTCACTTTCTAACATTCCGCGTCCCTTTTCCAAATCAACAAATAAAATTGAATGTTGTACTCGATTGATTAACATTAAAATGTTTTCGAGGCTTAATAGGCCAAGAAAATGAATATTCAGGCTTAATAAATCAAATTAAAACGTTAACAATATAATTAATCAACGGATTCGAGAATTTATTTCATTTTTTTGCACTAATTCGGGAGATAATTCGGGAGAGAATTGTTGACGCGAACCGTTTGATCCGCCAGCCAAATGTGAAAATTGAGGGCAACAACCGACAAAAAACCATAAAAACGAAAGACAAGTACAAAGAAAAGTCATGAAACAGTCTCTTTTTTTTTTTTATAGTTAAATAGGAATATGATAAAAAAAGACTCGGAATACTGCCAAATCATCGTCCACCTGAGACGACAACGAGGAGGAAACGAATGATGATGGTGGGGGAGTTGGTCTCTCTCTTTTTCTGATAAAGCCAGAAACAAATTCCAAAGCCCTTTGTAATCATCATTTCACACCAGACGTAGGATTTTGCAAAGATACTTATGACATAATTTCGCGGTTACCCAAGTGTCATTTTCTTTCTTTACGTAGGAGGAATAGCAGATTTTCACTTTACCATATTATGTTCACATGTGAGAGAATTTTATTTTATTTTTACATTCATCCCAATAAAAATTATCTAACCGGTTATAAATTTATTATACAAATGTCAGTTTGATCCTAAACATTTTATTTTTACCAATTTAATTCCAAATTTTTGCACTCCAATGAAATCTTTCCGATTAATAGATTTCGAGGAGTAATTTTCCCCATTCATTTTTATATGTTTGGATCGAGCTTTTAAATAAAGAGTAAATATCTGACCAAAAAATAAATGAATAAAGAGTGAACAAAAAGTGTTTAGGACCACAAAAGGCTGCTAAGCATAAGGCACGTCCCTCTAGCCCTCCAGATATTCCCCTGCAAATTTGTCTCTACCCCCCAAAAAATAATTATGTTTATTGCCCCCTCTATTTATTAATTGCGAACGAACGAATTCACCAAATAATTTTCTCACTACGAAATGCAATGTCTTTAAAATCCCTTGATACCTCGTGCCGATTGAGATGGAAAAGGGAAAAAAGGAGCTCTTTCGATTGATGGCGAAGAAAAACCCGTTTTTATTCAACGCGTCTTTTGGGTAAAAAAGCAAACAAAAAGAAGCAATAAAGAAGAAAAAAAGGGGTGTAAATAACCGGAAAAAAAATAAAAAGAGGAAAAGTTGCCAAGTGCACCAAACTTCCACCAGCAGGTCAAACCTTTCTTTGTTTGAAAAAATAACAAAAAGAAAAAGCCTAAGCTATCTTTATTTTCTTTTCTGGGGGCCAAAGTATAGTCTTTGGACCTCCCATGTCAAAAAAGGGTTTTTATTAAAGGGGTTGGTCCATGAGCAATTGAGCATTAAAACAGGCTAAAGAGCCACATTTCCTTCTGACGAGCAGTATCTTTTAGGACCCTGCAAAAGTAAAGTACGCTTTACACTCCCCAATGTATCCCCAACTTGACAATTACTTTCGTTATTTATTTATTTATTTGACGCTGAGATAACTTTTGCAAGTATTTAATTCTCTTTTTGGTCTTCTTTTTATTGTTTTTCAGTCCTCTTTTCAGAAATTTCTCTTCAACCCTCTTGAGGTGGATTGGACATTACGGATCTCCGTTCACCTTTTCACACCTCTCACGCGCTCCGAGTCCTAGAAGAAAAACATTTTCCTCTTAAACATTTCACGTCTTCCATCTTATTTTGGGCATTTGATGAATGCAAATACGACCCAAAAATCGGTGGAATGATGCTAAGAAGATTGGCAAAAAAGTGCACGAAAAAAGAAAGGTAAAAGCCTTCAAAAAAGTCCAAATCTTATCTACAATAATATATTTACTTGAAACTTTTTTGTGACACTAAAAATATCAAATTTGCACTCATATGACATATTTACCTAAATATGTACCTTTATGACACATTTGTCTTAATTTTTTTGTGACAAAAAACTTAGACTTATATTTATGTTATAAATTTGCTCCAAACTTTTTTTATAATGGCAAAAGTCCCAAATTTAAACTCGGCACTCTGCCCATTTACCCTTTGTCAATATATATATATATATATATTTACTTCCTCCTTTGTCTTCGCCACCACCCTTGCTACCACCGCCTTTAACGCTGCTGCCCTTGCCGTCGGCATCCCCAAATTAAGGAAGGAAAGGAAGGATGGAGTTGAAAAAAAAGAAAAAGAATGCTTAAAAAAAAGTGTAATGAGTTGACATATTTTTGCTAAGTTGGCATGGTTTTTCTTCTAACATCATCGTAGACGGCCATACATGTTTTTTACTTTGATGACATCAGAGTAGAAAAGCGATGTTAGAGTATACTTATGATTTTTTTTTTATGTCACTATAAAAAGTCTAGTGTCATATAAGTGTAGATTTAGGATTTGCAATGTCGCAAAAAAAAATTAAAATAAATGTGCTAGAGTATACATAATTTGAAAATTTTTATTTTTTATTTTTATGAAAGAAAAAAAAAAAGGTTTGGCCGGTATGACGGTCAACCACCGGATGATGGAGGGGTTGACCCAAGAGCGAGGGACCGCGCGTGGAGGGGGCAGTGGACACCGGACGTTGGACAACTCATAAAATATGTCTGACTTTCTGAGCCCTGAAAAAACAAAAAAACAAAAAAAAAGAAAAGGGAAAAAGAAAAAGAGGAAAAATAGAGTCCTCCTCCTCTTCCTCGTCGTGTAGTTTCTCTCTCTAGGATCTGCAAGCGTTTCACCGACGAGGAAATAGGAGCTCACGTGACCCCTCGCTGTACATCCACGTGACGGACCCAGTGGCCGGCCAAAGTACATCCGAGGGAAAGAGAAACATGAGTATTATTGAGGATGTGTGCCGACTGCCCCGTGTGTTTCGTCTAAAATCTCGATTAATTCTATAATCAGTTACTAATTTAGTCACCGGAATATATTCCTTTGACTTGCGATTTGATTGAATTGCCAAATGGAATTCTAATAAAAGAAATCGATATCGTCCGGCCGCGTGCATTTCGTATCTAAATCGACTTAATTACTAGTTGATATCGCATTCATCGCAAGAATGAAAATATAAAATTATAAGCATAAGAATTTTCGGCACATTCTAAGGAAATCGTAATCCGATGACTTTTAAAATGACAGCTAATGTTCACGAAAGATGTTTACGCTAGTTAAGATGATATGACATGTGCATGTAAGCAAAATTGATTAATACATAGAAAAAATAAGTCTCTTTATCTATTTACTATTGAGAAAATAGAAGGACAATTTCCGTATATGATCATCATCAATTAGTATTATACTTAATAACATTTCCGTGGGTTTGTCTTGGATTTTAATAAGCGAATGTATTTTTGATTCGAAATTTTAAATGTTACCGAGTTTTAGAAAATTATGAAAATAGTAAAAAAAAAAAGAAGATTCAAACACAGACTTATCATTGAAGCGCCTAGTGTCGGCATCGATGAGATGGTAGACAATTTTTCTTGGGACAAGCTCACCGAATATAGCCAAAATCTATCTCTCTCTCTCGGGTTAACATCATGAAACTGAACTAATTTAATGAAAATATGCATCCACTAATTCAGTTGCACTGACACAAATTCAATTTCTGTATTACCGAGAGCAAAAGATTCCATCTTCGCTTCCAGCTCATGTACAATACATGGTCATGAAAAGTATCTTGTACTAATTAACAATATGATTAGTTTATTTATTTAATTAAAGTAGTTAATATGTGGATAAATTTTTCCAGCTGATGTAGTTAGTGGTCCGTAGCAGACAGGACAAAGCTCCAAACAAAGAAAAAGGGCACCAGCGCTTAGCTTTGTCTCTCTCCAAAAAGCAGTAAAAAAAGAAGAGGGGGCGTCTCTCTCCTTCTCTCCCTCTTTTTCCTCGAAGCGCCATTTTCTTTTCTTTTCCTCCCCTTTCCTTTTCCTTTTCCTTTTCTTTTTCGCTGCTCTCTGCTGCAACAACAACAGCCAGCAAACATCGCCATAAAACGAAGTGCAAAAGCTCTCCCCCTGCCTCATTTCCCATCTCTCCCTCCTCCCCCTCTCCTTCTCTTTCTCTCTATCTCGAACCCTGACGCAGCAACTTCGACTTCGAGAATCCACTCTTTCATCTTCATCCGCCATGGAAGCTCTGAACCTGCTCTGGTTCCGGAGGCCTATCGCCAGCACCACCATAGCCCCCCAAATGCCTGGCCTCCTCGCGGAAGCTGACGATGCACTCCAAAACGTAGCAGCGGAGGTAGGAGAAGAAGAGGAAGAAGATTCGTTCTTCGAGCTAAAGCTCACTGTTCCTGATTGCGACGTCCCCGAATGCAGTACCAGCCACGGCAACAAAAAGGTCAAAGATGGCGACTTCGTGCGAGTTGACTCCGACATAGAAAAACAGGGCTCCCCAAAATCTGCGACCGCGAGGGGCAGCCGGAACCATCGTCTCTCTCACCAGTCGTCGCTCTCGCTGCGGAAGATCCTCCCGATCGACCCGTGCTCCCGGCCTCAGTCCCCGATCTCGCTGCTGAAGTCGGCTCCGAAGTTTCGGGTCTTCATGTTCCGGAAGTCTAAGTCGGTGTCGGCGTCGTCGATCGAGGCGGAGAAGACGGGAGACGACGGAGAGCGGAGAAGCAGAGGAGGCGGTCTGTTCACCTTGAAGTTCAAGGTGCGAGAAGTCCGCCGACCCGACTTCCGGAGAGCAAACAGCTCGAGAAGATCCGAGGCGGGATCCCCGAGCCAGAGCCCCGAGAGCTTCATCGACTCGAGCTCGAAGGGGTTCTCCAAGGACGTGATCCAGAAGTACTTGAAGCTCGTGAAGCCCCTGTACGTCATGGTCTCCCGAAAGCAAACCGACGCCGCGAGGTTCTCCGGCGAGTTGTCCACGACGTCATCTCCGGCGATGCCGCCGCGGGCTCCGTCCAAGATGCATGCGCTGCTCAAGTCGCCGTCCGGATTCCCGACGGCTCCGAGGCGGCTCGGGAAGAGCAGGTCCTCGTCCGCGTCGGGCGGGGTCTCGTCGCCGGCGAGGAGGGACGATTCGCTGTTGCAGCAGCACGACGGGATCCAGAGCGCGATTCTGCATTGCAAGAGATCCTACAACTCCTCCAGCGGTACGTAACTTAAGTCAAATTTTCTGTCCCCTTAAAATTTGTTACTTAAATTCTTCGTAAATTTTATTTTGAACGGTTAATCATCATTAGCGTCGCCTAATTATCTTTTCGTGTTGCAGATTGTTCTTCATTACCGCGATCTGCAAGCGGTCAGCGGGAGATGTCCTTTGAATCGGGAAGAAGTTCGAGCGAGGAAAGCGCGTGATTGTAAATTGTAACGAGATTCCGCCAGCATTTGGAGCTATAATTTTTCAAAGGAAGATAGAAAAGGGGTCCTGTTTTTGTGTTGTCGGTCAAACGTTACAGAAGCGTGCGTGGGTGAGTCTGGTTTTTGTTTTTTTATTTTTTATTTTTTATTTATATTTTTGCTTTGCTTTTTTGGGTGTAGAGAAAAAGAAGTAAATTCGAATTAGGGTTAGGTGAGTTTGCAGACTGTGGAAGTATATGAAAAAATATGGAGATGGTGGCCTGAAGAAGGTGTCCGTGAAGTGATGGGCCATTACGAGACATCAGGAAGACACGATTTTAATGTTTCGGGGTTGATCTGCAAATTTTTTTCTTTTGGTACGTCAGGGGTTCGAAATGTCGAGAGAATCGCGTGGTGTCGTCATTGAAATGTGTACATTGTCTCATGGTCCGGTCACTTCGATTGATTGGACCTCACGTGACTCTTTGCCAATACGCTCTTATTTTTCGCTCCTTTTCCCTCCTCTTTTCTATTTTTCCAACATTCCCAGTCTTTATTTATTTCCGCCAATAAATTTGGCTTTTTTCCTTTTCTTTTATAAGATGTATTTAGGAAAGTTCCTAACGTCAATGGGGAGGGGAACAAATCTAGAAGGATAGGCTTGACTCTTATGCATGACTATGGAAATTGGATGCTTCAAGATTGTAACCAAGAAGGACCGCTTCACCCAAACGTGCACGACTTAGACTCGGACAGCTTTCATTCTTTTGAAGTTTTCTTATGTTCTTGGGTAAAACAGCAGAGCACAGCACACCGACCGTAATCTTAATTTAAACGTTGGGAAAGTAAAATGTTGGAGAGCGTCCCTAATTTGACGAGTCATGAGATTGTCAGATCCCCTTGTTGACGTGGACAGTCGCATCTTTGAATTAACTGCGCCTCGATGACCAGCTCGAGCTGCTTGAGATGACGGTCCATGCGATTCGCTCAGTGTCTAATCGAGAAAGCACATTGAGATCTGATACAAAAGGATTCTTAGCATTCCCGAGCCGCTCCTTTTTTGTTCGCAGGCGCAAAAACTGCATGAGACAACTCCCTGTAATTTAGGATATTAGACTTGATTGATAGACCTCAAAACACAAGATCTTATGGACCGCAGGGCACGTTCCGAAGTTTGAAATTTCAAAAGAAAGAGAGAGGGAATTGGCATGGAGTCATGGGCTGTCCGATAAGGAGCCATAAATTCATGAATTGGATGGGAACAAAAGACTACCATACACTGCATTCTCCAAGCCTAAGCAGATAAGGCCAGATTTTCAAACAATGCACCAATTAATGACGACGACTTCCAAAAGGAAAAAGACACCACGCGGACGAATCAACGCAAAACAATTCCTTCGGGAATCGGCAAAGAATTCACTATCACCACAAGCAACAACCACTTGGTACCCCATCACCCGCTTTGTTCCCGTTCGACCGGTGTTGATGTTGGCCGATGACTCCTTAGTCCTTTTCAAGGGCGACGACTCTCGGCTCGTTAGATACCATGTCGATCTCGTAATTAGACAAGATGAGAGGTAAAATTCAAAAGAAATATATATGTGTCGAGCTGCTACACCGATGGCATGGCATATGGGACATGTCTATGTCCCTAACAGCCCATATGGTGCGATGCCATAGGTGTGCCCCCCACATTGAAATGGTTGTTTCTTGATGCGTCGCTGACATGGCAAACTACCGAGTCTGGAGAGCTTACTCGCTTGCATGATCGATCTCTTACTTCACTTCTCTCGTCTACACCCCGTTATGTAATTAATAAAGTATATAATTATAATTATTTAGCACATAACAAAAAAATGATTAATATCACAAAAGATCTAAAATTAGTATACCTATGACACATTTATTTATAACTAATTTTTTGATTACTAGAAATCATAAACTAGTATATTTGTGATAAATTTACCCTCCGTTAGTCTTCGTTAAATTTAATAGTCAATTGCTGAGTTAGATGACACATGACAATTGATAGGTATACCAAATTGGGGTTTTACTCTCTGTTTATCGCATGTGTTTTAATTTGTGATTTTTCGTGACATCAATTCAATTTAATGGAAATTAATGGAGAATAAATTTATCAAAAATGTATTAATTTGATTTTTTTTATACACAATTGTACCACCTTGAGTTTTTTTTTTTTTTTTTTTGTGGTTAAACGATTAGTTTGTGGCAAATTTGTTATATATATATATATACTAATTTTGAGTTTTCTAAGGTGTTAACCCAACGAAATAGACACAAAATCAATACACTATACAAACTCCCTCCATTCCTCTTCACATGCTCCTTGTACACCATTTGTGCTGCTAACAGGTCCAGGATTGCCGCCTGTTCCTCGTGGCCCCGCCAACTCGCCGCCCCTCTCTACAACCGCCCATCTCAGCTCGTCCACCTCTGCAAACACCGCGCCACTGTCCCCGAACGCCCTCCCGGCCCTCCCTAGCGCCGCGCCGTCACGTGCTCTCACCGTTTCCTTAAACGACCCCATCAAGTCCGAGTGTAGCGTTAAGTACGTACACATTTGTCTATTTATTCCATCATTCTTTACGCTGACATAACTTTCGTTAATATATTGAATTCTCTTTTTGGCTTCTAGTTTCTGTTTTCACTCCTCTTTTGAGAAATTTCTCGTCTCCCTCTCTTGAGATGCATTGGACCTTCGAATCTTACCTTCTACCGAGTAGGGTGACACCGCGCTAGTGCTCCTTTACACCTCACGCGCTCAAAATCCTAGAAAAGAAAAAACTCTGCGCATTTTCCTCTTTTTTTATTCAAAATTTTCACACTCTGTTCTTCAAAGTTTGTTTTGTTTTGTTTTTTTTTTTTTTTTTAAGGTGGAGAAATCTTGAATGGCTTTAAAGTTTGTTTTGTTTTGTT
The DNA here is from genome assembly GCA_017140595.1 of Eucalyptus curtisii. Taxonomy (NCBI): domain Eukaryota; kingdom Viridiplantae; phylum Streptophyta; class Magnoliopsida; order Myrtales; family Myrtaceae; genus Eucalyptus; species Eucalyptus curtisii. Next base: position 2,330,015 of record CM029504.1, on the reverse strand, counting down.
TTTGTTTTTTTTTTCAAGGTGGAAAAATCTGAATGAGGCGTTGTATTGTTAAGTTAATACTGGACTGTATCTATAATTTTTTTTTTCAAATTATGCCATTCTGACATAAATATCCCAATTTTTTTTTTGTCACAAGAGCTCCTAAATTTGTCTAATGTGACACAAATATCAAAAAAAAAAAAATTGTCACCAAAAAACGCAAATTTATATATATGTGATATATATACCATCTATTTTAATTTAATCAAGGGTTTATTTGTCACACCGGTATAAGTTTGGAGTTTATTATGATAGTATTTGTGTCCCATGGACAAATTTAGGTTTTTAGTGACACAAAAAAAGAGTTCGGGATATATGTGCCACGATGGGCATAGTTTGATTTTTTTTTTTTTTTTTGTGGAATTAACCCAAAAGATAAATTCTCTTGAAATTATCTTTGGAGGCATCTTGTATGAGATGAGAAATTTATCATCTTAGAATTTATTGAATTACCGATGTCATAAAGTGTTGGAAGCAGATGTTAGAAATTTGATACCACTCTAAAGCGTCGGTATATTCAATTTGACCCATTTTTACTCAAAATATTAAGTCATTGATTATGGGCCAACTATAATTTATTAACTACTTCATGCTTCATGTTTCATCAAATTTTTTTAATATAGGATTTTTTTGACATAGCTCCCATGTACATCCACAGAAAGCCAACAACTAAAAGTAAATCATCCTGTAAAAGAAAATTTCACGTCTTCTTTTGCAGAAAATACTCAGTGGTTGTACATGGCCACATTGATGTAGTGAATAATTTTTGCTCAAATGCATTTAGACTTTGACACATAAACATTGAAAACAGAATAAAATTTTCATTTTTCTCTCTCTTCCTCGTCCACCCACGTCTCTCTTCCTCCCCCATCTACGGTACTCATGAAGTTTTAGGCTCTTAGAAGTTTCAAGGCTTGCTTTGATCATCTCGGCCACTTCCTCTGCCCATTTCGCCTTAAAACCTCTGGTCCGTGACGCTAGAGTGCAATTCCATTTCCTTTTGTCGTGAACACAACACCAAAGGTGTAGTCCTTCTTTGTAAGAAGGTCCAATGTTTGAAATATGGGAGTGCACTCATTTATCCCACTGGAAAAGATGAGATGCCGAGCCATGTATCTCAATCGTATGTTAAATCGGTTACCAAAATAATTCTCTATATTAGGATCCACTAGTTAAGGAAAATTATCTTAAAACACAAAGCATTTGTAAGGTTATGTGAGATCCAATGAATCAATATGAGATAAGTACATTTCAATGACAGACATGATTCTATTAATATCTCAATTACTGTACTGATGAAAATTGCTTATTGATATTGAAAGAAAGTCATGTCTTCCCACTGTTTCATAATGATCCATCACTTTACAGGCATCTTCAAGCGATTTCTATATTAACCATCTTCAAATTTACTCGTTTCTTTGAATTGCATGGATTGTCTGCTTTTTCAATGTCATTTTAATTTCAACAGCCCAGTTTTGCTTTCTAATTCCAACATTCTATCCAAGAATTAGTATCTAATTGAGAAAGGATATCAAAATCTTGTGTTAAAGAAATCTTAGCATTCTCAAATCATTCATTTTCTCGCTCACAGGGCCAATTTGGTACGTGAAGTTACCAATTTAACATATTGAGCCAAGTCGCGACAAATTGAATAGCTTAAGGGTGAACACTACCTCCACCACCATGATTTGTTACATGGCTTATGATCTGGTGTGGACTATAGTTTCAAAAGTCGAAGTTTCCTCAACAAAGATCTCATGGACCGCAGGGCACGTTTGAAGTTTGAAGTTTGAAATTTCAAATGCAAGAGAGAGAGGGAATGGGCATGGAGTTATGGACTGTCTGGTGAGGAACCTCAAATTCAGGAACGGAACAAGAGACTTTCGGGCACTGCATTCTCCGACTCTGAGCAGGTGAAGCCAGAATTTTCAAAGAATGCATCAATTAACGACGACAACCCAAAAGAAAAACAGGCGTTATGGACCCCCCAAATCAAGGCAAAATTCCTTTGGGACTTGGCAACACTTCGCTATCACCAGACACCAGCAACCTCCACTCGGCACCCATGACCCCCCCTTTGGCCCCATTCACTCGCGTCGATGTTGGTCAATTAACTCTTTCTTGAGGACGCTTAAGCTTTAGATAGATAACCTCCCCATTTATTACATACCATATGAATATTGCAAATTAGATAAGATCACACCAAAAAACAAACTAAGATATATATAATATCGAATTGTAACATCTGATGGCATGACATATTGGACATGTCAATATCCCTAACAATGTCCATATGTTTATTCTTAAATCACCTAGGTTACCCAAATGTTACGATCAGTGCGTTCGAGTTAAAATGGTCGTTTCTTAATTTTTGAGTAGTAAAAGTAATTTGGTTTCATTAACTGCATAAGCTCGATAAAATCTTAAATGAAAAAAATATGAAAGAAAAAAAAAACACGAGAATTATTGAAGGAGTCAATGCATTAAAGAAATTCTTTTTTTCCCTACAAAATTAAGATAAACAGGCACCAAGATGGGTCAAGTAGTTTACTTCATTGCACAAACTATAGGGCAAAATGCTTGGTGATGAATGCAGTGCGCCAAAGCAAGAGCACGACTACCCAAGCTGACGAGACCCGACACCATATCTTACTCCAACGAACTTGGATTTTCCATGTCCCCTCTTCTATCTCCCAACCTGTTCCTAATTGAAAATTCACTGCGAAAATTACATAACATTGAAAAGAAAAAGAAAAAGAAAAAAAAAAAAGATCTTGTTGATCTGATCTGAAGTGGATATTTCCATTGGAATACTCATTAGGGGAGCCCATATTTCAACGCACTCCAAGTACTTGTCTTGGGGAGATTTGGCTCCGAAAGAGCGAGGTTTTTCTCTCTGGTTCGTTGCATCCGTTCTATGATTCCAAATGTCGAGGGACAGGTAACAAATAAGATGTTATCAGAGTGCTAGGAAACAGTGAATACTGAATTAGTAATCTTCTCCTCATGTCATGTCGGAGGAGATGTGGATAAACTCGACTGCGCCGTAGGACAAACGTTTAGGAGCTAGGGACTTCAGCATGCTCCTAAATAACGTGCATTGAATTCCACAAAATATGTTTTGTATTCGACTTGAAATAATGCATCCACAAAGGCATTGATAGATTTATGGTTTTAGTCCCATCATAAGATTATCAAATGTGAAGTGACTTATGAGTACATCTTGTCATGTAAAATTCAGAACTTTGATGGTTGCATAAGGCTCAATAAGGAGCCTTCTTGAGTGGGATCTAAGCAATTTTTGGTCTGATGAATTAATTATTGACCATGGCTATGGCTAAGGAGGAGCATGGTTCCTACAAAAGAAAAAAAAAATAAATATGTAAAACCCGATAGAGATATGTGTGAAGCTATAGCAAATGTTGGAATATCCATGTATAAACCACAACTTGTTCAAATGAGATTTTTATAATTTTTCATTGTAAAATCTCGGCTTACCCTCGACAGTATTAAGAATCGCAGGGGATATTGCGCCAGCACAATCGAGTCATTCCACTAGAAGCACAACTAACAAAAGCTGATAAAGTTTCTTGAGATCATTACGATGACTACCGCGCAACCCAAAAAGCGATTGATATTTGCTTAGGAAGATAATATGGAATTGACAAGCAGGCTAACATGGACAATTATGTGTTACAAACATCTTCACAAGATCCAGTTTCATCATCACAAGATCCTTTTGACTATAGTGAATTATAGCTTGCACTCAGTCTGGACCTCAACAAGAAAAGCCCATCACTCTAGCTTAGGTATCTATCCCAATCTAGCATTCCATCAAGCTCCACAAATGTTTTGACAAGTTCTCATCAATCTTCGAAAAGGCAAAGGTCGTTTGAATAAAATGCAGAATTTGCCTTAGAAATTGAAAAGGTGGAGAGGCTCCTTGAAAGATGCAAGCAATAGTATAAACATAGACCCAAGACCAATGCTTTGTAGTGAGTTCGGTAACAACCCATCAAGTTCTCATCAGCCCCTAGAATCCACATAATATGACTAGCTCGAAGCCCTAGAAGTTGAAAGACTCACCAAAAAGTACAAAAGGCAGAAAGATGGAGGCAACTTAAACAACTTGAACAATAACACTAAAGAACCAATTTATAAATACGACATGTGAAGAAGTCGAAATGCAACATGTGAAGGTGCTGGTGAATACAATAAATTTAGCCCAAGTTACTACAGCAAAACATTGTTCATGGCACTATAATAGTACTGTTCATCACTGTAGCAGTACTGTAGCATCACTGTAGTAGAAGCGAAAAATGTGTAATAAGGGTCCATCTAATGTGAAAGTCATGTAAAATTAGTCTGTCAGTGTAAGAGTCAGCATGTACAAATTTTTTGCTGTTGTCGGCTATAAAGTTTCTGTAGAAATTATCGGTGATCTCTAGAACCATCACTAATAATCAGGTATTTCATGTTTGTCTTATGCCTATATAAGGCAGTGCTTGTGATGCTAAGGGAAAGAAGCTGGAACTACTCATTGGTAGCTATGGCTTGCTATTTTAGGTTTGCTTTCTTCCAGCCATAACCACTTGACCAAATATTGGATAATAGGATTAAATATTTTAGGTACTCTAAGACCCATCGTAACCCTTTCCCATCAATTTGATAACAAGGAGTGAGGATGAATCATATTGATGATGATTGATCCAATCCTGGAATACCAAAAATATGTACTCCAGCGTCAGAAGGACCTAGGAATATTTTGATAGTGGAGCTCGTAGCAGCACGCATTGTTCTGCATAACATCAATCACCCATGACAAGGCAATATCAAAAGTTCACAGCAGATGCTTGCGGCTTTGTGCATTTTGAATCATGTAAACCTGCATGGGCTCAGTTTAAATCAAGACACAAGAATCAACGCCTTCCAATAACATTTAAGCATCCCAAGGACAAAGCCGTAAAAGAAGGAAAAAAGAGAGCCACAGAGTAATGTGCACAGGAACGATCACCATCATCCATATTGAAGAAAGAGGAGCATAGAAAAATTCCTCCTCTAACCTCCACTGAAGGAAGCAGCTAATACACAGACGAAGGATGATTGGAGTTGCACTAGCACTGGCAGCAGAGAGAGAGGCGCATGGTACATCAAGCACGCACATCCCAATTTAACCATTTCTCCCAATTGTCCACTAAGCTTGATACATGACCAAAAGGCACATACGTACTTAGCCTTATGCAGAGATTTTACGAAATGCTCCTCACATATTAGTCAAGATTTGTATTGAAAAGGTCACACCTTCACAGAAAGACAAGAAAAAGTGTCAGGAGAGAAAACAACAGCTTCTGCAGTTATGCAAATACAACTCACGGAAAGAAAAGCAATAGTCAACATGCAATGTCTTTATCCCAAATTCCTAATCTTATGTCCATAGAAGTACTCATATCAAAAAGATGCAAGCCAGGTGCCGAAACTGATGACACGGATATAAAGCACCGGGACAGCACAGGGTTCATTATTCAAAGGACGAAAAAAATATAATCAAGGATTTTAACAGAGTTATTTCTGGCAGACAATCAGACTATTTTAGTACACTATAGCACACTATTTTTATAATAGATCACCAAAATTGACAAATGTCATCTAATCGACCAGTTTAATTCAACAAAAGTTCATCAGTCACCTGATAGGCGTTCCTGGAGCATAGACAGGGTTTTTAGCCACATATTCAACATACAGACTGTATATGTACTTCAGAGCTTCCCGTAGATCACCGGTCCTAGGATGTGTAACCATGATTATCTGCAAAGGCATCATGCATAAGATGAAAAAGAACAAAAGAAAAGGCAGAATGATGGTTGCTAAGATTTTTCTACAGAGAAGTACAACAATGGGCAAAGAACTGATCTGGGATATTTGCCGAAGTTGCAAGCGATACAAGCATAAAGGCAAATCCTTAACACTGTTAAAAAGTGAGATGATACAGCAATGTGATTCTCAATAAGTTCATTTTGCCTTATTGAGTGTCAATAATAAATAGTTGATGCCTATAGGAATAGAAGTTAACACGAGAAAACCAGTTTTCTATTGTATTGTGTGATCCCACAAACACTTTCTAATTGTATGGTGCCCTTAAATAAATTATCATCAGAACAGGTCTAAGTTCCTTAATAATGCTCAGTTCAACAGGCCTTGCTAATCTGCTAAGACTGATGAAGTTTTTGAGCGAAAACTCATTACAGGCAACATCTGAGGTAGAAATACAAATAATATAAATATAAATACTCCGGAATTAGTTTGACTTACCTTTATACCAGGAGGACCTTCCATGAAACTAAGCTTGTATGTGTTAGTGTGGAAACTGTGAAATGAACAACCCTGGCCTGGTAACTGGGGCAACCCAAGATTTCCTTTGTCTGAAGTAGAAGAGGAAAAAAAACAGCAAGAGTGAGTATGTTAGTCACTGACCGTCCGGTTCTCCTGCATACTCCGCACCTCGCAGTGCAAAGGGTTTTGCAACTTCAAGCTCGTGGGACAAGAAATTCCTACTACTCATGAGCTACTTGAGCTCAACTGAGTCACTACTCATTAAAAAAAAAAAAAAAAAAAGTTTAGTTCAGTATCGGGCTTTGCAATGCTTAATTTTTTCCAACTAATGAGTTATTGAGTAGTTATATTTTATGTGATCATGATATGTTTACAAGTATGTGAGAGCTGGCAATTGTGCATAAACATAAGAAACACAAATGTCACTTTGTCTTAAAATTTCTACTGCAGGTTCTACTTACATTTGAGCTCGAACTCTGCTTGACAATTTGAAAAGTAGAACCAACAAAGCTCAACATGAGCTATCTTTTTAGACATTTCGATCAAAGATTAGTTGATCGGTCGTGAGGATAACAGAATTCCGTGAAAGAACAAGTAGAACACCCAATAAAAAATACCGCATTGCCATCAAATGGTGCCTGAATTGAGTATGCAGTCTTCAAAAGTTCACTTATATCAGCAAATTCACCGACATTTTAAGTTGACCATTTGGGAGAGTGTTCAGAGACCAATTACATGGGGATCGAAGTCAAAGCAGACAGTGAAGCAACCGGACAAAGTACACATTCTTAAGACAAGACATAAAGATCTTCCATTCTACCCTGGACAGATAGAAAGCCACCATTTTCGATGCTTCGCAGATTCCCCCATCCGCAATCGCAATTCAACTTCCCGCGCAATTCGACGGACCCGAATCAAGTGAAGAAAAAACGAAGGATCGGAGATAAGAGTTTTTAAGCGTGGAAGACCTGGTCGGATCCATCTTGGCGATAAGCGATTTGAGAGAGAAGAGGAGGCCGAACATGAGCTTGTGGTCCTGCTGGGGATTTAAGGTTCGGAGGGGGCGGTTCCACTCTCCGAAGAACAAGCACACGCCGTTCCGGTCGAACAGGTACATCACGTTCGCGTTGTGCCCCGCCGCCGTCGGCGCCGGCGGCGACGGGCTGACGTCGGAGCCTCCGAAGAATTGCATCTCTCTTCAGTTCGCCGGTCTGGACTGAACACCGAGTGCTTCCTTCTAACTTTTTTTAGTTTTTACTTATTTCAACACATCAAATATTTGAAATATACAAAATGTTTTTTCATAATCTTTTAGAAATTGACTTCTTGATCCACATTTTTCTAAATTGATCTAAATGGGTGAAGAGTTATGAAAATAATTATCTAGCTAACAAGGCTCGACCTATAAATTGAACTAGGATTGTTTTCATTGCAAAAATTCGCGAAATTTATTTATTTAAGGAGCATATTAGATTTATGTATTTTATTTAATGAGCGAGTGTAAAATAAATATTATTGCAACAAAGCTTTTCGTGATAAAAGGCAGATTGTGTTAGGGGAGTTTCATCTGTAGCTCACTTAAAATCTTCTGATTGATTTTTGTTAAATCTTTAACAATGTATTCTATCGAGATATAAAAATAAGAAATATTTACTCATATTTAATATTTCTAAGACAATATATAAACCTTCACAAGGACGGAGAAATGTTTAGGTTTTTTTAAAAAGAAGAAACAATTTCAACCCAATGAAATATAGAGATCAGCTGACGCTTGTGTTAGGTATTTTGATCAACATTACCTATCAGTATATTAATGTGGTAAAAGATAAGAGGCAAAGATGAATCAATCAAATACATATTTTTATCTTGAATGATTGACTATTCAAATGCATCAACGCTCATGCGAATATTCAAAATTATGGCCCTTGTCAAATGAATAAACTAAATACATATTATTTATGAATTCTTGTCAGCAACCTCATAAAATTTGTCAAAGATCACTTGGCAATGCACGATGTGCTATCTTGCATCTACCCTCCAATCAAATGACCATTCTTCTCAAGTATAAGCATAAGGTGAATATAACTGTCTCTTAAGTAATTCGAGACGTTTTAAAAGATTTTTGTCAAGAGCTTTATTGCTTAACAAAATTATAACTACGCAGCACAAAAGAAAGGGAGATAAAAATCACATTACGCGACACGATTTTGACAAACTGTAAATTAGAGAGATTATAAACTCCCTCCGCTCCTCTTCACATACTCCTCGTACACCAGCTGCGCCGCCAACAGATCCACGACCGCCGACCCGACCGACTTAAACACCGTGACCTCCTCCTCGCTCCGCCGCCCCGCCCTCGCGCCCCCCGCCAGCTCCGGCAGCTCGCCGCCCCTCTCCACCGCCACCCCTCTCTCCGCCGCCCCCACCAGCTCTCCCGCCTCCACGAACGCCGCCGCGCAGTCCACGAACACCCTCCCGGCCCTCGCCAGCGCCGCGTCGTCGCACTCCCTCATCGTCTCCTTGAACGACCCCACCAGGTCCAGGTGCGCGCCGGCCTTCAGCTTCTCCCCCCGCACCAGCGGCTCCTCCGAGTTCGTCGCGCAGCTGACGACGTCTCCCAGCCCGACGATCTCATCCAAGACCTCGCCGCTCTCGAAGCGCACCGCCTTGAGGCCCTCGTCGTCGCTCATCCTGGCGGCCAGCGCCGCGGCCTTCTGCGGGCTCCGGTTCCAGATGATGACCCTCTCGATGCCGGGCCGGGCCGACAGGTGGGCCCTGATGAGATGCGGGGCGAGGGAGCCCGACCCGACCATGACGAGGACCTTGCTGTCGGCCCGCGAGAGGAGCTCGGAGGCGAGGCCGGAGACGCAGGCGGTGCGATACAGGGTCAGCACGGTGGCGTCCACGGTGGCGAGGGGCTGGCCGGTGAGGGAGCTGAAGAGGACGAAGACTGCGTGGACCCCCGGCAGGTTCAGCGCGGAGGAGTTGTCGGGGAAGTGGGTCACGAGCTTGACGCCGATGTAAGGGAGGGAAGGATGGGAGGACCAGGAGGGCATGAGGAGGAGGGAGGGGGAGCCGCCGCCGCCGCCGGCGGAGGGGAGGGGATGGGAGTGGCGGAGAGGGGTGTGGACGGAGGAGGAGAGGGCGGAGAGGGTGGAGTGGAAGTGGCGGATGAGGGATTGGTGGGAGAGGAGGGCGTGGATGGAGTCGGCGGTGATGAAGACTGGATTGGGGTTGGGGTTGGGGTTGGGATTGGAGGAAGCCATCGTTGATTTTCGGAAGATTGAATTGGTGCTTCGACGAGCGAGATGGGGAGCGATTTGCTGATGAAATCGGAAATTAAAAGGGAAGAAAACGACCAAGAGTTGGAAAATTATCTGGAAATGGTCGTATGACCAAGACTAAGAAGTCAACAAGTCCTAATTGCAATTTTTAAGATAACCATGAAATCAGGCCTTTCAGCCAGGCAAATAATTCATGCCTCCGATTCATCCTCTTTTCGTGTCAAATTTACGTTAAATCCAGGCACGACAATTGGCAATCGTCTCATTTTCTTGCAACATAAATACATTATTTTTGTTAAACGAGTTACATGACACGCTTAACATGTTCAAGAGACGATATTTTTTATATAAATGTGTCTAAATGTAACTAGAATAGTTGTGGTAATTCTTTTTAGTTGAAAAGATGAACTTCATTTCATTAAGATAATTCATTTGAGCGCACGAAATGGGCCTCTGAGCGCAAAAGTCCCGTAAGGCTTGAGAACCAACCAACTAAGAGGGAGAGTATTTTCGAATTTGGGCTTTAGCTACCTAGAATGCTAATTTATATTGCTCTTTTACACATTGGGCCAAACGTAGATGTCTAAAGTTTGATTAGGACGGACTTGCATTCGCCAGTAAGCACGTCTACCTCCCAGGATGCTTGATCTGTGCCCTTAAGACAACTAACTAGTGTTAATCTATCGGATTCCAAACACAAGTATTGACCTATTCATGCGTAAAGAAAGTGAAGTATCCCCAAAGTGGTTCCCCACCAATTCGGTTCTCAGGTTCCGATTTTACCTTAGAAACATTTTTACTCTTAGGTCGTAAGCTATATTTATATACTTGATTTTGCCTACAAATTTGTCTTTTTAAATTAATTTAGCAGACTATCGACAAAAGAAAATATTAAATTTGCAAAGAACACATCAGTCAAAAAGTCCTCGAGCCTCTCAGCATAGGAGAACACTTTTTCAGCGAGTCATCACCTTTGATTTTTCACCATTTCCAATTTCCTGCAAATCCTAAATTTAACAAGATTAGTGCAAAATTATATACATAGTTAAAACAAAAATGTAAAAATTTAACCTGGGAAAATTTATTCACATAATATTGGAATATTTTAAAAATATAATATATAGATTTTATTTTCCGTAACAGAGAATTACTTCTTTAAAAAATAAAGAATTACTATACCACTTCAATATAGTACGATATTTATTTTCCCTCAATGTAATAAATCCTAAAAATTGATGGGAGCCTCCACGCACGCACAAGAAGTAAGCCAATGCATAGAGAGAGATTTTATGATGAACATTATATGTAAATGTATCATGAATACTAATTTGGTTTTTCATTGTGATAAAAATATGATGAACATTATATGTAAATGTATCATGAATACCAATTTGGTTTTTCATTGTGATAAAAATTTGTTTGAGGTAAGTACCGATTTGAAATTTTTAATGTTATTATAAGAAAAACGCAATAGGAATCTATGTATTTATCTTGTGATATCAATCAATCAGTAGAACTTTAATGTCAATAGGCAAACTCAAAAAAAAGAAGCCTCTCCACATCTTGTATAGGAAAGTCAAATGGGTGGATCGGGTCGGGTTTGGGTCGGGTCGAAAATGATCCAACCCATATTGACCCATTTAATTCATTTTGACCTATTTTCATGTAAGAGAAATTTGATGACTCATACCCGACTCATCCCATAGTATCGAAACACATCAATATTTAACTCAATTTAGGCTAGTCCACTCCAACCCATTTAATTCACTTTAAGCTCTTCACATATATGTTACTTGAATAAAAACTTCACATCAAATTTAAAAAATAAATTAAACAATAAAAAATTAGTAAATAAAATAAAAAATGTGAAAAACTTTTAAATAAACATAAGAAAGCTTATTTCTTATGATTTTTTTTAAAAAGAATGTACTGCTAAAACACTTTAATGCATTAAAATTTAATGGACAATTTTTATAATTTTTTAAATCGAATTTTTAATTATTTTTAATTTTATAAAAAATAATTTTTGATTATTTTTAAAAATATAATTTTTAATTATTTTTTTTTTCTTTTTCTATTTTTTCCTCTTCTTTGGTCGATCGCTAGCCATGACAACGACCCTTGCCAAATTGATGAGGCTTGAGCCTCGTTTGGCCAATTGGCCGTTGCTATGCTAGCCATCGGTTAAGGAAGGAGGAAAAAGAAAAAAAAAAAAAAGAAAAATGAAAAAGGAAAAAAGAAAAAAGAAATGAAAAAAGAAATATAAAAAAAAATAATTCTAATTTTGATTTTTATAAGAAAACATTTTTATAAAGGGGAAAGAGAGAGTGTGAGGCTTGGGTTGGAATGGGTCTTTAAGTTTAATCAATTTAATACCCATTTAACTAGTCCTTTCAAAATATAAATGCTCCATTTATGATTTGAATGGATCATATATGGGTTTAAGACCCATTTTGACATCTCTAACTCTTGTATACCAAACAACGTAAAGTCGGGGTATTTTAATACTATAATAATATAAATGTTATTTGTTATTACACATCCTTCATTATAAAGTAAAGAACCATGCTACCACTTCAATATAGTATAGTTTTTTTTCCCTCAATGTAGAAAATCCTAAAAAATTGATGGGAGTCTCAATGCTTGCGTGACAATTGAGCTAATGCATTTCGAGGAAAGAGAGGTTTGACACTCTAGATGTTAAAAAAACCTGGGATATAGGGGAGATTTTGGACACCTTTCTAATTAACTGCAATTAACATTGTAATTAACATTATAATAGTTTGTTACTATAGATAGTCATCTTCGAAAGCCGATTCATGTACTCTTCATTATGTATATAGAAATATACAAAATCTCTTTAAATTTTCTTTTCCGCATTAATCTTATCTCTTGACACGAGATAAATCTCATGCTACATGGGGAAGGACAAGTCGTAGAAGAAACCTGATTCCATCCTTCTCGATCGTTTTAATGAACCGGTAACCTAAAACCTGACCAAGTCCATGCTACTCAAATAAAGTAGATAGTGGTTTCGGACGTAAAAGCGGTGCTTTTGAGGCAGGCGCCTCTGGGCCTGCCGTCATTCATCTCTAATGCCTAGCTGAGTCACTATCAATCTCAATCCATTTTAATACCATTTTTTCCACAGCTAAAGAAGGATTCGCCCCATTGTTTAGCACGGTCGCAGGGATGAAGTAAGGTGGTCTCTTCCGTCGTTAATTGGAACATCTCATGGGTTAAGATAGCCAGCTATCTATGTGCTGATGTATTATTAAAATAAGAGGTACAAAGTGCGATACCTGCTACACGATTGCTGCTATAGCCCCCTTCGGATTTGTTATGTTATTGGGTCCGAGTCTTGATTGTTCTGGCCATGCATGACAGATTGAAGATGCCTTAATTAAATGAGCTTTTCACGCTACTTTCATAGAACGGTACATGCAAAGTTTCATTATTCTTCGGAAGGTGAGTTCCCTGCGGAAGCAAAATCATCGGTTGAAGAGAAGATATTCCTAGTTTGACTATATGTATTGTATTCACATATATCATAGGTACTGGCACAGTTTCAGTTGTTGCACCTTCCCTGGAACAATTCATCTTCTTCAAGCTGGTAACTGAGGAACAAATGCTAGGATTAAGCAATGACCCATATTCTTTCTCTCCTTTTTTAAATCTTATTGTGATTGGTGTGGGTGATAATGGATGGTGACAGCTTCTCTCTCATTGAGAAAGAAGTAATGCTAGTGTTGCAGTTTCACTTATCAAGTCTCTGGCAGTTAGGACTGGGCATTTTGATCTTGCAGTGATGACGCACCAAAGTCGTTGTTATCATCCTCGCAATTTGGTCTCTGAAGTCATAAAAACATTCTTCTACAAGCCGAAAGCGACAATATTAATGGCTCCCAACTTTCACTTCATTCTTATCTGCAATAATAGTCATCTTCTCACAAGCTTTTCATTCCACTCTCCGAGGCCTAAAATGGCTGTCAATGACGTGCCATGCTGGGAGACAATGTTCTGGGTCCATCTAGTGGTATGCATTGCTCTCATGTGCGTCACCGGCCCATTGTCAGGCATCACTCTAGGACTCATGCCACTTAGCTTGGTCGATGTCGAGATTCTTGCGAAAGCCGGTCAGCCTCAGGATAGGAAAAATGCAGGTGGAACTTTGATCTTCTGCTCTCCTCCACTCTTTAACTAGCACTTGTCTTTTGAAGTGATTCGTCTTCACTGATCCCTTGTCGTCGCACGATAAATCCTTCTCTTGGTTTAGAATCAGCTTGTACTCCCATGTACACTTCTCATAGGCAACTCCGTGGCTATGGAGGTAAATAAAGAAGTTCTTTTGTTTGGTTTTGGTATGTATGGTTTGTCTCTATTTGGAAAGAGATTGGGAGTTCACTCGATGCAACTTTTAATGTAGGTATCTGGCGGTGACTCTGAAAAATTGTTCTCTCCTTCCCATGACAGATTATTCCGCATGCCGTTTGTTCTCGGTATGGACCAAGTGTTGGGGCGACATTGTCCTTTGTCGTCCGGTTGCTCGAAATAGTCGCCTTCCCTTTCGTTTACCCGATCAGTAGGGTAATGTGCTGAATCCTAGTCTCGAATTGAAAACGGCCAACGAACTCGTGTTCTGGTAATGTGCTTGCTCTATAAAGGACACTTGCCACTTCTACGGCGGGCAGAGCTGAAATGTTAGTAGATATGCACGGGAGTAAAGTGTCCCGTGTCTGCTTCAGTGTTTACAACAAACGAACTTGGAATGGCAGGATCGCAACTTGAAAAAAGATTCTAAGTTGATCATATTGTCATGTTCCTAAATGAAGAAGACAAGTGAATTTTTACAGAAAAAAACTCTTTCGAAATCAGAAAATGAGAAAAAATCACGATGCCGCACTTGGCAATCTCTTCGCTATCAATATTAGTATTAGAGTTACAAATTTCAGGGTTTCAGTTCCAGCATTACAGCTACAAAATATATTGCCCCAACATATAATAAGATTCTAAGGCATATATAATTACAATGGCAATTATTTATGCCGTTAAAAATAAAAGCTCTTTGCCTTGATACTACTGTTCTCTATCAAATTCCACAATTCCATCAATCTCTCACTTGGAAAATAATCTTCAAAACAACAATAGTCTGTCATAGTATTCACTAGTCTTTGTAACCCAAATTGCCCTAGGGCTGTAGCTCCTTTATCACTAACCATGAAAGTTAACTGAGGCAATGTATAACCTTAGTTTTTCAATGGTGACAACTTTTGTTAACATATCTATTGGATTCTGCATCTAGAATCTTCTTCAATGACAATGTCTCATCATCTATCAGTTGATTAATATGATGATACTTTAACTCAATGTGCTTTGTCATTGAATGAAATGTCGAATTCTTTACAAGACAACTATCAGCTTGATTTTTTTTAAATAGAACGCTGCTATCCTGCTTCTTGCCTACTCTTTTAGAAAATTTTTCAACCAAATCATTTTCCTACCAACTTCAAATCTTGTAACATACTTTAATTCAATAGTTGAGAGAGACGCACTTCTGAAGTTTAGACATCACTGATTGCAGTGCCACCTATGGTAAAAATATAATTTGAGGTGCTTTCCTATTGTTTGAGTCACCTTAAAGATCTACATCGACAAAGTCTTGTAAAGTTACATATCTACATCGACAAAGTCTTGTAAAGTTACATTCTTTTTTTTTTAATAAAATATAAATGATATACCTAAAGTGCCTCTCAAATATCTTAATGCTTTATTCCTGAATTAGTCATGTATCTGATCAAAACTTCCCCAAATCTAGGCGAGGCGCCTACAAGTCCTCGCTTGTAGTCAGCAAGAGTTGCTAGCCACTAGCTATGGCTTCGCAACCCTCGCCAGCCATCCTCCACCCTAGTTGGCCCTTTTCAGCAATGGTGGGTGGTAGTAGCAAGGGTGGCCCTGACTATTGTTTTATCCCTCTTTTTTTTTTTAAAGCTTATTTTTAAATTTTTTTTTTTGTTTTTAAAATCATATTTGGATAAAAACAACTTCATTTTAGTTACATTTTATTATTTAGCTACGTCATCATCATGTAAAAGAGAGAAGATATTAAAAAAAATCACGTTAGCATTTTTTTCTTAACTAAATTGGGCGAAATTAACAAAAGGACATGATTGCATCAATTTGACAAGTTTAAGGATCCAATTGTACTTTTATGACAAATTTTAGGAATTTTAGTGCACTTATCTCTTAATTATTTGCACGAAGTAGAGTGAAAAAACGCACATGAGCCTAGAATCCTAGATTCAATCGGACTACCAATGCTTAATATTAATGTGACATCCCGAATTTCCAATTCTATTTTCAATAAATTGAAATGGGCATTTCATCTGTGCATATAGTTCTTTTCCCTGAATTGATCACTCATGGGATAACTAGTCTACTAGGTGAAGCCGTTAAGAAATTCTAATGCATCGAACTTGAGAATTTGACCAGAAACGACCTTTCGACCGAGTTAATCTGCAAGGGTCATTACGGCACGCTTAAAAATTGATTAGAGACCGGAGATAGGTCGACTCGACGAGGCATGTGATCGAGCGTGGGTGATTCCACCGGATCGCACAATTCTTGTCGATCGGCACTAGACCGGCTTTTCGTCGTTTGGGTACCCTATGTCCGTGTTTGAAACCTTGAGATTATTCCGACAACCGAGAATCGCCAATGTGTCAAAGATGTACATTGTGGCTTGAATTGATCAACCACAGTCAAATGCACGAAAATTTCTAAAAGCTACCCGGTGGATCAATGCGCTAATATCGTGCCGTGAGTGAAATTAACTGTGAATTGAGATCGAATTCAAAAATTGGAAGTCCAGGTGTGTCACAAATCATTTTAGGAATATTGACTCATCTTCGAAAGATTTTTCATGCAAACCGAGTTTTTCAGCAAAATAATCAAATTATGGCTAATTTGGTTCGGAAAATTGGTAGGCCCGCTTTTGGTTGTACTTTTGAGATCTAAGAGGGTTCTATGGTGAAGTAAATATGTGAATTGAAGTGTGGTGACATTGAATTAATTTTATGGACTTCAATTTGGTTCAATTAGAGGAGAATTGAAGACTTTGAATTTTATGCCCCGCGAAAATGAAATTGAACCTATTGGATTAAGGTTGTGGGAGGTTGGAGTTAGTGGATTGTGACATCACAAGTGATGTCATGGTGTGGGGCAAGAGTGCCTAAGATCTTGACAAGTGGATGGTGGGGGATTGGCTCTTGGAAAGGTGGGATGTCACTTCCCCCTTGTCTCCATCATCTTCAACCTTGGTCTTCTTGGTTTTTGAGCTTGAGGAGGAGAGAGAGGGAGTTGCGACCGGACCAGCAGCCCTCCGCCCGACCGACCGCCCCTCCGCTCGCTCATCGCCGCCCGTCGCCGTCGCCGGCGTCCCCCGTTCGCGCGCGCCGCTCCGCCTTAGCCCGCCCAACCGACCAGCCTGCGCACCGCTCGGTCCAGCTCGTGCGACCTCGAGCCTCCTGCCCCTCCGTCCAGCCGCTTGTCGCCATCGCCGGAGCCCCTTCGTCGTCGTCGTCGCCGTCCGACTCCGCCCGAGCCGCCGCCGTCTCTCCCCGCCGTTCCTCCGCCTAAACCAAGACCGACCGGCCCCTCCGAGCTTGGATAGCACTGCAAGAAATGGGTATGGCAGCAGCTTCGTGGCCCATTTTGGCCGGCTTCCCGGCCCCGGAGTTTAGGTCCGCCTTCGGGAAAGTCAATCCCCTCGTCGCCCTCGTCGTTTTGGTCCGCTCGGCTTGCTAATCCGGTGAGTTTAGCTCACTAAACCTCGCTTAGAGGGTTAATTATGCTTAGGGAGGTTTAGTTTATGTTAAGTATTATTAGGTGGTTAGTTTAAATTATTTAAGAGTGGATTAGATTAAGGTGGTGTTTTAATTTAAAGTGTGTTTAATTAGGGTTAAAATGGTTTATTTTATGATAAGCCTTGATGTGACTTAAATGAATTTATTTTGATTTAAATAAATGTTTTGAAATTATTGGATTATTTAATAATATATTATATTACGAAAATTATTAAAATATTATTATTTAATTAATTTTCGGAATAAATTTAATTATTTAATAAATTCCGAAAATTTTGTCGGGACCTTAAATTCTCATAATTTCGCGCGATCGCTGCCGTGTATTCAGATTTTGAAATTGATGGTTGGGTATTACAATTGAGCGTGGATTGTGAAAAATATGGATATTATTATTTAATTAATTTTCGAAATAAATTTAATTATTTCTTAAATTTCGAAAATTATTTCGGGACCCTAAATTCTTAGAATTTCATGTTGATCGCTGCTGTGTATTCAGATTTTGAATCGATGAGTGGATATTGCAAATTGAGTGTCGGTTGTGAAAATGTGGATTTTATTCAGAAAAATCCCAAGTGTCGGGTTTGGCACCGAAATTGGATATTTAAGGTTTACTATTGCAATTGTAGTATTTGAGTGAAATGTAAATTGTCCGGAGGTCGGTTTTGAATTGTCGTGTCTTTGGTTGAAAGACTCGGTCGCAAGAGAGAGCTAAGCCAACCGGACTGTATTCCTTTTTTAATCGCCGTCAATATAGTGACGAGGCCTGGTTTGCAGTAGAGGCTAGGCCAACTGGACCTATGCTCCTTCGGGAATGCCGTCGACGTAGAGACGAAGCCGCGCTCCAAGGGGGGGAGGCGATGCCTGGCAATTAATGTCAGTGGATGGCTGAATTGTGAGTAGGCTATGCCATTGTGTGGCGGTGAATAATAATTGGAATGCGTGCTGAGTGTTTTTGTGGTTCCTATGGAAGTGTTGGCGTTCCAATTGTTTGAATTCTTATTATTTCCTGAGTTTGTGTGATACAAATTGTGCTAACCTGCAGGAAGGGATTGAGGCGAGGTAAGTCTTCGTGTGATGTGGCTAGGCCACCCGGGTGTATTTTCTTTCTAATAGGGTTTAGGGGGTTGAACTTGCTGAGACAATGTCTCACCCCGTTGTGGGCCAAAATTTCAGGTCCCTAGATGGTGGTCGTGGAGGACCCGAAGCCATGGAGTCTAGAAAGGTGAAAACTGAAGGATCGGTGAACGTGTCCTGCTAGTGGTCTTAGGATAGTTCCCCTTTTATCGAGCTGGTCTATTTTGTAATCAATCCAAAGATATTGTATTTAAATCGATGTGTTTATAAGCGAGTGTTTGGTATTGTGATTGATTGCCTCGCTTTTCTATCCCAAGTTAAATGTTGTCGGGTTTGTTTCCGCATGTGTAATAAAACAAATGGGTTGGCGATGTATCCCGAGATGTCGCATGTTTGATCGACCGCAGTGGGATGTGCACACGCTCGGGGTTCGAGGCGTGACAATTAAAGTATCTTTGTCAAGCGTCTCTTCAAGAATTATACTCACAAATTTCTCTTCCTCTTGATTTCAAGCTCGATATTGATTTTTCTTGTTTGGGTATCTACAATCTTGTCTCAAATGGCCATTCTTTTCGCAATTCTGGCAAATTATTTCACTATAAGGTCTCGATTTGCTTCGCCCTCTAGATTTTGATCTAACACAATATTGGTTTCACCCTCATTGATTGCTTCTACCATTGGCTTCGGTATTTAAAGAAACACCTGAAAATTCGCCAAAATCTCTTCTGTGAATATCCTTAGTAAGAATGAAATCTTGGATTTCTTGAAGCTTCAACTTTTTCTAACTAAATGAATTGCTCGCTGCGTTACATAATTAAAGATTTTACCTCGTCATCGAATTTGATTTTCACGGGACTCAACCAAGTTGCGATTGGGTTGAATTCGTTAATGTGATGTGTTACAGAAGCACTTTCGTCCTTCTTTAGATTGAAAAGACGATGCATTAAATATACCTCATTTGATATAGAAGTTTCCTCGGGCATGTTGGACAATGCCCTCATCAAAATCTGTCGTTGTCTTCTCATTGGCGATGTTGAAGGCAACAATTCGCACCAATGTGAGATGGAGCACACCTAGAGTTTTCTGATCTAACACTTCCCACTATGCTTGCTTCATCAAATATGATTCCTTTCTCTATAGAGGCTGATGCAAGTGCTTTTGACATAGCATATCCTTGATGTGCATCTTTCAGCAACCAAAGTCATTGCAATCAAATCCATCAATCTTCACCCTCCCTTCGTCCATATTCAGTGCTCCCACTATTTCCCTAAACTAGGCTTTGATACTAGTTGTTAAGATTGCAGATCTCAAAGTAGAATAAATAAAGAAGACAAACGAATTTTTGCATGGAAACCCTTTCGAAATTAGAAAAGTAACAAGTTTCAGGGTTTCAAACTTTAACGATGGAAATTACATATATATCATTAGCTCCAAACCTTAATATTAATTTTTTTTCTGTCATACTTCATATCTCCACTTTGGATATGACTTAAAAGACTGCTAAAGATGCCCAACGCCGATATCAAACTTAATTTGTCTCAACATAATTTCTAAACTCGACGAGTACAGCTCATATCAAGTTTGCATATCTTCTGGACGAAGGTGAAAAATGGATCAAGTGCCCGCCCGGAAGATGAAACCCCTTTCAAAGATGTTACTGTTAGGAAAATTGGGTTAATTTTAATTTTTGTTTTTTATATATGGTTCTTGAGTTTCTTTTTACCAAATTTCCTCTGCAAAGTAGTCTTTTGGAAGCTTGTGTTCTGGCTAGTAGGAAGAGGAGACGGCGGAGAGGGATGTGGACGGAGGAGGGCGTGTTAGGAGTCGGCGGTGATGAAGATCGGGTTGGGGTCGGAGGAAGCCATCGTTGATCTTTGGGAGATTGAATTGGTGCTTCCGCGAGTGAGATTGTGTGCGGTTTGTTGGTGAAATGGAAATTAAAAAGAAAAAACAACCAAGACTTGAAAATTAGGAAACTTAAATCGAATCTAGGAATTGCCATTTCAATTGAGGAGTAATTGAATCTAGGAAACTTATAAAAAAATGACATGATAAGAATCATAAAAAAAATGTAAATAAGATAAAACCTAGTGACAACTTATCAATTATCAATTCGAGATCTTTACTTGTAAATTAAAAACATTTAAAAAGAAATCAAAAGGGCTAGTTTGAATTAGGACGGTTAAATAGGTGAATCATGTCACATTTAGATCATGATCTGATCCAAATCGACCTATTAATAATCGCATTTTTTTTTCATCTCTTAAAAAAATCGATTATTGTTCCACCCAAATTGATTGATTGAAAAAATGACATTCCTTTACCCAACTTAATCCAATAAAATGATTCAATACAAATCGACCCAATTTGAAATATTTTGAAAGATACCAGTAGACATTCCAATAAAATAAAGAAGATTTTTTCGCCTCTTTATATGGCATATTCAGAGGTACTAACTCTGGCGGGCTTGATACTGAAATCCATTTAACTGTACATTCCTTAGAAAGTTGACCAAAATCACCCGACGTAAGTACTATATAAACTATACTAAGATTAATTACCTCTAAAACTAAAAAACAAAAGCCCTGTTGCTATCTCACCGACTCCCATTAAATAAAAAACAAAGTAGTACACATGACGTGTTCAACAAAAATCCAAGTTATAGGATTCGAAGTTGATTCCACGTGTGCATGCGTGTTGTAAATTGACGTTGTAGCCTTCCTTTTAACCTATCACGGCCTGTGCCATCACTTTTTATACGCTGGTGTCTCATTCTTCGCGTATCATGGTTTCATCTCGATTTATCAAATCCGATTTTCTGAAGTTCGAAGAGAGTTGCATTGGCATACCCTCCGTTTATTTCATCAAAAATTAATAAATTCAAAAACGTTTTTTGTTCTGAAATAATTATTTATCTCATATAAAAATAAATGAATAAAAAATATTTCATCATTCATAAAAATATTTATATATATATTATTATCGACAATGAAAATAATGCTTCTAATTGTTTCAATATAAATGATTATTTATACGAATTCTTTTGTCGAATCATTCATTTTTAGCAAAATAAACATAGCCCATTATTTAAGTCGAATACCCTTAAATGCATGTCTTTTAGTGGATGTTATTAATGGCCCTGCAAAAATAATCGGCTAGTTTTAGCCCCATAAAATGGGCAAAAAATAAAAAAAACAAACCAACGCAATAGGAATCTTAACAAATGAGAATCACAAAAATCCTAGTGAAATTGGATCGATGATCAATTTGAGATTTTTGCTTGTAAATTAAAAATTTATAAAAAAATCGAAAGGAATAGTTCGAATATTCTGCGAGATACCGGCAACACCAAAATAAAATAATAAGCATTGTTTTCACGTCCTCGTTGTGGCATAATCGATGTATTTACTCTGGCACTCTTGATATTGAAATCCATTCACCTGACGCTACGACTATGACTGTACTAAGATAATTTACATGTAAAATCAACAAAATAAAACAATATTGCTATCTCACTGACTCCATAAAATAGAATATATATATAAAGTAACGTGTTCAAGAAAATCCCAAGTATCAGGTCAATATCCATTAATTTAACATGGGCATGAGTTTCGTATATCAACGTTAGACATAGACTCCTTAACATATATCAATTTGTGTCGTCCTTTTACATGCATGTGTCTCAAGCTCCGCATGCCGACGTTCCTCTTTACTTAATTGGATCTTTTTTTCTGAAGTTGACATTAATCATAAAAAATTGTAATGAGTTTATTTAATTTGTCGATTTGATATTAAATTCGTGGAGGACACATAACTCGCAAAATCCTAGAGCCGTATATCTTGTGATATTAATCAATCGATAGAAGTTTGATAACAATGGGCAAGCTCGAAAAATAGAAGCCTCTCCAATAAGTAAGCCTTATAAAACAAACAACATAAAGTCCAGATACTTTAGTTTTACAATAATATAAGTGTTATTTGTTATTGCGCTTACTTACTTTGTTATAAATTAAAGAATCAATATATCACTTTGACATAATATGATATCTTAAATCCTAAAAATTGATGGCAGTCTCAATGCATCCACGACAAGTAACCTAATGCATTTCAAGGATACAGTGGTTTGGCATTCTCAACGTTACAAATATTTAGAATATTTAGGAGATTCTGGATATCTTCCCGATTGCTTGTAATTGATATTATAATATCCTATTACTTTAGATGGCCATCCTGAAAAGCCGATTCACATACTCTTCATTGCTACATAGAAATAAACTAAGAACTTCATCGAATTTCCTTTTCCATGTCAATTCTTTATCTGTCAACATGAAATGAATTGAGTGCTAATATGGGAAGGACGAGCAGGTTATTTTATTGGAAGAAACCTGAATCCGTCCTTCTCAATCGTTCTAAAACTCGGTCCTACCTAATCTTACCTAAATTAAAACTCAATCAATCAGTGCTCTACTCAAGAAATCAGATAGTGACTGGGGACGTAAAAGCGGTGCTTTTTAGGCAGGCACTTACTGAGTCCTATATCGTCATTCATCTCTAATACCTAATAAAATCGCTTTCAGTAATCATATTCAATTATGGTTCTTTTTTTAATAAGAGAAATCCATTTAGCACCCTTTTATTGTTTTTTCCACAGCTCAACAAAGATCTGCCCAATTGCTCAGCATGATCACAGGAATGAAGTGAGGTGGTCTATTCTATCCTTAAATGGAGTATCTCATGGGTTAAGATAGCCAGCTACTTATGTGCTGATGTATTAATAAAATAAGAGGTTCAAAGCGGCTGTACCTGCTACACGATCGTTGCTGTAGCTGACTTCGGATTGAATATGTTATTGGGTCCGAGCCTGAACGCTCTGCGCATGCATGACAGATTGGCGGTGCATTAGTTAAGCGGAATTATTCACGGTATTTTACTGAGATGGGACATGCAGAGTTTCATGGTTCTTTGGAGGGTCAATTCCTTGTGGAAGCAAAATCATCGGTTGAAGAGTAGAGATTCCTAGTTTGACAATATGCATATTGTATTCCCACATATGTACTGCCTCGGTTTCAGTTGTTGCACCTTCCCTGGAACAATTCGTCTTCTTAATGCTGATAATCGATGAACAAGTACTCGGATTCAGCATTGATTCTTTCTCCATCTTCTTTCTTGAAATTTCACCTTTTCTTTTTCTAATGTTATTGTGATTGGTGCGGGTCATTACGGATGATGACAGCTTCTTTCTCATTTCGCTTTTGCTCGTGGAGAAAAAGGTGATGCTAGTGTTTCAGTTTCGGTTATCAAGCTTTCGGCAGCTTGGGCCGGGCATTTTTTCGTAATGACGCACCAAAGTCGGTATCATTTGTCATTATCCTCGCAAGGTTTCGTCTCAGAAGCCATAACGACTTCACATATAAACCGAAAGCTGCAATATCAATAGCCCTCAACTTTCACTGCATTTTTATCGGCAACAGTGGTCATCTTCTCAGAAGCTTTTCATTCCACTCCGTAAGACCTAACATGGCTGCTAATGATGTGCCATGCTGCGAGTCAATGTTTTGGGTCTATCTAGTGGTGTGCATTGCTCTTGTGTGCTTCGCCGGCCTCATGTCAGGCCTCACTCTTGGACTCATGTCGCTTAGCTTGGTCGATCTCGAGATTCTTGCGAAAGCCGGTCGGCCTCAGGATAGGAAAAATGCGGGTGGGACTTTAATCTTCCGTTCTTTTCCGCTCTTTAAGTAGCATTTGTCTTTTGAAGTAATTAATCTTCATCGGTCTCTTGTGGTTGCAGAAAAAATCCTTCCCTTAGTTAAGAATCAGCATTTACTCCTATGCACACTCCTCATATGCAACTCCATAGCTATGGAGGTAAATAAATACGTTCCTTCGTTTGGTTTTCTATGTATGGTTTGTCTCTATCTGATATCTGATTCTTGATGATTTTTTTTCCAAAGGCTTTGCCGATCTTCCTTGATGCGCTCCTTCCAGCGTGGGCCTCTATAGTGATCTCGGTCACACTCATACTTGCTTTCGGTGAGGTAAGAGAATTAGGGTTCACTTGCTGCGACTTTTTATGTAGGCATATGACGAGTGACTCTGAATTAGTGTTCTCTCCTTTCCACGGCAGATTATTCCACAAGCTGTTTGTTCTCGATATGGGCTAAGTGTTGGAGCGAAATTGTCTTTTGTTGTCCGGTTGCTTCTAATAGCCGCTTTCCCTTTAGCTTACCCGATCAGTAAGGTAAAGCACTGAATCCTAGTCTCGAACTGATAACAAGCAACAAACTTGAGTTCTGGCAATATACACGAAACTGCATTGTAGTCCCAATGGCATTGTGGATTTCATGTTAGGCACTGGATTATTTGCTCGGTAAAGGACACTCGGCACTTCTAAGGCGGGCAGAGCTGAAAATGTTTGTTGATATGCACGGGAATAAGGTAAGTCCCTTGTCTGCTTCTGTATTCACGACAAATGAACTTGGAATGGCAGGATCAGAACTTCAAGAAAGAGATATAAAATCGATCATATTGTCATGTAAATTGTCTAGGCTGGGAAAGGCGGAGAATTGACGCATGATGAAACAACCATCATTGCTGGAGCTTTGGATATGACTCAGAAGACTGCTAAAGATGCCATGACGCCGATATCAGACGTATATTGTCTCGACATAAACTCTAGACTTGACGAGTACAGCTCCACTCATGTCTGCATTTTGTTTAATATGAATTCTTTTCATTGCTTATAGTATAATTTCAAGTATGGTTTTTTAGCAAAACATTGGAGCTGATAATTAGGAAGGGGCATAGCCGTGTACCCATTTACTCGGGGAGCCCAACAAACATAATCGGCCTAATTTTGGTAAGGCAAACTCTCTCTAGGATTTGGGTGTCAGTTCATTTATCCTGTAATTATGGCCGTTCTCTTCTGGATGCAGGTGAAAAACTTGATCAAGTGCAACCCAGAAGATGAAACCCCTGTCAAAGATGTCACCATTAGGAAAATTCCTAGGTACATATGATTTTGGGTAAACTTGTTTTTGATGATTCTGAGTTTCTTTCCCAACTTTTCCACTGCAAAGTAGTCTTTTAGCAGCTTAAGTGTCCGGACAATCAGAAGAGTGCATATTCATACGAATTTTTTATAATCTTTAACAGGGTTCAGGATTGTTTGCCTCTATATGATATATTAAACCAATTCCAAAAGGGTCATAGCCACATGGCTGTGGTTGTAAAATGCAGAAAGGGCTTAAATGACATTGGAGAAAATGCAAAACCTACCACAATCACTATAAATGTGGATTCAGATTCAAAACAAAAAGGTAACATCAGAGGTAAGAGCAATTGTCTTCTCTGATCGATTTAAGGTGATGACAGAAGCTGGGAACTTTTTGCGAACCTTTCACAGGCTCTGCTCATCAATTCGGGCAGAAAGAGCAACTTATCATGTTAAGTAACTCGCCTGCTGTGTACTCCACAGATAATGAAACCCAAAGCCCATATCAGAAGAGTATGACTGAGCTGCACAAAAAATCTTATCCCCAGTCAAAGAAGCTGAAGCAAGGAGAGGACAATATCTTAAAAGAAGATTGGGAATCTATCCTGAGTATGGAGGATGAAGTCGTCGGCATCATCACATTGGAGGATGTCATTGAGGAACTTTTACAGGTCAGATACATAGTATAGTGCTTGTCACTTGTAAGTCTGTAAATTCTTCTTTCTCTACATCTACCGGCATAAGCATATAAATTGGGGATGACCTCTTGGATTAAGTAAGTGATCCGGCGTAATCTTGTTTAGGTTAGACAAATGGTATCTGACATTGATAATGGCATATGCAATTGTCTTTCACCATATGAATGTAAAAGTAGCCTGTAAATTTTATAGCGCTTCTCTTTGCATCATTAGAGACTTCCGATCTATTTTTCAGGCATATTGTCAATTTGCTTGTTCAATCCATTTGATGCCACTTCTTATGTTTATGTCTTTAGAAATCAGTACGTGTGAAAGATAAGTCTACTGATGCGTTCATGTGTATGTTTAACTATTAATCTGTTGATGCAGGAAGAAATACTGGACGAGACAGATGAGTACGTCGATGTTCATAACAAGTAAGAAGCTGGTTAGTTGAGAGTTGCATTAATATGTGCTCTTTTCTCCTTTAGCTAATCTTGTCCGCTACTGCCCTGTTTTAGAATTAGTATCTGCATGGTACCTTCAAGAACATCATTATCTCGATCGCCCGGAGCAGCATCGGCATCCCAGATAAACTGGCGGACGCCAATCATGTCTCCAGTTTCCTCATATCACCCTACGCCGGTTTCCTCATGCAATCATACTCCTATTTTGCGTTCGCCAATTGCTGCATGGAGTCAGTCGCCTTTCATAAGGCCAACATTGTGCAATTCCCCTGGAGATCCCATTCCAAAAACTCCATCGAGACATTCAGGCCTCTTTCCCACTTCACCATCCCAGGCAAGACTCCTCTCTTGAATATGATCCTGGTAAATGTCCAACATCAATTACCCGAAAGATTTGACAATTAGTAGGTCTCAAACATCTTAATTTGCTAAATCTTTTTAGTTCCAACAGCAGTGTGGCGCTTTTGCCAGATATCTCGAAGATCTTGCTAGTTGCTGAGTTAGTTAAATTCATCAACACTAGATTTCGATTTATACTAAAAATAAAGATGCAGCATTGTTTAAAGCTCCAAAATGAACCATTTATTGCATAGTTCACTCACTATCTAGTCTGGTTTCAATCTTAGTATAGACAAATACAGTAATGGCATGCATCATCTTTCTTTTCTCTGTCGGAATCGATACATCCACGATTTGGCATTGACGCATGTCCTCTTTCTTGGTTGTGTTGCAGGGTTCAAAAAAATACGAGAAACTAAAGAAATCAAGCGTCCCATGAGTTGATTCCCAATTACATCCTGTATTGTTGATCCATGAAAAGGAAGGAACACAGCATGTGAAGCAAAACAAACGACGCTCCGATTTTCTTGTATGCAAAAAGCAACTAGAAGAACGCTGTATCATAAGGCAATGCGGGACTTCTTTTTTCCATATGCTAGATTTTGCTAGCTCAGGGATGGCAGTCTTGAATATACAAAACCAGTAGAGATTGCCATACACATTTCTATGAGGCAATCCGAACATGTTTAAAGCCAATGGACAGAACTATGTGAACTTTTCTTTCATTCCTTGCACAAACTTTGGTGCAGAATAGTACAACCGTGACTTCCTACTCAATGCGGAGTAAAGAGACCATTTCGTGGGAAATGCCATGCATATGCAAGAAACGAGTAGGTCAATAATTGATCAAGAAGCTGTAGCCTCAAAACAGTGCTCTGTATTTCTTCCACCATGTTTGAGTCCATCATTCCGCACTCACTGTTCGAACGGAGCACGTTTTGGGACGAACAAAATAGCCTTGAATTCAAGCTGCCCCTCGACAGAGAAGTGCTTCACGGCAAGATGGTCTTCCCAATCATTGGTCAAGCTCTTGTAGAAGGAAGCATACTCCTCCTTGGTGATCTCCTCTGGCTTTCGCAACCAGATGGGCTTCTGTTTGTTGATGAGCTGCCACTCATGAGAAACCTCCTTAATCTTCTTCTTCTTCTTGGACTTCTTTTCTTCCTTCTCCTCATCCACCTCCTCCACGTCTCCTTCCTTTTCCTTCTTGGGCTTATCGTCCTCATCATCACTGATCTCTTTTTCAGTAGTCTTCTCAGTCCATAGATAGATGGGGTAGCTAATGAACTCGGAGTGCTTCTTCACAAGGTCCTTAATCCTTCTTTCTTCCAGGTACTCCAGCTGAGGAAAACAGAGACGTGACGCTGTTAGCACCATGTATCATCCAAAACCATAGCAAATTTTCTGTACCAATTCATAAAAGCAATCGCAAATGAACTCACCTGGTCCTCCTTAAGGAAGAGGGTGATCTTGGTCCCTCTGCCGAGTTGCTCCCCACTCACATCTCTCGTGACGGTGAAGGAACCATCGGCCTGGGACTCCCAAATGTACTGCTCATCATCATTGTGCTTAGTAGTCACAATGACTTTCTCAGCCACCAAGTAGGAAGAGTAGAAACCGACACCAAATTGACCGATCATGCTCACATCACTTCCTGCCTGCAATGCCTCCATGAATTCTTTGGTTCCCGACCTCGCAATCGTACCCAAATTGTTCACAAGATCTGTCCAGTTGGTCTCAGACGTTAATATCTACCAACAGTTAATGAACTCAGCGTAACAAATACTGCTATCGCATAGGAACATAGCCAAAAGACGTGAGCAAGAAAATTGATCGATCTCTGTCAGCCAATTACACTACCTGCTTTAGTCATGCCAACGCCGCTGTCAATGATCGAAAGGGTCTTGTTGGCCTTGTCCGGCACCAGCCTAATGAACAGCTCGGGCTGCGCATCGAGCTTGCTCTTGTCCATGAGGCTCTCGTATCTAATCTTATCCAAGGCCTAAAGCACACACAAACCGATCACAGATCAGAATCAATACATCACCTTCGGCATCACGACATCGCATTTCGATCACGATTATTTCTCAACAATGACGCTCTTAAGTCTTCACCAGGCATCGAACATCTAATCCAAGCAAACACAAATCTCTCTTATCTTTAAGGATTTTTGGAATAGAAATTGAGAGTTTCTGATTCCTTCTTCGAATCTACTTTTAAAATAAAAGTATGTTCTAGAAATAAAAAAATCAAATTGCATTATCAAACGAATTGCTCCAAACTTATTTCGGATAACAGAAAAATAGAAAAATAAAGAAAAATAGAGAACACTTGCAGCGCCATTACTAACGCCTAACAAACAAAGACAGACATTGAACAACGCAAGCAAGCTAGTACTTCAGAGCGAGATGGAGGAGACGTACATCGGAGGAGTTGCTGATGAGCTCGCGGAGGAAGATCTCCTTGTTGCTGTAGAAGGTGTTGATGATGAGGCTCAGGAGCTGGTTTATCTCCGCCTGGAACGCGAACGTCTCCGCTTCCGCCATTTCGCCGACGCACGGAGAGTCGACTCGGAGCGAGTTGAGAATTGCTATCGATCGCCTTCGCCTACGCGACTGCGGAGAGGCATTTATAGAATCGGACGTGGTTCTGGATTCTTCCCTCCGCGGGCCGTGGAAACGACGTCGGAGGATATCGTCGTCGTCCTCCCTCTTTCGTCCGTTGAGGAGGTCGGGCCTTCCGGTTTTTTTTTTGAATTCGAGAACGTTCGCCCCAACTGACGCCTGTCTCGAACGTTCTCCGCGCGCGCGCGGATCTTCCTCTGTCGGGGGTGGGACCCCACCCACCCCCGGCCACGCGAATCGAAATCTTCTTTCCCGCGATATTTTGTGTGACCCAGCCCGGCCCCGCTCGGAAGCATGTGGGATTATGGGCCGATTAGCCCGACAGATTCCAGAGGCCCAATTAAGGAACGGATGAAAGAGTAGAACAATACGACGGGGTGAAAATTGCAAGTCAAGAGAATGTCGTACAAATATCAATTTCATGTTAATTTTTTTTTTTATAAATTTGATCGAGTTAGCTTTAAATCTTTTGATAATTTATCAATATAGTCTTTTCAGCTAATTCTGGCCGACAATTTCTAAGGAAGACGCTAGCCATTCTATACTATCGATATTTGACATTGACAATTTTTTTTTGTTCTTTTTTACTTTTCTGATTTTATAATAATTTTTTTCAAAATTTTCCCATTCTTTTTTTTTTTAAAATTTTCCTTTCTATTCCTTCTTCCTTCGCCAATTGGCCACAAGTGAGAGTTGGTAAGGACAAGTCTCGCCTGAGATAGTCGAGGTCAACCTCTCGCCGGAGAGGAAAGAAAAAAAGAAAAAAGAAAAAATATTAAAAATTCAGAAAATCAAAAAACTTAAAAAAAATTATTCATGTCAGTGCCGACTATATTATATAAGACGGCCCACATCCACGATTTTCTGCCAAAATCAATCGGGAGGATTAAATTCGCAAATCATCAAAAAATTCATCACTAAATTAGGCAAAATCAAAAAGTGAAGGATCGTATCGGTATCCATACGGTAGGTCCGACTCTTTTTGTTAATTATCTCATTCAAAGAGTCAAGACATCGAGGAGACTCGTTGACAAAACAATTTGAGCCGTAACGATTGTCCTCCAGTGTACGCGGGCCGAGATTTCTTGGCCCAAAGCGCGGGGTCGTTTGACTTGGATCGGATGACCGGGACACTCCACTCCCCTCCACTGCTCTCCTTGTTTGTGAGCATCGATAGGGACGCTGAAAAAGTAGACGGTCGTGGAGCCCAAAACGAGCACAAAAAGGGCCGGTCCCGTCCGCGTAGGCAACACCACCGACCCGGCCAAAAGGTCACTAGAGATGTTGGGTGGGGATACGTGTCTGCGTTCAGGAGCGACCAAAATTTGGATACTTCGAATTGGAAAAAATAAGCCATCGAAATTTTTTCTTAGGAAGGAGGGTTCGAATCACTTCTCTTTAAGGAAAATTGAGTTGAAAATGATTTAATTTTAAGTGTAGGTTTCAATTGTCATATCTCATAAAAGTAAGGCAAAAATCTGATGGCAAGACTTACGGTGGGAGTAAAGTAAAATCAATCTAAAATAGAATAAAAAAGGGAAAAAATAGCTTTTGTTTTTGTTTTTCAACGAATGGGAATGAAGGGACCCGAAAGGGGCAACGCGATTCGTTGTCCGCTTCCCACACGAAATCCTCGGGCTGCCCAGCAGCCTCACGCTCTCCGCTCCGTGCCTGACATGTGTCGTTGTCTCCCGTCCACACATCGGACCCCCAACGCCCATTTGCCCCTCCTCCTCTTCGTACCGAATTCACGAACCTGCCAGCCCCTTCTTCTCCTCCTTTTGTCTTTTTTCCCTCTGATCTGTCGATTTCTCTCCATCTCCTGCGATTTTGATGCCCTAATCTTTATTTTTTGCAAAGGCAAATCTTTTACCCCTCTTTTCGTATTTGTACGATCAAATTATCCAATCATTAGGAGTGTGGACGTTGATAAATTAACAATTTGATGTCCTTAGGGATTGGAAATCAACGAATGAGATGAAAGCGAGAGAGTATTATTTTTTCTTAAATAAGCGTACAAACACATGTCGGCATGTGTGGCCGATGGTCTGTTTTAGGATCTTAGAAAAACCTTATCGATGCCTCACCAACTCATCAAGAGAGTTGCGTCACTCTCTTTAGTTGGGTTGTAATTCTTGAATTTCGGGCGAAGTAGCTCTGATTCGGGCCAGACATTCTGTATTAGATTAGAAATCCCTACGGGGGGTAGTCATCGTTTTTACTAATGAAAGAAAATGGCCGATTGACCCCGCTATTGGTGGCATTTCGGTGATACAGGACATAGAGAGAGACATTTGTCTACCGTCCCATTTCTTGATAGCTCGGAAAGCATTGTTTTTTAAATACCAAAAAGGTGTTTGCTCAGGAAAGATTTGTGGACTCGGTGCATTTAAGGGCGACTCCAATTCCCACTCTCTTCCCGAGTCGAGTCCACCACTGCACTGGCCCTCCCCCCTTCTCTCTCCGTCTCAATTCAACGCACACAAAGCTCGAAGATCGGAGTCCTGGCACCTCCCATGGCGGCAGGCCTGTCCGCCGCCGCCGCCGCCGCCGCGTTCCCCAAGCCCATCAAATTCATCCGGAGCTCCGCCCTCCTCCTCCCCCAGCCCACCTGCCTCTCTCTCTCTTCCCGTCCCTTCGCCCCTTCTCTCTCCAGGACCTGCACGGGCTTCCATGCTCCCAGAAGGAAGACGCTGCTCACGGCATGCTTCGTTCTGGAGGACCTGAAGCAGGGCCCCTCCCCCGTCGAAACCGAAACCGAAGCCGAGACCGCCTCGCGAGAAGACGGCCCCGGGGCCGCCGCCGCCGTGGAGCCCGAACAGATCTCGGCCTCGCGCGCCGCCGAGAGGCTGGCGCGGAAGAGGTCCGAGCGGTTCACCTACCTCGTCGCCGCCGTGATGTCCAGCTTCGGGATTACGTCCATGGCCGTCATGGCCGTTTACTACAGATTCGCGTGGCAAATGGAGGTAATAACCGAGAATCTGGTCCTTTTTCCCCTTTTCCAGAGAAATCGATTCTAATGCAAAAGCATGGCCTTTTCTTCCCGCTTTAAATTTCGCAGGGAGGACAGGTGCCTATGTCTGAGATGTTCGGTACATTCTTTCTCTCCGTGGGCGCCGCTGTAAGTTTCATCTTCAATTTTGGAAAAGAAGAATTGAAATTTTGCTTCTGGGTTCATAAACGATGAAGATGAAATAAAAAAAAAAAAAAAAGAAGAGAAATTGGGATTCTCGATTTTTACGTTATCAGCACGGGAAATCGAGAATTGAGCTTCTCGCATTCTGGCTTTCAGGTGGGCATGGAGTTCTGGGCAAGATGGGCTCACAGAGCTCTCTGGCATGCTTCTCTCTGGCACATGCACGAGGTCCGTCCTCTAAAATTTCAATCAAACTCGAAGACTTCAAAAATGGAGAAATTCTTCTGAATACGCTCTGCCTCTGTCTCTGTCTCTGTCTCTCCCCTTGGCCGTAAGAAACTGATCCTTGTCTCGATGGTGTGTTTCGATTTGAATGCAGTCGCACCATCGGCCGAGAGACGGGCCGTTCGAGCTGAACGACGTTTTCGCCATCATCAACGCCGTCCCTGCCATCGCCCTCCTCTCCTACGGCTTCTTCCACAAGGGCCTCGTCCCCGGTCTCTGCTTCGGCGCCGTAAGTGCCGGAATCTCGCTTCCTTCCGCGGTTTAATTATTGCTTAATCAACCGTCGCTGTCGTCAGCTTGGGATTTTTTAATGCTTTCTTCTGCCTACCACTGCGTCTGCTTTTTTTCACTGACGTGTCTCGAACCCGCTGACTTCGATCGACCGAAAATCAGGGCCTCGGGATCACGGTGTTCGGGATGGCGTACATGTTCGTCCACGATGGTCTCGTCCACAGGAGATTCCCCGTGGGCCCCATCGCCGACGTGCCCTACTTCCGGAGGGTCGCTGCAGCCCACCAGGTAAGACACAGACACCATGTGGGATATCGGCGCTGCCGCCAATCGGAGCGCTCCACGTAGCCGTTTTTAGGGATTTGTCTATCGTTTTCCTCGAGTGATCCGACGGCGGAGATCTCGTTCTGAGCATCGTGTTTTTTCTGATGTCTTCCAGCTCCACCACTCGGACAAATTTAATGGAGTACCATATGGGCTGTTCCTCGGGCCTAAGGTGGGCCACCGTCTCTATGTATTTTTTTTTTTGTTTGCGTGGCAATTATTGGTTTTTTTTCGTTTGACCGGCCCGTTATTGATTCCGTTGACCGATTCTGTATTGAGTTTTTTGGTGATGGTGTGAATTTGAAACGTGCAGGAACTTGAGGAAGTTGGAGGGCTTGAAGAGCTGGAGAAGGAGATCAGCAGGAGAACCAAATCGTACAAGGGCTCGCAGTCGTAGTCGCGACCCCGTTTCTGTGATTTTAGAATTTTGTCGGTGTAAAAAAAGATGGAGAATTGTGGTAAATGATTATGAAAGGAAAAAAAAAAGGCATTTTTGAGACGAACGTTTTCATGTAATTTCATACGAGGAGATTGAATAGGATCGAGAGTTTATTGACCATCGTGTTCGGTCTTCATCTTTCCATTGCGCACTGTTGATCTTTCTGTAAGAGAGCTGGCAATTAATGTACGGTAAAAAGCATGGAACATTTTTGTCTTAAAATGTGACAGTTATATAAACAGCGCGACTAAGAAGCGTGAGAAATCTGTCTTTATGCTGTCCTTAGGTAATATTGATATTGACTATTGCCGCTCATGGTGAATCGCAATATAGCAAAAGACATGTCCAAAAAATAAGCACGCTTGCATCGGTGTCTAGGAAAATCTAAAACTTATTGTATTGGTGCTAATTTAATCTTAAGTCTTTCAACGATGCCAATTTTGATGTCAATTCAATCATCTGGCTAATTTTGTCTAGATTTTGCTCGTGCTAGGCTGGCAAGGCTCGGCCCTTGCTAGATCCAGCCCTCATTAGAGGCTGCCAGGCCTCGACCTCGCCAGCCCAGCGTGAGGCCCCTTGCCTCTGCCAGCTAGAGGAAAAAGGCGGCTGAGGAAAAAAAAGAAAAAAAATTCAGAAGAATATAAAAATATTATTAAAAATTGTCAATGTCAGTGTTAATGTAATGTGCGACGTAAAGCAACCAAAGATCTATATCGGAATATCCAGCCAAAATTAGTTGGAAGAACAGAATTGACACTAGGTCAAAAGGTTTAGCATTAAATTAACACATTTAAAAATTCATAATTAAATTGACATAAATGCTATAGGTTTAAGACTTCTTTAACACTTTTCTCATCTTCCCTTTAAGAGTTGGATTCAGGGCAGCGTGGTTGTATGTTTTCTTAGGGCCTCTTTGTTAAAATCTATTTTTGTTCCCTGGAATAACTATTTCTGTTCTTTTGTTCCGAGGAACGAAAAAAGAATAAAAACATGTTTGGTAAAACTTTTGCTCCCAGGAACAATTTCTAAAATCAATTTTGGCCGATCGCTAGCCTTGGCCATGGTCAACGCTAGTGACCGGCCAGACAAGGCCCGGCGACCTTGCCGGAGCGTCGCCAGCCCCCGGAGACGCCGAGCCATGACAAGGCTCGTTGGCCACCGCCGTGGCCGGCGACCAGCCAAAGAGAAAAAGAAAAATGAAAAAATAATAAAAAATAATAAAATAATTTAAAAAATTAAAAGAAAAAAAAAATTTAAGAATCCTACCAAACATTATTTCTATGCCAAGAATAGAAATTTAGGGAAGTTACCAAACACGTTTTTTTACTCAGAAATTGTTCCCAATAACAGAATCAGAAAAAATCATTTCTCATCAAAAATTATTCCCAGGAACAAAATGGTTACCAAACGCGCCCTTAAAATCACTCTCATGCTTATTTTGATAAGAAGGGAGTATTGCATTTGGTATGGGAAAGTTGAGAATTGTGCTGACTATAATATTCACTTCATTATCAAACATGGAGTACATGTGTCTATTTATAAGTTTTACATTATGACTATTTAAAATAGCAAAATTTCAAATACAATTAATCGGGGCCAATCAACAAAAATATATAGAATCTCTCAAAATATCTTTGAGATCTCTTCTCAAACTCTAGGTAATTTGAAAGATGTTAACTTGAGTTTAGAGAAAAGTCACAAATGCCTAGGTGGAGGTGTCTTGGTGAAGACATTAGTAGTTCGTTCAACGGGTGAAGTAAAGACAAGTTGGAAAGTGCCACAAAAAACACGATTTTGAATAAAATGACAGTCTATTTTAATATGCTTGGCGTGTTTGTGCAAAAAGTCATCATGTGCTATTTGAATAATACTTTGGTTGTTGCAACAAATGACTATTTTGCTAAAATGATGCACTCTCATGTCTTTTAGTGGCCAGCACAACAACAAAAGCTTATTAAAAGAGGTGTTCCACTCTCCAGCCAATCCCAATGGTCTATCCAGTACATGGATTCTGCACATGACAACCATGTGAAGAGAAATGAACATCAAAACCAGGGAAAAGTACCAAAAAAATCATAAACCTATTGCATTGGTACCAATTCAGTCATAAACTTTTCAATTGGACCAATTTAGTCCTAAACCTTTTAATATTGGTACCAATTCAATCCATCCGGTCAATTTTGGCTGGCCGGCGCAAACGTGGACGTCGGCCGGTGGCCGAACGCTGATGTGGCAATTTTTATGATTTTTAATGATTTTTCCGAATTTTTTTATTAATTTTTTTTTCTTTTCCGACGGTGGCCGGAGGGTCGAGGCCCTCGCCCGGCCTCTCCCGGGCCGCCGGCAGGCGACTTCGCCCTGGCCTTGCCAGGCGAAGGTAGCCTCACCCGCGACTGGCGAGGCCATGGCGGCCATCGCCAAGGCGGAGGCAAGGGCCGTGAAGCCCTCGCTTGCCACCGGCGAGGGTCGTGGGGCGAGGCGGCTTAGCCCAAATCTGGGCGAGGCCAGCCTCACCCTAGCCTTGTCGCGGGCAAAGGCAAGCGGGCGATGTGATCCAAACGGAGGTCGGCCGAAGCGGGAGAAGTCGAGGCCGAAGAGGGTCGATCCGGAGAAGGAGAAGAGGTCTCGAAGGTTAGATCTAGGTGCTAGAGGGTCAAATCGTAAAAGGAGGGCGAGATCTCGGGCGACCGCGTGGAAAAATTCGCACCTTTACAAGACCTCCGCCGTCCCCGAGCCAAACCGCCGCCGTAGCACCACCGATCGCAGCCTCGTCGACCGGTTGCGACTCTGCCCGCCGAGCTCGCCGCCCCAACGACCAACCGTGGTGTCGCCCGCCACCTCGTCAACCAACCACAAGCTCGGCCGCCCTGAAGTCCACTGGCCCGATGCTGGTCGCTACTATCGTTCCGTCCCGCATTGCCGCCGCTGTTGCCATCGCGAGCCTCGCGTCGTCGAACGTCGTCTTCCCCCACCACTCGTCTCTAGCACTACCACGCCAGGTGGGAGCACCTCCGGTCGCTACCCTCGCTCGACCCTTGTCGGCGGCAGGTGAGGGCTTCGTGGCGGAGGCTGGCCGGCCACCGCCGAAAAGAAAAGGAAAAAAAAAATTAATAAAAAAATTCAAAAAAATCATTAAAAAATCATAAAAATTGCCACGTCAACGTCTGGCCACCGACTAACATCCACGTCAGCGCCGATAGGCCAAAATTGGCCGGATGGACTAAATTGGTACCAATATTAAAAGATTTAGGACTAAATTGGTCTAATTGAAAAGTTTAGGACTGAATTAGTACTAATGCAATAGGTTTAGTACTTTTTTTGTACTTTTCCCTCAAAACCGTGTTTACACAATTGTACTGTTGAAATCAAATTGAATGAAAGTTTGAGAATCATAAAGGTATTAAGTAAGGCTAATGTGGATGTAGAATTGTTTCCTGTATGGCTGACTCTTATTTGGAAATTATCAGCTATGTAAATAATAGGGGACTATTGTGAAATGAATGATTTTGACTAAAACAATTTGGAATATGAAGTCGTGTGATTGGTGCAGGCAGGCTTAAAAGACCAAATGCAATGAGAGAATGAGAGATAATCCATCAGGAGAAGCCTCTATGGTAGCAGCAATGGCAAAAGGACATTCTTGTAAAGCTCGATGCGGAGTTTATTGTTCTACTCGATAAATTACTTAGATCGTAGTTGATAGTAATTGAGTGCCATATGGCCACGTAGGCAACAATGCTTATAAAATTTATCCATTATATGCACTTTACTGGCCTAAACTCAGCAGACTGGATAATAAATGTGAATAAACCGGTACCTCAAGAACATACATGGAGAAAATAAGAAAGAATTCAGCATAACAAAATGTCTTAAAAATGGTCGGAAAGAACCACCAACTGGCCAAAAGCACGTTGAACCGGTCAACGATCACGGTCAACGGTTGGAGCTAATGGGGTAGAGGTGACGTCATTGATAATGCCAGCACCTGATCGGCCCGTTTGGCGCATGGAGAACAGATGGCGCATGGATCTCCTGGACAGAGTAGTTGGCAACGAAATTATACGAGCTAAGCTTCGTTGGTGGCGGCGAGTCTGGCGGTGGCGTTCACATTTTGAAACAGGCGGTGGAAGATGTCCAAATCAACACATAAAAGCGGCAAGCTCGGCAGGTCAGACACGTAGCAGCGCATGTGGAGGTGTTTGGCATCCTTTGGCGACGAAATCTCAGAATCTGGCTCTTCCAACGACGGTGAGTGTACCGGTGGTTTGTTCTCTGAAACGAGCAACATAAGAGTCTCGAAACAACAACTGAAGTTGCGGACTCAGACGGAGAAACCAAAGCAACGGGACTGTCGCGGCGACATTGTTACAAAATAGACACCACGGGTGTTTTCTTGGAAAACAATGACTCTCATACCAAGTGATAATGTGATGATATAAAAATATGATATCGTGGTCATTATTAAACGAAGAGCACATGTCAATTTAAAGTAGCAAAATATCAATTACAATCCATTGTGGCACATGGATCTCACGGACTGAGTATTTGGCAGAGCGTGTGGACGCCTGTGGAGGTGGTTGGCAACGAAATTATACTAGCCAGCTTCGCTAGTGGCAGCGAGTCTGGTGGTGATGTTCGTTTTGTGAAACTAGTGGCGGAAGATGTCCAAATCAACACATAAACGCGGCAAGCTCGGCGGCTCCAAGAGTGGCGGTGTGTGTGTGGAGGTGTTCGGCATCCTTTAGTGACGAAATCTCAAAATCTAGCTCTTCTTAGAGCGGTGAGCCTATTGGAGGCATCCGTTCTCCGAAACAAGCAATAGAAGAGTCCGGAAACAACCATTGAAGTTGCGGACTCAGATGGAAAAATCAGAGCAAGCAACGCGATCGATGCAGTGACGTTGTTACAAAACAGACTCCATGGGCATTTCCTTGGGAATTTTGGCTCCGATACCGCTTGATAATGTGATGATAGAAAAATATAATACTTTGTTCTTTATTAAATGAAAAGCATTTGCCGGTTCAAAGAAGCAAAAGATTAAGGGAAAATTTCAAATAAGGGTTTGAAGTGCACTCGTTTTCTTAAAGAATGGCCTGAAATAGACATTATTTCAAATAAGGACATAGAGTAGTCATGTCAATCTCAAAAAAAGACATGAACTAGTTATATTTGTTTAAATAAGTGCCTAACCTCTTGAGCCAGCAAAAAATTCTAGCCGACCGGGAGTCTTTTCGTCAAAACACAATTTAAATTTAGATTAAATTAGATTTTTTTTTTGGTTTGAAAATTAGATTAAAAATTAAGAAAAATTAA
Organism: Eucalyptus curtisii; assembly: GCA_017140595.1. Taxonomy (NCBI): domain Eukaryota; kingdom Viridiplantae; phylum Streptophyta; class Magnoliopsida; order Myrtales; family Myrtaceae; genus Eucalyptus; species Eucalyptus curtisii. The sequence goes on along the minus strand of CM029504.1, from coordinate 2,290,600 downwards.
ACTTAAAGGGTGAGAGGGGCTCTTCTCGCCATCGGCCCATTGCTGAATGCGATGGCCCTGACCAGCGATGTCACCGACACCTGGGCGAGAGCCGATGACCCTCGCCGATCGAAGGCGAGGATCAACAAGCCCTCGCTAGAGGCAAGAGAGGGCGGCAACCCTCTCTTAAAACTAGTGAGGGTCGCCCGCCCTCACTCAGCACCCTTAGACCTTGCCCGCTTGCATGAGGGTCGACAACCCTTGTCCAGGTCGAGGCAAGAGAGCACAACCCTTGCCCAAATTTGGGAGAGGGTCATCACCCTCTCCTGCCTTTGGCAAGGGCCTCACCTCCAATCGGCGAGGGTCGCCAACCCTCGCCTAGGCGTCGGTGACGTTGCTAGTCAGCACCATCGCCCCACCGGTGATGGGGCGATGGCCACAGGCGAGAGGAGCCCCTCTCAGCTCTATTTTTTTTTTCAATTTTAAGTTTTCCTTAATTTTTAATCTAATTTTCAAACCAAAAAAATCTAAATTTAAATCGTTTTTTGACGAAAATACTCCCAGTCGGCCAGAATTTTTTGTCGGCCCAAGAGGTAGGGCCCTTATTTAAAACAAATATAAGTAGTTCAAGTTCTTTCTTGAGATTGATATAATCACTCTAGATACTTATTTGAAACAAAATCCATTTTAGGCTCTTATTTGAGAAAATGAGTGCACTTCCAGCCCTTATTTAAAATTTTCCCAAATACTAATTACAATTAATCATGACCAATGAAGGTATTACATAAAATCTCCTACAAGATCCTAAATATATCTCTAACAGGCGATAAAAGACAGATGCCTCGGGAGGAAATATTGGCTTAGATAGGCAGATTCGACAAAACTAGATTGGAGTAGCGTCCAACTTTCTTATCCCTAAGCACTTTCAAGATAGCTGGTGCAAAAGCCTATGACTACATAGCCCCGACAAACTCTTGAACTCGAACATAGCAATGCCCATCCCAAACAGCAAAAGCCAATAATGGAGATCAATAGATGGATTGACGGTAAGTTGTGTGGGTTTCACACGTTTCGACAGGAGCTTGCCGATCGTCGGGAGGAGACAACATCGCTTACTTTTGTTGTCTGGGCTGGCATCTGTCAACCAAATGAACAGCCTTCGTCAGACCACTGAAGCAAAAATCGTCCGCCCTACCCCACCCCACATCGCGCAGCACCAGCCACTTTTTTCGCAAAATCGAGTGTCCTGACTCGCTAGAGATGCCTAGTCATCCGCTTGGAATTGCGCAATGCATTTTCTTGCCAAGCTCCACTTTTTTTAAGTTGACCCGATTCATGATTTCTCGTAGAAGTTAGGTATGTAAGCGGGTACCGTCAAAATCTGACGTTTCGAGCATATCTCTCCTAACTGAAGTGACCCGTCCCACTAATTCGGGTTCGGAGATTGCATTACGTGTCGAGCCGAGGGCGGCGATCGCACCGGTGGGGCCGGACCACGAGAGAACGCAATGTGAGTGGTGGATGCACTCACGGGGATGTCCCGATCGAGCGAAAGTCGTCCGCCAATGGTGGGGATTATTTCTAGTGGAGGGGTGATTAACGTGAATTAAAAGATATAAATCGACCACTTTTGCCCGCCCAAGGCAGCAAATCCTCACACGTAGTCCTATCCGATTTGCTTTTCTAATGCCTTTGGACAGCCCCATCTTCTTGGTCGGGTCGTGAAAGAAACAATCTTATTAGCGGCTACATGGCGATGTGCTTTTGATACAATTGATTGGGATCACGTTGATCTCGACCTCGATGATAACCTTAAAAAATTTTGCTTCTACATGGCGTCGCATATTAAATTTGACTTTAACGTGGGGATATCGTCTTCTCAATTATCATACATATAAATGTCAATTCAATTATGAACTTTTCAATTATTACTAATTTCATAATATATCTTTGCGCAAAATCTTAATGTAATCCTTCTGGCAATTTTTGCCGAAACTGCTGACGTGACGGTTCAGTTATCAACGATTGTCTTACATGACATACCTCCACGTCAATAATTTCACATCAGGATTGGCCGAAAGAATTACATTAGAATTTCGCGCGAAAATTTCAAAACTCAAATTTCAATTAATTGGCAGTGTGTAATTCCCAGAACGTCAAGGAACCACTTGATCACGAGTATAAGAAAAAATCAACGAAATATCATTTGATCATTTTGCCCATATTGAAAATCCGACCTCAAGTGTACTATAACTGATCTATGATCTATCAACCGGAATACCCTATTAAAATTTCAAGTAGTGTTGTGTTAAGGTCCTCCTTGCGGGCCCTTGGGGTATAAGTAGAAACGTACACGCAACCACCGGTGCATGAACACTGGGGGTTAGATATCCAGAGATTGCCAAGCAAAGCTCAAGAAGAGGTAGTTCCGAAGAAAGGGAATAGAATCGGAAGCGAGATCTCAGGTTGCCAAACATATCAGATCCATGAATTTCTCCGGAGCAAGCGGAAAAGATCTTCGACTTTTTCTTACGGGCCCACCCCGCACGGGTCTTGATCAATGTTTAGCAAATAGCGTCTGAATCGCCCTTCGAAATTTGATCTTTCATTTCGATTTTAACCAAACTCTTATAATTACTTTAAAAAAAGAAGAGGAAAATCACCTTTCCTCCAGATTCAACAATCAGTAACCTTTACAAGAAACCGATTCCTGCGAGAGAAAGGAAAATTCGATCGAGAGGATGAGCTATCTGCTGGTTAACTCCGTATACATGATGGGTCGCTCCATGGATCTGGTATGCAAACCTTTGAATTTCGATGAACCTTTCGTTCCATGGTCGTGCTTGACTTCAGCGCATTGTCACCTAATCGGAATTCATTCTCAGATTGCCTAGACTCCAACACTGCCTATTTGATTGAGGTCTTCCATTTGATGTGTCCTGGATTTAAGGTCGTAGCAACTTCAAAACGACTATTTCGTTAGAGATAACCTGTCATGGATAGAGCATGGTTCCTTTGTGGAAAATGCAAAAGAGCAAGGACTAGCTAGCTGAATCGGCTCAAACAACAAGCTGAGGAGAGAAGAAGACGTCTGGAGAAAGCTCTCAGCACGTAGGTGGGTCTTTGAGCTAGAAAAGAGACACTCCAAGAAGGACATAGGGACCGGGAGACTAGGTGATTCGAGTCCCCAACGAGCAGTCTTGGCAGGTGACCAAAGCCTACAACCAGGATGCATAAGAAAACTAGAAAGGCCAAATGAGAAACATGAGCCCAGATATTTGGCTTCGCTTGCACAGACTTCACGTCTGCTGCTGCAGAGCGACAAACACGAGTATTATGCAACAACAGAGCTGGGCAGCAATTGAACATAATGGCGAATTCCCTTTTAACCATTGGGCAGAACTTAAACCAATTTTTGAATTGAAAAGAAATCAAACATTTCAATACACAACGAATGACCAGTCAGTCAATTGCTAATCGACAATATCATCTATTAGTGATACACACACCGAGCATTCTTGCAAAGTCTAGAGGTCTAGCTATCATTCTTACAGTTTTGCCGGAGTGGTGCTTTTGCATCTTCTTCACTACACGTACTCAACACATCCTTGCCCTCTTGTTTATCTGCATCTGAGCCACTACTAGATGGTTTGGCACCAGAGGTAATGAGATTCTTAAACCATGTACCCTGAAATCGAGGTGTTCCTCTGCCTGAATTGCTAGGGGTATCGGGAGTGACTGGAGGACTAGCTGCAGCACTCAACAGGAAACGGTATGCCACTTTGCTAGCGGAGACAATCTCTGTCTTGGCTTGTCTAAACTGAAATACAGCAGAGTAAGACAAGCTAATTAATGATGCTGAAGTAATTTTTTTTTTTCTTGACCAACATGCTGAAGTACGTGAACTACACTCAAAATGAATGAGCTACCACAGAACATAACTCTTCTGGGAAATTTTGAGCCGCGAGGCAGAGACAAAAGTGCATGCAGTCAAAATGAGACAAAGCAAGCTTGATTCACTTCTTATTTTTCCAATGCTCTATTGTTTAAGAGGAAGAGGAGACAAGCTAATTATTGATGCTGAAACATTTTAATTTTTTTTGCTTAACCTACATGCTTAAGTTATCTGCACTAAAAATGTAAGAGATACCACAGAACATCTCTCTTCTGGGAAACATTTAAGCGGAAAGGCGGAGATAGAAGCTCATGCAGTCAAAAAGAGACAAAGCAAGCTTGTTTGACTTCCTGTTTTTCCAATGCTCCATCTATTGTTTAAGATATTAAACTTGCAAATAATAAAAGGATACAAACACCATCTTTATAAAAAAAATTTATTGGCTGAAAGTCAAGAAAAGGCACATTTGATGCATCTGCATCATAATTAAAAGGAGAAAGCCAGGTTGAGTGGTATCATGATGAAATTGGAGGGGATGAAGAAAAGGCAATCGGTTAAGTGGTGAAAATTCCTTCAGTTGCCATCACAAGTCTAAGAAGATTTAGGCCATAGTACACTTCAAATCTTAGGACCTTTCAAATATGAAAAGATTTGACTTTAGATACATCTCATAATATATCAATTGCAAAGACGGGGAATTCACAGTGACAATTTCTTGATAGAATTTTAAAATTATTAATTTTCATGAGGTTATTCTAAATTCAGGAAAAATTATCTTATCATAGTTAGAACTAAAATTCTTCGTCATCATGAATTTGATGATTTTGCGCTACCATAAAAATTATAAGAGATAAATAAAAACTATTCAGCGACTGTTAAAATAAGTTGACTGAGAATTCAGTTGGGATGACAAGATTCTTTATGAAGAGAAACACAAGAAGAGCAATGCTCAATACTTGCATGCCTAGTACAAGCCTCAATCTTGATATCTCCCACTTCGCAGAGTGCGAATACATGCATAGAGACATAAAATTATGTGCATCTCTAAAAAAATCAAGAGTGCATATCCAAAGGTTTTCTAGTTAATAGAAGGGCTGATCAAATCATAATGCAGAGATTGTAGACAACAACTCACCCGCATTGCTGTAGTTCCTGCTACTTCCACAGCAGTATCACCAGCATTGGCAAACCGATTAACCCAGCCTGCAATAGAAGGTGTACATATAACAATTTGCAAAGCTGAACAAAATTCTCTAAGCAATATGCAATAACAAGTATAATAGGCAATAAAACACTAACGAAGTATTTCAACTTCATAAATCTTTCAGTCAACAAATTGCCAAAATCAATTTTTAACCAATTTTATCCCTCATATGTTCCCCCAGTCCACAAAGCGAGACCAGCAAAAAGAAAAGTGGGGAAATAATAGAACACTGAGTTCAGTCTAAGCCTCTAAACCACTATTGACGCCCCGCAATGGACACCATTTGGCGAGATCAGGGAGATTCTACATCAAGGTCTCACAGACTCACTAATTCCAATGTGTCCTTGAAAGGAGAGCCCAATTAGAGAAGCGCAAGAAAGCAAAAAATTCAATCATGACCTCTTGCAAAGAGACCAACTGAGCCCCTCTGAAGACTCCTGCTTTTTACTTTCTTGACTAAGATCTCTACTGGGGACTTCCTATTATCTACAAGTCGATCTTTTTGTTTGCTGTTTCATTGCTAGCTGGAAGGTGAATAATAGTAGAATCTTATCTGATCCCTAGCCCATTTGAAAACGACTTCTTTGTACCTTTAATTTCACAGGATTACTTGCTTAGATCAGATCGATACTTCAATAAAAAGACAACATACTGAAAGTGCCACACAGAATTACCACCATGGCCACCATTTAACACGATACTTCAAGGAAGCCAAAAAGACATCGTGCAACAGTTTACAACACATCCCTAACAAAGACAGTAATAAGACTGCTATACATGCCTCAGAAATAAGTCTACCACAATAGTCCCCAATGATAAGACAGGAAGAATGGATTTCTGACTTTAAAAAAGCTAGCAAACGAACAATTCTCAAAACATTCACCTGGAAGCTTCTGGACACCAAGCCTCTCACAGAACTCATCGCAGAAGTGGTTGCAGTTTCTCGATAACAAGTCATATGTATGTCCAGGCCATTCTCTACTAAGTTCTCTCAAAATCTGGTTTACCTTGAAGATTGAAAAGTTGGTGCTTCCAAGAACAACGCGTTCACGATATGTATACATTGGATTCTTCCCAGAAGGACAACTAAAAACTCCAGTTCCTTGTTCACAAAATCCAAAAGACCATTCGTCATCTCCATAAACCTGGTGAGTATTGAAGTAAACCCAGTCAGCTTATCAAAAGAATAACATGAGAGGATTTACAATCACATCTATGAAACCATTACCTGAAAACAAATGCAATATAGAAGGAACAAAGGAAAATATGAAGTACATGAACTTAATAATCGGTATACAAACAAGAGAGGTGTCTAAATACATATGTAAGAATCATTGTTATTAATTTTCTCAGAGGCAAAGCTCCCTCTACTCACACCTTATTCCATGCAAACACCTTAATAACTCCTATAAATTCTAACCAACAAGGCGTCCAGCCCAGTGGCTGGGAGGGTTGGGTGGATGCCCAAGTCTGGCGCTCAAAGCCCGGCAAGCAAAAATTTAAATAAAAAATTATATTAAAAAAAAAAAAACTCCTTTAAATTCTAGTGTGAAAGTAGAATTGGTCAGGTCAACTGCCCCAATAGAGAACTCCCGAAATTCGGGTACCGGAAACCTGTACCCGCATGATTCCATGCAGCCATCCATTAGTTTATAAGTAAAGCGCTCCATTCAGGAAGCCAGGTGAACAAGGTGAGGCTAATTTGCTAGATAATAACCAACGAAACCATGACAATAACTGAAGGTGGATTTGTTACAAGGCATACCCCAGAACAATACCCTCGACATAAGCAGATAACACGAAGCACAACTGGAAACAATGGAATAACAGCCAAAACCAGAAATTCCATGTCTATACGGGATGTCCTACTATATTCAAAGCCATCCATGTAATATTCTTATTATCTTTTACGTAAATGTAAGCTCACTTTCGAATGCTGGTTGCAGCTGGTGTGGATTGAACAACAGCCACAACTTGCTGATATCAGGACCCGTGTAAGCTCATTACATTAATCTTCCTCTCTCACACATATCCTAATCAGTTCTCACATCTTCCTCGCATAGAAACGGTAGATATACTAATAAGCTGGAATTTCCATCAGCCTAGAGCTTAATGAGGCGAAAGCCAGCATAAAACTTCACTTAAAGTAACAAGCCATCCGATTCCATCACAAAACTGCACAAATCGCCACAATTTGAACTGCACTGAAGTCAACAGCAACTGAGCCACAATAACTGAAGACACCGCAGTCCGTCAAACATAGCCCTATCCAGCTAATTCAAATGACCTACAGAATACATTTCTCAGTCTCTCACAAGAATGTCGGTTGATACTATTAAACCACCAACTCTATCCGGGTAGACCCCACACCTGATCCAACTACGCCGCATTCGGTCGATCACAAAGCAAAGCAACAAGGACAAAACGGAGCACACTTCCACTCATCACTGACCGAACCAAATCATCGATCCTTGTTCAAGTCCACAGCAAAACCCTAGAGAGACGTTAGATTATCGATCCACCATTCACCGGGCCAATTCACCCCAAAAAAAAGAAAAAAAAAATCACCGCAAACAAGGAGACTCGCCTGAACAGCACTGTGAAAGATGCCGCCGATCCCCATGCCATCCTTGAAGATCTTATTGATCTGCATGATCGTGCTGTTCGTCTTCTCCGATCCGCTGTTCGTGACGTCGTATATGTGCAGCACCACCTCCGTCATCTTCGGCGCGCGGGGTGGTGGGAACGGGGAAGGCAAAGGATCCCCGGAGCCCCCGAAACGCCTCTCCTCCTCCTCCCTCCTCCCTCCTCCCTCCTCCGCCGGCGGCGGACTCGACGTCACTTTCCCAAAGAACTCGCGCTCTCCCCCTCCCTCCGTCGAAGCGGACGCCGGCGATCTCGGACTCTCAAGATCTCGGAACCTCCTCCGTCGATCCGCTCCTGCTTCGGAAGCTTCGGCGAATGCCCGTCGATCTCGATTCCCGAGAGAGAACGGAAACTCCACCTCGAGAAATCCTCGATTTCGAGAGGGAAGGCTTTTTTTCAAGCTGTTCGATTTTGATTATTCTCCCCAGTTTAAAACCGTTAGATTCCGTGCGCGGACTCGCGATACGAATAAATTTCGCGAGGTGAAAAAAATGAGCAGTGAGGAGGGCTGGACTGGCGAGAATGCCCCTGGCAGCCGAGGGGGAATTACGGGAATGACACGGGGGTTCGCCCTTTTTGTGCAGCCCGCCCGTCGGTGCCAGCGGGGACGGGGGTGTGGGGGCCATGATTGTTGATGAGATTCTTCTCGTCGGAGGTGGATCAGGGGGCCCACATTTCGTCATTTCACGTTCCGTGCAATCATTTATTTCTTCCTTTCTTCTGTCCTGTTATGTCAATTATTTTTTGTTTTTGTTAGTCGGCCCTATTCTGTTATGTCAATTCAAGAGTCGCTTATTTCGCCCCCCCCCCCCAAAAAATGTGGAAAATGTTTTTAAGAAAATAATTTCTTGTAAATTAATCGATGAAAAATATTTTCGTCACTAATAATAAGTTTTGCCTAAATAATTTCGTGAATAAAATATTTTTCTTATTAATTTTTGGGTTACTTATACAAAAAAAAATCCAAACTAGTACGTAAGTAACAAATATATTTGAAATTAATTTTTTAATTATTAAAAACCTCAAACTGAAACATTAATTTTAAAAAATATCCCAAATTAATTTTTTACCGTTAAAAATATGAAAATGATACACTTATGACAAACTTACTATATGTTAATTTTTATTAAATTTTATCGTTAAATTGCCAAGTTATATGACTTGCAGTAGTTGACAAATGGGGTTTTACTATCCATTTGTTATACATATACCAATTTATAATTTTTCGTAATATTAATCTAATTTAATAGAAACTAACAAGGTAAATTTGTCACAGCAGTATAAATTTTGGGTTTTTAATAATCAAAAATTAGTTTTTGGTAAATTTTTACCAAATATATTAGTTTGGTGTTTTGCATGATAATAACCCTTAATTTTTATAAGCGATTGATGAATTATATTTACAGAGATAAGAGATTTCCTTATTAAATAATATTGTTAGAAATATTATTAGATATTAGGGATATCATTTAATATTTCGGGGTTCTTTGAGATAGTTAATTTCCCTTCATATGCATATTGTTCAAGTATAAATATCCTCCTCTAATAACTTGTAAAGCCAAGCCAATTGAGAAGAGATGTAGTATTTACTAAGTCCCCCCCCTCTTTCTTGAAGATCCTAGAATATTTACATGCTACCGTAGATGTTATTTGTTGTGGTACTCTCTTCTAATTGCGAGCAACATCGATGAACAAAATTCGCCATCAAATAACCAAGTAGCTATGAACATCGATGAACAAAATTCATACGACCCTCCAGTGCTTGGTAGCACTATCAGGCCGCCTCGGGGGTTGGCCCAGTAATCCACCTCTGAGACCCCCACTTAAGTCATGGAATGTAACAAGAGGGTTCGAACTCTTGACCTCGGCGATGAGAGAGAGAACTCACACCAACTGCACTGCCCATGAGTGGGTAAGATTAGAGATTTCTTTGATAGAGATATTATTAGATATTATGAATATTATATAATATTTCGTGATTCTCTAATATAGCTAATTTCCTTTCCAATGCATATTGTTTGGGTATAAATACCCTTTTCTAATAATTTGTGAAGACAAGTCAATTGAGTAAATATATAGTTTTTATTAATTATCTCTCACTCTTTCTTTAAGATCCTATAATATTTACAATGATAAAAGTGATCATATTTTTGAATTTTATTTTTCAAATCACAGACTTTTCGTGAAATAGATGCGCCTCGAGGCAAAATAGGTATTCATAAAATTAAATGTCGCTTAAATTAGAATTAGTTCAACCTATTCATTTTCCTTTCATTTTTCCTGAAATTACTTGGCAGTTTGAATTCTTATTTCAAGGCCTAAAAAAGCTTGAAATTTCTTCGAAGCATACCCATTATCGAATATGAAAATCATATTCCTTTTATCATTAAACTCAAACAAATGGACCTGTAAAATGCATTGCTAAGGGTATCGTGGTAATTCTACATTGCCACGCCGCTTGATTAATTTAAGCAATCGAACTAACACATCAACGTGTTTACATTCCTCGAAACACCATCATGTCGATTCTTTAATTGATAAGGACTTGGGGGAAAGATTAGGATGGGTGAACAATTCGCCCTTTTGTCCAACTGGACAATTTATATTAATGGAGTCAAACTTAAGCATTGGGCCGCCAATCCTGTAGACGGACACTATGGAGGTAATTAGGTCAAAAAGATCTAGAAGGGCAGAAAGTTCCAATTCTTGGGTAGTTTAAAATGACAGATTGGTCATTTTAAGAGGAAAAGGAAAGAACTTTGACAAGAGTCGTGTCTCTCCCAACCTATGGCATTACGTCCCATCGAAAAGATTTTGTTGCCACAAATTTAAATAAATGCGGAACTTGTATACGTGTTGATGCCAGATAAATACATATACAGATTTTGTTAATAAGTATATTAACGTCACTCATCAAGTGGATTCAATAAGAAAAGTTTGTCCTATTCAATGGGCTGATCTTCCTTGTGTTATTTATAGTAAGCACATTGAAATAGGAAACAGTTCCTCAAGTGCCTCGGTTGGTACTACATCACCAACCTTATTGCTTATCACAAAAAAACAACTTTTCTGTTAACGAGTGCTCTTAATATATTTAATTAGAAAATATTCAATTTTTCAAAATATTGATCGTGCATGTCATGAAAGTAATCAATATATTGAAAAGTGCAATTCATAATACGTATAACATGCCAAACGAACCCTTTCACCCATTAATAACTCTTCCTTAATTAATTTCTATACAACCTCAAAAGGATGTTCAATGGGCTTGTATTGCATAAATTCAACAAATACTTCTGTGGATTAGGTACCTGGGGCATGATTGCAAATTGAATCATTTCAGGGACCACGCTCACCCGGAGGCCCATTTGATACACATCGGTTGTGAAAAATGGAACAGGATGAACCACTCGGCAGGGAAAAGTGGTCGGTCCCCACTCCCCACATGCCACCAGTAGAGTGTTTCAAGCCCACCTACTTTCGTTTCCTGCCTCATCCCCATTTCTCTTTTTAAGTCCAGCTTCATTATTACTGCTTTTCATTTTTACGAGTGTCCTGTCCTTTCACGGGTGAGCATTGCGCGTGGCAGGTAACGCGAGAACCGTCTGACCAGACAAAGATTCAACCCGCTACAGGTTTTGGTCTCCTTTAACGTGTGGGAGGATTGGAGCCGAGAACCTATATTGGGCTCACTAGCATCTGTCAAAAACAGGGTTGAGATCGTGGTTCTAAGATGCTGTGAATTCTGATGCCAGATTGATCTTCTTCGGCCGGAAAGGCTGGAGGTGAGTTTAGGATGCATTCATCAACGTACAAACGTGTCGAATTTCATTATTCAATGATCTCATGAAATAACTGCACACGTTCTCCAATCCGCTGAGCCCATTTTCCGGAGGACAAGATTTGCACCAGGTAGAAACCAAGGTTACATCATCTTACTCTAAGGACATGCTAGTTTTGGTGGCTTTATGACAAATAAGAGGCCACGGAAGTAAAGGATCAGTTTGGCGACCGGCCAAATATTGATGATTCTATTATTTTATTCTTAGGAACAAAAAAAGAATAGAAATTTATTTAGTAAATTTTGTATTTCGGAGAATAAATTTGTTCCCAAAAATAGACTTGGAATAAAATCAATGAGTAAAAGAAAGTTGCTTCTTTATTTCCGGAAATAATTCTAGAATTAAGCTAATCCAAATTTCTTTTTTTCTCTTTTCTCTTCTTCTTTTCTTCTTTTTCTTTTTCCTTCTCTCTTCTTCTTCCACCGCCATCACCGTCCATCATTGTCGATCGCTAGCGACCAATTGGGTGAGGTTCGGTGAGCTCGCTGGAGGCTCGCCTAGCCACCGGCTAGGCTAAGCCTTGTCGATGGCCAGGCGAGCCTCCCCCAGTGATGAGCCTCACCTAGACGGGTGAGCCTTGCCCACCTACCAATGACCCTTGGCTAGGCAAGATAAGGTTGAGCTTGCTTAACTGTCACGGGGCTCGACCTCGCCAAGCCATCACGAGGTCGGCGTCGCTTGGCCAAGGTGAGGCCGACCTCACGGTGGCCTAGCGAGACTCGGCTATAGAGATACAGCCTCGCTAACGGCCGACAACACTCCGGTGAGATCACCGGTCATCTCGAGGTCGGTGACTAGTCAAAGCTTGAAGAAGAAGAGAAAGAAAAGAAAAGAAAAAGTAGTAAAATTTATTTAAAAAATTAAAAGAAAATGGTTTGTATTGGAAATTTTAAGAGCAAACACAATTTTATTCTAAGAATAAAATATTTTGGGTAGTTATCAAATATCTTCAAATGCTTAGAAATTCGTCCAGAAAATAGAATGAAAAAAGATCATTTTTTATCAGAAATTGTTTTTGAGAATAGAATAATTACCAACAAAAAGTGTTCGGTCCCCACTCTCCACATTCCACCAGTAAAGTGTTTCAAGCCCACCTATTTTCGTTTGCCTGTATCATTCCCATTTCTCTTTTTAAGTTCAGCTTCGTTATTACTGCTTTTCATTTTTACGAGTGTCCTGTCCTTTCGGTAATCAAAACTCGAATAACCCAAAACGAATCCTATCCAATTCTCGTTTTAGCATTGTGCGTAGCAGGTAACATGAGAAACAGTCTGACCCAACAGAGACACAACCCACTTCAGGTTTTCGTCACCTTCATGGAGGAGGATTGGAGCCGAGAACCCTTATTGCACTCACTAGCATCTGTCAAAACTGGGTTGAGATCATGGAATGCTATGAATTCTCATGTCAAATGGATCTTGCTCAGACGGGAAGGCTGGAGGTGAGTTTACGAAGCGTTCATTAATGTACAAACATGTTGAGCTTCGTTATTTGACCTTCTAGTTACGGAGTTTGATTATCTCATTTCCAGATTGATCCGAAATAGCTGCACAGGTTTGCCGATCTGCTGATCGCATTTTCCTGTAGACACGACTTACATTAAGTAGAAACCAAGGTTATCTCGTCTTACTCTAAGAACATGCTAGTTTTGTGGCTTTATGACAGATAAGAGGCCACAGAACTTATAATGGCTTGCTGCTCATCAGGGACACAATCAAGATGAAGTACCAAGAAAACTGATCCAGTCGACGTAAACCCAGAAAGTGGATAGATGCACCATTTGCATCTTGAAGTGTCTGGACTCAAGAATTTTAAAGTATGCGGGGATTTTGCACTTGTTGCAGCTTGCCATCCTTCTAACAATGAGTCGATGACTATCAAGATGAGTTTTTTGCAGGCAATTTCCCACCAGGGATCATCAAGGTTGCCACAAATATGATAAAGCTACATCAATTAACAATTGATCCGCGATCAGTTATCCAATGGTAGAAAGCAAATTGCCCAGTTATGTCAGCTATAGGCATCTTATATTTATCTGATGAAAGGAAGCTTGGATCAATCAAAAGAAAGAAAAATTTACCTTGTCACACGTTTGGATTGGGCATCCTTGTTAAGTCCATGTACCTATACCTTGAATAAAATTTCAATCCCACTTCTGAATTTAGGGGCCGAATCAATAGTTCGTCGACGTCAGCAGAACAGATGATATATACATATAGCAAGATAGCTCATCCATGACAATTACAATGGGCAAATAAAGACTATAATGCTGCTTAATTAACCATGTAGTATACATCAGTTCCTAGATCATGTGGGGTAAACAAGAATTGGCAATAGGTCGTGAACTTCCATTTGGGTTCATATAGAAGATATTGTGATAATCTAAAAGTACAACACGGATTAAAAATCCACATAAATCAACCAATATGACATAAAGTATGAGGGAAACTTCATATTTGTGGTGTTCATCATATGTGCCTGATTAAGAAGGATGACAACATCCATTTGGGTGGGTGTCTATGTTGGAGCCAGAGGTAAGAGCTATCTCCCTTCGTTAGTGATTAACTGTGAGAAAACTCGGGTTGTCGATATGTCAGAACTACCATCACCATCATCTTCTCGGATCCCCACATCACTGGATGGAATTCCTGGTACATATCCGGCAGATGGTAGCCCGGAATCAATTACATCACTGTCTTCAAGAGGCTCTCTTACCCGACCATTTTCCTGAAGCTGTAGTGCATATTCCAGATTCCACAAAACATCACCCATGGTTGGCCTATCAATTCCATACTCGGCAAGACATTTCTCAGCCGTTTCTCCAAACTTCTTCAAAGAGCTGGGTTTGATCTGTCCAGCAAGATGATGATCCACAATTTGTTCAAGCATTCCCTTCTTCTGCCACTGCATTGCCCACTCAGCTAAATTCACCTGCTCCCTCGCAAGTAATGGATCAACGGCTGGTCTAGCACAAAGCACTTCAAATAGCACAACTCCAAATGAGTATACATCTGATTTATCCGTAAGCTGTTGTCTTCGGAAATACTCTGGATCGAGATAACCAAAACTACCCTTCACACCAGTACTCACATGCGTCTCATTGAGGCATGGACCAGACCTCGAAAGACCAAAATCAGCGACCTTGGCCAAATAATTCTCATCAAGTAGAATATTGGTCGATTTAATGTCACGATGAATTATTCCTTGTGCTGAACCTGTGTGAAGGTAGTGAAGGCCTCTTGCTGCGCCAATGCATATATCAAGGCGTTGCTTCCAGGACAGAGGCGGGAGTCCTAATCCATACAAGTGGCTTTTCAATGAACCCTTCTCCATATACTCGTACACTAGTATCATTTCCGACTGTTCTTCACAATACCCAACAAGTGAAACAAGATGGCGGTGCCGGATTTTTGATAGAACAGTAATTTCCGTCTGGAATTCAGGAAGACCCTGCCTAGATCCCGGCACACCTCTCTTCACAGCAACTTTGGTGCCATCCTTTAGAGCACCTCTATAAACCATACCAAATCCGCCTGAACCGACAACTAAATTCTTGTCAAAGTTGTTGGTCGCCAGCTGTACATCAACAAAAGGTATCCTTAAGCTGAGGTATCCATTTGTGCCTGGAGAGGTGTTGAGAGTGCCTACAGATGTTTTGCTTAGTGAACTACCTCCATAAACACGTAACTGTGTCCAGGCGACACTTTCTGAAGGCCTCCGTTTTGGTTTTTTCTTCTTGCACTTAATAGCCAGCAGAATTCCCACTACCAATAGAAGCATAACACCAAAGCTACCAACAGTAGCACCCACAATCACCCAGACGTTTTTCTTATGTGCTCCAGAAGATGCAGTCACATAGCCCACCATCTTCATTATCTCGGCCCCATTCAGAATAGCATTAATTCTCATCGGGTTGCTTAGATCAGAAGGGCCAACACTTATCTGCATAACCCCCGACCTATCGGAATCCACAACAAAGTCGATGTAGTGAGGAGAAGCAAGCACGTGAAACGTAAGAACTGACAAATCCAGGTTATTGTAGGCAGAGTACCCATTTATATACACATCAAAGTAGAGTTGATTAAGAGCACGGCTGACTATATCGCAGAAATGCAGTCGAACCAAGTACCTACCATCACCTGAACTCACAGGAAACTCCCAGGTGATATTAAACTTCCCGTTTGCACTTGAATTATCCTGATTCATCTGTTGAGCAGTCATATAGACGCTATCTGGAGCTATCTCGGGGGTCGCGCCTCCATTTTGGTAGTGTGGCGGGTCAGTGGCCACCACAGGTTTTGCAGCTGACTTGAAGATCAGATAATCATCATCAGGGATCCAAGTCCTCCACAATGTATCATTGAATGGAGTCACCTTAGGACCACCCACGTTTATCCTGTGAATCGTCTCTAAAACCTGCGACGATAAGTTCTTATACTCTTGGATCTCAGCGGCCGTAATCAATGTAGCTCCCACATCGATAATGAAGTCCTCTGGAGCTGAAAACACCTCGATCGCATTAACAAATCCAAAACCGGAACCACTCATCGGGCTAACCATAATTTCAAGATCCCCCTCCTTTATGTAGATAATGAACTCTTTGAGAACAGTCACTCTGGTGCTAAAATTACTCAAGACCGGAAACCCGCCGACCGAAACCCCGAAAGCCGCAACCTTCAAGTCAAAATTCGGAGCTTCGAAGGGAGAGAAGTGGAAACGTACCAAGTGAATGCCGCTCTTGTTGATCTTGAACTCATAAGACGAGGCACTGGTGAAGACCCTCGCGGTCCGGTAGAGAACCGACGAATTCAGAGGAGGGTTTTGGTCGGCGAGCGAGACGGACTCGCCCCTCGCGAGGAAAAGCGAGCCGGGCCTCGCCGAGTCGCCCACGAAGACGCGGTCGTCCAGCGAGGCGTTGGCGGAGGAGCCGCAGTCGAGGAGGTAATTGTCGGAGGGAGTGAAGGGGGTCGAGAAGGGCAGGAGGGAGAGGAAAGCCAGAGCCAGGAAGTGCAGCGTCATCTTGCTTGCCATGAAGATGATGACTGCTATAGCTTGCGAGAGCTTCGTCGAAGGAGAGCAGCGAATTGCGGGAGCGCAATGACAGTGATCTTGAAAATGGAGGATGACGGGTGGGATGAATTCTCTAGGAGCTTGGTGTTAGGCGTCTGCTTTTTTGGACTTGGAGAGAGTGAGATGGGAAGGAGGAGAGTTTGTCAAAGTGGGGGGACAATTTGACAGTTACTTGCTGGTTTTAAATGCTACTTCGATTCTGGGCAGGCCACGCATGGCCGAATGAGAAGAAAAAGATAAGAGAGTGACACTAAAAATAACTCATGTAAAATTTGACTGTAATGTCAGTTTTTCTATTTTTAATTTACTTAACGTGGCCCTTTAACGTCGTCCTCGAATTATTTTGAAATATTTAATCTGATATTTTTATTTGATCAAACGATAAGTTAGATATTATTTAATAACATGAAGTATTTAGCACTAGGTTAGACTTTTAAAATGAGAGATTGTTACGATATATGAATATGTGAGTTGAAATTTCTTTTTTGTTTTTTTCATTTTCTCGTATATAAGTAATTTTGTTTGCCAGGCACCTTAGTAAATTCTATTAACACAAACTATGAATTTTGTAGTATGTTTTATGAACCATATCTAATGGATTAATAATGTATTGCATATCAAAATAAAGTTGAGACACTATTAATATTTTTTTTCCTTTAAAAAAAAGCTCACTTTTTCTTGAAGAGAAAATTTCCTCACCTAGTCTTCTTCACCTAAAAAAGAAAGATTTATCATCCATGATCCATTGGTATGCACTAGCATTTCACGGACAAGAGATCACGAGTTCAAACTAATTTATGACAATACTCCGTGGGTTCGGCTTTGTGTGAATGGGTTTCGATCTCCGGCATCACCGTCAAAGTGACAGTAACAAGCTCCCCGAACGTTCTAAAAGATCTTTTTTAAACAGCAAGTAGCCTGCCCATTCTGATTGGTCGCTCCTTGGAAGTAATCTTGGATGGTGAAGTGCGAAGCAGCACAAAAGACAGCAAAACTCCAGTGCATAATGTCTTGTACTCTATAGCTCACCAGCATCTAAATATTTAGGTGTACTTAGCTGGTACGCGTTCTTAATCACTTGTAGTGCATGAAAACCACTCACACTCGGAACGAACACCCACGCGCGTTTCGCTGATTGGCTGGCTTTCAAAACATGGTCAGATTAAAAGCCGGATTCGGGGTGTCAAGATCTTAGACATGCGACGCGGATCGAAACTATTGCGTCGCGCTAATCCTTCGGTGACTTCAATGGCAAGAATTCCTAGTTGGACGATGTGACATCCAGGGCGTGAGATTTTCCCGAATTCCAGCCAAACCAAAGTGGGGCTGCTTCAATGTACTGTACATGTGCGCTCAGCTTCTATTCCACCTACTCCGTTTTCACGCGTGAATGGGGAGGAGGAGGAGGATCGCGAAAAAAGGACCGAAAACGACGCGGGATCATATTCTTTTGTTTCCATCTTTCTCGCTTTCTCGCCTCGCGGATAGCAGAGCTGTCTCCCAACATTTGTCGCATTATAAACTCGCTTTTTCTCTGATCCGTTCACATACTAGGAACGGGCTTAATCATTGTCCGCAAGACTGCTGTAGCGATCTTGGCCATGGCTTTTCTGGTTAGGATCTCCACAGCATCATTAGAAAGGGAAAATGATCTTCCTATTTTTTCTTCCTTTTTCTGGTGAATGGGGACCGAACTCGGTTGACTCGTTCAAGAGGCAGCGAAACAAGTTTCAAACTTCAGGACAGACCGTCAACTCGCGTGACTTTGATCTTCGCTCTGTATCTTCAACGCAGGTACATCCGCACCTTCGCATGTGATTCTAAATGGCCCCCATCTTATAAATTAGGCAACTGTATCATTTTTCTCCCGGTTTTCATTCGAATTGGACCGTTCCTCTTGATGCATAGTATGTGCCATGTGGTTGGTTTTATTTATTTTAAGAAGTTCATGTCGTGATCGTGTCGTGATGTCACCTTGTTGATCTGCAGGCTGCTGGCATGCCGTGTGGCGTGCTACGTTATCGTGAATTACCGACTGTAGTGCACGCTTCAGTCGCTTAAAGTGTCTTTGTAAAGGAAAAAATGCTACCGTATCACAAACAATACATTTGATGCTGGTTTTTGCATTATTTCTTGTTCAAATTTTCGATTATCTTGATTTGTTGAAAAAACGACACGAAATGATTTTTGAACTTTTGTCTAATATACAATATGATCCTTAACTTGAATTTGTTAAATGTGATTCTCGAACTTTGATGGGAAAATTACAAAAAAAGTCCAAAACCTATTAAATTCAGTCATAAACATTTCGTATTTGTGTCAATTCAATGTATCCGGCTACTATTGGCCAACTTGCTTTGAAATGTTGACGTGGCAATGTTTTAATAATTTTTTTATTCTTTTCTTTTCTTCCTTCTTTCCTTTTTCTTTTTCTCATAATGGGCCTGCCATTGAGTGAAGGCTACAAAGCCATTGTTGGCCGTCGGCAAGGGTCACCGCCCTCACCAACCGTGAGAGAAGTTGGCCTTGCCCACGACGCGCTTCAAGATGGAAGGTGGAGTCCCATCCGAACCTGACATCACCTTGATCCTTCCAATTGTTCGACAAAATGCTTGATCCATTCCACTCACTTTTTCGATTCTCTCCGTAGAGAGAGAGGAGGGGGGTCTTGAACAAGAGATTTGCAAGCCTAAGTTCCAATTGGTTGCTGCCTTGCCCAGATTTGACCAAGGCTAGCCTTGCTCATGGCTAGCTCGTCGGCTACTGCGGGAAAAAGAAAAATAAAAGGAGAGGGAAAAAAGATAAAATAAAATAAAAAATCCATAAAAAATTTATAAATTTTAAAAAATTGTCGCGTCGCATTTGCTTGCAATATTAGATTAGATAAACTGAATTGGTATATGTGTAAAATGTTTAAAACTGAATTAATACAAAAAAAAGTTTATGACTTTTTTCGTAACTTTCTCAACTTTAGTCCAATAAATAATGTCGTTTCAGAACTTTTGATTTATTAAATATGATTCTTGAACTTTGGTTTAATATTTACTATGGTATCTAAATTTTAAATATTTTTATATTTAATCAAAATTCAGGTACTATTTATGCTATTAACCTTAATTTGTTGGCACGCACTCTTTGACCCACCTCCTCCCGTCGTGAATAGAACAGAGTGAACAATTAAGTGCATGTCAGCTGGCGCTCCTTTTCAATGCTTATCCTTATATATGGAGCATATATGCCTATAAAAGCGCACTTAGCTGCACAATAAAATCTAAAAGAAGAGGCTCATGAAATCGATACTAGACATACCGGATCTTGATCAAGATAATTTTATTATTCACTTGGCAGATATACACATAAATATAGGACAAAGATTGTCACTAAACCGTCTCTCCATCGGAAGTTCTATTTTCTTAGGGGATGAGATCCATCCAAGTCACAATAACACTAGTGTAGCGTGTACTACGGTAATTCGTGATAGCATATTATTCGTGTAGCACCCATTACAAAATTTATAGATTAAGTTATAGCTACTCTGTAGTTCGTACTATCTACAACTAAAAGTCCGAGTTTAGCGGGCTCGTCATTGACACAAAACATGACGCGGTTAGACAATTCAGCACGAATTATTTAGAGATTGGCCTGTCGTTATGCATCACTATATGTCGATGGCCCGCTTATAACCCATCTTGCCCACCCTAGCTCAACCTTGGCCCGATTCAGTATCTTGCGTTCGAATGTGCCTTTTCCCCAGCCGAGTAGGTTTGGAATTGGATTAGCACGTTGTGGAACAGAAGTGGGAATTGGTCAGGCCGGACCGAATGACCTACGTAAATTTTCGCGAAGCCCGGTCCGAGCCGGTCCGGTCCGCCCACGGGTCGCCGCTAATGTCCAACTTCAAGTTCTCATAGCCGGAACCGGCCATCGAAACGCGCCGTTTTGTCCGCGGCCGCCGCCGCCGCTCGACCCGCAAGAAGACGAAATTATATTAGAGTATCATTTTTCGACACGGCGACTTCATTCTTTTCTTCTTCTTCACTTCCCAGGATCTCGAAGCTCTCGAGCTCATCGATCGTCGACTCCGCCCGGTGCTCTGCTCTTGCCGAATCGCCTCGGTTCTCGTGTCGCTGTAAGCTCATCGAATTCATCGCTAAACTCTCTCGATTCATTGCTTTCTCTGGTTTTGCCCGATCGGTTCTGCGATCAGATCCGTTGTTCCATCGGAAGGACGTCTTCGCAATCGCGTCTGCAACGCTCAAGTCTCGATTTTTTCTTCTTTTTTTTTTCCGTTCGCGCATTTTCTAGCCCTTCCTAGAGACGTGTAGGTTTCTAGGGTTTTGGATCGTGCGCCTTGATTAGGTTATGTAGGTGTGAATCGGCTTTGATGTCTCTACTCGTGGAACTTGTCGTTTAGTTTGCTGGATTCGCTGTTACTGACTGTTCATGGCAGCGATTGCTCAGTGGCAATTATCTGGCCAATTGGGGCGTAGGTTGTTACGGTCGGCGTCGTAGCGGATTCATTTTGTAGAGTACCTACGGTACATTTGCGGGACGCTCTTTGGGCTTGATTTTCGTTAGCAATTAGCGGTAATCATCGTCTGAAGTGTCTCTGTGGAATAATCATGCGTGTTGTATTATGATTTGTGGAATTAAGCTTTTGGAACATATTGCTTATGGTCATCTTCCCTCTGTCCCTACCCCAAAAAGATGTGTGCAATGCGTCTGATTGCTTTGAGCCAGTAGGAACTAATGATGCGGTCTCAGATAGTACTAGGAAGGACTTAGACAAAGGCCCAACCAGTATGCAGATGATTAGGAAGCCACCACACGCTTTCAAAAACTAATCTTGGGATCAATGCTTAGTTTATGTTTCTCACCATGAATATATATTTTTTTTTGGGTCAAATCACCATGAATAATTGAGTGTGTTGAATAATACACATAAGCATTCTAGTGTGGTTGCTGTATGCTTGTGAGTGTGTTAGTGTTATTCAAACTGCCGGAGCATTTTTAATGTAGCAAGATGTTGAACTGCTTTTAGTGGTTTGGACTGTTACAGAATCCTCTAATTCTCTTCATGTATGCGTTCACATTCAGGAGGATCTGGTCAGTGATGCTCTAGAAGTTAACACCATTCCTCAGCTGAGATTTTAACTTCTGCCCGAATACGTTGCTTTGTCATGGTGAGAAAACGTCCTAATTTTTATGGGTTAATATATATTCTCCAGATTTAGCATTTGTTGTCTCATTGACAATTGCATGACAAAAGTTTGGGTTCATTGGGAATTTGGAATGGTTTAATGCAGGACCCTAACAGATTTATGGATGAGAAGTCTGAAAGCAGACTCTATATTGGCAATCTTGATTTGAGAATAACAGAGTAAGCAACAAAAATGTGGCTGTTGATGTTTCTGACGCCTTTCGAAACTGCACGAACAACTTGATAAATTGAATGGAGATATTTGTCTTGTATCAGGGCCACTCTAATCAAGATGTTTTCTCCCTTTGGGAAGATTATATCAGAGGATTTCCTTTGGCATACTCGCGGCCCAAACGTGGAGAGCCAAGAGGCTTTGCTTTCATTCAGTACAGTAGCAAAGAGGTAAGTTGCTGCTTGTCATTTATTTCTGTCTGGAGCAATATTTGAATTTTCTATTTAAAGTGAGCATGCAGGAAGCTGAGCTCGCGAAGGAGAAGATGCATGGGAAGTTGGCCTGTGGCCGCCCCTAGTTGTCCGTCTTGCTAGTGAGAAGTATCTAGTGGAAGCGGTGGAGAACTCATCCAAGATAAGAGGTCAACATGACAAGACTTGCATGACTGGTGGCAGTTCCGGACAGATGAGTAAGAACGCGAAGATAGCTGCAATCAAGAACAAGTTGAAAGCTTTGGAGGAAGGAGACTCCAATGGTAAGAAGCAGAAAACAAGCTGATCACATTCTGTTGCAAATCGAGCTGCACTAACTACATTCCAGGAGACTATTCCAGAAATACTCAAAGAGCCCCCTGCTGCCTTGCGGACTCGAGATAAGGCATGTTTTTGGTTTTGAAGGTTGGAACTGCATGGAGTTGTTGTAGATTTCAAGTTATGTGATGTAGGGAAACATTGACAATGTATATCGGGAGGTATCGGTGATTGTCATAAATCCTGTGGCAGATTTTGGAAAGTCTGTCCGGAACTGCCACCAGTTATCGAAAAGTACTTAATTCAAGAAATTTCTCTAGCACTTTTGGCTGCTTCATATGTCCACAGACTTTCAATAATCTTGGAGGTAACGAGTTCTCCCGTGCCATGGTCGGACTATTGCAGGTCCTCTGGTGTTGCCATGGTGGCTCCGAAGTTGGAGCCTACCTCGGCTGATTAACCAGGAATAATCTCTCCCTCTCATTCATATAACAGGTGCGTGAGTTGATGGGCTGTTTGTTTGTGGGGTTCTCTTTCTTTCTTATTGGGAAAATTCGCTCCAATAGGACTGAGATTGCTGGCTCGGAATTGAATCACAGTCGGAATGTCGTTGCAATCGTAAAGTGATGGCCTTTCTGGCATGTGGAGGCTTTGTGTCTCGACCATTGTTGATGAAGAGCGATTCCCTCTATGAAGGATGAGAATGAGACTTCTTTGAGTAACAGACCGAACGGCCATGATTTTTGTTCGTTGATGATGATACGTGGACTTTTGAAGCTAGTTATTGCATAACTGAGCAGATGCCTTTGACCACAACATCACATCAATCGAACATTAATAAAACCTCTTAAATTTAAATGGAGCAATCATAGAACTTTGCACCACTTTTAATGCCATTTTGCTTGGTGGGCAATGTAAGAACTCCTCTTTTAACCTTCACGGTCACATTGTTATCTTTTCATCTCTTTATTGTTTCATTTCCCTGTTTGTAACTTCTCATTTAATTGTTTAATTTTATCTTTTCATATGTAAAAATTATAGAGGACTAAGGGACTAAAGTGACGTAAGAAGTAGATGTAGTCGGAGGATATAAGATAACATTTAAAGTATATCTATAAAAAAAATATAAACATTAGAACTTAATCTAAAATAATGAGAAGAATATATGATCACAATCATGGAGCAACTACTAGCAAAATTAAAAGGGCTACATCACAGTGAAAATATCATAAGAATAAAATCAGCCACGAAAACCAAATTATGTCAATTAGATTGTAATTTCTCTAAATACTATGTAGCAGACTTGTGTTTATGTTAGGATGTACGTCTGAGGTGGTGTAGAGCAGTTAATGTATTCTAATTAGTTCAATTGAATATGTTGAAGGTAGCACTTTCAACAAATGGTATCAAAACCCATGGTTGGGTTTTTGGGTAGGTGGGCATTGTGATGTAATAATGCGAGTTCACGTGATTGAATTCACATGTAAGCAAATTAGTTTGTAAGAAGTTGATATAAAAATATTTTTAATAAAAAATCGAAATTATAATTATTTTTCATATTTCAATTTTTTTCTTTTTCCTTTTCTTTTTCTTTCTTTTTCTTCATTCCTTACGGATGCCTAAATTAAGAGAAAGTGGTGAGTTCACGTGATTGAATTCACGTGAGACTCGCCGGAAGCAAATGAAGTAAAGAAGAAAAAAAAAGAGAAAAGCGATTTTTTAAAAATATTTTTAAAAGTTAAAAAAATATATCTTAATTAACTCATAATTCATTTACTCAAATTTTTGAGTGAAAATAGGTTCATCGGGATATATCGATAAGTTCGGACTTGGGCTCATTGTTGGAGATCTTCCCGGTAAAAGTATCGGACTTCTTTTGCGTGCTCCAACAATTTATACTTTAGTTGACCTTTCGTTACATTTTGTAGAAATTTTTACAAGAAAATAACGAAAATAAGTTCAGAGCAAAATCTATGCAAATGGTATCACATTTTTGCGAATGTTGCTGGCTACGGTAGTTGTCAGTTTGTCCGGAAGCGTATGCATCTTGGCAGCCACTTGCATTCCAAGTGGAAAGTGTCCCCGCGATCGAACCCGTCACGTTCGATCGCGCACGCTCCTGCGAAAAGCCAGCAGCATCTGGCGTTGACTGGCGTCAATGGCGTCGCAATGCTTGCTCTCGCAGCTCGCCGCTTCGCCCGCCGCGGGCCTCGACCTCCGCCGTCAACCGCCGCGCCCTCCTCGTTCGCTTTCCCGCCAAGATCCGATCAGCTTCTCCCGCGCGATCGGCGGCTCGCAGCTGCGGTTCCGGCTCCCCGGGAGCGACCGGAGCGAAGCGCCCCGCTTCCCCGCGTCGGGGGCGGCGGCGGCGGCGGGGGCGGCCGCCGGGGCCCTGGCTCGGTTCGGGTGGGGACGATCAGATCTCAGCTGAGCTACCCTCTCATATCGCCGCACGATAAGTGGGGCAGCTGGACCGCTCTGTTCGCGATCGGCGCTTTTGGAATCTGGTGAATCCTCGTTTGTCTCCTCTCTCGCATTTCGCTGCTCCGTAAGATTCTTTTTTTCCCCCCCTCATTTCGGGGGTTCTGTCGGAAAAATGTCTGCTTGGGAGTTATAGAGAAGTTGATAGACGTTTCGATGAAAATGCACAAAATTTAAGGTGACGAGAGGTGCTTGCGCTTGTGCCGATTGCGTAGAGGGCATCTGCAGAACTTTACTAGAAAAGAACACATGGCATTGTTTTCTCTCGTTCAAATTTCGAGAAATTGATAGACAGCTGAACGAAGTTCGTTGCTAGATGCTTGTGCTTTAGTCGTGATGAGGACTTTGCTAATTGTAAGGTCCGAGAAGACCAAGATCGGGAGCAGTTTGAGTGGGGCCCTGGTGAGCACTTTGGTTGGACTTGCCGCCAGCAATTTGGGGATCGTCTCGTGTGAAGCTCCGGCTTATAAAGTCGTCTTGGAGTTTCTACTCCCGTTGGCTGTCCCCTTGCTGTTGTTTCGGGCTGACATGCGCCGCGTGATCCAGTCTACCGGGAAACTTCTCTTGGCTTTCTTGCTTGGATCTGGTATTCTATGTTGACATCCTCGTGCATACTATTTTGCTTGCAAGTGTTGATGAACTATCTATTTCATGAAAAAGGAATGTTGGTCGTGCTTGATGAAATCCATCGTACTCTTTTTGAAGTTGCCATACATTTTATGAATAACTGATTGTTAATTTCCCCATGCATATATATGACAGTTGCCACCACGATCGGGACTGTAGTGGCATACTTTTTGGTGCCAATGAGATCACTGGGGCAAGATAGCTGGAAGATAGCTGCTGCACTTATGGGAAGACATATTGGTGGAGGTAAACCATAGAAAAGCATAGGACATCAGCATGATTTTGTCGGTTCTTGAATTGACTTGAACTTCCTTCTTCAATTGAAGTTTTTCCTATCCAGTTCCACTCGTAAATCTGCTTCTTGCTCAATGACAATGAGGGAAGCAAGTTAGGAACAGCAAATTACTCTTTATTATTTTCATATCTGAATTCTTTCGTGACTAGAAGAAGTTTGTTACCACCCCCACTTTCCAGCTAAGTCCGTATCATGAATAACACTTTAATCAGTTGTCTCCTTGAATAAAAGAAAATATGTCAGCACAACTTATTGCAACATCTCTACAATGTTGAATTGCTGTATCGTATTTTCCATGTTGTCAAAGCTTGTAATGGTCTGCCTAAGGCTTTTGTGTCTGTTAAGTTATGAAAAACTTGTCATTGACTTTTTCAATCTACGGCTGATGATCATTTTTGCTCCTTATTGTCTCCAGCTGTCAATTACGTTGCAGTAGCCAATGCTCTTGGTATGTCACCATCAGTTCTGGCTGCTGGGCTAGCTGCAGATAATGTCATTTGTGCAGTTTATTTCACCACATTGTTTGCATTAAGCTCAAAAGTACCTCCAGAATCTTCATCTGGCGATGGTGAGTTGAATTTATTTTATTCCATTATTCCATCCATTTACTGCTAGAGAAAGACCTAAATGTTAATGGTAGATGTAAGAGTCAGGGTTGATCACCTTTTTTTCGCAAAATCAATAATGCCCTCTTCCTAGTTCCATCTTTAGTTGAAAGCATTTTGCTTGATTTAGCAGATGACATCTTATACAAGCTGATATGTGGCCTCTTGTGCAGGAGGAGATTCTGTAAATGGTGTTCTGGACACAGAATCAGGACCTGCTAACAAGCTACCTCTTTTACAGAGTGCTACATCCATAGCTGTGTCCCTTGCCATCTGCAAAGCAGGAACGTCCCTCACAAAATATCTCGGTATTCAAGGGGGTAGTTTGCCTGCAATAACAGCAGTTGTTGTTATTTTAGCAACTCTTTTTCCTACTCAATTTGGGAAGCTGGCACCATCTGGTGAGGCTATGGCTGTGATATTGATGCAGGTGAGTTGTTCCATAGTGCGTTTGTTTTCTTGATTATTGATCATGATAATAATACTTTGATGTTTGTCTTCAAAGCCGTTATATGGCATAAAATTGGATCAGGCGTATGGAAATATTTAAATTTATGGTACCAGAACAAGAAAAATAGAAAAGGAAGTTAGGCAATTATCCTTCAAATGATCACCTCCGTTATTCCAAGAGTTGCTGTATGAACTTTCAGTTTATCAAGCTTTTGGAATATCCTCTTTTTCAACTGCCTGAAGGATTTTTTTTGACCTACTGCTTTGGTTCTCTGTCAAAACCAGGTATTCTTCACTGTCGTTGGTGCAAGTGGAAACGTATGGAGTGTGATCAATACAGCTCCTGGTATATTTATGTTTGCCCTTGTCCAGATTACGGTCCATCTTGCTGTGATCCTTGGATTGGGAAAGCTATTTGGCTTTGAACTGAAGCTGTTACTTATTGCTTCAAATGCGAATGTTGGTGGCCCAACAACAGCTTGTGGAATGGCAACAGCAAAAGGGTGGAGTTCTATGGTTGTCCCTGGGATTCTTGCTGGAATTTTTGGAATTGCTGTTGCCACTTTTCTTGGTATTGGTTTTGGTGTAACCTTTTTAAAATTCATGTAGTGTAAGGAATTTAGCGTTGATATCAGTTCCTGTTTAAAAATCCAGATCAATGCCAATCTGCCTCCTCTCTTTGCTCATCTTCTAATTTCTGTTGAAAGGTTTTATAGGCCTACTTTATCTCACTTTCTGAGGTAAAAGTCCGTACTCATATGGGGATTGAATTCCTATTTATGGGGACAAGATCATGATTCACAATCCACTTCCTACTTAACACAAAAGATGAAAAACATATTCTAAATAACATGACGATTCTCTTAAATGTTGCCTTCTTGAGAAATTCTTTGGATACTTGAGTCTTAATTTAGTGGATATGCCCACTGCATCTGACAAATTAATTATCCTTTCAGAAAACTAGTTATATATAATGTGATCAGGAAGATAAAAAATGCAGGGTTTGCAAGATAGCAACGCTGCGTGGACAGTGCCAGTAAAGATTTCTGCCCCAAATAACACAATAGAGCCAGATATCCTTGATTCATACCCAGAAGAGGTTCACTTAGACGACGACAAAATGCAAAAAAGAGCCAATCAATGTCAGCCTAGAACAATCAATGTCGGCATCACATTTCCCCACTCCATTACCTATGAAGCTCAATCCAGCTTGAGATTTTCTAACTAATAATAGCATTGAATATATGAAATTCGATGCTTCAGCAATCTCGGTGTTTCCATCAACATGCAGCACACAATTGTGCCGAACAGATCCTTGATTCCCAAAGACGGGTTCACTTGGACCACAACAAAATGCCAAAAGGAGCCGTCACAGGTCTGACGGTACAACATTCAATGTCAGCATCACATTTCCTTTTCCCCTACGTACGAAACTAAACCCAGCTTGAGATTTTCTACCTAATT
The DNA here is from genome assembly GCA_017140595.1 of Eucalyptus curtisii. NCBI lineage: Eukaryota > Viridiplantae > Streptophyta > Magnoliopsida > Myrtales > Myrtaceae > Eucalyptus > Eucalyptus curtisii. The sequence continues at coordinate 2,262,140 of CM029504.1, read as the reverse complement.
AGCAGCGAATATAAGAAATTCAGTGCTTCAGTAAGCCTGGTGTTTCCATCAACATGAAATTCACCATGTCCTGGTCCTTCCAGTGCATACGAATATTTGGTGATTTGGGGCTGCTTGGCGGCTGTGGAGAGTCATCAAGTTCGCCTGACAGCTTATGTTTCGGAGGAGATCTGACCGCTGAAATCTGCAGCTCAGCCATCTGTTCATATTGCAAAAGCCTTGAGGGGCTCTCACGCTGCAACAGGGAGGAAAATGATGCCCACATAAAGATAATGTTACATTGAAAACGACCACAGAGGATGAAAATTAAACAGGAAGCAGCAAAAGAAATTGTATTGTTAACAGACCTTCGATCTACAGCTCAGTGGAGACAGGCAAGGAGTGGAGACATGCTTGTTGCGAAAACCTGTGAAAAAGACATTATTAGGTTCTTGAAATAAGGAGGAATATTAAAAACATAAAAAGCCAAGCTAATATCCTTACCGAGTCTGAGAGTCTCCAGAAAATGGTCCATGTCCATGGCAGTGGTCTGCTGTTTTATACACTCCTTGTGGTTGTGAAGAAATTGTTCCTCGGCAATAAAACCAGCATCAATTGGTTCCTCTGCTAGAACATTCATCTTCACGGTCTTCTTTGATGCCTCGGATACATGTGGCTTTGCCGAATTAGAAATATCAGAAAGCGCTTTTCTGCTCCTTGTCTGCGGTTTGTCCAAGGCTTTAGAAGTACTTCTCTTTTTGGATAGATCACTCGGGACCTTGGAGGAACCAATATCTTCATTAATCAGAGCGAAACTCTTCAAATTCTGTTTCTTGGACACCTGGTCAAGAGCAGGCTTCCCTGCATTTGACAAATCACCGAGAGGTTTTCTTCCACCAACCCCTCCTTTCTTCTGCACTTTCATCACTTTAGAAATATCCCTTAAAGAACCTCCTGAACGATTAGAAGACATGAGACCAAATAAACAAGGAGATCGACATAGAAACTTTAAGCGTGAGAACCAACAACGGTGCAGAATTTACCATTGTAGTTAGCATTGAAGTTCTGATCTAGAATCAAGCGCCCTGCAGCCATTGTGATCCTTATTGACAAATTTCAGATCTGTACATTGCAAAATGAATCAAAATTGCAGAAAGAAACATTGATAGACAGTATATACAAGTGCAACAAACAATCTCTCCAAGCCCGCTCATAAAAGAAATGCATCGACATGTTCTTCAAGACAAAGTGCTTCTACGAGACCGATTACGAGTTCGTATCAAGGAAATGGCTGGGAGAGGTCCATCCATTTTGCTTTGAAGGTTAAAGATTGAGCCTTTTGAGAATGCGTCTGAATTTCGTGAACACCACAAAGACGAAGCGATAGCTGCAACCGTATAAATTTCGAAAAACAACAAATCTAACTTAAAGAGATACGCGCAAACTGATACCACCCAAACACAATACATAATCGGAAAGCACAGATGAAGTCCTCGAATCGCCTACAGTAGCAAAGTCCAAATCTTTTCAAAAACCCAAGAAAGTTCTCTTCGTCCCAATTGAGGAATTCCTAACTTCAAAAACAAAATTCATTTCTCCTCAGTGTCTCGAAGATATGAACAAAATGAAAGAAAGAGAGGACGTTCCGTCGCTGCCTTCGGACTTCCTCTCGCCTCTTGCAACTATTCCAACGAAACCAGCTACTACTACAGTAAATTGGGAGCACTCGAATCAGTATCTAGCGACAGATGAAGCGTTAACGTTCGCTCGATTTCCCAAAAACGTAGTACAGCGCGAACGCATTCACGAAATCACTGAAAAGCACGGCGAAAAAGAGAAACTTACAAAGCGTTTGGGAGGAACCGATCTCTTCGCTTTCGTTTCCCGATGGAGATGAAGTATCGCAATTCCGGATTTCCGCTCGGCGGCTCTGCCTTTTTCTTCACTGCGATTTTGGTGAGATCTTGGCGTTGGGGAGTTTCGTGAAAGCGATTCGAACGTTGGACTTTCCCCATATATGCAGTCGCGAGGGCGGAGGTGGAGTCCCAACGGTAACTTGTCCCCCCTTTTACGTAAATACCCCCAACTGACGGCACAATTACGAAACAAAACAACGGCTTTCTCTTCTTCTTCTTTTTTTTTTTTTTTTTTGGATTTTTACATTCCCTGATCATGCTTTTCTCCCTCCCCCTTCTTTTTGGAGTATTGAATTCAGCTCTTGAGGTGCTCGACCGAAAATACTTGCACAGAACTCGATCCACTAATCAAACATCACCATTGGTAATTTTATGGATTCATGAATATCCATGTTATTGAGGGCTATAATTTGAAAATTACACGATTCACATGGATCGGGATCCAAATATGTTTGACCTTATCTGAAATACTTTGTGAGCCTATGAGTATTCTAATTATACTTGATCATCTTTTGTCATCTCAAATTGATTTATACCTATGAGTATTCTAATTATACTTGATCGTCTTTTGTCATCTCAAATTGATTTATACCGATATTTATGGAAAACAATGAGCATTACTAGCCCTCATTGGAATATTTTCATAAGCATTTGTTAATTTGTCATGCAAGTATGCAGCTCTCCAAACAACTAGATGTGATTACATAAATGCACCGTGATATCTCGCTAACACAGTTGACAATATACTAGATGAGGTCCTTTAGAGAATCCTAAGGCCATATCCCAAGTCCCGAGTTGTTCAGACATTATTTTGCAAAATCAATAGCCCCAAAAGTGATAAACCGACATTCTTAAATGGCTTAATAACACAAATGATTCCTAAAGTCTAAAAACAATATTGAATATTCACCCATATTTTAGAGACCGCATCAAATACATAAAAAGAAATCTAGAAAAAATACTATAAATTGAGTTAAAGTTTATTACGAAACCCAAGCCCCCATGCGTTTAATCATATGCTTAACCCTTGACAAATGTTTAAGAAGTACATTGTCGTCTCAGACATCCACACGTGAAAAGTACGAACCGAATTACCGGCCCTTAAGGTGGAAAAATCCGAAGGCATTTCATAATATTGGTCTATTACAAGAGATCACCCAAAATCTTGAAAACATTGGAGTTCCAACCTAAGAAAGAGATACAAAGTGCACCCTGAGAAACTAAGCGATAGGAGATTGAACTACTAAGGCAGTCCGAGACTCTTATGATGCAGGAGCAGCTTTCTGTTTCTTTGGCAGGCGATAGCCGCCGACGACACAAGCATGGTCTCGCTCAAAGGGCTCGAGAGTAACTTGCTCAAAAGGCTTGAACTGCTCCGCCTGCAGCTTCTTCACTTCTTGGGAAAAAACAATCTCGGCCGGAACAGTGGAATCGATACAGTTTGCCTGCAAAAACAAACACAACCCAAAGGAATTGATTATACCTCTAGCGTTTCTTCATTACAAGTGGATTTGTTCTCCACCCCCCCTCAACTATGAGGAAATCGTTTCTGATGCCACAACTTGTGTCCTAGACTTGCAAAAACTTGCACCAGCTACTTGTTTTAATATTAGAGGAATTACAAATAAAGTGATTTAAGAAATAGAAGTGTGGCCAACAGTCTTCTAATCCAACGAGCTATATCTCAAGAAAATAATGAAAGAATGCCCATGTGAGCATCTGTCTAGAGAGAGGGAGAGAGAGATACCTTAATTGAGATGACAAAGTGACCTCCAGCCTTGAGAAAATATGATGCATTTAGAGCCAAAATTCTTGCCTGAGATATAAAAAGAAATCATTGAACATCACATATTAAAAACAGACAGCTTATGGTGAAGCCCTTCAAACAGAGAGAAAGGATATCCAATAAACAGATTATAGAACTAGTATTTCTCTCCCTCCGACGTATAATGAACACACTTCATTATCTAGAGCTTAAGTCTAGTGCAATAAGAGCTTCAACAAACCATGCATTTGCTTTCATAGCTAGTACTTCATAGATAAACAGTCTAATGCAGAAAGACTGCTGCGCATATAATTACGGCAATTTTTATTATAAGTACAAACAAAAAGACCTTCAGTTGATCAGAGAGCAGATCAAGTGCATCTAACACCACATCATATTAAGTCATGCCATTGCAGGCACACTAGATCAAAATTAATAATAAGGGCATGAGCAATCTGACAAGAAATGAGAATTTATAATTTAGCATATGCTTGAGTAATTATTAAATTAAGTTACCCCAGACTAATGCCTTGAAAGGCAACATAGTGAACACGACTGTGCTATATTTGGCGAGGACAGGGTAACTTTATCAACCAAGCTTAGAATAGAAGTACCCTGAATCAACAATTGGTCAAAAAGACAACTACATGAATAAGGACCTAAACTGGACTTCAAAATTTTTTAAGCCACATACTGTAGTTGCTGATGGTAATGTCAAATAGTAATTTACGCTAATTGAATGGCAAACCCAATTTTCTAAATCCTTATGCTTCATAGATAACAGAAACAATTTGAAACGTTATAAACCCTGCATGACAAACTTGGGAATGCATCACCCAAACTGTCTTGAGAAAGAAAATCTGAGTTTTTCATAAAATGTAATAATGCAGTACAGGGAATAGGCATGGAATTTACTGGCCCGAAGGCATGTGATAATCTTCTCTTTAAGGGAAAAAGAAAAAAAAAAATCAAAAAGTTAATCAAATTTGAACTAAAGAAAACAAAAAGAATATGAAGTGAGCCAAAATCAGATATGCATCAGAAAACTCGATTTTGCATCACCCATGCTGTCTTGAAGGGGAATCCGAGTTAACTCTTCATGTGCAAAGGCATCACTCACGGTGAAACACCACAATTAAAGAATCTGACAGTATACGCTTAACATAGCAATGAAGAAAACTGTAGACATAGTAGTATAGATATATATCAAATGAAAGATAAATCAAAAAACCAAGAAAGTAATTTCTGTGAATCCGAGTTTTTCATCAAAGGTGGTACAGGGAATAGGCATGGAGTTTACTGGCCCAAGGGCATGTGATATACTTGTCTTTAAGGGAAAGAAAACAAAAGAAAAACACAAACAGAAAATCAAATTTGAACTAAAGCAAACATGAGATTATGGAATGAGCCAAAATCAGATATGCATCAGAAAACTCGATTTTGCATCACCCATGCTGTCTTGAAGGGGAATCCGAGTTAATTCTTCATGTGCATAAGTTTCCCTCTTGGTGAAACACCTCAATAAGAGAATCCAATAGCTTACACTTAACATAGCGATGAAGAAAAATGAACTTATACACTAGTATAGATATATATCAAACAAAAGATAAATCACAAAACCGAGAAGGTAATTTCCAAACAAGAGGTCATCAAAGAAGCCTCACAAACACATAAGAAAACCCAACCAAAAAGAAAAAGAAAACACATGAGCAAAGAAAAGAAAATCCATCGCATGAATTGAAGCTGAGAAAGGTAAATCACAGGCTGCAAAGAAATGCATTGATTTTTGTTATCAGAGATAATTCACGGAATCTGCTTCAAAAGCATAGAAGGCAACAAATCTTTCAAAAAAATAAGAAAGATCCAAATAGAGATATAACTTGCAAAAGCACATAAACAAAACCATGCAGTAAGTCAAACAGAAATAAAGGTAGGATGCATGAATAAATTCCTGCACCTACACTTCAGTGAGGAAGACTTTCATAAGAATAAATTCCATTCCTTTCATAGGTAAAGACAATAGTCAATACCTGATCTGGTTGAGCAACATCAGAAAATATTACATCCACCATTCCAACCAGCATACGGTACTTGGCTGGATGCCTAGCATCTTCAATGATTGGAATAATGTTGGTTCTCTTCTTTGCCATGTTGACTAAATCCCTCCCACTTCGATGGGAGAACTCCACAGCATACACCACTCCTGTCTGCCAAAAGGAACGCAAGAGAATAAGTCAGTCATCTGGTCATTTCATAAGAGAATCATCCTTCCAAAACAAGAAAAAGAAAGGACCTACAGGGCCAACAATGTCAGAAACATGTGATACTGTGGTCCCGGAAGCAGCTCCCAGATAGAGAACCCGAGCACCAGGTTTCTGAATTTGAAAAAAAATGAATCATGATCAGTGATATGGAAGAAGCTGCACACCATAGATACACCAGAGAATAAGGAAAAGAGATGCTTACAATCCATATCTCATCAACTCCACCAAGAATGGCAGCTGCCAGCTTTGATCGGAAGGGGTTCCAAACTCTATATTCCACTTTAGTTCCATCTTCATTCTAACAAGAGTTAAAAGAAAAAGCAACAAAGCTTACTAATATTTCTAGCTCACTAAGAAAAGGAATCCTACATATTTAACATGAGAATGATAATCCAAGAAAGTAAAGGAGAGTTTACTAGTAGAAATCTTTGTACTTGACAGCCAACAAAGCTTAATAAAATTTTTTCCAGTTTCTGTTTTGAGATGAATCGGGAGTTTATCAGTTCTAATATTTGGAAATCGATTAAATCAGTAGAAGATGCCTAGCCATCACTAGCAAGTTGAATAAAAAAACATATTCACCTGCACAGAGACTCTCTTCTCGTTATAGACAGCCTCTCCAGGGACCATATTCTTTGTAACAAGAGCATCTTCTTTGCCTTTAGCAATGAACACCCCATCATGTCTATGAGGCTCAACCACAACTCTGCTTCCACCTTTCATCCCGCCTCTGCCACCACCACGTCCTCTTCCGCCACGGCCACCCCCACGTCCACCGCCACGGCCCATCATCCTGTCACCGCCACCTCTTCCACCTCCACCTCTCCCTCTCCCTCTCCCTCCATCACCCCTGCCGCCCCTAAATCCTCCACCGCCGCCGCGACCTGCAAAGAACGAACCAGACCATTCGTCAAATACCATAGAAGGCCTCTGAATAAAAGTGAAAAAAAAGCACATCTAAGGCTCAAATATAGCACAGGAAGCAGCATAAAATCAATCACCCACGAGCGCAAATCAACAGAAAATCTCAAAAAAGACAACCCAGCTCATCCCCAAGGAGAAAACATTAACCTCACATAAATTTCTACAGTACAGCAACAGAAACTAACCCAAAAATCGAAACTTGGTATCATCCTCAGTCGCAGAAACAACTCAAAAACCGACCCATGATTCTCAAATGAAACCAGTACCCCAAAAAATAAAAAAAAAAGAAAAAGAAAAAGAAGAGCACGCATCGACCACCCAGAAACCAGCCAAGTTCCCTCCATTCCCCAGACAATGTCAACAAGAAGGACGAGGCCAAGGCATTACCTCTCTGAGGCGGCCTCATCTTGGTGGTGGCTAACGAGGCTGAGGAGGGTTGCTGGTTTCAGGCTGAGAGAGCTCCGCCGAGGAAGAGAGCAGCTGGACGGGACTCAAAGTTGCAGCTCGAGAGGCATTTTATTGGGGGAAAAGTAGGAGGAGGAGGTTTAGGGTTTTAGGGGAGGCGACGCAGCCGCGCTTGTTCGGGAGTTTGGGTTCGGGTTGATCTGTGGGCCTGGGAGAGGGAAAAAGCCCAATTACGGCCCAAAATGAAAAAAGCACAGGAACGTTTTTTTTTCTTTTTTTTTTTTTCTTTTTAGGTCGTGATGGGAACGCATTTGAACCTAAAGTTGGATGCGTCCCTTTGGGCGGAAGCAGGAATCCTTCGCAAACGTACCGAAACCTTCTCTTGAGCTGACTCGCTTTGGCCCCATTTTTAGGCGAAAACCCTAATTCCGTTTGTTTGGAAAAAAATATTTTTCGAGAAATTATTTTCCTCATTTTCCAGCATTGAATTCACTTAGGAAAATTAGTCAATGGAAAATCTATACTTATATTCAGAAAATTGATTTTTTTTTAAATTCGAAAATCATTTTCCAAAATGTAATTAGATATTAATTTTTGCACCCCAAATTCCATATTAGAAAATGATAATCCCAATGCCTAGCTTCCAAGACCAAGTCTTTGATGCTAGGGCTCGGGCCCCGATCACGCCAGGGTAGTAAGGGTGCGTTTGGAATCAACTTTGCAAAGGACTTTGGGCTTCTAAAGATACTTGGGCTAAAGTTAGGGTGTTTGGAAACAACTTTAAAATTCCCATTAGGCCAAAGCTAGCCTTCTCAAGGCTGAAAGCCCAAGGCGGTGAAGGGGTGCCTTGGGCTTTCGCCTTTTCTCGGCATACAAGCTGACTTCACTTTTTTTTTTTTTTTTCCAAAACTATCCTCACCTACTCTCAATTTTTCCGGTTTGCCCTCATCATTGTACTTGTTCATCTTCTTCTCCGTTGAAGGCCGACAACGTGTTCCTCGAAGCCGTGAGCGGCCGCCGACGGCTCGGCATGGTCGCGGTGGCCCGTGCGACCGTCGCCGGAGTGGTGCAACCGCCGCCCGTCCGGGTCGCGGCGAGGTCGGCGACACCTCGCCGCGACCCGATCCGAGGGCGGCGAGGTCCTCCCGCGACCTCCCCGCCCCAAATCTTGGTTGCGGCGGTCGCCGGAGGTCGCGCGACCTCGCCGCGACCCGATCCGGGGCGGCGACGTCGCGTGACCCCGCGCGACCTAGATCTGGGGGGCCGCGAGGTCCCGCGACCTCGCGGCCCCGGATCTGGGTCGCGGCGGGGTCGCCGACGTCCGGCGACCCGCCGCTGTGGTCTTCGTGGTCGCCGACGTCCGGCGACCCTCGCCTGTGGTCTTCAGTGGTCGCCCGACGTCCCGCGACCCTCACCGGTGGTCTTCAGTGGTCGCTCGACGTCCCGCGACCCTCGCCGGTGGTCTTCAGTGGTCGTCCGATGTCCGGCGACCCTCGCCGGAGGTCTTCAGTGGACGTCCGGCGGTCACCTGCCCTTGCCGGTTAATTTTTTTTTTTTCTTTTGATAATTTTTTTTATCACCAAAGCCCTTTGTAAATGTAATTCCCCCAAACACCATTTTTCTCAAAGGTACTTTATATGGGCTTTCAAACTACAATTTACCAAACACACTTTGCATTTTGGAAAATACCTTTAACTCAAAGGTCTTTGCATTTTCTTAAAGACTTTCCCCAAAAGACTTCCCAAACGCACCCTAAGGCCTACATCCATCAAGGTCAGGGGTGAGCCCCAAGTCCCAATGCCCATGCTTGATGTCCCAACCCTCGGGTCGAGGTCCACAAAGGTCGAGCCAAGGATCCCAGTACTTTAGCTCAATCTCCAACACCCAGGCTCAGGTCGGGAAAGGCATGCCCAGGATCCCCAACACTAAAGCTTTGATTCCTAGCACTTGGGTTTGAGTCCATAAAAGCCATACCTCAATTCTTTGTGCTTGAACTTGGGTCCCTTGTGCTCAATCTATCAAGGCCAAGATATGGGGATCTAATGCATGTGCCTAGTCCATTGAGGCTAGCTTGGGACCCAAGTGCTAACACTTAGGTCCATCAAAGGTTGAGCCAAGTATCCTAGTGCTCGAAACTCTTGTCTATAAAGGTAGGGTCCAGGACAAGGTGCTCGTGCCCCTTTCCTTGGTGCTCAGATCGAGGTCCACTAGGGCCAAACCTAAGACTTTAGTGCCCATATATAGTTCATTGGCTGCTCATGCACAAGTTATTAGCATTTGAATGCAATATGTATTTTTAAGAAAATCAAATAAGATTTTCCATACCAAAGTTGGAAAGTGTGGAAAATATTTTTCAGTTTATTTTCAAATTTTTTATAAAACATTTTAATCATTTATAAATGGAATGACCATGTTGGTCATTTTCAAGTTCCATACCAAATGCCATATAGATCATTTGTAAATGGAATTATAATTAACAATTTAAATGAATTGACAAAAAATAGAGTCAATAGTTTCATATTCAACTATAGAAAAAGTAACCGTCAATAAAATAGAGTCAAAGAGACCCTTAAGTTAATGGAGACAATTTAACTATCAATGAAACTGTTTGGTAACCATTTGTAATCTTTTTTTGTTACTTCCGAATACCATTTATGTAAGGAAAATTGTCCAAAATGTCACAAACCTATTACATTTTTGTTAATTCAATAATAAAGCTTTTAATTATGTTAATTGAGTTGTATACATTTTCATGTTTTGCCAATTGAGTTTATTCACTTAATTTATTAAAGGATGATGCTAGTAGATAATTTAAACACCTCGGACTAATTAAGTCATTTTCAACAAATCTAAGGCTAATTGAGTTTCTTTGAACAATTTACCCTAATAAAGTTTCAAAATAATTAATCATTTATTTTAAATAAACCTTTCGTACTTTATTCAGAGGTGCATTAAATGCGATAATTTGGAGACTTTGTATAGACAATGACTGGTACGTGTTGTGTTTAATTACATGATTTATCCCTCTAACATTTTCCATATAATTTCATTCAAAGCTAGAAATTGAATATCAACAATTTGTGCATGTTGCAATATGAATATGTAAGTCTCATAAAAGTAGAGTCAATAATGAAGTTACTTAAGAGAACCGCACAATTTAGCCACCTTGGGGCATGGTTGTTCTGTGACGATGTCGCGGGAAGGATCTAGCGCTCATTTTAAAGGTGGAATTAGGAAGATGGGCCGAGAAAAAGAATCGGGCTTAATTTCGGCCTTCGCCCAGCTTCGTTTTATGGGCTTTTGTGCTTGAGTTTTTTTCGCCTCCCTCAAAGATGGACGCCTCACCTCGTGCACCTGAAAGTTTTCCCTAATTATTATTGATATAGTTTGATGGTTTATAATTTAGTCCATTTAGAAGAAGAAGAAATTTCACCTGAATTTTGCTCATGAGATCGAGTGAAATGTGCGATTTCTATTTCTTTTATTCCCCATTTATGCTTTATGAGCTCTTATTGTTTCGTTGGTTTGGTAGACTGGGAAGATTGTCCATCCTTAATTTCAAGGTTTTTGAATTTGAAATTTTATTAGTTTTCATACCAAGGCTTAATCTAATTAGTTCCTAGTGTATACCGATTTTGTCATATCCCATTTTATTTAAGTTGAAATTCTTCACTCATTTGAATTAGATACTAACTACAACTATCAAAATTATATCACCAATGCTAAGACCTATGTAGATTGAACCCTTCGACATTATTTCCAATGATTTGGTGGTGGAGATTTTTTCTTTCGTCGCTGCCAACTCCATGGACAATTTTTTCAATGCAAAAATAACGTAGTAGTCTAATATACCCCTTAAAAAAATGCAATCTCTAATGGGTGATTAATTTATTAAATGATGATAATTGTAGATAATTTGAACACTTCGCATTAATTAAGTCATTTTCAACAAACTTAAGGCTAATTTGAACAATTTGCGCAAATAAAGTTTCAAAATGATTAATTATTTATTTTAGTTAAAACCTTTCGTACTTTATTCAAAGGTACATTAAATGCGATAATTTGGAAGCTTTGTATAGATAAGCACCGGTAAGCATTGTGTTTAATTACATGATTTATCCCTCTAATCTTTTCCATATAATTTCCTTCAAAGTTAGAAATTGAACATCAACAATTTGTGCATATTGCTGTATGAATATGTAAGTATTATGAAAATGGAGTCGGGAATTGATAACTCTATAAAAATAGAGTTATTTTACCTATTTTAGGCAACAATTAATGCGATATCTATGAGAAAATATTTGAATTTCCTTCTGATTATTTGAATTTTCCTTATTTATGCAGGATAATGATATATGGAGAAGATAAGGAAAAGAAATTGCAAAACTCGGGAATTTGAATCAAGCGGCGAAGTGGGAGATAGATATCAAATCAAAATTCTCTGATTTACTCCCCGATTTTGTGCACAATTGCTTGGAGATAAGGATCTTGGATATCTCCTATAAATAGGAGAGCTAGAGAGAGCAGCTAGGTTTAGGGGGAAGCTATTTTTTCTGCTAGATTGTTTTTTCATTGTTCTGAGAGTTTTTCAAGTATTTTGAAGAGAAGACGAAAGTGGAGACAGAATTCTTGTTCTTTGATTCAAGATGCTGAGTTTGATTTATATTTTTATTTTTTCATCTACTATGTTCTAATTTTCTTTTGTTAGGGCTACGATGTAGCCTAACTATGACGATGTGGATTTCATGATTTTTATGTTTTACAATTGATTTCATTCATGTGAGTTATATATTATTGTGCTTAATGCTTTTGAGTGATTGGCCACCACTTGAATGATCTGATGTGCATGTTTGAGACTGAGAAGTGATAATATGCAATTGCTCATTATAATATATAACTATGAATTAAACGTGGATAGAAATATACTGCGTTATTTGTGTAGCTTTCGGTGATAAGGTGATCCAAAAGACTCATTGTAAACCGGGAATATTCATAGTTTTTCATGCACTTATGTTTATTTTAATTCACATAGAGATATAGTGGATTAATAAACTGAGTAGGTTTGCTATACCTAGAGATAGGATAGTAAATAGATCAGGAAATTCCGCTATTACATGTTTGATATCGTTCTTGTACTCACAACAATCTGAAATTCATATCTAGTGGTTATGGTGAAATCAGATGCTTTAACATATTTATCTGATTGATTTACTGCATTAGTCTACAAATTTTTTTTTTAATTTATTCTCAATTGTATTTTGATCTGTTAGATAAATTGTAGAGTTAATCCATTTTAGTATTTAATTAGTTTATTAATCATCGATCTTCGTGGGACGATATTCTTTCTCATCATTATATTATTTGTTCGACACGTTCACTTGCGTTTAGAATTTTACGAACATGAATGAAGTTACTTAAGAGAGCCGTACAATTTGGCGACCTTGGGGCTTCCTATATGGTTGTTCTGTGATGATACCGTAGGAAGAATCTAGCGCTTATTTTAAATGTGGCATTAGGAAGATGGGCCGAGAAAAAGAATCGGGCTTAATTTTGGCCAGAGCCTAGCTTCGTTTTATGGGCTTTGATGGGTTTTTATGCTTGAGTTTTTTTTGCCCCCCTCGAAGATGGACGCCTTACCTCATGCACCTGGAGGATTTCACTAATTACTTTTGATATAGTTTAATGGTTTATCATTTAGTCTTTTTAGAAGAAAGTGGAATTTCACCTGAATTTTGCTCATGAGATCGAGTGGAATGTGCGGTTTCTATCTTTTTTATTCCCCATTTATGCTTTATGAGCTCTTTGTTTCGTTGGCTTGGTAGACTGTGAAGATTGCCCATCCTTAATTTCAAGGTTTTTTAATTTCAAATTTTATTAGTTTTTATACCAATGTTTAATCCAAATAGTTCCTAGTGTCTACCAATTTTGTCATATCAACTTTTATTTAAGCTGAAATTTTTCACTCGTTTGAATTATTTACCGATTACAACTGTCAAAATTATATCACAATTGCTGAGAGTTATAGAGATTGAACCCTTTGACGTTCTTTTTAATGATTTGGTGGTGAAGATTCTTTCTTTTGTTGTGGCCAACTCTATAAATGACTTTTTCAATGCAAAAAAAAAAAACGTAACAATTTAATATACCCCTTAAAAAAAGCAATCTCTAATGGGTGATTAATTTATTAAATGATGATAATTGTCGATAATTTGAAAACCTCTGACTAATTAAGTCATTTTCAACAAACCTTAAGCTAATTAAGTTTCTTTGAACAATTTGAGCTAATAAAGTTTCAAAATGATTAATAATTTATTTAATTAAACCTTTTGTACTTTATTTAAAGGTGCATTAATGCGATAATTTGGAGGTTTTGTATAAAAAATGACTGGTATGTGTTGTGTTTAATTACATGATTTATCCCTCTAATCTTTTTCATAAAATTTCCTTCAAAGATAGAATTTGAACATTAACAATTTGTGCATGTTGCAGTATGAATATATAAGATTCATGAAGGTGGAGTCAAGAATTAAGCTACTTAAGAGAGCTGCACAATTTGACCACCTTGGGCTTCCTATATGGTTGTTCTGTGACGATACCGCGAGAAGAATCAAGCGCTCATTTTAAAGGTGGCATTAGGAAGATGGGCCGAGAAAAAGAATTGAGCTTAATTTCAACCGGAGCCCAGCTTCGTTTCATGGGTTTTTGTGCTTGAGTTTTTTTCACCCCCTCGAAGATGGACGCCTCACCTCGTGCACCCGGAGGGTTTCCCTAATTACTTTTGATATAACTTGATATTTTATAGTTTAGTTCTTTTAGAATAAGATGGAATTTCACATGCATTTTCTTCATGAGATCGAGTGGAATGTGCGGTTTCTATTTCTTTTATTTCCCCTTTATGCTTTATGAGCACTTACTGTTTCATTGGTTTGGTAGACTAGGAAGATTGCCCATATTAAATTTCAATGTTTTTGAATTTAAAATTTTATTAGATTTCATACCAGGAGTTAATCCAATTAGTTCCTAGTGTCTATTAATTTTGTCATATTCCCTTTTATTTAAGTTGAAATTCTTCACTCGTTTGAATTAGATACCGATTACAATTGTCAAAATTATATAACCATTGCTGAAAGTTATGGAGATTGAACCATTCCACGTTCTTTCCAATAATTTGGTGGTTTAGATTTTTTCTTTTGTCGCAGCCAACTCCATGGACGATTTTTTTAATGCAAAAATAACGTAGCAGTCTAATATATCCCTTAAAAAAATGTAATCTCTAACGGGAGATTAATTTATAAAATGATGATCATTGTATATAATTTTAACACCTCGGACTAATTAAGTCATTTTTAACAAACCTATGGCAAATTGAGTTTTTTTTAACAATATGCGCTAATAAAATTTCAAAATGATTAATAATTTATTTTAATTAAAGCTTTCGTATTTTATTCAAATGTGCATTAAATGCGATAATTTGGAAGCTTTGTATAAACAAGAACTGGTACGTGTTGTGTTTAATTATATGATTTATCCCTCTAATCTTTTCTATATAATTTCCTTTAAAGTTAGAAATTGAACATTAATAATTTGTGCATGTTGCAGTATGAATATGTAAGTCTCATGAAGGTGGAGTTAGGAATGAAGTTACTTAAGAGAGCCGTACAATTTGGCAACCTTGGGGATTCTTATATGGTTGCGGCCCTCCTTGTGTGCGAGGGTGGTGAGTTGAAAAGAAGGAAGGAGTCGGCTTGCTGAGAAAAGTCTACTCGAACAGATGAATTGTGGAATACTGCGAGAAATATTTAAACACCGTTCGCAACATGTAGTGGGATAACACAAAGATCTTTAGAGAAGTGCTTCATCACTATGATTATGAGATGCAAATCGAGCATTGCAAAAAGAAGGGATGGGTGCGTGATATCGACTATTACGATGACACTGAATGTGAACAATGCATTTACCGAGCGGAGAAAAAATTCTACATAAATATTGCAAACGCCCCTGACCACGAGAGGTTTGTTTAAAAACAGGACGGGAGAGAGTCTGTTTTAGTTCAAAATAAAACTTAATACACAAATGCTTCTTTGGAGTATCTAATATGGCTTCATTTTCGTCTCTATATGTTCTTGATGATGCCCTTTGAGCCCAGTTTTTTCGCCCCTTCGAAAATGGGCGCCTCACCTCGTGCACTTGGAGGGTTGCACTAATTACTTTTGATATAACTTGATGGTTTATAGTTTAGTCCTTTTAGAAAAAGATGGAATTCACATGAATTTTGCTCATGAGATCGAGTGAAATGTGCAGTTTCTATCTCTTTTATTCCCCATTTATGCTTTATGAACTCTTATTGTTTCGTTGGTTTGGTAGATTAGAAAGATTGCCCATCCTTAATTTCAAGGTTTTTGAATTTGAAATTTATTAGTTTTCATACCATGATATCCTCTTTTATTTGAGCTTAAATTTTCACTCGTTTGAATTAGATACCGATTACAACTGTCAAAATTACATCACTATTGCTGAGAGTTTTGGAGATTGAACCCTTCGATATTCTTTCGAATGATTTGGTGGTAGAGATTCTTTCTTTCGTCGTGGCCAACCCCATGGACGATTTTTTCAATGCAAAAATAACATAGCAGACTAATATACCCCTTAAAAAAATGCAAGCTCTAACGGGTGATTAATTTATTAAACTATGATGATTGTAGATAATTTGAACACCTCGGACTAATTATATCATTTTCAACAAACATAGGGTTAATTTAGTTTCTTTGAACAATTTGCGCTAATAAAATTTCAAAATGATTAATAATTTATTTTAATTAAACCTTTCATACTTTATTCATAGGTGCATTAAATGCGATAATTTGGAAACTTTGTATAGATAATGACTGGTACGTGTTGTGTTAAATTATAGGATTTATCCCTCTAATATTTTCCATATAATTTTCTTTAAAACTAGAAATTGAACATCAACAATTTGTGCATGTTGTAGTATGAATATGTAAGTCTCATGAAGGTGGAGTCAAGAATGAAGCTACTTAAGAAAGTCGCACAATTTGGCCACCTTGGGGATTCTTATATGGTTGGGCTCATCTTTGTGTGCGAGGGTAGCGAGTTGAAGAAGAATGAATGAGTCGGCTTGCTAAGAAAAGTCTACTTGAATGGACGAGTGGTGGAATGCCGCGAGAAGTATCTAAATACCGTTCACAGTATGTAATGGAACAACATAATGATCTTTATAGAAAAGCTTCATTGCTATAATTGCGAGATGCAAACCGAGCACTGCAAGAGGAGCGGATGGGTGCGTGACATCGACCATTACGATGACACTGAATGTGAACAATGCATTTGCCGAGCGGAGACAAAGATTCTATACAAGTATTGCAGACGCCATTGACCACGAGAAATTTGCTTAAAGAGAGCGAGAGAGAGCCTATTTTAACTCAAAATAAATCTTAATACACAAGCTTTATTTTCTTTTCTATATGTTATTGATGATGCATTTTGAGCTCAACTTTGTTTTATAGGCTTTTGTGCTTGAGTTTTTTTCGCCTCCCTGGAAGATGGACGTCTCACTTTGTGCACATGGAGGGTTTCACCCATTATCTTTTATAGAGCTTGATGGTTTATAGTTTAGTCATTTTAGAATAAGATGGAATTCACCTGAATTTTGCTCATGAAATCGAGTGGAATGTGCGATTTCTATATCTTTTATTCCTCCTTTATGCTTTATGAACTCTTATTGTTTCGTTGGTTTGCTAGACTGAGAAGATTGCACATCCTTAATTTCAAGATTTTTGAATTTGAAATTTTATTAGTTTTCATACCATGACTTAATCCAATTAGTTCCTAGTGTCTACCAATTTTGTCATATCCTCTTTTATTTGAGCTTAAATTCTTCACTCGTTTGAATTAGATACCGATTACAACTGTCAAAATTATATCACCATTGCTGAGAGTTTTGGAGATTGAACCTTTGATATTCTTTCGAATGATTTGGTGGTGGAGGCCAACTCCATTGACGATTTTTTCAATGCAAAATTTACATAGCAGTCTAATATACCCCTTAAAAAAATGCAAGCTCTAACGGGTGATTAATTTATTAAAGGATGATGATTATAGATAATTTGAACACCTCGGACTAATTATGTCATTTTCAACAAAAATAGGGTTAATTGAGTTTCTTTGAATAATTTGCGCTAATAAAGTTTCAAAATGATTAATCATTTATTTTAATTAAACTTTTCATACTTTATTCATAGCTGCATTAAATGCGATAATTTAGAGACTTTGTATAGACAATGACTGGTACATGTTATGTTTAATTATATGATTTATCCTTCTAATATTTTCCATATAATTTTCTTTAAAACTAGAAATTGAACATCAACAATTTGTGCATGTTGCAATATGATTATGTAAGTCTTATGAAGGTGGAGTCAAGAATGAAGCTACTTAAGAGAGCTACACAATTTGGCCACATTGGGGATTCCTATGTGGTTGGGCTCCTCTTTGTGTGCGAGAGTGGCGAGTTGAAGAAGAATGAAGGAGTTGGCTTGCTGAGAAAAGTCTACTCGAATGGACGAGTGGTGGAATGCCGCGAGAAGTATCTAAACACCGTTTCCAGCATGTAATGGAACAACACAATGATCTTTAGAGAATAGTTTCATCGCTATGATTGCGAGATGCAAATTGAGCACTGCAAGAGGAGCGGATGGGTGCGTGACATCGACCATTACAATGACACTGAATGTGAACAATGCATTTGTCGAGCGGAGATGAAGATTCTATACAAGTATTGTAGACGCCCCTGATCACGAGAGGTTTGCTTAAAGAGAGGGCGAGAGAGAGCCTGTTTTAGTTCAAAATAAATCTTAATACACAAGCTTCTTTGGAGTATCTGATATGGTTTCATTTTCTTTTCTCTAGGTTATTGATGATGCCTTTTGAGCCTAACTTCGTTTTATAGGCTTTTGTACTTGAGTTTTTTTCACCTCCCTCGAAGATGGACACCTCACCTCGTGCATGTGAAGGGTTTCACTCATTATTTTTTATAGAGCTTGATGGTTTATAGTTTAGTCATTTTATAAGAAGATGGATTCACTTGAATGTTGCTCATGAAATCGAGTGGAATGTGATTTCTATCTCTTTTATTCCTCTTTTATGCTTTATGAACTCTTATTGTTTCGTTGATTTGCTAGACTGGGAAGATTGCTCATCCTTAATTTCAAGATTTTTGAATTGGAAATTTTATTAGTTTTCATATCGTGACTTAATCCAATTAGTTCCTGGTGTCTACCAATTTTGTCATATCCTCTTTTATTTGAGCTTAAATTCTTCACTCGTTTGAATTAGATACCGATTACAACTGTCAAAATTACATCACCATTGCCGAGAGTTTTGGAGATTGAACCCTTCGATATTCTTTCGAATGATTTGGTGGTAGAGATTCTTTCTTTCATCGCAGCCAACTCCATTGACGATTTTTTCAATGCAAAAATAATATAGTAGTCTAATATATCCCTTAAAAAAATGTAAACTCTAACGGGTGATTAATTTATCAAAGGATGGTGATTGTAGATAATTTGAATACATCGGATTTATTATGTCATTTTCAACAAACATAAGATTAATTGAGTTTCTTTGAACAATTTGTGCTAATAAAGTTTCAAAATGATTAATAATTTATTTTAATTAAACCTTTCATACTTTATTCATAGGTGCATTAAATGCGATAATTTGAAGGTTTTGTATAGACAATGACCGGTACGTGTTGTGTTTAATTATATGATTTATCCCTCTAATATTTTCCATATAATTTTCTTTAAAACTAGAAATTGAACATCAACAATTTGTGCATGCTGTTGTATGAATATGTAAGTCTCATGAAAGTGGAGTCCGGGATGAAGCTATTTAAGAGAGCCGCACAATTTGGCCACCTTGGAGCTTCCTATATAGTTATTTTGTGATGATGTCGTGGGAATGATCTAGCGCTTATTTTAAATGTGACATTAAGAAGATGGACCGAGAAAAAGAATCGGGCTTAATTTCGGCCGGAGCCCAGCTTCGTTTTATGAGCTTTTATGGGTTTTTATGTTTGAGTTTTTTTCTTCCCCCTCGAAGATGGACGCCTTATCTCGCACTTGGTGGGTTTTACTAATTACTTTTGATGTAGTTTGATGGTTTATAATTTAGTCTTTTCAGAAAAATATGGAATTTCACCTAAATTTTGCTTATGAGATCAAATGGAATGTGCGTTTTTTATCTCTTTTATTCCCCCTTTATGCTTTATAAGCTCTTATTGTTTCTGGTTTGGTAGACTAGGAAGATTGCCTATTCTTAATTTCAATGTTTTTAAATTAGAAATTTTATTAGTTTTCATACAAAGGCTTAATTCAATTAGTTCCTAGTATCTACCACTTTTGTCATATTCCATTTTATTTAAGTTCAAATTCTTCACTTGTTTGAATTAGATACCGATTACAACTGTCAAAATTACATCGCAATTGCTGAGAGTTATGGAGATTGAACCATTCGATGTTCTTTCCAATGATTTGGTGGTGGAGATTCTTCCTTTCGTCGCGGCCAACTCCATGGACAATTTTTTCAATAAAAAAATAACGTAACAATCTAATATACCTTTTAAAAAAGAAAACAATATCTGACAAGTGATTAATTTATTAAAAGATGATGATTGTGGATAATTTGAACACCTCGGACTAATTAAGTGATTTTCAACAAACCTAGGACTAATTGAGTTTTTTTGAACAATTTGCCCTAATAAAGTGTCAAAATGATTAATTATTTATTTTAATTAAACCTTTCATACTTTATTCAGAAGTGTATTAAATGCGATAATTTGGAAGCTTTGTATAGAGAATGACTGGTACGTGTTATGTTTAATTACATGATTTATCCCTCTAATATTTTCTATATAATTTCCTTTAAAGCTAGAAATTAAACATCAACAATTTGTGCATGTTGCAGTATGAAAATGTAAGTCTCATGAAGGTGGAGTAAAAAATGAAGTTGCTTAAGAGAGCCGCACAATTTGACCACATTTGGGCTTCCTATATGATTGTTCTGTGACGTTGCCATGGGAAGATTTAGCACTTATTTTAAAGGTTGCATTAGGAAAATAGGCCGAGAAAAAGAATCGGGCTTCATTTCGATCGGAGCCCAGCTTCGTTTTATAGGCTTTTATGGGTTTTTGTTCTTGGGTTTTTTTTTTTTTGCCCCCTCCAAGATGGACGCCTTATCTCGTGCACCTAGAGGGTCTCACTAATTACTTTTGATATTATTTGATGGTTTATAGTTTAGTCCTTTTAGAAGAAGATGGAATGTCACTTGAATTTTGCTCATGAGATCGAGTGAAATGTGCGATTTTTATCTCTTTTTCCCCCTTTATGCTTCATGAACTCTTATTGTTTCGTTGGTTAGGTGAATTGGGAAGATTGCCCATCCTTAATTTCAAGGTTTTTTAATTTGAAATTTTATCAGTTTTCATACCGAGACTTAATCCAATTAGTTCTTAGTGTCTACAAATTTTGTCATATCCGCTTTTATTTAAGCTGAAATTCTTTACTCATTAGAATTATATACCAATTATAACTGTCAAAATTACATCACCATTGTTGAGAGTTATGGAGATTGAACCCTTTCGACGTTCTTTCCAATGATTTAGTGGTGGAGATTCTTTTTTTCATCGTGGCCGATTCCATAGATGACTTTTTCAATGCAAAAATAACGTAGCAATCTAATATACTCCTAAAAAAAAAATCTCTAACGGGTATTTAATTTATTAAAAGATGATGATTGTAGTTAATTTGAAAACATCAGACTAATTAAGTTATTTTCAACAAACATATGGCTAATTGAGTTTCTTTGAATAATTTGCGCTAATAAAGTTTCAAAATGATTAATCATTTATTTTAATTAAACCTTTCGTATTTTATTCAGAAGAGTATTAAATGCAATAATTTGGAGGTTTTGTATAGACAATGACTGGTACGTATTGTGTTTAATTATATGATTTATTCCTCTAATCTTTTCCATATAATTTCCTTTAAAGCTAGAAATTGAACATCAACATTGTGCATATTGCAATATGAATATGTAAGTCTAGGTGGAGTCATGAATGAAGTTACTTAAGAGAGTCGCACAATTTGGCTACATTGAGGATTCCTATATGGTTGGACTTCTCCTTGTGTGTGAAGGTGGTGAGTTGAAAAAAAGAAAGGGGTTGGCTTGTTGAGAAAAGTCTACTAGAACGGACAAGTGGTGAAATGTCACGAGAAATATCTAAACACCGTTCGCAGCATGTGATGGAACAACACAATGATCTTTGGAGAAGAATTTCATCGTTATGATTGCGAGATGCAAACCGAGCACTGTAAGAAAAGGGAATGGGTGCGTGACCTCGACCATTACAATGATACTGAATGTGAACAATGCATTTGCCGAGCGGAGGGAAAGATTCTATACAAGTATTGTGGAAACCCCTGACCACAAGAGGTTTGCTTAAAGATAGGGTGGGAGAAAGCCTATTTTAGCTCAAAATAAATCTTAATACACAAGTGTTTTTTGGGAGTATCTGATATGGCTTCATTTTATTCTCTATAGGTTCTTGATGATGCTTTTTGAGCCTAGCTTCGTTTTATGGACTTTTGTGCTCGAGTTTTTTTTTTCGCCCCCTCGAAAATAGACGCCTCACCTCGTGTGCTTGGATGGTTTCACTAATTACTTTTAATATAACTTGATAGTTTATAGTTTAGTTCTTTTAGAAGAAGATGGAATTTTACCTGAATTTTGCTCATGAGATTGAGTGAAATGGGAGGTTTTTATATCTTTTTTTCCTCATTTATGCTTTATGAGCTTTTATTGTTTTGTTAGTTTGGTAGATTAGAAAGATTTCTCATCCTTACCACCCGCTGTGGTGGCGTCGCTGACTTCGGCCTTCTCCCCCTCATGAAGGGGAGAGGTTTGAATCCCCAGCGCGTCATTTGGTGACTTAACCACTGGCGTGAGTGTGGTGGCTAGCTTGCGTCAGCCCCAAGGTTTGCCCGCCGGCTGTCGGCTTACGGGGTTCCCTGGTTACCAAAAAAAAAGATTTTCCATCCTTAATTTCAAGATTTTTAAATTTGAAATTTAATTAGTTTTCATACCATAGCCTAATCCAATTAGTTCCTAGTTTCTACCAATTTTGTCATATCCTTTTTTTTTAAGCTGAAATTCTTCACTCGTTTGAATTAGATACCGATTGCAACTATCAAAATTACATCACAATTGTTGAGAGTTATGGAGATTGAACGCTTTTGACGTTCTTTCCAATGATTTGGTGGTGGAGATTCTTTCTTTCATCGCAGCCATTTTTCAATGCAAAAATAACGTGACAACCTAATATACCCCTTAAAAAAAAAAAAGCAATTTCTAACGGGTGATTAATTTATTAAAGGATGATCATTGTATAAAATTTGAACACCTCGAACTAATTAAGTCATTTTCAACAAACTTAGGGCTAATTGAGTTTCTTTGAACAATTTGCGCTAATAAAGTTTCAAAGTAATTAATCAATTATTTTAATTAAACATTTCGTACTTTATTCAGAAGAGCATTAAATGCGGTAATTTAGAGGCTTTGTATAGACAATGGCTAATACGTGCTGTGTTTAATTACATGATTTATCCCTCTAATCTTTTTCATATAATTTCTTTCAAAGCTATAAATTGAACATCAATCATTTGTGCATGTTGCAGTATGAATATATAAGTCTCATGAATGTAGAGTTAGGAATGAAGTTTCTTCATTCATTCCCATCCAATCAAAAAGGTCTTTTTTTTTGTTGGATGCCGTAATTCTTCCATTTTGGGAAATTTTAAGATAAAAAAGACCTTTTTGATCCATTTTATCAATTATTTGATAATTATTAACCCCAGTCTTAGTATTTTTATTACCATTGGTATCGATATCAATCCAGGACTCAATATTGACTTTATTTCGAAGACAAAAATTTCTCCAATCCAAATATTTTTAATTTGTAAATTTATCTAGATTTAGAATATCATCATCTTCGAAATTAATAGGGATAATACCTCCTATTAATTAATTTACCTTTTTTATATATCTTGTTGTAATTATAAGAGATCTCTTGTTTATTATTTAAACGTAATGGTGATACATAAATATTAAGAGAGCCACACAATTTGGCCACCTTGGGGATTCCTATATGTTGGGCTCCTCCTTGTGTGCGAGAGTAGCGAGTTGAAGAAAAAGAATTGAGTCTAACTTCCGGAGAAAAGTCTACTCGAACGGATGGGTGATGGAATGTCGCGAGAAGTATCTAAACACCAACATGTGATGGAACAACACAATGATCTTTAGAGAAGAGCTTCATCACTATGATTGTGAGATGCAAACCGAGCACTGCAAAAGGAGGGGATGGGTGCGTGACCTCGAATTATGATGACACTGAATGTGAACAATGCATTTACCAAGCGGAGACAAAAATTCTATACAAATTTTGCGGAAACCCCTGACGTTTGCTTAAAAATAGGGTGTGAGATAGCTTGTTTTAGCTCAAAATAAATCTTAATACACAAGTGTTTCTTTGGAGTATCTGATATGACTTCATTTTCTTCTCTATAGGTTCTTGATGATGCCCCTTGGCCCAACTTCGTTTTATGGGCTTTTGTGTTTGAGTTTTTTTTGCCCTCTCGAAGATGGACGCTCACCTCGTGCAAGTTTCACTAATTACTTTTGATATAACTTGATGGTTTATAGTTTAGTCCTTTTAAAAGAATATGGACTTTCACCTGAATTTTGCTCATGATATCAAGTGGAATGTGCGGTTTCCATCTCTTTTATTCCCCATTTATGCTTTATGAGCTCTTATTATTTCGTTGGTTTAGTAGATTGTGAATATTGCTCATCCTTAATTTCAAGGTTTTTAAATTTGAAATTTTATTAGTTTTCATACCAAGCCTTAATCCAATTAATTCCTAGTGTCTACCAATTTTGTTAAGTTGAAATTCTTCACTCATTTAAATTAGATACCGATTACAACTGTCAAAATTACATCACCATTGTTGAGAGTTATGGAGATTGAACCCTTTCGACGTTCTTTCCAATGATTTGGTAGTGGATATTCTTTTTTTCATCGCGGCCAACTCTATGTACGATTTTTTCAATGCAAAAATAACGTAGTAATCTAATATACCCCTTAAAAAAAGTAATCTCTTATGGGTGATTGTTTCAAAAAGATTAATTATTTATTTTAATTAAACCTTTCGTACTTCATCCGGAGGTGCATTAAATGCAATAATTTGGAGGCTTTGTATAGATAAGGACCGATACGTGTTGTGTTTAATTACATGATTTATCCCTCTAATCTTTTCCATTTAATTTCCTTCAAAGCTAAAAATTGAACATCAACAATTTGTGCATGTTGCAGTATGAATATGTAAGTCTCATGAAAGTGGAGTCAGAAATGAAAGTTACTAAAGAGAGTCACACAATTTGGCCACTTTGAGGCTTCCTACATGGTTTTTCTGTGATGATGCCGCGGGAAGAATCTAGCGCTTATTTTAAATGTAACATTAGGAAGATGGGCCAAGAAAAATAATCGGGTTTAATTTCGGCCAGAGCCCAGCTTCGTTTTATGAGCTTTTGTTGGCTTTTGTACTTGAGTTTTTTTCGCCCCTCGAAGATGGACGCCTTACCTCGTGCACCTAAAGGGTTTACTGTTTTTTTTCTCTTCTTCTTTTTCTTTTCTTTTTTCCTTTTTTCTTTTTGGTGAGGGGCACCCTTGCCAATCTCAGGCAAGGGATGCTCGAGCCTAGGCTAGCGAGGGCAACCCTTGCCCTTACCCAAGGCCATTAAAGATGGAAACTTGGTGATAATTGGCAAAGGGAAGAAGGGGAAAAGGAAAAAAAGAAAATAGAAGAAAAGAAAAACTAATAAAGTAATAAAATTTTCTGAAAAATATACTATTAAAAATTGTTTACATCATTATCGACCATGTCACGTAAAGCGACTAGAGTCAACGTCAACAATTTCAACCAAAATTGATCGAATGGACTTAATTAACAAAATGTGAAAATATTTATGACTTAATTGATATAATTAAAATGTTTATGATTGAATTAATAAAAATGTAATAAATTTAATATATTTCGGACAATTTTCCCGTTTTTATCTCCCTTTTCTACTCTTTACAAAACTATCCCCACGTAAAACTATGAAGTAATTTTAGTATATAAGTTTGGAATCCAAATAAGCCATCTTTTGCATTTTTCCCTATCATCGGGTCCCACCACTCGTGAAGTAACCGCCCACTTCTTCGTATCTATAGTTTTATGTATTTATTTAATTTCTGGATATTTGTTCGATCTTGCAGAGAAGAGAAGCGCGTCCCCAGCAACAAAACAATATAATGTAACAAAGAATTTTTCTCTCAATCATCCCTCGTCATACTTACCAATATCTTTAAAATAAAATAAAATATTTTTTTCACCTTAAATTTACACAAGGTAACTATTGTCATGAATCGCGCTTGAATTGCTAATATCTGTTACAAGAAAGTTGTTTGGAAACTAGTTGCTTAGTACATACTGTACCGGTACCACATGATCAAAATTTGAGGCTCCTGTATGAACTGTTTTTAACACCTGTGGATACGTAGAAATAAGGATGTTTGTTTGAACAGTGCGTTTGGAAGACTTTTGGAGAAAGTTTTTAGGGAAATGCAAAAACCTTTGAGTTAAAGGTATTTTTCAAAATGCAAACTGTTTTTGGTAAATTATAATTTAAAAGCCTTTTGTGAAATATTTTGAGCAAAATGGTGTTTGGGGGACAAATGACTTCTGTGATAAAAAAAATTATCAAAAGAAAAATAAAAAAATTTGACCGGCAAGGGCAGGCGGCCGCCGGCGACCTCCGGCGACCCCGGATATGGGGCCGCGAGGCCAGCGAGCGTCGCGCGACGCCGCCTCGATCTTCGGCGACCCGGATCGGGGGCGGCGAGGTCGCGCGACGCCACCTTGACCTCCCGCGACCCCGGATCTGG
Organism: Eucalyptus curtisii; assembly: GCA_017140595.1. Taxonomy (NCBI): domain Eukaryota; kingdom Viridiplantae; phylum Streptophyta; class Magnoliopsida; order Myrtales; family Myrtaceae; genus Eucalyptus; species Eucalyptus curtisii. Next base: position 2,235,827 of record CM029504.1, on the reverse strand, counting down.
GGCGGCGAGGTCGCACGACACCACCTCGACCTCCAGCAACCTAGATCCGAGGCGTCAAGGTCGCTAGAGGACCTCGCCGCCCCGGATGTGGGTTGCGGCGGGGTCGCACGACCTCGCCGCCCCCGGATCTTGGGGGGCGAGGTTGCGCGACCCCCAACGACGTCGGTTTGGGCGACGGTCGCGCCACCCGGCGTCGGTCTTGACCCCCCCCCCCCACCCGGCGCCGGTCGCGCTACCCCTCGACGACGACGTCGTCGCGGGCTTGATCGCCGCGGCGACCGCCGCCTTTTGCCGCAAAGAATCGCTCGCGGAAGAAGAAGAAGAAGATGAAGAATAATAGTGAGGGCAAAACCGAAAAAACGAAAAATCAACGAGAGTAATTTGGGAAGAAATTTTTTTAAACCCTTGGCTTAGCGTTCGAGAATGCTAAAAGCCCAGGCAACCCGCCTGCGGCATTCAGCCTTCCAAGGCTTACATTTTGTAAAAGGGGCTTTGAAATTTTTTTGCCAAACACCCCAAAACACACTTGCATTTGCCCAAGGACCTTTAGCCCCCAAAGCCCCTTAGAAAGCAATCCCAAACGCACCAGGGCATTGAGCCCATGTCGTTTTTTATTTATGCAACTTGTCACATTACATCAAAGTTCAACCCTACCGCATCTGATAACGACACAATCCAGAACCCACGGACCCTAGCTGCCTGCCATGGAGACATCAAACAGAGGCTACTTCTGATAATTCGTCAGTGACGAGTACTAGTTATTTCATCAAGCAGCCAAGAGAAGCACATCATCCGTGAATTCATCATCGATTCTCGGTGTTCTTCATGAATTGGTCGATATAGAAAACAGCCCAAGCAAGCAGATACAAGCTTTCCCACAATGACACTAGCTTCCAAGTAAATTAACAATCCGCATCGCTCTCATGCCCAGTAGCCAAGCTCGTATGGGGTACACGCGCTACATACAAAAAATTCCTAGCATACAATGAATCTCTAACATGTTATTATGCAGCCGCAAAACTGTAAGTTGTGCTTGAAGCCAATGGTGTGCAGAGAAAACAGGGCTTCTTTTCTGGTCACCGCTTGACCCACTGGAAGCTCTTCCTTGCTTTTGCTTTGCCCGGTTTTTTCCTTTCCACCACACGTGGATCCCTCGTCAAGAAACCAGCTGTCAACGAGACATAACACTTCTATAAGTTGAAGGTCACACTGAGATGCCAACCAAGGTCTCAGAGCCAAACATTTGATAGGGAAAGGAAAGGGAATGTCATGCCCCTTCCCCAGGAACTCAATGCAGTGCGCTAATATTATTCAACAGAGAATATAAAGAACTAACCACAGGTAAATCAAGAGGATTTCTATAGTACATGTTGTCTGCTGACTAAATTTAAATACAAGCTAACCCAAGGTTGAAGGTGGTCATTGTTTTTATTACCTTATCTTGATTATTATTATTATTATTATTTTTTTCTGTTGCTGGATATCACTTTACCTTTGGTTTTTTACACAATTTTATGGCAGTTCTGAGAGAAGTTCTCTACTACATTTCCCTCGGTATCTCTCGATTTATGTAAATGAATTGAAAAAGAAAAAGGCCTAATGCACTTTAACTCGCATTAGCAAAAGTTTAATGACCAACAAGGAAGTTTTTGATACAAAATCAATAGGGTCTTGGGTGCTGTTTCGATGAACAAAAATGAGGTTAAAATATAAACTCCACTCGACCTTTTCTTAAACAACAAATATCTTAAGAAAGAAAACATGGTGTGGTAATAGAATCTCATGATAATTAGACCTATCTTACCAGATCTAAGAGCAGGACGTAAACCAGGCTCCCAATTTTGCAAAGCCCTGCTGATACCCAATCGAATCGCTCCAACTTGACCTGCCATCAGATGAAGTTCAGTATTCCTACTTACAAACTCCATTTCAGAAGGACCAGAGATATATCCAACAGTACGAAAAGACAAGGCCTCTTCGTTAAAGAGGAAAACTCCCATTCTCAGCCCCCAACAACTACCTATGATAACCCTATTAATTCAGCCATATCCACCCTAACCCTCTCCATCCAGAAATAAATTAGAAAGTCACAATTCACAACAAATATAGGGAGAAAGTGAAATCTACATGCAGTGAAGCAATAGCTTAAAATTAATATTACTTGTATTTGAAAGCACTAGCAGACTTTGGAAACATAACAATCTCGTGTTAGAATATAGAACCATTGTGACTGCACCAAAAAAAGCCAGTTCCTAGTTTTTAGTTGGTAAAAAAAAAAAAAAATACTAAGGCGTTAGATATGTGCTAATGAATGCATGAGTGATAACAAGATGGAAGAGGCAATTCGGAAAACAAAACTCAACCAGCTAGTGCGATAATATCCATATCAGTTAGACATATCAGCCAGCCTTCCATAGGCTAGTTCACTTAGGCAAGCCTATTTGTCTTAATATCAGCCTTATATTCTCAGAAATCACAATAATCACAACAAAATGATGATACATAAAGACTAGAAAGAAAAAAGTAGAAATTGCTAGTAATGGATGCACAGACACCACAAATTATAATAAATTCAATCAGCCAAGTATCCTGAGCTTAAACTGCTCTATATGACACAAATGAATAACTGCAAAACCAAGAGCTTTCACAGTTCAGAGCAACAATAGAACTCACCTGAGACACCACCTCCTTTCACGGTACAGCTGACGTCCCAGAGGCCCAAAGTCTTTGTCTCGGAGAAAGGTCGAAGTAAAGCAGCTCGATGGTCGAGCATTGGGAAATAGACATCAAGTTCTTTTTCATTCACCATGAATTTGCCATCACCAGGTTGAACCCACACGCGTGCTATGCTGCATTTCCTTCTTCCTGTTCCATAAGCCCTTCCCTTGTCGTCTACTTGTCTCACTCTTGCCTTGGCGACTTCCTCCTGCTTCAAGCGCTCTATTTCTGCTCTTGTGGATTTTCTCATGTTCTTCTCATAACGCATGTCTTCGATTTCGCTCAAAGGGGGCAAGCCTTCAATTCCTTCGAAGTCCTTGAGAGCAACCAAACTGTCCAGCATGGCATCTGTGATTCCAGATGCTGCAATGAGGTCGCCAAAGGCACGATTTGGACCTATGATGCAAGAATGCACAAATTAAGATTAATACCATGATGAATAAAGCGAACTATACAAGAACAACTAACTATTAAGGCTGCACATCTACAAGAGATAAAATAAGAGGCTGTATCTCAAGAATAAAACAAACTTCTAACGTTTCTTTCCGCTCAGATGAAGCACTGCTCAACTCCGGAAATTCATTTGCATTCACGGAAGGCCATGGAGAAACCAATAGGCTAATAGCATAAACCACAGAGAAAACGAATACAACTACACTAACCACGAGTATCGAATTAGTCGAATTTTCAGGTGCACAGCTCTAAAATAGAACTAGGAGACGACACCATCAAGCTTGCGACAACATTAATTACGAGATAACACAATGCCGAAAAGAAGATGGCTTTCTCAGAAAAATTAATCCCGACGATGAATATTGTAATAATGCACAAATAGTGCCAAGACCAAAGAGCAAAAATGCATAAGGAGCACACTGATCGCTAAAATTGGGAACCTTTGAGTACTGTGGTGAGTTCTTGTTCTTCTCTCTCGAGCTTCATCTTCTCCTCCTCGCTCCTCTCACTCTTCACAACGTCAGCCCCACGACCCGCATCATCGCCAAAAGCCTGCGCACCTTCCCCGATATCGAATAAGCCGTCGTCTTTCCCTTCGTCCGACAAGTTCCACGGCTTATATCCCTCGGCCGTGAGCCATCCATCGTCTTCTCCCACGCTCTTCTCTCCGGCTCCCCCCTCCTTCACCCACGAATCCTCCTCGCCGACGCCGCCGCCGCCGTCGAAGAATCCCGCGACCTTGCCGGAGTCGTCCGAGAAGAGGCGGTCGAACTTCGCGTCGCCGTCGCCGGAGAGCTTCCAGGTATCGGAGAGCGCGGGATCTCGGGGGCCGCCGCCGCCATCGCCGTCGCCGCGATCGGCGGAGAAGCGCCGGAGGAGGGAGGATAAGCGAGCGGGGTTCGGCGGCGGATGGGGGCCGGAGCGGAGCCTCGCGGTGGCGATGGAGAGGAGAGGGAGATTGGAGGGTCTGGTGAGGAAGCGAGCGAGCATTTTCGGTGGGAGTGCAGAGCGAGAGAGAGCACGCGTGTAACTGAGTAGGGTTTTAGGAATGAAAGGAGAGAGAGAGGGAGAAACGGGTCAGCCCGGATTCGAAATCGGTTCGGGTCGGAGCTCCGGGAGATGATGGGGTCGGGATCGTGATATGAGGCCCGAGAAGCCCGGTCCAATGTGGAGAAATGACTACTGCGCTTGGGAACAGCCTTGTAAAGCCCTTTGGGCCTCCAAAGGCCCTTAGCCGAATGCTAGTGCGTTCGGTATTTATTTTTGGGAGTCCATTTTCTGAATGCTAGCATTCCCTTAGCTCAAGGCTCCCTCCCGCATACTTTGGCATTTTGGCTTTCTCGGCATGCAACAAATCTGAATTAATTCCAATCCTATTCTCACTCACTAGTCATAATTCCATATTCACCCTTTTTAACATAAAAACCCTCATATCTATCTCTCTCTTCTCTCACCTCTCTTCGCTGGTGCGCTCGCTCTCATCATTCACCTTGCATCTCAGCTAGGGACATCGCTTGCCTGGTTGCCACTGATCGCCTCATCGATGGTTGTTGCCAATCACTTGGTTCTGTTGTAGAGAGGCTCGTCGAGATTGCGCAATCTGTCAAACTCAACTTGATTGGCAAAGTAGTTTACTTTGATTGAGCTTGGATATGATTCGGTTTGATTGGCTTTTATGTCAAAACCGCCGTGGCCATCGATTTGTTATCGTTTTTCTTGGGAAAGAGGAGGCTGAGAGTGGCAAACATTATTTCCTATAAGCTTGTCATATTGTCTTATTCCTCTAATTGGATTGTATTGAACTCTGTTGGTACATTAAGCACTTATTTAGTCATAAACTTGCTGTTTTTGCTCCTTTTCTTTTCCTTTTTATTGAAAATTGTAAGAGCATGTTGTCTAGAGTTCTGGATCCATTCAATGACAAGGCATATTGGATTTCGTAGTCTGATTATTATCTGGTGTCGACAACATGTTGGTTATTTGTTTGTGGCATTTATACGATCTTTTATTGTCATATCCAATACTTGCTCTCTCTGAGGGCTACATCAAATGGAAATTTGTTGTGGAACTTATTTCGTGATTTTGAATTTTAAATTTAACTACTTATCTTAATTTTGCATATGAGCTGAGTTCAAAACATCTTACCTTTACAACACAAGAACAAAGGGAGGCATTTAGAGTTTTTTTTTTTTGGTATGGGTAGATTCCTAGTGATATATTTGGCAATGGGAAAACCATACATATTTCGTTTGAAGTTTGGTTGGATTGTTAGATTAGTGCTTGATGATCTTCATACAACCAGCACAAATGTGTAATAGATATGTAATAGATGTAGAGGAGACCTAAGTTAGCACCATCTGACACCCTCCATTATATTCATTAAAGATTCTACTTTTCAAATGGTTATGGAGATTGAGATCTTGAAAAAAATATAACGCCGTACAACAAGGCATGAGGGCTCTCTATGATGTTTATAGCCGATCGACTTAGTAAGGAAAAGTTCAATTATAATGCCATCACGGCCTCATATTGTCTTCACATTATTAAGGGTGTTGCTTGTGTGCTTTCCTTGTCGCAGCTAGTGGATTTATTTCATTTTATATTTGCATGCGTTAAATCATGTCCTGACTTGTCTCTATAAGTCATTCATTTGGCTAGATAAATGTGGTATTGGTTGTTGCACATGTATTTAGGTGTCCTAAGTGCCAGAAGTTTTCATCTTTTCCCCAATGTAGTGGTAAATTTAGAAACTTCATAGTAGTAATTTTCTGTGAGCTCTATTTCCTTTTAATCTAAAGGAGGGTTGTAAAAATTTGAGAGATTATTTTGTATAAAATTTTGGATCGCGTTTCCCTCTGCATCTTTAGGAACTATTGTCTCATATAATTCCAAGAAGATTTTGTTAAGATTTGTAGAAATCAATAGGATTGGTCTTTTGTTCATTAATGTTGCTGTGTTCCATTTAGCAATTCGATATAAGAACCCTAGAAGGCTGTATTACAATTTGGTAAGTATGTTCTCTTTTTGGTACAATGAGACTTTTTTTTTTCTAGGATTTAGCATATGTTCTTCTAATGCTAAATGGATCTTCGAAATTGATGCTAACTTTTTTCTAATTACATTCCTCACCAATGCTGAATTCATGGGCGCCTGTATTCATTTATTAACAGTCTTGTTTCATGTTGTGCATACCTATTTCAATATAGAACAATTCAAGAGGTGTAATAACTGTAGATGGTGGTTTTAATTACCTTTTGTTGGCACTTCTTTAAGATATGTAAAAAATGTTTTGTTTTAGACAAATCAATTGATTACGGTGTCTCCACATTTTGCTGAGTTCATCTCTATTAAGATATGCAATAAGGATCACTCCACACAATTGGCTGAAAATATATCATTTTCACCATTGTGAATTTTTGTTTTCGTAGGCCTTGCAGTTTGTGCGGGATAACCCTGACGATGTTTGCTTGGCGAAATGGAAGCCTGGGCCAAAGTCCATGAAGCCAGCCCCCAGCTCAACAAGGAGTACTTTGCTGTCATATGGGACTAGATCCTTGGTTTGCCTTGTTCGGAAATGTGAAAGAGTCTATGGCTCCTTTTGTTTCGCGGAAAATAATTTTCGGGAAAATGTTTTCCGGATTTTCCGGCATTCGTTTAACGGAAAATGAATTCCTTGGGGAAAACGTTTTCCATGAAAGGAAAAAAGTCTTCTAAATCAGGAGAAAATATTTTCCACTTTTGAAAAGTGAAAAACATTTTCCTCACTTGATCTCTCTTATTTCACACCTCTACAAATCCTCACTTCCTCCTCCCATTTTTTCTTCTTCTTTTCTTTTTTTATTAAAATTATTTTTTAATTTTCTTTTTCTTTTTTAATTTGAATTATTTTTAATTTCCTTTTTCTTTTCTATTTCTTTTTCTTTTCTTTGTTTCTCATCTTCTTCTTTTTTGGCTAGTCGTTGGCTGTTGCTAGGCGAACCTCGAGCTCGTTGATCTCAAGCTCGCGCTCTGCACTCTTGCTTATCATTTTCTTTATGTACTCTACCATGCAGTTGTACATTGCTCAAGCAAATGGCTCTACATGCTTTGCTTATTTTTTCTTTTGTTTATTAGAACACAAAAGACGTAGGGGGAACCACCGGCCGTGGTGGCTTCGCTGGATAAGAGCTTCATTGATCATTCCTCAAGGTGAGGGGTTCAAAACCCAATGGAGGCATTTGGTGTCTTAAGTGGGATGTTGGGGTGGTGGGTCCTCCGCTAGCGTCCCCTTAGGTTTACCTCGCCGGCTACCGGCTGTACGGGAGTTCTCGGGTTACAAAAAAAAAAAAAAAAAAAAAGGGGGAGAACATGCCACTCAATTGGAAGATTCTCATTAGGGCTATACATGCTTTGCTTATTTTCTCTTTTACTTCTTTTTAAAATCCATATGAACATTTTTTAGAGTAGATGAGCATTTGACCACAATGAGGGAACAAAGATATTAAACAAGTTTGTCCGGATTTAAAAGCAAGTTCATATTTGATGGATTTATAGGTCGGTAAGTGATGCATGCCTAAGTGGTGAAGTCTTAGAAAATATTTTCCTTATCGAACACCGGAAAATATTTTTCGAAACATTTTCAGATTTTAGCCGAACACTAGAAAATATTGTCATTTTCTTGAAAAATGACTTATAGGAAAATATTTTCCAGAAATGACCCATTTTCCACGAATTGAACGAACCCTATATCTTTGTTGTGTTTTTTCTTTTTTGGTTGCATATTTTTCTGTTGAAATGAGTTTCAAGTTGCATTTGTCAGGGAATGAATGCAACTGGACTAGACGATTTCCATCTCCACTGTACTGCACAATTGATTAGAGTCAAATACTTCAGCTAGAAAACACAACGTTATTTGTCCATGTGATCGATCAGTGTACTAGTGGTTTTTGCTTTTGCCTGATATATCTTGATATGGTACATGATTGTCTTATGCATAGAATATAACATCAATCAGCTTAAGGTTTGTCTCAGAAATATGACTATAAGTGGTACACCATCCTACAAGTACAAAATTGAGTGTGTATGACCCGTGGAAATGCTATGAATTTAGATTACAAAATGTCAAAAAGATGAAGGAGCAATTTCACTTACTCATTGACTTAGTACAAATGTTTGAAGAGGAATCATTCAGTTCATGGGTTTCACCCGTTTCAAAACTCTAACAAAACTTTCCATATTACTTAACCGAAAAAGAAATGTGATTTTCTTTTCATTTATAAATATTTTAATGATTTACATTGCTTTCGACATTCAAACCGCAAAAAATGCTACAATTGTTTTTTCTTGATTTTGAACAAATTAAAAATTAAAAAGCTTTAATTAATCACACTAAAAGACCTTTTAAATGTGTTTTTATCAAACGGGTTTTTTTTTTTTTTCTCAAAGTCGCTTTCCAAGGTACTTTTCAATTTTAGCTCACCAAAACGTATTTGCTTTTCATAAAACCTTTCAACTAAGGGTTTTTACATTTTCCTCGAGGCACGCCTGTTTTTTGGGGAAGGCGAGTCTCCAAGATGGACGTGGATGGCAGGAGACTATCAAAGGGACTCTACATACTTTTGTTCAAGTGATAATGATACAAATGATCTCTAAATTTTAACTCAATATGTAATATAGTCTTTGGACTTTTAATTTGTTTAATGTGATTCCTAAACTTTTGGTATATGTTCAAATTAGTCCATGAACCATACGAAAATGATCAATGTTGTCCCTAAACCATATAAAAATGATCAATATTATGCCTGAATTTAAATTAATTAAATGATAATATTGGATATTTTCATATATCTTAGGGAATAATTTAAATATTTACCAAAGTTTAGAGAACGTATTGAACAAATTAAAATGAATAATTAGATTAAAGCTCGGGATCACATCAAATAAATCAAAGTTCATGAATTACATTATAAATTGAGTTATGATTAAGAAACTACCGCATCATTATCCCTTCGCTCAAACCTCTTATCTTTCTAGTTATTCGACCTCGGGGGCAAACATTTGATTTGTATTGGTGGACGTGGCTCAGAACTCGTCAGTAGTTTACTAGTTGTTAACTAGTGTCGTTCGCAACCGAGAAGGTTTCAACGCGGTTACAACGCGGTTAGGTGGTGAGTTTCGAATCGGATGAGTTCCCAAACTTCTGAAAGAAAACCCCAACCCGAGCCCATGGAATCGAATTTAAAATAAGCTAAGTCAAGTTAAATTAGTCAAATCAAACATCAACCGGCACGCCCGGCGGCAAGCATGACGCTTCGCGTAGCACGCAACTGGCCAACTCTCATGCAGGCAGGCAGGGCCGGCCAGGCCACGATTCTGCACGAAACTCCACTTGGACCTTCCTTATACAATAACGTCATCGATTTTCACGTTGTTATTCCTTCTCCATCTCTCTCTATCTCTCTCTCTCTTTCCCCAGTTAAACACTTCCCAATCTTAGTCAACCGATCAGCTCTGTGCATGTTTGCTTAGTCGCTAAGCTCTCCCGTCGTGCAGCTCCTTTTAAATCTGCCCAATTCCTGGAAGAGATCTCGGTGACTCTTCCATCATCCCCCATCGCGTTGATCGCCACAGAATTTGATTTCGAGAATCGGCAAGACCGAATGGCTTCCTCGCGCTACCAGGTCGAGGTGACCCTCATCGCGGCCAAGGACCTCAAGAACGTCAACTGGCGCCACGGCCCTCTCCGGCCTTACGCCGTCGTCTGGGCCGACCCCAACCAGAAATGCTCCACCCGTGCCGACGCCGAAGGCGACTCCTTCCCCGTCTGGGACCAGACCCTCCTCATCCCCTTGCCCCCGGGAACCGCCGTCGACGACGTCACGCTGCACGTCGACATCGTCCACGCCGGCACCGAGGACGGCACCAAGCCGCTGATTGGTTCGGCCCGGCTCAGGCTCCGCGATGTCCTCGACGACGACGACGGGTACGGCGGCGCCAAGAAGCGGATCCTCCAGCTGAAGCGGCCCTCGGGCAGGCCCCACGGGAAGGTCGACGTCAAGGTCGCGGTGAGGGAGACGCGCTACAGAGCGCCTCCCCCTGCCTATGGGGTCCCGCCGCCGCAGGCGAGCAGGGAATACGCTGCTCCGCCGGCATACGCCGCTCCGCCGGCATACGCCGCTCCGCCGGCATACGGGTCGGGATACGGCAACCCGTATGCGTCGCCGCAGCAGCCTCAGTATGAGCGGCGGGATCCATACTATCCGGCGGCTCCGCCGGCTGGGTACCCGAGCTACGGTGGCACGTCGTACGACCAAGCGCAGCCGAGCTACGGGCAGGAGGAGAAGAAGAAGAGCAAGTTCGGGGGGATGGGGACCGGATTGGCCGTGGGCGCCGTCGCGGGGGTGTTGGGTGGGATCGCGCTGACCGAGGGGGCTGAGTACGTGGAGAACAAGATCGCCGACGACGCGGCGGAGAAGGCTGAAGACAATCTCGCCTACCGAGACGACGGCGACGACTACCAAGACGACGGCGACGACTTCTATTAGTCACTCACTATCGTTTGTCTCGATTGGTGTTTTCCGATTACCGTCTGTATTATGGGACGAATTGTATCGTCTCTTGATCTTTCTCTATGTCAATTTCTTTGCTTTTTACTCCGAGTGTCAATGTGGATCCACAACGAGGGGCGAATCAAGCATTAAAAGCGTTTTAAATTAAGTTTGGAGCGCATTATTGTTCAATCATTTCGTACGGTAGAGTTAATAATTGAGTAATTAGCATAAAATACTTAGAGATCTGGTGAACCATTTGCTTGAAATATATTATATATCATCAAAGAAAAGATTAAGTACAAATTTAGTTATTTAAATTTTAGCATTTGTGCAATTTGATTTTCTAACTTCTATTTTGTATAATCAAGTCTTCTAAATTTTTGGATTTGTGCAATTCAGTGTCCCCTAATTTTATTTAATTTTTTGCCAACCAAGTACTTTGTTTACCCATTAAAACTAATACCGTCAAATTTGAACATCTTTTTTCTTTTGCTATTTTTTATGCTTGTTTTCTGCTCATTTAGCACGAGATTAGCATCGCTTGTCATTTTTTGGCACTTAAACAGTTGCCACGTCATTAACTCATTTCAACAGATTAGTTAAAAATAAGAAAATCAAATTGCACAAATTCAAAAAGTAGGAATCACTAAAACAAAGCAAAAGTTGGAGGACGGAATCTCACAAACGCTAAAACTTTAAAGGATTCAACATGCACCCAACCCTTGAAAAAATAGAGTAGTTTCGTGCGGCCAAAAGGAAAACTTAAAAAAAAAAAAATGGTAAACGGTACAAAATAAAACTTGCGAAAACGAAGGTGGGTTGGGTCCCTCAAGTTTATCAATTTTTATTTAAATTATATAGTTAGCCTTGACTGAATTCGGCCGCTTGACATAATATGAGGAGGCCCATTACATGTCAACGTTTATGAATTTTCTTTATTTATGCATGTAATCCAATACCTTGCAAAAGATGATTGATTTGAATAGACAAGAATATTCTTTTCCTATAGAGCACCTAAACATTCATGCTTTACGTCTAAATAGCGGCTTGCGGCGAGGCCCGACAGTGCCACCAGGCACTGGAGGGTCGTGTGATCCCCGAAGGGTGGTCTCCGGCGATTTCTTAGTCAAAAAAAAAAAAAAATTCATGCTTTTTTTTGGTCAGAAAGAAAACTACATTCATTAAACCTGAGGATTACAACCTGCGGCTAAAAGATCAGCAGTTAAAAGGTCTAATAACGAGGGGGAGGCGAGATGGGCCACTTGGCAGAAAGAGCCCCTGTTCTATGAAACTTTGCGGCCCAGTCCGCTACACGATTAGCCCCCCTTCGACAATGGACAACCCTAGTGCAGGAGAAGCTTCGCAGGATGAACTGAGCCTCTGCGAAGACTGAACGTACCTCCCACGACGGCAAGGTAATTTCATTGATCGCCTCCACCAGAATCAAACTATCTGATTCAAGAATGAGTTGATCTTGATGTCAACCAGTTTGTTGCAGATGGCGAAGTGTGATCAGCAGCGCCATGAACTCCGCTTGCAGCGCCAAAGAGACAGTGACCGTCCTGGTAAGTCCATCGAGCATTCTACCTCTCTGATCTCTGTAAACGGTGGCTATTGTGCCAATGTTGGTTTGTGGTTGAAAAGCCCCATCAAAATTAACCTTGATCATGTCCGGTTCTGGTGGTCGCCATAAGTCGCCGACGCTGATCCCCTGCCGCGCTCTGGCTGCAGGATAAGGAGAAGACAACAGGATTGATCGGGCATGTATGAGAGCATAGTCCACAATTCGACGAGGATCCAGTTGCTGTTGACGGAAAATAAAGTGATTCCGCGCCTTCCAGAGATTCCAAAGAACGTATGCGAGTGTAGATGAGTCAGGTGAGTTCTGTTGTTTGAGTATCAGATCTGCTGCCCAATGCTCTATGATGTGCGTAGTTTGTATGTGTATAGGCATGTGTTGAACTAGCGTTGACCAAACAGGGACTGTTATGGGACAGAATAGGAATAGGTGAGTTGCTGTTTCGGGTAGGGTATCCTAGCAAAGTGGGCAGATCGGGTCTGAGGTAATATGCCTATGGAAAAGGTTATCTCTGGTGGGTAAAGCATTATGGCATAAGACCCAAATAAAGTATTTAACTTTGGGGGCTACTTGTAGTTTCCAAAGATGTTTCCACAGTGCTTGAGGGAGAGACTGAGCAAGCGAAACTTGGGGCTGACTTTGGCGGATTGCTGTTTGCCTAAGAGCATGGTACCCGCTTTTAACAGTATAGTCACCATGAATAGATTTTGTCCAAATCAGCTTATCCTCAGTATGAGAGGGGCTGATGTGGATTGTAAGGATCTCCTGCACTGTATGGTGATCATATAGTTAATTAATAACAGAAATATTCTAGTCATTGGTCCGGGCATCGATCAAACCAGCAACCTTGAAAGGTTCATTTCGATTAGCTGGACCACCCATAATACCTTTGGGTAGCCAACAGTCTTCTCTTATTCTGATTTTCTGTCCATCTCCTACTGACTAGCGAAAGCTGTGACTAATGGAATCCCGACCTAGTAAAAGGCCCTGCCATCCCCAAGAAGGCCTAGAACCTCTAGCAGCAGTAAGAAAATCCCTAGAGTGGAAGTAAATACCTCTGAAAAGCTAACTCCATAGAGCCGTTGGATTTTGATGCAGTCGCCAAGCTTGTTTACCTAGTAGGGCTTTATTGAAATGCAATAGGTCCCGAAATCTGAGACCTCCTTCAGATTTGCTACTTTTTAGCTTCTCCCATCGTGTCCAGTGAATTCTTGATTTAGAAGAGTCATTTTGCCACCAGAAGCGTGCAATTCTCTTTTCAATCGCTATGCAAATAGAAACCGGGATTTTGAAGATAGACATAGCATACTGTGGGATTGCCTGGACTACTGCTTTGATAAGAACTTCCTTCCACCCCTTAGATATGAGTCGTTCTTTCCATCCTTCCAGTTTTTTGTTCACTCGTGCAAGTATCCAAGCGAACATTTCCTTCTTAGATCGTCCCCAGTCCGAGGGGATTCCCAAATATTTGCCAGTCTGAAAAAGAATTGGGACTCTCAATGCATTGGCCAAATTTTCTTTTAAGTCTAGGGGACAAGCCTTAGAGAAATAAATCCCAGACTTGTTGCGATTGATTGCCTATCCCATAGCTAAACAATACCGATTCAGTATATTGGCAAGATTTAGACATTCCTGTAGTTTGGCATCTATAAAGAAAATTGCGTCATTAGCAAAGAAAAGATAAGATAGTACAGGACACCACCTGTTGAGCTTAATGCCTTTGAGATTGCCTATGCTGATAGCTTGACTGATCATATTCGATAACATGTTAGCTAGAAGGATAAATAAGTAAGGAGAAAGGGGATCGCCCTGTCGAATACCACGGGTTGGCTGGAAGAAAGGTAGCTATTCGCCATTAAAATGCACATTGTAAGACACAGTTGTAATACATTGCATGACCCATTTGACCCAAGTAGGGTGAAATCCCAACTTTAATAGACTAGCCTCTAGAAAATTCCACTCCATCTGGTCATAAGCTTTTTGCATATCCATCTTTAAAACTGCATGAAAAGTCTTCTGGCTTTTTCTAGTGCGCAACCGGTGTAGCACTTCCTGGACGATGAGAATATTGTCCAGAATCTGACGACCACTAACAAAAGCACTTTGCTCAGGAGATATCAATTCAGGGAGCTAGGGCTTAAGTCTATTTGCAATCACTTTTGAGATAATCTTGTAGGCATAATTGCAAAGACTAATAGGGCGATACTGATCTAAGCTTTCTGGGTTAGAGACTTTGGGGATCAGAGTAATAATAGTTTGATTTAGAGCCAAAGGCATAACTCCGGATATGAAAAACTGCTGTATAAGGGGGATAAGATCAGCACACAAAGTGTTCTAATAAGTTTGGTAAAAAAGACCATTCATACCGTCAGGTCCGGGTGCTTTTGTGCGTCTGAGCTGAAAGGTGGCTGCCTTGATCTCATCATCTGTCACGGCTGCTGTCAATAAGTCATTCATAGTAAAGGAGACTACTGGCTGACATTGTGCAATGATCGGCTGGAAATCTCGATGACCTACTGTTTGATACAAGTCGGAGAAGTATTGGATAGTCATATTTTTCAAAAGATTGTCTTCCCTAACCCATTCCTGGTCACCATCTCGTAGCAAACGAATTCTGTTTCGATGTCGTTGTTGAATAGTCGTAGCGTGAAAAAACTTGGTGTTTTTGTCTCCCCATTTAAGCCAATTGATCCTAGAGCGCATGGCCCAAAATTGCTCCTCTTGCTGCCATAATTTATGTATTTCTTCCTTCAATTTGCTAACGACCCTCTTATCATATTGATTGCGTGTTTGGTTGATGATATCCTGGAGTTGTAGTTGGAGTATGGCTATTCGGTTTATAGCTGGAGGGAACTTCTGACGACTCCATTTACTAAGTTCTAGTGAAACCTGCTTAAGTCGTTGAGTCAGAGTCTTAGTGGTGCCATGGTTAGAGTTCCAAGATTTATCAACAACTTCACCGCAGTCCCTTTCTTATAACCAAAAGGCTTCGAAGGTAAAGAATTTATGACGACTCCTTAGGCTGACCTCAGTGGTTAACATTAAAGGACTATGATCAGAGCCCACTGCAGGTAATGCAACCACTTCAGCTTCTGGGAAAGCTATACGCCAGTCATAAGTGCAAAAAACTCGATCGAGTCTTTCTTTCACATAATCAGCCCCTGCTCTATTATTGGACCATGTAAACGCACGTCCTTTACTATCCATGTCCATAAATGCACAGTCTTGTATAACTTGTCTAAAAGAAGTCATCCGATGAGCTTCTGCTGGTCGCCTGCCAACCTTCTCCCAATAGTACATTACCTCATTAAAATCCCCAAGGCAGACCTAAGGTAAGGTATTAGTAGCAGCAATCTGTCTAAGTACATTCCAAAATGAAAGGCGAGATTGAAAAGCAGCAGGTGTGTGGACACACGTGATGCGCATAGATGTGCCACAATTAGATTCCATACAAGACATGTCGAGGAAAGCTTGAGAAGACTGGAACATGGTGACTGTTATATCATCCTGCCACATAAGAGTTAGCCCACCTGCTATACCTACCGGGTTCACAATATAAGAGTGACTAATTTCAAGCGTCACTGAAGACGGGTAATCACTTCCTCTCTATTTTTTGTTTCCATAAAAAATAAAACGTTGGGCTTTTCTTTGGCCACTAGGGCCAATAGGGCACGAACTGTCAAGGGGTAGCCCAACCCCTGGCAGTTCCAACTTATAAGCTTCATTTGTACTGCGGCGACTGTTTAGGGCCAGCCGCCATTGCCTGTTGGGTAGCCTCAGGAGCCAACAATACATGAGTCTCTAACAAAGTGCAATCATCGATCACCCCTTCAACCGGGCTACGGGACTCATAAGGGGTATAACGCTTAGCCTTCTTAGCTGCCCCTGCTTTGGTGGTAATTCTGGTATGCTTGAGTTTCTTGTGACTTGAACTAGCTGTTGCTTGTTGTTTGATAATTTGTGTTTCGGCGGGAAGCATGATAGTAGTGTTATGAGCTGTAGTCATATGAATCGCAATGCTCTAATCTGGTGCAGGTAGTGGGATATGGCTAGATGTGTGAAGAGAAGCTGCGATGATGCCTTGTGCCCCCTGCACCTGCGGCTGCTGGTTTCCACTTGCTGATGCTGTCACTGTCTGTAGTTGCTGAGGTAGCAGGTTGTTGGAGGGGTTTCTGGCACTATCTCCTCATTCGTAAGTTGATGGTTCTCATAAAAAGTCTTCCAATAGGGGCTACATTCCTTTACTTCAGCCTTTAGCCACTATCCATAAGCCATTTTCTCTTTCCCTTCCATTTTAGCATCAGTAAACGGGGTATCGTTGCAATACGTAGCATAGTATCCTATTTTCCCACACGAATAACAGAAATGGGGAAGTCGTTCGTATCGAAAATCAAGCCAAAGTAGCTTGTCAGTAACTCTAATCAGTTTTCCTTGTTGTAGTGGTTGGCTGAGATCTATATCAACACGGGCTTTTGCTGTTTTAAGTGCTATACCCTCTTTAGCATCCAATCTGACTTCCAGGACCTTCCCTACAGATTGTACAACTCGGGAGATCATGGCATCATAATACCATTCCAGGGGCAGTCCATATATATGTACCCAAAATGCACATGTAGAGAAGTCATAACAATGAAGCGGCGTAGCGGGGATCCATGGTTTGAATATTACCAGATGTCCAGAAAACAACCAGGGACCCCCAGACTGTATTCTAATTTTGTCATCTTCGGATTGGAATTTCGCTACATAAAAATCTCCCTCACGTAAAGTAATTTCAACCTGATCAGTCCTCCAAGCATGTTTCAACGTAGACTGGAAAGCTTGTAAATTCAGTGAATTAGCAGATGGGACTTTACCGATGAGCATCAACTTACATTCATCCATTTTTGCCAGAGATGTCAGGTCATTCCAGTCTTCAATTTGTTGCGGATTCCATAGGCGACCCATTCGGTGGCATAAAGCAGTAAGGTGAGGATCCTGGTTGTCGCCTCTCGGTTCCATTGTCGCAAGAGTTGTTAAGAGCAAATCACCGCCCGCTGAGGTCAATTGCAACCAAATTGGGAAGATCGGAAGCCATGCATGATGGGCAAAACGAAGAATGTGATTCAGCAAATCGGAGGAGATGTTCGATACGACTGGGTGCAACAGTAGAGATACAGACAAGGGAGAGGGAGTCGAAGTTGAGCGGAGGGGCTGAATAGGTTTAATCAGGGGATTGAGTAGCGGAGGAGCAAAGAAGACGAGGACAGAATCGAGCATCGCATCAATTGAAATAGATGAAGGTTTTGGGTGAAGACTACCATGGCGGTAGGAAGGAGCTCTACATAGCAAGAGATTAATTGAAATGTCTTGTTTGCTTGGAAATATAATTTTAAAATTCATGCTTTATGTGGCTGGTGAAATGACATAACAATTATTGGTTAACAATAAGAATGATTTGAGATGGACTATTTGATGCAAATTGAATGAGACAAAGCTTATATGTGTTCGCGAGAATTATTCTATCAAAAAGTTTAAATATCATGTAATACAAAACAAAACGGTGAAATTACCGTTGTGAGGAGGAGAAGGTAGTTAGGGGTGGGACGCACGAAATCATTGAATCTTTTTTTTTTTTTTTTTTCCTTAGATGAAGATGTGGCAAACATAAATGAAAATGCAGAGCAAAAGAAAGCCCAAAAGGCTTGAGGGCGATATAAAGTAAAGGTAAGCAAAAGGAACTTATCTCAAGGGCAACTCTCCGATTCTCAATTCCAATGACGAAATTGCCCAAACAGGACCGGATCAATTATTTTTAAAAATTTTAATTTTATTACTTAAAAATTATTAAAGAAATAATTTTAACTTTTAAGTATTAAGAATTTTCTGAATGCTATTAAGATGCAAATGACAAAAAGCCAAGAAAGGCACACTTTGGCTGAAGTATGGCTTAAGGCATGTTTGGTAACTGGTCAAACATTGCCATTATATTCCTTTGTTTCCGGGAGTAGTTTTGAAACAGAATCATGTTTGGTAAAATTTTTGTTCCCGAGAACAAATTTTTTTTTTCTCGGAAATAGATTTGGAACAGAATCAAGAATAAAAAAAATGTTAATTCTTGTTTCCGGGAACAATTCTAGAATCAAGCTCATATTTTCTTTTCTTCTTCTTCTTCCCTTTTCTTCTTCTTCATCCACCGTCGCGATTGTCGTTCGCCGTTCGCCACCCATCGCCGCCGGTCGCCGGCAACTGGTCTGGCGAGCTCACCAGGCCAGAGCGAGGTCCGGCAAGCTCACCAGAGGCAAACCCACTAGAGGCAAACCCAGCCCCCGGTGAGGTGGGCCTCGCCTAGCCTCGCCGAGGCTCACCCAGCCCCGTCGAGGCTCGGCGGGGCTAGGTGAGCCTTGCAATCTGGCGAGGTTGAGCCTCGCCGGTGGCCGGCGGGCCTCGCCCAGCTAGCGACAAGGGCTGACCTCGGCGAGGACTGGCCACTTGAAGAAGAAGAATAGGAGAGAGAAAGGAAAAAAAGAAAAGAAGAAAAAGGAAACAAAAATAATAAAATTATTTAAAAATTAAAAGAAAATGATTTAGAGTAGAAATTTTGAGCACGGTATCAAACTTAGAATCAGAAATTTTGGACAGTTATCAAACGGCTTAAAATGCTTAGAAATTGTTCCCGAAAATAGAATAAAAAAGAATAATTTCTGATTAGAAATTGTTTCCGAAACAAAAGCGTTACCAAACGCGCCCTTAGTGACTTTTATGCACAACTTCTCTTATAATCTTCGCGTGCCTATTCAACATGGGACTTTCGACATTCGCACGGAATGCTAGACACAACAATAGAGACAAGCTAAGAGTCTCACATTGAAGGCGTTTGCATGGAAGGCTGGATACCACAAGAGACGAGAAAGACAAGCCATACACCAAGAGTCTTACATTGAATACACACGCAAAGACCGTAGTTGTGCATAGAAACCAAGTCATGTTCTAACCAAAGCATGCTATTCTTGGCATTTTGGCTAAGATTAAGTATAATATTTGTTTAAGTGTGTCAAGTTCACACAATTTTCATAGCATTTTGATCTTTTTGTGGGTGAAGAATAAATGCTTAATTTTAAAGGAGAGGGGAAATTGATTTGTCACTGATTTCAATGGATCACTTGGGAACTGGACCAATGGACTGGTTCGGTTCTCAGTTCCATGACTAGTTGGTTCGATTTCCGATCCTAGAAATGGGAAATCAGTTGTACTGGCTCAATTTCCAATTTTTAAATGGGATTGGACCAAATTGGGAACCGATCACCTCTATGCAACATTGTCTGCTCAATGACACAAAATTGTACAACTCCCTACACAACAAAAGCTCACTAAAATCCAGACATAATGCGAACACGAAGCAGCAGATCCTAGAATAGACCTAGCAGCCGATCAAATTCACGCTGAAACGAAATCGCGAAAATCAGTATATTACAGAGGACAGATTTCGACATTACCAAGGAGCATAGAATTCGACGAGAGCTCCCCTATCTTGGCCGACTTCCTTTTCGAAATCCTCCTCCGTCAACACGACAACGTCGTCGGCGAAAACTGACACTAACAGCAACGCTAGAGCAGTGGCTTCGATCCAGATCTGAGAACTCGCCATTATTTTTTACTGTGCCTGAGTTTTGCTCTGTGATTTCCCTTTGTCTTTATCTTGAAGACGAGCGAGGGAGAGAGAACTTATAATGTCAGCGTATTTTAGAGAAATATTGTCGGTTTGAGGTAACCATTTGTTCTACTTTATCTTATGCAAATGCTGCTCTGTGAATTTTTGGAGGAGTTTTGTTAGTCAAAATTTTCACCATTATCCTTTGGTTGATTTGAAATTGATGAGCTAAGCTGGTTTAGAATTGTCTTTGGCTTTGATAAATCTCAAAAAAACTTTTTCTTTTGAACATGTTTGAGGAGCAAATTATGTTCAGATCGAGGCCCTCTTGCGAGTGTACAAATTATTTATAAGAATACATGTTAACACAATATTTGAAAGTAAAATACTAGGTAAGATTTGGTGTGCTCCTGGATTTTAAAATCTCTTGCTATCTGTAGATCTTGCTGTCCGAAATGGTTGTTCTTGGGATTCAGTTATAGGGCTATTTGTGATTTGCGTCCACTTTTTTGGCTTCTTCACATGTCGTATAGCAGTTTTATCATACAATTTCCTTGATATCTAATTAACCTATGATGGTAGAAAATATATGTTGAGGTTCACCGAGCTGATAGCTAGATTGTTTATAAATAATCCATTAAGCAAAAGTCTATTCTAAAGAGATAGTTCACGAGATTATTCTAATATATATAAAATAGAATGTTGAATACAAATAAAAAATATTGAGATGAATTACAAAATGGAAGCCAGATTTCCATATTCAAAGTGTATCACTAACGTCAAAAGCTTAAGCTGCAGTCAAACCAAACCAAAAACACAGCTGTGATCTTGTCCTCTTGGTTTAGCACCGGAATTTACTCGGTTGGCCCACTGTGACCGTTTGCAAGTCATTTAGAAGAAAGTGCCGTATAAGAGCAGATATCGTTTCCAAATGTCTTGTTTTTTGGTTCCGCCATGATGTTTTTGCCTGGTGTTCCCCAAATTCCATTAGCTGTTGATGAAAATCCCATGTTCTTGTTGCCAATTGACAAGTCACATGTCTCGAACGATGTGTTTCTTTGCAATGTGCACCCTATATTTTTTTCTTTTCTGAAATAAAAAGTCGCGGTTCTTACCTTGACTTGCACGCGCTTGGAATTTGGAATACTAACAAGTTAGCTGTGCCCGATGCAAGCAATCATCACGTCAAATCGTCCTCAGATGTGGCTGAATTGACGAGAATCGGCTTAAGTAACCGGGCTCTAGGTGCCCCAGCTTTTAATGAAAGAAGCAGCAGATCTCATTGGTTGTTCCTTCTTTGTAGTAAGTGCCTCTGTATTTGTTTCACTGAGCTTGAAATCTAATCATGACGGCTTCCCTGCTTTAGTCATGCACATGCATTGTTCTAACTATGCGTGTACAACAAAAGAAGAGAGGCCGTAATGTTAAATCAAGTCTCCATCTGATTGACCTTGCTGGAAGTGAAAGGCCGGATAACTCGGCAACAAGGGAAGATACGTTTGAAGAGACCCAGTTCATAAATAAAATCCTTCTCAGCTCTCGGAATATTGTTTTCGCTCTTGCACGGACACACTTCCATATGCCATACAGAAGTAATAAATTGACGCTTCTCCAAAGTTCTCTAGTTACTTTACTTTATGTAAGATAATCTTATGAGTGTTTCGCAATTTAGATTTATCATTCCTCCATATAGACCTACCGGGTGGATGGGAGGGTTGGAGAAAGCTGGGTATATGTTAATGTATAAGGATGAGGGAACTAAAGCATTTTTCATGATTTCTTTTCCCCACAGTACTAATGTTTCTTTTCTCCAATCTTTTCTTGCTTAGGTGGTCGAGCAAAGACTCTCACGTTGGATTCATACAATACGACAATGACTACATTAAATTTTGCTCAAAGGGTATTCAGTGTTGGCTGGGGCAAGCTGAGAGCAATCTTGAGGAACAAGTATTGTCTAGAGTTGTTATCAAGTTGATTTTGTAGTTTGTTCTCTCACCTAAGATGAATAGGCCCCTCAAACTAGATAAAAACAAATCAGATATCTAAGGACCATATTGAAGTTAATGAATCATTTGTGTCATTATCCTTTTGCGCAAACCTTTTTTCTTTCTTAGTCAGCTTACCTCGGTACAAATATTTGATTTATATTGTATTCTTGGACATGACTCAATACTTATCAATTATGAGTGTCCTTCTCAAGCAAGAACATTTCAACATGGTTAGGTGGAGTTCCCAATCAGATGAAGTTCCTACTTCTATAAGAAAAAAACCTCAACTCGAGTCAATAGAATTGAATTAAAAATAAGCTAACCAGATAAATTAATCAAATCAAACGCTTCACGTAACACTCGAAAAAGAGAGAGAGAGTTCTCTCTCTCTTTCCCCAGTTAAACACTCCCCAATCTCGGTCGACGGATCAACTCCTGGGCATGTTTGCTAAGCCGTTGAGCTCTCCCGTCGTGCAGCCCCTTTTAAATCAGCCCGACTCGTCCAGAGGAATTTGATTTCGAGAATCGCCTAAGATCGAATGGCCTCCTCGCGCTACCAGGTCGAGGTGACCCTCATCGGGGCCAAGGACCTCAAGAACGTCGACAGCCGCCACGGCCCTCTCCGGCCATACGCCGTCGTCTGGGCCGACCCCAACCAGAAACGCCCCACCCGTGTCGACCCCGAAGGCGACTCCTTCCCCGTCTGGGACCAGACCCTCCCCATCCCCTTGCCCCCGGGAGCCGCCGCTGACGATGTCATGCTGCACGTCCACATCGTCCACGCCAGCTCGGAGGATGGCACCAGGCCGCTGATCGGTTCGGCCCAGCTGAGGCTGCGCGATGTCCTCGACGACGACAACGGGTATGGCGGCCCCAAGAAGCGGACCCTCCAGCTGAAGCGGCCCTCGGGTAGGCCCCACGGGAAGGTCGACATCAAGGTCGCGGTGAGGGGGACGCGCTACAGGGCGCCTCCCACTGCCTATGGGGTCCCGCCGCCGCGGGCGAGCAGGGAGTACGCTGCTACGCCGGCATACGGGTCGGCATACACCGCTCCGCCGGCATACCGGTCGGCATACAGCAAACCGTATGCATCGCCGCAGCAGCCTCGGTATGAGCGGCGGGATACATACTATCCGAAGGCTCCGACGGTTCCGCCGGCTGGGTCCCCGAGCTACGGTGGCACGTCGTACGACCAAGCGCCGCCGAGCTACGGGCAGGAAGGAAAGAAGAAGAAGAGCAAGTTCGGGGGGATGGGGACGGGATTGACCGTGGGTGGGCTCGCGGGGGTGTTGGGTGGGCTCGCGCTGGCCGAGGTGGCTCAGTATGTGGAGAACAAGTTTACCAACCACGCGGCGGAGAAGGCGGAGGACGATCTCGCCTACCAAGACGACGATGACGGCGACTACTACCAAGAGGACGGCGATGACTATCAAGACGGCGGCAGTGACAGCAATGACTACCAATACGGTGGCGACGATGGCCAAAACTATGGTGACGGCAATGACTATCAAAACCATGGTGGTAATGGCGATGATGGCCAAGTTTACGGCGATGGCGATGACTATCAAGACGACGGCGGCGACGGCAATGACTATCAAAACCATGGTGGCTATGGCGATGATGGCCAAGTTTACGGTGGTGGTGATGACTATCAAGACGACGGCGGCGATGGCAATGACTATCAAAACCATGGTGGCAATGGTGATGATGGCCAAGTTTACGGCGATGGCGATGACTATCAAGACCACGGCGGCGACGGCAACGACTACCAATACGATGGCGACGATGGCCAAGACTATGGTGACGGCGACGGAGAAGACTCTCAAGACGACCGCGACGACTACTATTAGTCACTCACTATTGTTTGTCTCGATAGGTGCTTCCGATTTCCATCTGTATCATGGGATGAGTTATATCGTCTCTTGATCTTTCTCTATGTGAACTTTTTCTTTTACTCCCAGTGTCAAAATGGATCCACAACGAGGGACGAATCAAGCATTAAAAGCGTTTTAAATTAAGTTTGGAGCATATCATCGTTCAATCATTGCGTGTTATAGAGTTTAATAATTGAGTAATTAGCATAAATTACTTAGAAATCTGGTGAAAAAGTGTAGACCATTTGCTTGATATATATCATATATTATTAAAAATTTTAGTATTTGTGCAATTTGATTTTCTAACTTTCATTTTGCGATCAAGTCTTCAAACCTTTTGGATTTGTCCAATTAGGTATCCCCTAAATTTTTTTATTTTTGCGCAATCAAGTACTTTATTTACCCATTAAAACTAATATCATCAAGTTAGGACATCTTTTTTTTTTCCCTTCTATTTTTCTTGTTTGTTTCCTGCTCGTTTAGCATGAGATTAGCATCGCTCGTCATTTTCTGCCACATAAGCAGTGCCACGTCGTTTACTCATTTGACAACTTAGTTAAAGTGGTAGACTTAAGGATATGATTATACTACTTTGATAAAGTTCGATAATTTAGTTGCACAAAATAAACTTAGAAAACCAAATGGCACGAATTCAAAAAGTTAGAGAGGGTATCTCACAAATGCTAAAATTTAAAGGATTAAACATGCACTTTAACCCTCGAAATAATAGAAAAGTTTCGTGAGGCTAAGGGGAAAATATTCCAAAAAAGAGAGTAAATGGTACAAAATAAAACTTGCGGAAACGAATGGGAGAAAAGTCCCTCAAGTTTATGAACTTTTATTTATATTGTATAGTTAGCATCGACTGAAATGGGCCGTTCTACATGATAGGTGGAGGAGGAGAAGGCCCATTACATATCAACGTTTATGAATTTTTCTTTTATATGTACGTAATCCGGTACATTGCAAGAAATGATTAATTTGATAGACGAGAATGTTCTTCTTTTTTATTTTTGTTTTTTTGAGGGCACCTAGACATTTGTGTTTGTTTGATGTGGCCGGTGAAATGATGATACATAACAATTATTAGTTAACATTAAGCAATGATATGTGATAGACTATTATTTGACGAAAAATGAATGAGATAGTTTATATTTGTTCGTAAGAATTATTATATCAAAAAGTTCAAATATCGTGCATTACAAAACAAAAGAGTGAAATCACTGTTGTGAGGAGGAGAAAGTAGTTGGGGAGGGGACTTGTACAAAATTATCGAATCACCCTAGGCAAATGTCGTGATGTGATTTTTTGTTTTTTTTATTTTTTGGTCGGTAAGATGATTTCATTCATTGAGATGAAGAGTGAGCAAACATAAATGAAGCTCGAGAGCAAAGAAGAGCCCAAAGGGCTTAAGAGGGTTATAAAGTCCTATTTGGAGGAAGGGCTTTTATTCTTTGGGCTTCAATAACGCAATCGACCATCTTATTTGCTTTTTGATCGCATTGAGTCACTCTATAATCTGGAAAAAGCCTTAGAAGAACTTGGGCCTTTTTGATAAGCATGCTTACTTTTAATTGTGATTGATTTGTGCCCGAAATGCTTCTTATCAGATCAAGATGATCTGATTCCAGTTCATCATTCTCTTCGGCTCGAGCTTGGAAGTACAATAGGGCTTCCAGTAGTACCATTGCTTCCGTTTGAGCTGCAGAGGAGGTCCTTACTGTTCGTGCGAGGCCATCTACGAGGAGACCAGCATTGTTCAGAGACACACAAGCTGTGGCGACTCCCTTATTCGTTCCTTCTAGGTAAGACCCCTCTATACTGAGCTTAAAAAAAGGCCCTTTTTTGGTGGCCTCCAGCTTCAATCTAACTCCATGCGACACCCTAGCTGAGGCTCTGTTCGTCATTTAGCTCCCGCTGTCCATCTTGTGATGTTTGAATAAGTAGTTATAGCTGATTCCTCAAGCTTCCTCGGGTTCGGTTTTTGCTGTCTAAACACAACATTGTTCCTCAATTCAATGCGCCAAAGGATAACTAAGAGCAGTGCAGAAGGTAGAGAGCTATGTCCAAATTCAATGCGCCATTCCTCAATTATTGACAACCCGGTTTGGGAAGTTGACATTTAGAGCTGGACCGGACCAAATTTTCATTGTCCAGGGGCAGAGCAAGGGGGTTGCTGTTGGCCCAAGTCACGCAGAGGATCTATTATAGTCTTTCTCCTGAACAAGTCCTCTGTGGAGAGTGCAATCCGACTAAAACTCCAAAGAAAGAATCCGATGTGATTGCATCTTTGAAAATTTTGTCCTTAGTCCTCTACTTTCTCTTATACGTAATCCAGGTAGAATGTGAGGCCATGCCGAGTCCACTTAATTCTGCCAGATTTGGAATTTTGCGCATTAAAAAGCATTGAAAATTGGTATGGCACCGTCATGTTGGATGTAACTACCAAATCAAAGCAGCCATTGAAAACAGTCCTGGTGGTTGAGACTTGGGCAGGGGCGTCGCACCGCGAGTCAGGGGGCTACAGAGGTGGCCTCTCTAGGATCATGAACCTTGTCTCCACCTCCTGTCCATACCTTTCGGACCACGCGTTAAGCTAGCATCTCTCTCTCCCCACCGCCAGTAGCCATCAACCTCAGTACGCGTCGTGCTCGATGGCGGTCGCCATTGCCTCTGCTTTCGGCCGACCCCTTTGCCTCTACTCTACACGACCCTCATCGCTGCTACTCCTCCAGTATCTTCATGGCTCTTCTCACCTCTGCTCGCATTGCACCATGCCTCTGCCGTTGTCCAATCGAGTTCCGATCTATTTCATGTAACATTTGGATACTCGGAATAGTCACTTCGACGTCGCAAGAAAGAATTGGTATCATGAACTGTTCCCACCGACAGATGATGGAATCGGGGAACCCGTGGCCCATAGCTAATAATTAATGCAGAGCTTGCAAAAGCAGGTCAAGATTTTGCTTCCACGGCATTGCATCATGCACCATTAACTTATATCTTCCCCACAATCGCGCGAAATTGAAGTACGATCGATCATCAAAAGGTCAACATCTTAGGAATTAAATGCAAGTCCTTTTCAGTCGTTTTTGCTGGTGGCTTCCTTCTTGAGTCCCTACTTCTGTGCGACTTGATTGTTACATGATTATATTATAAATACCCAAATACATCAGTGCATCCATTATTTTAAGGACCATTTATTTGAAGAAAAAACTTTACAAAAAAAATGCTTTTTGACTTTCTGATATTTGGATGATAAAAAAACCTTGACAGTGAAAACGACTTCCCCTCTTTCACGAGAATGAAAACACTCCTCCTAAATCACCAAATAATTAAAAAATACCACTTTCCTATATAATGATTTTCATAAAAGATATTTATTTTCGTCAAGAAGTTTTCGGTGAAATAAACGAATCCTAAATTTGCGTTTAAGGGATTGCTCTTCTATCGTAAGTCTTGCAAGATACATGAAAAACCCTTGTTATCATTCGAACATAGATAGTCCCTCTCACCCGGTACGAAACACGAGTATTGGGTCATCATAATTGTTTATTATTGTTTCGCAATTTTTCTTGAATTCATCCATAGCGAGTGAATATAATAGGATGAACGTAATATGAACCTTATTAATTTGTGTTGGTGCACAAGTAAGGCTGTGTTTGGGACCAGCTTTCCCAAGTATCTTTAGATGTCCAAAGCTCATTTGCTCAAATATTGGGTGTTTAGGAACATTTTTGAAATCCACCTTGAAGGAATGCTAGCCTTCCAAAGGCTGAAAGCCCAAGGCAGCCCCTAGCTGCCTTGGGCTTTCAGCATTTTCGGAATGCCTTGGGCACTGTTCATTTTCTTCTTCGTCAGATTCTTAGATGTCGGCGACCGTCGCCAACTAGTAGCGCAACCCAAATCTGGGTCGCGGAGGTCGCTTGGGTCGTGGTGCGCGACCTCCGCCACCTTGCCACGGCCCAAATCTGGGTTCTGGGTCGCGACGGTCACAAAGGTCACCTAGGTCGCGGTGAGCTGTCGCCGCGACCTTCGGTGACCCACGACCTCACCGTGACCTAGATCTGGGTCGCGACGCGTGACCTTCGCCACCTTGCCGAGACTCAAATCTAGGTTCTGGGTCGCCACGAGCCGTCGCCGCGACCTCCGGCAACCCATGACCTCGTCGCGACCCGGATTTGGGTCGCGGAGGTCGCCTGGGTTGCGATGCACGACCTCCACCACCTCGCCGCGACCCGGATCTGGGTTTTGGGTCCTGGTGGTCATAGAGGTCACCTGGGTTGCGGCGAGCTATTGCCGCGACCTCCGGTGACCCACGACCTCGTCGTGGAGGTCGCCGGAGGTCATTGTGACCCAGGCAACCCACAACCTCACCTGGGTCGCGGCGAGGTTGGTCACCGCGACCTCCGGCGGCCCACGCCACAACCGCCATGAAGGGCCGCCTGAGGTCACGCGACCAGGCGGCCCTCGCTGGGGGTCGCCAGGCCGGGCATTGCTGGTGGTGTCGGGCGGCTGCCTGAGGTCTTGCAACTTGAGACGTCGCGACAGCCGTCTACTCTTCACCGGCCTACTATTTTTTCCTTTCTTTTTACCATAAAAGTCCTTTGTAAATGTAAATTTCTCCAAACACTATTTTGCCCAAAGATATTTTACAATACACTTTCGAATTACAATTTACCAAACGCAATTTGCATTTTGGAAAACCCCTTTGACTTAAAGGCATTTGTATTTTATCAATGGCTTTCCCCAAAAGTCTAACCAAACGCACCCTAAGTGTTTACGTGTCGAGCCATTTATTTAGCTCCTTCTCATTTTGAGCTTTGATTCCATCGTACCAAACACAACCTTGCGGGATGTTCAACCTAAAATGAATGAGGTGAACACATGTGCAAAAATAAAGCGGGCAAATCTAGAGGCGTGTTTTACTGTTTATATGTTAAAAGAAAAAAAAAGAAGGAAAGGACGACACAATTACTCAAACTAAAGAGGACGGCTTACCACAAGGGAACTGATGGGTCCATTAATAATTCCCACCAGGCCCAATTGACAGCTTGCTGATTCATTGCACGGTGACCAAATGCCATGCGGGACATTAAATCTGATATGAAGACCTTCATCTAAGTATTTCCATTATTATTTAAATTCATGTAAGAGTAGCAGCTAGTGATAGCTATTCAAGAGTCCACCGCCAAGTTAGATCAAAGTTGAATAGGAAGCTTTATTGAATATTTCAACTGCACAAGGCAGCTTTTTTTTTTTTTTTTTTTTTTTTTTTTTTTTTTGGCATGGAGTTATTCTAATATAGCGGTTAAGGATGGTGGAGACTAAAGGCAATTTCCTTTTTCTAGAAAGAAGTAAACTACCTTGCCCGCGAACGCCATAACTTCATTTTAGTTCCCTCAAACTTAGAATTGGATGACATGCCTAACTTGATTATACTACTCAATTGGTACTTGCTTAACATTTGCATAGGATGGAAGGCGATCGACTCAAACATCTTCAACGTCAAGTTTATGATAAGAATCGGGTATTAAGAAGATTCTACTGTAATGTCGAATAAATTTCTTAAAAATTTAAGTAAGTGGCATCTGATTTCTGAATAACTTGTTGGCAAGTTAGGGCGCGTTTGGTAACGATTCTGTTCCCGAGAACAAATTCTGATCAGAAATGATTATTTTTTATTCTGTTCCCGGGAATTAATTATGAGTAAAAGAACGTGTTTGGTAACTATACAATATTTCTTATTCTAGAATAGAACTGCGTTTGGTACCGTGTTCATTGATTCTATTCCAAATCAATTTATTTTAATTTTTAAATAATTTTTCCTTTTTTCTTTTTTTCCTTTTTTCCTTTTTTTTTCTTTTTTTTTTCCCTTTTTTCTCCTATTCTAATTCTTCTTCGGCCAGTCGTCGACCCTCAGCAAGGCCGGCCCTCGTCGGCTCGGCCTCGCCAGGGCTGGGTGAGGCCCACCTAGCCACCGGTAGGGCTGGACGAGACTCACCGATGGCTAGGCTTGCCTCCGGACCTCGCCCTAGCCTGGCGAGCCTCCGGCGAGCTCGCCAAATCGATCACCGGCGACCGGCGGCGGGCGGCGGTCGCGGGATGGCAGTCGATGAAGAAAAAGAAAAGAGAAGGCGGGCAGCGGCGACTGGCGGCGGCGGCGGACGGCGAACGGCAGCGGACGGCGGCCAGCGGCAATCACGGGATGGCGGTCGATGAAGAAGAAGAAAAGAGAAGAAGAAGAGTTTTGATTCTCAATTTTTTTCTCGGAATAATAATCAACTTTTTATTTTTATTTTTGATTATCATCCCAAACTGATTCTGGGAATAAATTTGTTCTTGGGAAAAAAAATTTTACCAAACGCGATTCTCGTCCCAAACTGATTCTGGGAACAAAAAATCAGAATCTGGCACTGTTGGGATGGTTACCAAACATGCCCTTACTAGCACTTTTATGATGGTTTACAAATTATCAACTTTTTTTTTTATTATCAACTTTTATTTGATTTTCTTACCAACGTCTAAAATTTACCAACTTATATATGAATTTATCAATAGTTGATTGATTGCCAACTTTTATACCATTAAAGTACAAACGTCTTAAAGTGGCCAACTCATAGATAATGTCATCTGATAGCTACATCAGTTGGATTGAATTGGACTTGGTGTCGGTGGCATGTCATTGGAAAATTTATGAACGTAGAATAAAAAGACAGATTAAAAGCATGGGAATTTGGTTAGGAGAAATGTAAAAGCATAGGGATGAAAAGTAAAAAAATTTCCAAAAAAAAAGGAAAAAACTCACTCGGGAACAGTTTAAACATTCTTACATAGTAAGATTGGCTTGATTCAGTCAGGCCAAATGCCCTTACGCCATACGAGTCTTTAAACTCAAGATATAAAATGGGTTTATAATGTTGTTTTAGGTTTATGCCTAATTGATTTTCATGGTGCGGATATAGCAATATGAGAAGGATCTATCTATATCGGAATTGAGAAAGTGTGACAACCATGGTTATACTACAGTTTCAATCAAAACTTACATTGTTGCAGGTCTTCTCACGTTATATTCAAATCATGAATTCAGCGTCCTCGCTCCTTATAGGTTCGAATTTGGCCGATCCCATTAATTAACTGAAATTATCCAAATATGGTCGCTTTTGTACACATAACCTTCTTGTCATCAAACTCATTCCCGTGATGATATTTCTAGATTAAATCTTCAATGTGATCGAATTTAAATTGGGTTCCACCAAACATTTATACTCGTACCACTTCAGACCCCATCAACCCTGCACACCATAAATTTTCAACCCTGGCCTTAATCATAGCGTACCCTCCCTCTTTAATTCGGCCCTTCTCTGACAGGTAATTGGCACCAGCAAGCGTAGTTAAAGGGGGCTTCTTTTCGTGCAAGACAGATTAATGTGCCAAAATTGTTGGGTTTCTTTCATTTTCCTCGTAGAATCTTAGGACAAACCAGAATTAAAAGACGGCAATCTAACTCAAACGAAGTCAGCAGTAGCTTCAGGGCCATATATATGCTTATGGTGAGAGATATAATTAGACGGTGAGCAGTTGATAGACTACATTAAATACTTGGTCAGTTTTCTTATCCAACAGAAAGTCAACTTGTTCAACTTTTCATCTAAGTCTCTTCAATTTCTTACGTGGATGCATGGTTTCTTCATTGTTGCGCGGTTGTTCTGCCCATTTAATATATTTGGATGAAACCCTTTACCTTTTTTTGGTTATAAATTCAAAGAAATTGGCCTCTAACCTGGTGAGCTGCACACGGATCTTGATTGCGGTTTACTATTTGCTTGTTGAGTTCACTTTCTAACGCAACCACCACCTATACACAACATCAGAGTGAAAGAGCCTTACATTAATTTATCGCAACCGCTTTCATGAACAGCATAAATGCACCCCAACTACATCCAGTGAAACCACGAACTCTCTCTTGTATAAGAACCCTCCCCCAACCCTCCAGTTTTTACTTGCTACACACTGCATAAAGCATTCTTATTCATTCATCTCATTCACTCCATCAGTTCTCATTATAGTCTCTCAATCATGGCAGCTCATCAAGGCAAGACGAAAGATGAGATGCTGGTGAGCTTGAAGACCATCAAGAAGACCCATGTCAAGCCCAGGAAGAAGCTCGGGAGGAAGGAGTGCCAGTTGGTCACGTTTGATCTTCCGTACCTGGCATTTTTCTACAACCAGAAGTTGATGTTCTACAAGGGTGGTGATTTCGAGGGCATGGTGGCGAAGCTCAAGGATGGATTGGAGCTGGTGCTCGAAGAGTTTTACCAGCTTGCCGGCAAGCTTGGGAAGGATGAGGAAGGGGTGTTCAGGGCGGAGTACGACGACAACATGGATGGCGTCGAGGTGGTGGAGGTGGCGGCGGAGGTGGTCACCGTGGAGGACCTGGCAGCTGAGGAGGGCACCAGCATTTTCAAGGAGTTCATTCCTTACAATGGCATCCTGAACTTGGAGGGGCTTCACAGGCCTTTGTTGGCTATTCAGGTTCGATCGTAATCTTATCTTTCGAACATTCTTCTATGGCCTTCTCTTTTTAACCTTATTATGAAGTGCAATATTCGCATCATAATTCCTTATCCTTTGAATTGTATATTAAACATAACTATATATGCTTATTAACCTATTAAAAGCTTCAGTCCACAAGTGCACGAGTTGATCAGCTTTGAAATTACCGTGCTAACATAGAGTAATAGTTCCCAGCATGTCTGCATCACTGAGTTGCACTTGTATTGATCTACGCTGTGTGCAAACTGTTTCCATCATGTGAACAACACTCCAGCTAAGACAGAGAAGAAAATTTTCCTTAGTACCATCATGTTTTGCTAATGGCCTAGGTCATAATACTTCTTGTTTTAGCTAAGAGTTCGGTGATGATCATCCTTAGATACTCGTATTTATGTTTTTAGTGAGCACGGTCTACTCCAGTCGCGGTCACGCGGGGCCTCTGTACATTTATTAGGAGTGTGTACTATCAAACATAACCAAATGATGCGGTTTTGCGTGACAGAATAGTCGAGCTCCGGCATTTTAATAGTTGAGTCTTCACTCGTTCTTGAACTTAGATTGTCCCAACATGCCGAGAGAAGTAACACGAAGAAAACGACCTTGATGCTGACGTAATTGATTGTAGATTAGTCGTTGTCTAGGCTCGCCGTGAGAGATCGTTACGCATTCGCTCTATCATATAATCTTCAGCATACGAAGCATCTGTCTAAATGGCATTTGAAAAATCAGAAGGGTAAGGAGAATGTTGGGAAAATGATAGTAGAAGTGTCAAAAGTTGTATATGGCTCACTTTGGTACCAGTCATTATAAAAAAATATCACTATAGTACCAAGCATACCACGTGGAAATGTCACATGGACTGAATAATATGCCAAGTCAAAATCCACGTATTACTTTTTATTGGAATTTCTCACATTTAGCATTCAAGTAATCGTTTTTCTTCGATTTGACATTTAAGTAATTGGCAAAAAAATTTGACACTAAAGGAGAACTGCATACAAATTATGACACTTCCAGTATTCTTCCGACAAAGAATGTATGTTTTGCTTAGCAGGTTGAGAAAGATAACGTTAGAAAAATGAGGTGGGAGAATTAAAAAAAAAATGTTGACTTGTGTATCATTTATTTTAAGGTCTCGCCGCATTCAAGTGGGTCAGTGAGTTGTAATGAATGTTATTGAATGTCGTGCACATGCAACCAGAGTGCCCAATGGAGTGAAATTCCCCGTTCATGTTTATTTTTGCCTCTTTCATCTTTCATCACAATTTTACCTTCTCTGTCATATCGATTCAGGCCACACACATACATCCATATTTATACATTATACGTGGTTGTTATGAAATGCTAAAGATACAGTAGGAGTTGTTGCCTGGCTGTCGATTGTGCTCCTTGAAATGATCTGGATAAGTGCTTTCAAGACCGTCGCATCCCAATCATTTCCCTTTTATTGACACCCTTGGAGTTAATTCTAGGTATATTCCCATTGACTCATATTAGATCAGAACCCTAGATATATATGTTAACACACCCAGATCTTTGTTGAGTAGAAGGTAACACCAAAAAAGCAATGAAGCTCTGGTGAAGCCGGACCGATGTCGATTTGAATATAATCTCCAAAAGGATTGCTCAAAGATACAACAAGTGAATGAAGTAATGCTCTTCTAAAAATGAGAACATCTGGGGATGTTAATCAGTCAGTTCGAAGGACCTTTTCAGCTGCACACTCAAGTTTTAAAGTTGAAAATCAAAGTTCTCGTGATTAAGTTTAGAGAACTAGGGTTTATTATTTTTCGGCTGTTCATAAAATGCGTAGCACCAGCTGTTCAGTACCCTCATCAGCTAAACAAGAGACTAAGATAAATGCACCTAGGAACCCTCATGAGGAGAGTGGAACGATAAGGATTGCGTATCTAACTCAAGATCGCCATTGACCCTTCTCTAACCGAGCGTCGGTGATCTCATTGTTAGATATGCTTAGCACTTATAAGGATACTCTGTCAATATGACCCCGCATTACTTGTATGTGATAACTGATAATACAGTCTGTACATTGAATGCTCGTCTGATGCTCACCACCAACCACTGAGACCACCCACTCGTCGTCCTCTCTATTTTTTGAAGTTCATAAATGCTTTAGGACACTAAGTTATGACGTCATTTATATGATTAAACTATAAGCTAAAATGTAATCCATAAAGTATGCCACTTTCCCACCTCACTTAGATATACACCTTATACCAATTATCTTCACGTACGTATCATCGTTTCCTGTGTTCCACCGGATAGCATTTGGCACGTTCTCTTATTTTGTTCTCAGGAAATGTGCACATAAATTGAGAATTTTCTAGAAAAATGTGCCCGAACTTAATGTAGTTTTAGCATTGAAATTTATCGTCTTCGACTCAAGAACATTTGTCTTTCAACATAAGTCGATGTGTCAGCAATCCCTTGCATTGGTGGACATTCCTATGCCTGTTCACCTTCTGACCGAAGATTATGGTGAATCCAGTTGACCAAGCTGAAGGACGGGCTAGCCATCGGGTGCGCGTTCAACCACGCCATCCTCGACGGGAACTCCACGTGGCACTTCATGAGCTCGTGGGCCCAGGCCTGCGGCGGCTCGCCCGCCGTCTCGTCCCCGCCCTTCCTCGACCGAACCAAGTCGCGCAACACCCGTGTCAAGCTCGACCCGTCCCTCCTGCCCAATCCCTCTGCCTTGTCATCCGACGGCGGCCAGTCCGACCCGCCGGAGCCCCCGCTCCGCGAGAGAGTCTTCCGCTTCTCTGAATCGTCCATCGACAAGATCAAGTCGATGGTCAACGCCAGCACGCCGTCGGGTGGCTCCATGCCCTTCTCCACTTTCCAGGCCTTGTCTGTCCACATCTGGCGCCACGTCACCAAGGCGCGCTGCCTGAAGCCGGAGGACGTGACCGTCTTCACCGTGTTCGTCGACTGTCGGCAGCGGGTCGACCCGCCCATGCCGGAGACCTACTTCGGGAACCTCATCCAGGCCATCTTCACTGGCACTGCAGCGGGGCTCCTGCTGGCGCACCCGCCGGAGTTCGGCGCGGCCATCATACAGAAGGCCATCCTCGCGCACGATGCCAAGGCCATCGATGAGCGGAACAAGCTATGGGAGAGCCAGCCCAAGATATTCAAGTACAAGGACGCGGGGCCGAACTGTGTGGCGGTCGGGAGCTCGCCGAGGTTCAAAGTGTACGAGGTGGACTTCGGGTGGGGGCGACCCGAGGGGGTGCGGAGCGGGACGAACAACCGGTTCGACGGGATGGTGTATTTGTACCAGGGGAAGAACGGCGGGAGGAGCATTGATGTGGAGATCAGTCTTGAGGCTGGGGCCTTGGAGAAGTTGCAGATGGACCGGGAGTTTCTTGAGCCTTAAGTCACCTTAAATTAAGTTACAAAGATAAAAAAAAAAAAAAAAAAAAAAAAAAAAAAAAAAAAAAAAGGAAAACTTCAGTGCTCAAGTAGCTAATTATCATTGGCCAAAAAAAAAAGTAGCTAATTATCAATAAACTTTCAGGGGACCCAAAAATTCGTATAATTCGAGGATCAGGTGTACCGGGCACTTGGAAAGTATCATTAGCTTATGCAGAAATTCGATGCACTGCGAATCTAATGATTTTCTCAAGCGTCTGATGCACTCTGGTCTTAGAACATGATGAATTTTTGTCCCGCCTTGCAACTTTAGCTATTTGAGCACATGATTTTCTCCTAAACTATCGTGATTTTTAAGTGGCAGTTTGGGCTTGGGTTTAAGATTGATCCTGAGGGATTGATTTGTGTATTGCTTTGCTTGTTTTAGCAGCCATTGGTTCTATGATGCATTATATGTTAAGTGAAGTCTTCTTTCCTAAGATATGTTGTCTTTATCGTCGTATGATGTGTCGTTAAGCCTATGTTAAATTTGAGATTAATGTTGACTTACGAGCGTTGTGCGCTCTATTAAAATGGCCTTCACTCTTCAGTAGTAGCTTTCAGCCCGTTCACTTGAGAAGCACTAAGGCATATGCATGAGTTATATTCCCGCAGAGCATCACTCATTAGTGGCTAAACCAAAGTTGAGATGAATAGCCCAAACTTTCTAAGAGTGTTAGCACAATGAAAATCGGCGGAGGCAAGTGGCTTTCGGAAGGATCCGAAGGAAAAAGGTTTTGAAGGTTCGATCATCTATATCAACATCGTCCTTGTGATTCGGACCGTGTCTCTCAATCTCATAGCGACCTACATGATAATTATTGTCCGAGAAGTATACATCATACGGCGCAAAACCGGGCAAATCCGAAATGACATCGAGTGAGTATCCCCAACAAAAACCATCTCATTGTTGAGGCTTTTGATCTCTATTCACCTCGGCTCTCCTCCTTCTCCTTCGCTTGAAGACTTGATCACCCTGGTTGGGTACTAGTACAACCGCCCACCATGTTCTTGCTTCATCCCCGAATCATTAGCAATTTCCCTTCGCATAATTCGACGATGAGTTATGCTTCCTCCAAGCATTGCGGGACTACAATTTTCCAGTGTCCACGTATCTGCAGGATTCGCCACCTATACTCATGAAATTCCATCCACAAATGTTGTAATACGAGTATTGATTTAGGAAGGAAATTTCAGCGATTGAAAGATGAGATTGACTTATAATCGATATTAGAAAGTGAATATACTTACGAGATTAATTGACAATTTATCTCGATGCATTAATAAAAATCATATCCTCAGTACCTCCTGATTTCTTGCGATAGGCCTTGCATCGCCGATTTGGTCTTGGAGCTTTTAAGTCAGTATATACAATAAGGCCGATGAATTTGAAACTTGAATGAAATGCCAAACAGAGCTGCACAAGAAAACTCCGAACAGGATATACAACTCCTACATAGGACGGACACTCTCGAGATATGAAAGCTGCTTTGCCTCTACAATTTGCACCGTGCTAATCGATAACCTTACAATATCAATCCCTCAAGGCCTGGAATAGTCCCAAGAACAAAATTCCCCACCCATATTCCACACTGAACCTCTGAGCACTTCTTGGTATCAATGGACAGGCTACCAAGCACTCTGAAACGATGAGCTAAGAAATATTTCTTTGTCGCTCGACTCTACGTTTCTTTTCGGCTTTCCGCTGTCTGGGCTCAACCTTCGCAAAAAGTGGAGTTACACATATCTTCATGTACCATTCTGTCTTTGTAGAGGGAGGTAAAGAAGTTACAGTTTGTTCTACTGCAGTAACGTCCTGTTTAGATTGAGAGATATAGAGACAGAGACAGAGACCGAGAGACTTACGTTGAGGTTCAGGCTTGCTTTCTTCCGAAGACATTGTCTGGCCTAAGCAATTGGATGACGAACAATTAGATGCTTTCGATTACTCTTCCGTAATCTTCCAAGTAGTCTTCGCTTGAGCAATTAGACGATGAACAGAAAATGGCTGCTGGAGCTGGCATTGGTGATGCCGCGATCGTGATTCTTTGCCCTGTCGAGATGATTGGCGGACTAATTTCGACGGTTCTTGCTTCAAGCTGCGGACATGGGCGTTATCTCGTGATGATTGATGACTGATGGGGACGGATACATTCAATTAACTTGGCTATTATCCTCGCAAAGGAAGAGCCGCACAGATTCACTGATCATCGTTCTCTCTCGTTCGCTCTCTGTTTGTCGGCCCAAACATCGAACGTAGGCCGTTGCGGACGAAGATTATGTCAGAGCACGATCATCCATGTTGAGCCCAATCAGCTGGGGTTTGATCTATCTCTAACTTGTAATAGTGTCTTTCATTTCAAAATTTGAAAATGAGGTCAAAGAGACCTTGATTTAAAATTTAAGAAAATGTTGAAAAGAAATTAAATAAAACTCTACAGGTCAGTATTTAAATTTTAAGTGTTTTATGTTAAAAAAATTCAAAGTATAATTTCCCTTCAAAATTTACAAAACGTGGAAACTTAAAAACAAGAATCACCTCTAAGCGGGCTTCACTTAAATTCTTGTACCGGGATCTATACCGGTCAATTGCTCTCTAGAATTCTTCTTTGGTGTCACGTAGTGATTTTTAATGTATCAATTGTTGCTTATGTATCATTGGTCATCGGAGAAAATCTCTAATGAGAGCATTATTAGAGACTTTACAATACAACACAACACAAATTTCTTATATTAAGAATAGAATAAGGAACCGCCGTAATATTCAGTCAGATGTTGTCCGTTGACGTGATCATTTGAACATGAAATTGGGGTAATATGACTGTCATCAGCTAGAAAAACTTTCAGCATTGCCCACATATTTAGAAGATCTATTTTTTTTATGTGGCATCTCATAATTGAATTACTAATTCCACCATGGCTTCCTCCAAAGTTACTCAGTTTCCCTAAATTACACGAACTTTTAACATTTAAATAGAATGTGAGGTCGAAAGTTGAAATAACCAATGATCAAACACATACATGTCAACAAATAACATTCAGACCAAAAAAAAATAAAAAATGACAATTATATTATGGCTAATTCTCTAAAAACCCCTCAAATTTAGGTCCAATTCTGATTTTGCCCCAAATTTTGTCCTAAAAAGATTTTCAACTTTCACTCTAGTCTCAAATTTGCCCGTGTGTCCAAAAATTGCCACTAGTTTTTCAGGATTATTAATATCATGATATTATTATTGTTCCACACGAAGGTGAAGGTGTTCATAAAGACACAAGTTTTAATAATGAACTTCTAACCGATCCCAATTTTGATAATTTTGAAAAGACTAGTAGCAATTTTTGGACGTTTTAGGATTTCTTTCGGCAAAAACAATTTAGTAGAATTGAAATTTGACCTAAAGTTGGGAGATTTTTTGGAAATTTTAAAATATGAACACTTCATAAATGTAAGAAAAAGATGAGGTTCACACTCAGAGGGAGAGATCGTATAGAGGGTGGAAAACATAATTATATTATTATTTAGACGCATCTTTTTTAATTAAGGAGCATGTGTTTCTATATTCGAAACTTCGATTATGGAAAAAGGAAAACGCCCATGCAAGAAATGATTTTAAAAAAGAAAATCAAAGATTTGGAACTTCATAAGTAGAAAGAGAGGAAAGACGACAATCAAAATTTAAACATCTAATATAGTGAATCGTCTAAGAGCGAGAACTACAGCCCCTAGATTACATTAATGTATTTCTCGAGTTAGCTTCCACAAATATAAAACTTGAGGATTTGTTTAACTGTATAATATTCATAATTCGGATAAAAAGTGAAAAATTGGAAAAATCCATATATGAAATACATGGAATTTTTATAGGAAAAATTACCAAAAAAATTCTAAACTTATTTCACTCATACTTGTTTAGTCATAAACCTTTCAATTTAACTAATTTAATTCTAAACCTTCGATGACTTGTCAATGTAGTTCTTCTGGTCAATTTTAGTTAGAAATCGCTGATGTAAGTCTCAGCTATCCTACGTGGTATGGTTAGTACCAATAGGGACAATTTTTCTGATTTTTTATTTTCTTCTTTTCTATTTCTTCTTCTTTCTTTTCCCTTTTCTTCTTGGTAGAGAAAAAAAAAAAGGAAGAGAAAGAAAAAAGAAAAAAAAATCAAAATTAAAAAATAAAAATTAGAAAAATTGTCCATATTGACGACATCCATCTTACATGGCACGCTTAGTATTTATGAAAACAATTTCTGCTGAAATTAGCTGGAATGATTACATTGACAAATTATCAAAAAATTTAAAATTAAATTGACTAAAATGAAAGATTTATGACTTTTTGGTAGTTTTCCCGATCCATATATTGAAATAGTACATGAGAACGAAAAATTAATTAGTTATATGGCCTATCTTATGTAATTTCCAAGAAATTCTATATGTGATAAAGTATTATTGTAAAACTGTAAGAAAATAATGAAAATCTTTTTCAAGGAAATATTTAGTAAGAAAAGTTGGGAATTCTAAAACTTTAGGTAAATTCACCTTGATTTTATATGATGCGGTGGATTGAACTCAAGAACCTATCAGTATCATCACATGGTCATCTAGAAACTTTTTTTTTTTTAAAGAAAATATTGAGTAGGGTAGCTGAGATGAAAACATACAAAATTGACACGTGTCGTCATCACGTGTAATCCAGGCCCACCAATGCTGAGGAAATTTGTCATTGTGTTCAGCCGTTAGTCCTCCTGTCCGACCTGGTTGAGCCGAGGATGAAATAGGATAAGAACGTGCCATATGAATTTATGAAACATCAACCGGCGCGATTTTAGCTACTCTGAGCACCGAAGCCTCTTCTGCACTATGGTAATTTTTATGTGGCAGTTTACGCTAAAGGATTGATTTGAATTTTTTCTTTGCTTGTTTTATCAACTAGTGATTCTATGATGCATTATATATCAGTGAAGTCTTATTTACTTACTTAGATATGTTGTCTATATTGAGTCTATAAATTCGTGTGATTTGTCATTAGGTCAATGTTAGATTTGAGATTAATTTTGGTTTCTTATGACCTTCGATAGTAGATAGTGAACCTAATTCTAAAAATTGCTTAGAAAATCTAAGGAGATGGTGTGACCCATGTCGCGTGTTTCCACCTCGTCCTTCATTTGTCCTAGATCTGAAAATTAAATAAACCCGATTTTTCGACTCTTGGGACAAAACCTAATTGAGGTGGTTCAACTAGTTTATATGCTGCGGACAAGTTTGTATGTGCTACCCAAAAAATTTGTATGCCCTTGTAAAAGCCCGTCATCAAGAAAAGAAAAGGACAAAAGGATAATAAAGATTCCAATTAGAAGAATCAAATGAATCGAGTAACGTTTCCTTACTTATCGTTTAAATTGAATTTTCAATTGATTTAAACATTTTAATCAGAAATTGTGAGTTCTATCAAACAAATTGAAAAGTAGAAACCTGTAGCCTTTAATTAAAGGAAAAATGACATAAATAATCAATGGATTTTGATTCAATATTTTTTTAAAAGTCGAGACTAAACTCATCTAATATGCCTTGGGAAAGGAATATCGTCGTGCTCCAGGATGGAATTCAGGCGACCTAACGTATGTCGCGCGATTTCGTCTCTGCTCCGCGTGTTCGTCCCACGTGTCATGTCGGACAAGATGGGACTGGGAAACGATCCCGAGATGATTAGAGGAAATTGTTCGTTAAGACGACGACGACGACGACGACGACAATAATTAGTCGCTCCCTATTGTCCGTCCGTCTGAAGTGCCCAGAGTGAACCACGCGATCGTTGTGGCGTGTACCTTTCGGAGATAACAGTGGATTCATGTTCATAAACAAGAACCAGAAGCGTCCGAGTAGTGAAGGGCTTGCTCTTATGTACCGATCTGTCGTTAAGCCTACATTAGATTTTAGAATGAGTGCCTTAATATATGCGTTCTCCAAGAAAGGTTGTAATACGAGCTTTGACTTAGGAAGGAGATTTCAACGACTGAAAGACGAGATGGACTTATAATCGACAGCAACGATTGACAGACGAGATGGGCTTATAATCGATATTGGAAAGTAAACATACTTACACGGGAGTAATTGACAAATTATCGCGATGCAATAATAAAAATCATATCCTTTGTACCTCCAAAATTCCTGCGACAGAGGCCTCGTGTCATCCAGCAATGCCGTAGAATCCCATGCAAGGATTTGTGTTCTGTGAGCTTTAAAGTCAGTACATACCATCAGGCCGATGAATTTGCAACTCGAATGAAATGCCAAATGGAGCTGCCCAAGAAAACTCAGAACAGTATATACAACACCAACATAGGATGGAGACTCTGCGAGATGATAAAGCTGCTTTGCCTCTACAATTTGCACCGTGCTAATCGATAACCTTACAATATCTCAATCCCTCGAGACCTGGGATAGTCCCAAGAACAAAATTCCCCACTCGCATTCCCTTATGAGCACTTCTTGGTATCAACAGACTGCTGCCTAGCACTCTAAAACAATGAGCTAAGAAAAACTTCTTTATCGCCAGACCCTAGGTTTCTTTCCGGCTTTCCGCCGTCTTGCCTCAACCTTCACAAAAAGTGGAGTTTCACATATCTTCATGTCCCATTCTCAGCCTTTGAGGGGGGAGGTACAGAAGTTATGGTTTGTTCTACTGCAGTAACATAATCAAATCCTGTCAAAATTGAGAGATGGCGAGAGACAGAGACCGAGACAGACAGAGTGAGAGACTTACGCTGAGGTTCAGGTTTGCTTTCTTCTGAAGACATTGTCTGACCCTGCTGCCGGGCAGCAGATGCTTTCAATTGCTCTTCTGTAATCTTCAAGTATTCTTCACTCGAGTATGCTCTGGTGGGGGAAGGAGCGCCATCTGCAATTAGCGCAAATTATACAGCAATTGTCATATAAAATTTGATGGAGTACAATTTCAATAAACATTATGACTAAAGAACCTGAATCTGCAGGGCATGAACGATGCTTCCTAATTATGGTTTTCCAATTCATGCAAAGCAAAATGCATCATATCCAATAGGGGTCTAAGACCAAACCTACCAACAAGGTGCCGCAAATGAAAACTTTAAGACCACTTCATAGCAAGACAAAATCATTGCAGTCGCATTTTTTCGACATTAGACCTGAATTTCAATCAAGATTCAGGCTATTTACTATTGCTGAAATCAAGTTCTGCTTACTTGATCGATCTCAATTGTCCAAAGTCTATTGAAGTCCATACACATCGTGTTACTTAATAAGCACAAAATTCTAATTGTACAGTCCATAGAGCAGCTTTATTCAGTCTCGTGCTTCACTAATGATCATATCACTACTAATATCCCTTTCCATCATTTTTTGTGTACTTGCTCGGTTCAAGAACCTATATTGTCATCAAATATGTTGGATACAGTCTTATAAATAGAACCAACAGTCATCCAAATATTGAAATGCTGATAATCCAATATACGCAAGCCTGATGCAGTTTCGGCTAAATTTTTTCTGCCAAGCCTCTCAACATAGAAGTCTAATTGAACAATGTACTTGAAAACAGTTATAAAGAGTCAAAACTGCTATCGAATATGAAATTTTAATTACTATTATATGGCTCCAAATAATACAAACTAAATGCTAAAGACTCCTTTTTTGGTTAGATCTCCCTTGTGCATATTTTTATCCTCACATTACCCTAAGTTGACATCAAAGAATTTCTTGAAACCCCATAATTGAGCAAGTAACAAATAAAAAGAACAGCAAGCACCACACAGGTCCTTCAAGACACGGTTCGCTCTTATAATCATAAATATGAGATGAAGACTGCAGATGTTGGAAATACTTATGACTCACTAAGGTCAACCACAGTCTCCTGCTCCTTCCCACGGTTGACCGTAGGAGGAGATGCAGCGCTTGTCCTGCTTGAATTGTTCATGTTTTGCTCTGAAATTTCGTCAAGACCAATCTCCTTTTCGAGTGTGCTCTTGAATTCCCTTGAGACTTCCTACATAGGGGAAACAGTAAAGCGTTCACCATCATTACTATGAAAACAATAGTTAAATTAAGACTTTGACAGTTTGCCCACCTGAAGCTCCCTAATGGTGGGTTGAAATGCTCGCAAAGTCTTCCCTAAATTTCGTGCTACCTGCATTTAGGTCTCTTAGCTAAGATTATTAAATAGAAAAGAAGACGAATAAACATTCATTATGAGTCAACAGATTTTCTGAAACCCAAAGAACTGCTTAATCTCTTTCCAATGTGCTACAATGTCACCTCAGCTCTCGCAATAGCAAAAATTACCAAAAGTGAGCATAAAAAATAACCTGTAGGAAAGGGGT
This sequence comes from Eucalyptus curtisii, assembly GCA_017140595.1. Lineage (NCBI taxonomy): Eukaryota > Viridiplantae > Streptophyta > Magnoliopsida > Myrtales > Myrtaceae > Eucalyptus > Eucalyptus curtisii. The sequence continues at coordinate 2,191,717 of CM029504.1, read as the reverse complement.
AAAACATATACGATTGCACAATTTTTTTTTCACTAGGCCTACAGCACCATGGCACCAAAAGGCAGTTTGTTCATGTAAACATTGAAAAGTGTGGTGTCATCACTATTGGCTTCTCTAGCACCTAACATATATAGTTCTAAAAGAAAAACAGGTTAGCATAGAGAAAGGAAATGTAGCAATTTTTAGTAAACTAACTCTTCTCCTAATATGTCTCATCAATGTTTTGAAAATCTAAAAATCCTCATAAAGTATGCTTAACAAGTACTTCTAGGGCACTCATTCTATAACCTAAGAAAAAATAACAGAACAATTACGGGTGGAGGGATTTAACCAAGATATCAAATTAAATCACACATGATACATCCGTGACACAAGACAGGATTAATGTGATTTTACCCTATGGAATACCGAGAGTATTATTAGATGCTTCACAGTACGGCAGAAGTTTCTTAGACTAAGAATATGGAAACCGCGACGATGCTCAATCAGATGTTGTCCCTTTAATTGATGGTTTGAACATGAAATCGGGGCAATATGACTATATCAACCAGAAGCTGGACTTTCAGCATTGCCCGCACATCTAGAAGATCTACTCTTTTTATCCGGTGTCTCGTAAATGCATCACCGATTCTATTATAACTGCTCCAAAGTTGCCCAGTTACCCTAAACACATTGCGTCACACTGCAGTATAACTTTGTATCTCACTTTTTTTTATTTAATAAGTACACAAATTCTTAAGATGACTGCTATATACCAGAAAGAAAAGTTTGCTTGCAGAATTACATCACCTGAAAACCCCCCTCTCCAAATACAATATCAGGCAAATCGATTCTTGCGAGATAATAATGTCCCAAGTATGCAAAGTTTACCAAGGCAATTCTAAGCCTTGTTTTTTAAGGAGAAACGGATGGGTTATTGCCATTATGCTAATGTATGTAAACTCATATTGAAACAGACATCAGTAGTCACTGGATCTCAACATGGATAAACATAGGTCTAGGGCAATGGTTCTTGATCATATAATGCTTTAAGGGTATTTGAGACTCAGTAATAATTTAATCGGATGCCATTAAACAACGAAAGCATACCAAATTTCTTGATTATTTTCGGCATTCAAAAAGCTGGATTTCGTTTCTTCCCTTTTGACTTCCTAAGGACCTAGCAGGTCTGAGAAAAGAGCGACTCGATCATCAATCTGAATTAATACAATTTGACAGAGTAAGTCCAAGATCATTGTACTCTGAAATTTGCCAACAAACCTAGAAATTTTGCCTGCTAAAAACTCCTCAAGCTACAACAAAAAGAATCACCCAACTTAGAAATTTGAAAGAAAGTGAGACTACAATCACTGCAAATTACAACTAAAGTTGTACTTTTAGTTCAACTAACCTCGGCGAGACCTTTGGGACCGAAAACCAAAAGAGCCACAACCCCAATAACCAAAGCTTCAGGAGCTCCAACTCCGAACAGAGACGCGTACACAACCATGCCCTTACTCCTGCTCCTCCCACCTGCAATCCCCGTTAATTCAAGAATTCTGAATGAACCCACCTCATATTTTTCGGCCATAAACTCAAAGAGCGAAAAGCGAAAAGCGAAAGGGTACAGAATCGAAGCACCCATTCTTAAAGATTTAGGCCGCAGCGAAATGCCAAGATGCTTCAGCCCATTCCACGGCGAGAACTTGCGCAGATTCAGAGGCGAAAACAATATGGAGCCACCGAATTTGGAAGCACCGGGGCATGAGACAACAGACGAAGAAGAAGAAGACGATAAGGTACAAAGGGTTGGTCTCGAGCAATTAGAGGACGAGCAGAAAATGGCTGCTGGAGCTGGCATTGGCGATGCCACGACCATGATTCCCTGCCTCGTCTAGATGAATATTTCAGTGGCGTGACCAACTTTGAAGGTTCTTGATTCGAGTTGCGGACATGGGCGTTATCTCGTGATGACTGAAGGGGACGGATGCATTCGATTCGCTTGGCTATTATCCTCGCCAAGGAAGAACTGCACAGATTCATTGATCATCGTTCTCTCTCTCTCGTTCGCTCTCCGTTTGTCGGCCCAAACGTCGAACGTGGGCCGTTCCGTGTTGGGCCCAATCAGCATTCCTCAGCTGGGTCGAAGAGTTCATCTAGGGCCGGCAGGACTATTCTTAACTTCTACTTGCGTCTTTCCCTTCAAAATTTTGAAAATGAGGGGAAAAAAACATCTGTTTTAAAATTTCAGAAAATCTTGAAAAGAAATCATTTAAAACCCTGCCGGTCAATTTTTGAATATTAAGTGTCTTTATGTTAAAAAAAGAGTCGAAGTATAAGTGCGCCCTTCAAAATTTACAAAACAGTTGAAAGTTGAAAATAAGAATCACCTCTAGATGGGCTTCACTTGAAATTCTTCTTCGGCCGGGGTTTGCACTGGTCGATTGTTTCTATAGAAATTCTTCTCTGGTGTCACGTAGAGATTTCTAATGTATCGATTGTTGCTCATGTATCACATGCCATCGCAGAAAATTTTTTAATGAGAGCATTATTAGAGGCTTCATGGTACAACACAAGTTTCTCATACTAAGAATATGGAACCGCCACAGTGTTCAATCGGATGCTATCCATTGACGCAATCGTTTGAACATAAAATTAGGGGAGATATGGCCATCATTAGCTAGAAAAACTTTCAGGATTGCCCACGCATTTAGAAAATCTACTCTTTTTTTATCTGGTGAATTACCGATTCTTGTTAAGAACTATATGATGAACACACACTCTGTTGCTGATTCAATCATTGTGGCTTCAACAAAGAAAAGAAACGAAAATGTTACTGAGAACAGAGGAAGTAAAGTGAGCAAGTCTGGTGCTACTAATTCGACCAGGAAGGAAAGGAATGAAGTCAATAGCGAAACTTTCAGCTTCACGTGTCCTCTGCAGAATCATTATTTTGTTTTAAGCATGTAACAATTTACTTTCCTTTTATGTTTCTTCTGTTAATTAGTTTTCTTAGTTAGTTGAACTGTGAAACCGCATCTTGGCAGTTCTTTAGATAAACAGCTTGTAATATAAATAAGAGAGCTAAGCAAGCAAGAAAAAATGCTCTCAGATGAATGTTCTTCCTTGAATACAGAGAAAAAACGAATCCAAAATCCTTCATCCATCCTCATCTCTTTCTTTTGTTCTGTTCGTAAGTCTTCACAATTCTATTGTAACTTCCTCCACGGTTACCCAATTTCCCTAAGTCACCTGAATTCTTAAGACGACTATAATTTACAGAAGAGAAAAGCCTTGTTTGCAGAGCTATCATCAATGCTATTATTTTTGTGATTGCGGCATTGTGCCCATTACAATAAGTAGGTTTTCTTTTTTAACTTATCAAACACAATGCCCAACGCATGCACATCACACGTTTCGCAACGGCTTGCAAGTTCACCTTCAACAAATTCGAATATATTTTTCTCTTTTGCTTCATGGATCATACATGAATGACACAGTTTGAGAATGAGAGGTCCCTCGGTAAGAGGAAATTGTTGATTTCTAGTCTAGTTTCTGGCCATTAGGGCTGAGCACGGTTCCTGGATAGAACCGGGAACCGGAGAACCGAACCGGAGGGTCCGGTTCGGTTCTCGGTTCTTAGTGCTCAGTTCCGGTTCTCAGTTCCATTTTTCGCGGAACCGGAACCGGAACCGGGACTGGGGTACCCTTCATAGAAACCTGATTTTTCTTCTCTTCTCCACTTTCCCTTCTTTTTATTTACTCTGCATCGCTCAACCCTAATTTTTCTTCTCTTCTTCGCTGTCCCTTCTCCCTATTTCCTTTACAACGCTCCACCCCCGAGTCATCGATGACCCCACACTGGTCGACGACGTTCAGGTCGAAATCCATGGCCCTGCGCATCGCGGGAGTCTCAGGCTCTTAGGATTCGGGGCGCTGCAGTTCTTGGTTTTTTTTTTGTTTTTTTTGTGTCCCTTCCTTCGCTCTGGGGTGACGGACGGAGAATGTGGGGCAGAGAGAAGGGAAAGGGGAGCGAGACGAAGCGGAGGAAGGGTGGTGGGTGGGTGGGTGCTGACATGGTTGCCGGTTTCGGACTTGCAAAGTGAGGAAGGTCATTAAAGAGAGAACTGCCAAAAGGGATGAGGGAGGAGGGTGGCAATGATGATGATGATGAGGACGGCGACGAGGAGGAGGAGGAGGAGGAGGAGGAGAGGAGGAGCGAGCCGCTCCTGAGCTAGCACCTCAACGTGGCGCAAGACGGGAGGAAGAGGGGGGAGAGAAGGAAGACGATCGTTTCTCTTCTTCGCCGTTTGACGAGCTGCGACCGTTTCTGCCATTGCCCGGTTTGACGATGCTGCCGGCTCTCGCCGTCGCGTGTGCTGCGTCCCAACGACGAGCTACTGGGGGGCCGCGATGCTGCTGTTGTTCCACCGTCGGCCGTCCTCAACCTCGCCCACTTCTCCGATCTATCCCTACTTCCCGATCAAGTCCTCCTCGACCTCTTTTTCGTAAGCTCTCTCTCTGTCTGTTTTGTGGGTATCTTTATCTGGTTTTTCTTTGTTTTGTCTGATTTTCGTGTCTACGAGTAGCTCAAGTGGTCGATAGTTTTCATGTCTATGGGCAGTCAATGGTTTTGGGGATGTGGTCGAATCGGTGTTGAACAGGTGTGGGCGCCGATGTGCACAAAAAATTAACTCCGTACAGAGAATTAGCAAAATAAGGAGTTGCCAACACATAAAAACCAATTCGATGCATAATCTGAGAAGGATGTAAAAGTTCTGCTAGGTTTTTGGTTTTGAATGTCTAACAAGGTCCCATTCCTCCATTGATAGGGCACAAGGAAAACCAACTCCCTCGTCGAAGGCACGTCAACGCAAGCCCCCACAATGCGTGATGGAGCAGGGCAAGATCTTGCAATGTTTGATGGAGCAGCAACAACATTCTTACGTTGCTTAACAATGTATATACTCATTGTTAAGCAAACTAACATGGTAAAGTTTTTGGCTACTGGTTATGAAAACTCTTGTGCAAATAAAAGATATCTAACTTGATGTTGGGCTGGTTGCTTATGCTTGTTATGCTATTTAGTATACTTCAGTTTGTGAATTCGTGTGTCTTCTGCTTATCCTACATCTTCATTGGGGATTGTTGGTCCAAACCATTAAATTTTGAGATGCTTTGCTGTCGAAATACTTCATATGATCAATAACTTTAATGAGCAGTTATTTATGTATCACATTCTGGTTTGATCAACTCTGCAATATAGGAATCAAATAGGGAGGTTAATCGAAATTTAAGTTCTGCCTTTTTCCTTTGGTTTAGCAAATGGTAATGTGGATTTTAAATTCCATAGGAGTTTTGTCTTTTTCCTTCTTCGTTATAGTTCAAATCTTAAAAAGAAAAGAAAAAAAAATAACCTGTTGGAACCTAGAACCGACCTTGGAACCTGTGACAGGGTAGGTTCTAGGTTCTTGATTCTGACGGATAGGTTCCAGGTTCCAAAAAATGAAGAACCTGTACCCGAGGGTAGGGGTGAGCGGTTCCAGGTTCCGGTTCGGTTCCGTCCGGAAACTGAAACCTACCCTCAAGTACAGGTTCTTCATTTTTTGGAACCTGAAACCTATCCGTCAGAATCAAGAACCTGGAACCTACCATGTCACAAGTTCCGAGTCGATTCCAGTTCCAACAGGGTTTTTTTTTTAAGATTTGAACTATAACGAAGAAGGAAAAAGACAAAACTCCTATGGAATTTAAAATCCACATTACCATTTGCTAAACCCAAAGGAAAAAGGCAGAACTTAAATTTCGATTAACCTCCCTATTTGATTCCTATATTGCAGAGTTGATCAAACCAGAATGTGATACATAAATAACTGCTCATTAAAGTTATTGATCATATGAAGTATTTCGACAAAGAAAGCATCTCAAAATTTAATGGTTTGGACCAACAATCCCCAATGAAGATGTAGGATAAGCAGAAGACACACGAATTCACAAACCGAAGTATACTAAATAGCATAACAAGCATAAGCAACCAGCCCAACAACAAGTTAGATATCTTTTATTTGCACAAGAGTTTTCATAACCAGTAGCCAAAAACTTTTCCATGTTAGTTTGCTTAACAATGAGTATATACATTGTTAAGCAACGTAAGAATGTTGCTGCTGCTCCATCAAACATTGCAAGATCTTGCCCTGCTCCATCATGCATTGTGGGGGCTTGCGTGCCTTCGACGAGGGAGTTGGTTTTCTTTGTGCCCTATCAATGGAGGAATGGGACCTTGTTAGACATTCGAAACCAAAAACCTAGCAGAACTTTTATGCATCGAATTGGTTTTTATGTGTTGGCAGCTCCTTATTTTGCTAATTCTCTGTACTGAGTTAATTTTTTGTGCACATCGGCGCCCACACCTGTTCAACACCGATTCGACCACATCCCCAAAACCATCGACTGCCCATAGACATGAAAACCATCGACCACTTGAGCTACCCGTAGACACGAAAATCAAACAAAACAAAGAAAAACCAGATAAAGATGCCCACAAAATAGACAGAGAGAGCTTACGAAGAAGAGGTCGAGGAGGACTTGATCGGGAAGTAGGGATAGATCGGAGAAGTGGGCGAGGTTGAGGACGGCCGACGGTGGAACAACAGCAGCGCAGCACACGCGACGGCGAGAGCCGGCAGCATCATCAAACCGGGCAATGGCAGAAACGGTCGCAGCTCGTCAAACGGCGAAGAAGAGAAACGGTCGTCTTCCTTCTCTCCCCCCTCTTCCTCCCGTCTTGCGCCACATTGAGGTGCCAGCTCAGGAGCGGCTCGCTCCTCCTCTCCTCCTCCTCCTCCTCCTCCTCCTCCTCCTCGCCGTCCTCATCATCATCATCATTGCCACCCTCCTCCCTCATCCCTTTTGGCAGTTCTCTCTTTAATGACCTTCTTCACTTTGCAAGTCCGAAACCGGCAACCATGTCAGCACCCACCCACCCACCACCCTTCCTCCGCTTCGTCTCGCTCCCCTTTCCCTTCTCTCCGCCCCCACATTCGCAATCGCTCCGTCCGTCACCCCAGAGCGAAGGAAGGGACACAAAAAAAATAAAAGAAAAACCAAGAACTGCAGCGCTCCGAACCCTAAGAGCCTGAGACTCCCGCGATGCGCAGGGCCATGGATTTCGACCTGAACGTCGTCGACCAGTGTGGGGTCATTGATGACTCGGGGGTGGAGCGTTGTAAAGGAAATAGGAAGAAGGGACAGCGAAGAAGAGAAGAAAAATTAGGGTTGAGCGATGCAGAGTAAATAAAAAGAAGGGAAAGTGGAGAAGAGAAGAAAAATCAGGTTTCTATGAAGGGTACCCCAGTCCCGGTTCCGGTTCCGGCTCCGCGAAAATGGAACCGAGAACCGGAACCGAGCACTCAAGAACCGAGAACCGAACCGGACCCTCCGGTTCGGTTCTCCGGTTCCCGGTTCTACCCGGGAACCGTGCTAAGCCCTACCCGAGGGTAGGTTTCAGGTTCCGGACGGAACCGAACCGGAACCTGGAACCGCTCACCCCTACTGGCGTTTCTGTTCTTCACGCTTTGATAAACATTACGATACGCAAAGAGGAGGCACATGGGAGTCAAATCACGGACGCTCCGAGTTTTAAGCAATTACTTCAGCACTTTTGCATGCATGAGAGGGACACTATAAATTCAATACTCGCTTAATGTACTTTTCACGTTCTCTTTTCTCACTAGGTAGTCTCTTTTCAACGACTGATCAAAAAAGGCTAGGACCCTCCGGAACGACAGCGTCCACGAAAAATACCGCCCGTGTCCAAAAACAAAAAAAATGAAAAAATAATGTTGTTGTGCAATGTGGAGATGGCAACATGTGCTGCATCAATTCAAGTATCACAAGATGTTCGTCCATCAAGCACATGGAAAGCGCAACACTTCATTTTTGAAAGCTACATTTGAAAAAAAGATGTAATGAGAAATTTGTTAAAATCTGCTAATTTTGCCTTAAATGACTCGAGCACCTCAAGACTTCGCCCATTCCACCTGACATTCTAATTCCACCAAAACCGCGCATAACCACAATACACAAAGTAAGTACAACAGAATTTTCTCTTGTTCTTGTTGTCCAGGGCCGCGACATCTCCATAGCAAAGCTTTTACCAATTCAATTTTTCACTTCAATTTTCTAATCTAATGAATCATTTCATTTCCCAATCGCTTTATTAAGCCCACCCTTAGCATGGATTTGTCCAACTAATCTATTGAGATCGGTGTTTCCTCACTCACGAGTGTGTCCGAATCAATTTAAAACTATGTAAGCATATGTTGATTGTTGGTAAATCTAGCTTTACAAAAACAATGGAGCATCAACCAAAGAATGATGTCATGAAAAACATCTTGAAGAGGAGATTTGGAAAACTTTGGTTTGTGATAAAGCTCCAAGCAAAATAAATCTAAAAAATGAAAAAGAAAAAGAAAAAGAAAATTTTAGGATGGCATTATTTCCGCCAGAAAAGATAAAACTCATCTTGCCTCTAAATCCGTTCAATCTCCGGAAACTTCATCTTCAAAAGAGCCCCATCTTCACGTTCTTCACTTCCCTCGCGAGTTCGAATCAGAATGCTATTTTCCATGCTTTGTATATGAGTTTGGCTCGACCTTCGATTCATCACAATATGGTGTTTCTACTCTGACCACGGTGGCTAGCATCACGACTTCAGCTTTGGTCCGTTTGGCCCGCCCCAGGAAGAGTTCGGCAACCGAAGCTTACACTTGCAGGAAGATTTGAGAGGCTTAGGGTTTTTGCCTCCAAGGACAAGCCAAAGCTCAATAGTAGGACCAAATTGAGCTCAAGCTTGCCCAAGGCCTGAAATTGATTATGGCACTTAGGAGTCATGCTTTCAGCAATTAAATTATGAGATTTTTAATTGTTTGGATGATAAGCAAATGACGGAGAGGTAGCCTAATGTTTCTGCCCCCTTTTTTTTCTTTTTAATTAGCATCGTATGAGAGCTTTCTGTAAGCAAATGAGGGAGAGGTAGCCTAGTTCTTTTTTTTTCGTTTTTAGCAACATATGAGAGTTTTCTGTAAGCAAAGAAAGTGAACTATGTTATATGAATTGGTATTGTCTTAAGGTAATTTAAAGAATCAAGGAAGAGTGGTTCTAAGTTTTTTACAGATTCCGTCCGAAACCTGTTCAAATTTTTTTATTTTTCCATATTGTACCATTACAAAATTTTACTTGCAAAAAATGCATATTTGCTCTAATCTGTAAACTTCAACCTCCACTAAATTTTGGAAGTACAGGCCCGACTCCATGAGAATATGAAAAGACCAACGAATGGCACCGAAGAAAGCCCAAATTGTGAAACTTTTTCAAGTGTTTTCAAGAAAAGATAAAACCTGAAAAGTTCGGTGTATGAAATTGGAATGCATTCTTGCAATTTTCCCCTTTTATTATTCTCAACACGTCACATATTTTTCAAATGATACGACAAAGGTGCTCGAACTATTAAAAAAGTTAGAGAACTTGATCATAAAATATAAATCTTAGACAATCAAAATGCACAGATCCGAACCGTGTCAGAGGATGGAACCGAACAAACGCCGAAACTTTGAAAGACTACACTTGTTCTTAACCCAAAAGAAATAAAAGAAAATTCCGAGTCGGTGAATCTTCTTCCTTTCAGGAGCCGACTGGTGCATGTGTTCATGGGCCTTTTTGCACTAAAGACCATCCCTACGTAGCGACGGAAAGGCCCCAAGTGCGCGAAGGAAGATCTCATGCCAAAATCTGGTTAGCATACATATATATAAAATATTTGTGTATATATGTGTATATATTTTGGTTAATGTATTCATTCCCATACCTACTTGGAAACATGTAGTGTGCTGGGTTGCGCTTTTGCATGTGGGACAGATCGCCGCCCCCGATCCGCCACCGCGTTGGGAGGGCCGTTTCGTGATGCGCCTCCCGGTGGGCCAAACCCTGAAATTAATTTCCCAACTTCCCCCCATCTCCTCTGTCCCCCCGCCGAAATCCTAATTATTTACAATTTTTTAGTTTTATCTATCTATGCGCCGTGTAAAAAGACTAATTTCCACTTGCAATGTTTTCGAGGTTATACTTACGCGTGTCGATAAAAAAAAATAATAATAACGTCGTATCACATAACAAATATTACGCTTTTGCTTGATTAAGCCCATTTGAGAGAACGGCTTGGGGATGTTGAACATTCGACCCGCCTTAGACGAATAAATCACCGATATCAGAAATACCCTACTAATCTCATTAATCAAAGAAAACGTGAGTCGAATATGGAAAGGTCTACGTCCAATAATGAGCCTAATTCCCTAGAAAACGTTGAACTTGAGGACCGTTCGTTTCGCGGAAAATGGACTGTTTTTGGAAAATATTTTCCTAGAAGTCATGATTTTTTTCGATATTTATTAATATCAGAAGACTATTGTTATTCCATAAAAAAAGGTCGGGGTTCTAATAAAAATGCAGATTCTGATATTAAATTTTTAACTAAACCTGAGGTTGATAATTCTAAAAAAAATAGTGATGATTAGCAAATTTTGAGACTATGACGGAAGAGGAGAATTTTTTATAGAAAAAAGAAAAGTTTGGGATAAAATTGGGGTCAGATTTAAAATTGAGGATTTTTTTAAAAGGAATTAAGCCTCCAATTATGTGATTATCAAACTCGTGTAGCCCACATAGTTCACAACACGAGTCCACTTCTCGATCCTCGAGTCAATCCCGTGGGGGGGGGGGTGAGAGTAGGTGGCAATGAGTAATCTATTTTAGATGGAAGGTTAAAAAAGGCATTGAGATAAGATTACGAAACTGATAACACCTTTTTATCGATATCGGATGAAGGAAAAAGTCGACCCATTTCCTATGCACCTTTTAACACAAGCTTTTCGAGCTCCTTTATTGTTTTTTTTTTCCTTTGCTTTTTTTTGGGTCTTTTTTTTTTTTTTTTAACGGAGGGTTAGATCTTATTAAAGTCACTTAGAATGATTCAGAGCTGTACCTCAATATCTAGCTAGTAGGGACTCCCATGAAAAGTGAAAAAATAATCATAGGACCCCCCAAAAAAAGAAAGAGGAAATTAAAAAAAAAAAAAAAAAAAAAAGGAATTGGGCAAAGGTTAGTCTGAAAAGGGCCTTTTAGGTCACCCACACGGACTCTAAGGTTGCGAAAAGAAAGGGCCGGAAAGGGAGATGATTGAGGAATCCCAAACCAAGCGAGGGGGTGGTGGTGGGGACAATATCTTTTTGAGAATAAAAAGTATTTTTGCCATGATGACATATTTAATCCTGAATCACTGTCAAGATTTTTACTAATGAGTACCATCCAATACTTATTATATATATTACAGTGAAATAATTAACTATTTGAGATACTTATTGCACATGACACGAGAACGTTTTATGCATCGGTTAAATTAGAAAATTTCTTTAATTATTTACTTAATAAGGACCACTAGATTATTAGTTGATAAAATAAAATTTTATTATTATAATAATCATAGTTTGTTAAAAAAATCCATAAATAATTTTAGTCATTGTGCACATGTGAGAAGGGTTAAATTGAAAATCGTTGTATACTAACAGATGAATATTTCTAGTAATAAGCATTTTGATGAAAAGTGCGTTTTGGATGCTCATGAGAAAAACCAAACAATGGAGCTTGTAATTTTCATCAAATTAATTTTCTATGTGATAAAAATTGCCGGATTTTCTTTAAAATGTAATGTTCTTTTAAAGGAAAATTATGAATATCATCCTCAAATTTTGCACTTCATATCAGTTGCCTTTCTCACGTATCAAAACCTACTGATATGATTCTTGCCATGTTTTGCATTGGATTCCAAGTTGCATCTTTCATTTAGACATAACTTACCAAGTTGTCGTTTCGTTCTCAAATTATATCACCTTTTTTGAGTATAAATTTGGTTGGACATGTGTAAGGACACAGGGACTATCAGTGTGTGATATTGTTCAATTTGAGCATTTGGCCCTCATGGCTTTAAAATGCATTACACAGTGTAAAAAACCCAAGCTTTATCAACTAGATCATGACTCTCCCTTAGGCGACGTGGGACAAGAGACAAGCATTTAGTCTCGCCTATGTATTGCCGAGGCATTACACTAAATCGTCCCTCTACACTTCCCTGTCCCTTTGTACTTCTCGGCCCCACACACTGTCGAGAGTCGGCTTCTAATACCACTTGTAAGGACCCAGGGGGCTATCATTATATAATATTGTCCGCTTCCCAGAGGCTATCATTATATTATATTGCTCACTTTAGGCTTTCGATTCTCACGATTTTAAACATGTTACATAGAGTAGAGAGCTCAAGCCTTAGCAACTAGCTCAGGACTCTCTCTCGGGTGATGTGGGACAAGAGACGTGTGCTTAGTCTTGCCTACGTATTTCCTAGGTTTGGGTCGTCACATTCTCCACCCTCTAAGGCGCCATGGCCCCACACGCTGTCGGGAGTCAACTTTGATACCAGAATCCTAGGGGCTATCATTGTGTAATATTATTCATTTTGGGCCTTTAGTCCTTGCGGCTTAAAAATGTATTACGCAGAATAAATAACTCAAACCTTATTAACTAGCCTATACTCCCCCTTAGATGACGTGGGACAAGAGACATGTGCTTAGTCTCGTCCATGTATGCATTAGACCATGCCTCCGTACTTTTCGGGTTTGGATCGTCACGGCATGAGCACAAAATTGGTTTTGTGAGGATGGGATCTGATATGGAGAACAAAATCGACAATGGTTTTTGTAATTACCAATAAAGATACTTGTGAGCATGAGCCTAATAACGAAGTTTCAATCAGACACTCAAACTATAGTACAAGATTATGTTTCAGATCCTCCAAGCAAATGAATTATAATCTTTTCTTTGGAGGGGCGTGAAAAATAAATTATAACTGTAACCGCAACCGCAACGGTGCAATTTCCCTTTTTTCCTCTTGTTTTCTAAGACAAAAGTGGGGGTGGGTGATAATGAGGAAAAGAAAAGAGATATTCCGAGAGAGAGAAAGAGAGAGAGAGAGAGGACTAGAGGAGGGGCTGTCACTATCTTGCGCACGAGGAGAGATGCACGAAAAGTGGATCTGCACACGTGCACTCCTTTGACAAAAATTAAAAAGTTAGTTCCTCCTTCTTGCTCAAGGGACGACTAATCCCCCCTCCACCCATATAATATCGCCAAACGCTGGAATTTCCCTGGACCGTTTTGCCCTCGCGTTTTGGCTTGAATTGCGGGACCTTGTGCGAGGGAATCTTTTTCTCTCTGTTCGGGGTTTGCTTTCGGGCGAAAGCTACCTTTTTATTTATTTATTTATATATGCTGTTGCGTGAGATGGTTGCTAAGATTAATCGATTATCATATCAAATCAAATATATATATTCTTACAGCTAAGTTCATCCTATGCTCAATAAAATAAGTAATAACATAAGAACGGCATGAGGGAGGGTGGTACGCTATCAATAGATTGTGTACAATGTGCAGATTGAAAAAGAAATCTAAGAAAAAAAGTATCATCTATTTTTTTTCTTCAATTTCTTCACATGATTGTATTTAAGAAAGAGATGTGCTTCGTGCAGGTTCGATTTCCTCATTTTTTTTCTTTTGGTCAAAAATGAGGGAAATGTTATTTAAGTTTCGACAATAAAGAATCGAATTTGATTGAGAAGCTCATTAAAATTGTTGCCTGATAATAAGCTGGAAATTCCCTCATGTAGCCGAATAAAGACAAAACGCACAATTTGCACAATTGTCGGCACATTTATAGGCTTCTCGAAATTGACGAATTTGGATTCTCCAGCTTTCATCTAATAAATGATAGATTTTCGCAATTGGGTGATTCGGTTGGTAGGTACAACTCCTGATCATGGTAGATTTATTGATCGATGATTCAATCAAGTCTGATCTTTAATCCAACTCAATTTACAGAATGAACAAGTGCGATATACACCGGTACAACGGGTGCATCATCCGCTTTCAAGTCTTCATTTTGCCTTAATTATTAGATATGAATTCCTCTAAAAATTGCTCTTTGCCCCTCGAAGACAAAGCATAGTTAAGTCAGGATGCAATTTTTTCGATCTCACGAGTTTCGGGATCAACATTTTGATTAGACCTATATCGAATCGTCGCATACGGTCGAATTCGTAAGGAAACCCAATCCGCGTCATGTACGCCACATTGAAAGTCACCTCACCGATGTGATGGAAGGTGGAAATCAATATGTTAGGTCGCCTCGAACGAATCGCATCTACGACGACCTCACATCCCATGAATCTCAAAAATGCCATTCCACGAGATGCCATCAATGCCGCGACCGTTGCTGGCCCATGGGGGGGCTCGCCCAGTCGGCCGGGCCAGCACGGACGCGGTCACGGGAGTCGCATGTCTTAGGTGTGGCCTCAGTAAATATACGTTCCCCTCCCTCGACGCCTCGGTAATTAGGTGCGCAGCCGAGGGGCAATCCGGTCAATTCGAGGGGCGGCCATCGCTCTCTCTCTCTCTCTCAAATCATTGGTGGGGCGCATTGAATAGAAGAATCGAGTTGAATGAATCCCCTCTCCTCCCCACGAGAGCCGAACAAAGGCCAAAAATTATGCGCAAATCTTTGTTACTCCATTGGGCGTTTGACCTTTAAAAGAGATAATCATTTCTAAATCACTGGCAAATAATTAAGTCGGTCAGCCAAAAAGTAAATGAAATAAAATAACGTGAAATAAAATCGCACCAGCTGGCTGGTGTCCAACTCTTATCCTCAAGTGGGGTTCTTTTTTTTTTTTTTTTTTGAATTATTTTCCGCTTAATGAAATGGAGAAAAACCAAGAAGATTGCATTATTCTGTGACCCCTTGGATGGTTAGGGGAAATAAATAAAATAATTTGCCCCGTCTGTCCCACTACCCTATTTCTCTATTGCAAAGTAGACGACCCTTTTGTTCTTATCAACAGCCGGGCTCCATCCTTTGTATCTCGTCGTATTTTATTACGCGTAGGAAACTTTCCAACTGCTGTCTCCACAGAGTGATGAGAAAAATATATATATGTACATTATTATTAAATGCGGTCACATGTTTTATCTGAGAATTAATGATTTGAATATTGCAATTTGGTGGTTGCTTACCTCAGCTTTGTCCGTTCGCTGGATCTCCCCCGGAAAATCAATTGCAATTAAACTACGGAGAGAAAAAAAAAACGGTGGACTCACAATTGAATTGGACAAACGACTTTCCAAGAACTGCACCGATCATAAAGCTCTGTTAATAAAATAAAGCGTAAGTACCACAGTAAAAACCTGAAAGTATGTGCATAAACATCCTGAATTTTTTTTTCCTTGTGTCACTGAAAATTCCAAAGTTGCTCATCATATCACAAATGCTCCAAACTTTGAACTCGTACGAATGCAGCAAATATATCCAATTTTAGTTTTGTGACATGAAAAGGATTTTTGATGAGAAAAAAATGTGGGGTATAATTTAGGATTTTTTGTGATGGTTATTCTAAAATAATTTGGTGTGAAACGGTGGGATGGGAAGTTGGGGTCTGGAGGGTAACAGCAAGAGAACCGAATCGAACTGTGGAGAGAGAGAGAGAGAGAGAGAGAGGGAGGGAGGGCAGGCAATTGATTATTGGGTTCTGTGATTAGATTAGAGATTTTTAGTGATTAATTATATTAGAGATTTTTAGATTATATGATATTTATATATATGAGGAGTATTCAACGGGGTCCGGGAGTAATTATTCTTTGCTCCCTTCTGGTCTGCACATTCTCTCTGCGAGCGCGTCCATTTCCAGATCGAAACCCAACAAACACTCCTCCTTCTTCTTCCTCCTTCTTGATGTTCGGACAGCCTCTCTGCTTTTCCACAAAATGAGAGGAGCTCACAGCCACAGCCACAGCCACAGCCACCACCACCACAGCAACGGCGGCAGCGGCAACCGCGGCGGCAACAACAACAACAGCATCGACACTGTCAACGCCGCCGCTACTGCGATCGCCGCCGCCGAGGCCCGCGCCCCGCCCGCCGCCGTTCCGGTACGTCTCTGCCGCGCTCGCTCGCTCGCTCGCTCGCGCGCGGGTTGATTTGGATTTCGCCTACTTTTTTTTTTTTTTTTTGGTCCCTTTGATTTTGAGGTCGAGGTTGGTGTGGGAGGACCGAGAGACGTGATTTGTGCATTTCTAGCTGTTCGCGGCCTCGCATTTGCTTGTTTAGATCGCGTTTTCTCCTTGATTTTTTGTGTTTCCAGCTGGTGTCGAACGCCTGATCACGTGAATCAAGTAGTTATGTAGGCGTTGATTGTCTTGCTTTGCGATTTTTTTTTTATTTTTATTTTTTATTTTTGGGACGATTTTTGGTTAGAGATTTCGCGTCTGTTTAGATTGGAGCTGCGAAGTTGTGAAATCGGGGGAGTGAATGGAGGCAGTATTGTGATCTGTCAACACCAAAGGCAGAGGCTTTTTTTCTTTCTTGGGTCCTGTTTTGTCGCCGAGAAGATTGATCTAGATTTGTGATTTTTAGCTGTGCATAGTTGTGATGCGTACGGCTCGCGATGCGATAAGTGCTTTCAGAGCAGTGATGTGAAGAGATCTTGTGGACTGTTTATGAAGAGTTGAATCTGCTGAGATGGAATTTGCTCTTGTCTCATGTTTGTTTTCGTGATGATTTTAATACACATTGCATGGAATTTCACTTCTTTGTTTCATGCTTCTAGACCAAGAAAAAGAAATTCAAACACATATAGTTCTCTAATATCTGTGATCATTGACAATGAAAGTGATCACTGTGTTAAGCTGATGACCAGAAAGCACTCCGAAGATGGAAGACGCTGTAGTCACAGTTTGGGAGGTCATGATTTGGGCTTTCCTTTTATATGGGTGATGGAGTGTTTATTCGCTTCTGGTAGACTTGTAAGTAAGGGACTTAGACTGAGGAACTTAGCGGCGATTTTTAATTTTTGAAGCTTTGTACCTTTTTCTTAGCATTGGTTGTCTAAGTATGGTCCAGGAAACGCCTCACTTTCCCCCATTTGCATGCTTCTGGCAGATCTCTGCGTAAAGTTAGGACCTCATACTGCAAGTGTCTCTATTCTTCCTGTTAGAGCGTTTACATACTAAAGCATCTATTCTTTTAATAGCTAAAGCAATCAGACCAAATGGTTGTGCTCCTACAAGAGGATCCGACTTCAAATCAATCTGGCTCCTATTTATCTTGCTTGTTATATATTTCCACAATTTGGTCTCGAGCCAAATTCCAGCATATGCTTGATGATGAGTGCTAGGAAGTTTAAATATTAAACCACTTCAGGTTGTGGTCTCACGTAATTTTACTCTTACATTGTGACCTTTTCCAATTTTGTGCAAGTTGATTGATTATTATTCAGTTATGAGCTATTTATAACTTTTGTTCCTGTTAGTGTAAAGCTCTTCCGGTCAACTTATTGGTCGTGACTCACGTCAGGTAGTGGAGCCTATAGATTGTCGTGTTAATGAATCAAGATAGTGTAGATTCTCTTACGAAACTCATGGATTAGTTCTAGTAATTGTGAGTCACCTAAATGACTTCTTATAAGAGGTTAAGGTTAACTGTTGCCTTTTGCATGCCTGATTTTTCTTGAAACAAACACTTGTTGGTTGATCTTTGATCCCATCGTTGTTTTAGTAACTGCTATTTCGATGAGACTTTAATGCTTTCTAACTTTTAGTTGTGTTTTCTTTTCCCCAACCAAATGCAGAGAAGAAGATGGGGAAGCTGCTGGAGCATATACTGGTGCTTTGGACATCATAAGAACAACAAACGAATTGGTCATGCTGTCCTTCTCCCTGATCCAGTGACTCTGGGTAATGCAGCTCCTGCAGCAGAGAACCAGGCCACATCAACTGCTATCGTGCTGCCATTTAATGCTCCTCCCTCATCTCCTGCATCATTCCTCCCGTCTGATCCTCCATCTGCGACCCAATCACCCGCCGGATTACTTTCCCTTACTTCTCTTTCCATCAATGCTTATTCTCCTAGAGGGCCTGCATCAATCTTTGCCGTTGGACCTTATGCCTACGAGACCCAGCTAGTTTCGCCACCTGTATTTTCCACTTTCACCACCGAACCATCCACTGCTCCTTTTACTCCTCCTCCGGAATCTGTGCAGCTGACAACACCTTCTTCTCCTGAAGTTCCCTTTGCTCAACTACTCACATCTTCGCTCGAACGCACGCAAAGGGGTGGTGGGACCAACCATAAGTTTTCACTATCCAATTGTGAATTCCTTCCTAATCAGTCATATCCAGGAAGCCCTGGTGGCAACCTGAGATCACCAGGTTCAGCGGTCTCATATTCAGGAACCACTTCACCATTCACTGGGAAACATCCTTTTGTCGAGTTAAGAATGGGGGAAGCTCCCAAGTTATGGGGCTTTGAAAATTTTTCCACTCGAAAGTGGGGTTCAAGAATAGGTTCTGGGTCTATAACACCGGATGGTGCAGGACTACGGTCCAGACTTGGCTCTGGATCTATAACACCAGATGGCATGGGAGTGGGTTCGAGGCTGGGTTCTGGATGTTTGACTCCCGATGGCACTGGCCCTGTGTCTTGCGATAGCTTTCTTCCTTTTGGCAATCAAATCAGCATAAGGGAATCGGTTCCAAGATTGGATGGCGGATCTAAACATGACGAGATAATAGTAGATCACAGAGTATCATTTGAATTAACCGGTGAAGATGTCGCACGTTGTCTTGCAAATAAAGCCGTGGCCTCTTTCGGAACTTTATCAAAATGTCCCGAGGATGAAGCAGCTGAAGTCCCTGCTGAAAGATGTGGGACTATGGGAGTTGATGATGATTCTGATGAACGATGCACTGAAAAAGGTACAGATGATAAACTTGTCAAGGGGTCAGGTCCGGTGGAGAAGGACCATAGCTATCAAAAGCATCGCTCCATCACACTCGGATCCACCAAAGAGTTCAACTTTGACAACAGAAATGGAGGTATATCTAGTAAGCCCAATATCAACTCGGAGTGGTGGGCAAATGACAAGGTTGCTGGGAAAGATATGAAGTCTGGGAGCAGTTGGTCATTCTTCCCAATGCTGCAGCCTGAAGTTAGCTGAGGTCAACTTTATCCTCCTCAGCTTCATCTATGTGTATGACAGCCAGCAAGTGCCCTTCTAGAAGTTAGATCTACTAATTGACTAACCCCATTCAAAGCATATCTGGAGGTGATAACCAGATGTAGATTAGACACAGCATTGCTTTCTTGGGTTTGGATGACTGCTGATAGATGGATTGCATGTGACTTGTGTATGTGAAGTGAGGGTTTTGATAGGAGTGCTGGTATCGATAGGGCATTCTTTCTAGTTCTTTTACCATAGCTTTTACATGTAGCAAGTATAGTTAGCACAATGTGTATTATTCATTATGTTGTCTGCAATAATTGGTAGAGACTATCAATAGATGCAGTTATTGTATATGTCCTTTTTAGCCAACTTCACCATTTTGATTTCCAGGGTATCTGTTTCTATATCTGATTACATTAAGATGATAGATTGAGTGAGCTCAAGCTGTCCTTCCTCATCTCCTATCGCAAGGGAAAATGGAAGGGATCTCATGTTCAACACAAGCTGCCCACCTTCGCTTAAATTTCCTTGAGAGACGATTTCTGCATGATCGTCACCTGTGATGCGACTGATGAATTTCGCATTAGTTATGTGGTCGTAAGAGAATTTGTAGTGCTGGGCTCTAGTTTGGTAATTGCACGAAGAAGTCCTATACATGTTAACAACACAAAAAAGCTCAAACTGTTCCTCTTTTGTATATTTGGTGCTAAGCAGCATACGGATACAATATGATCTTACGGCCAAATACTGGTGCCAGCTCTTGTTGTGCCATGTGTAGATGAGCCTAGGGGCCCCTTTTAAGGTAAAGGCCAAGCCGCATGTTCTGCTCATTTCGACCTCGTGCGCCCAGACACAGAACATAGACCAGAGAAGAGAACGGCCAGGGATTTCTCCATGTGGTTTCTCGCACATGATTTGTCTGTACCAAATTAAATGAACCAAATCAATAGTAGTTTAACAGACATCCAAACTTTTCTTGTCATGAAGTGAATAAAACACAAGTGTGGAATCTCTTCTTGCGCTTGGTAGCGAGGGAAACGTCTGCCGGAGACATGCCACCAGCTTCAGAGAAGATGACACGGAACTCCCCACATGGTCGAACATGTAAATTGATTTATCCAATAATTGAGTCCAAGAAAGATTTCCTCCCCAAATTTGTGTTGCCTTAAATGGTTGTGTCATTCAAATGGGACGTTACCCTGTTGTCATATTCAGCTCCAAGCTTAATCGTCGGTAATAATGTCAGCATTGCCCACTCGAAGTTCCTTCAGATCAATGTTTATTTCCTTTGTCGCCATTAAACGCATAATCTAAGCTAGAAACAAATAGTCACATTCCTGACACTTTCTGTAATAGATTATGTTATCTGTTTGGAACTATGATGGAGAACATTATTCGTCCGTCGGTCCCGTCCAACGCGTTGTGGACTTAAAAAGATTAACGTTATCTCAACTGCCGCTTCCAAGGAACTGAAAGGTGTTCTTATTCTTGGGTTTAATCAAATGCACAGGTCTCTCCTTCTTGCCTGTCCGGTTTCTGCCTTCCCAAGGTCAAGACTGTTCAAGTTTTCCCAGACTATCTGCCAAGAATGACACAATTATGGGTTAAAGAATTAAATGCCCGACGGCGACATCATTGGCCGAATCCAAAACAGTATATCCACATTTGACTGAAAAAAATGAAATGATGAAATAAGCTAATGCACCAAAATTTGCTTAGCTCTCAGCTCTCGATATCCGAATTCGAATCATCATTTCGACATTTTCGGCACATTTTCTTGGCTGCTAAGATAATTTTCCCGATGTGCACGGAATAAAAGGACGCATAGAAATTAATCGGGTGTTCAGAAAAACTGGACCTTTGGAGAGAGAAAAAAGTCGGTGCGAGCTCATGACATATCATGTGACATATAAGACGAGAAAAGTGCCAAAAGAAAATTTCGAGAGGGTATTTTGTAGGAAGTGGATAAGAACCGTTGATCCGGATGCTTCTGGGAAATCGTCGGAGGCCACCCAACGACGTCAACGATGAACCTTACGCACTCCGATCAACGCTTGATTTCTTGGTGAGTGACTGAGACTTCAATTGCCTCGTGAATTTATTTGGTTTTGTCACTCGAATTACACAAAATCCGCACGTAGAGCTCGGAATGGCCATGTCAACTGGCCACTCTCGTTCGTGGGTTTCTCCTCGATCGCTCCCTCGTCATGCTGCATGCACTCTGGTGATTCGTTACTGTTCTTTTGAGGTCGTTCTCTGTGGCTTGACTATGACATTCTTGTTCTGTGTGTGCATTGAACTGAAAAAATTGCTGTGGCTATCAGTCTACCCTCTATTGCATATGAATTGCGATTGCAGAGATTGATCTGGCTCTTTCCATTCGATCTCGACCTGACTGAACTGAGACGCAGTGTAGTCGATTTAAAATTAGACGGGTGTACTTGTTTCGCCTTGGGTCTCTTTTTTAACTGAGAAGCATGCCTTGTTTAGTCCACTTTTCTTTTATGAATGAAGAAGTCTAGTATTTGACATGTTTGAGACTTCGGGGACCTTATGCAGTTAGAGACTCTGGCCTTCGTTTCGTGGTTTAAAGCCCCAGATAGCTTTCGAAGCTAAAGTTACGTCTCCTCAAGTGGTGATGAGTTTCGATCACCGAGACTGTTTTCGCTCTTGAAGAGACCGAGCTGATCACGAGGTGAGCTGAATTGATGACCGTTCGACCAAGTCAGGGCATCTTAAGGCACACCTATTACTGTGGCGTCCTTTGGGCAGCCTAAAGTATCAGTGTTGCTAGGTGTTTATTTTCTCTGGAGCCTATATTTGTTTTTCATTTTGTTCTGATGGGAAACCTTGCTCACAGAAGCGATTATGGATCGGCTGTGAAGTTCTGGTAGTTAGTGTTTTTCCAGTCCATCGAGTTCTGAGTGCTAACTATCATCAAATTGGCCAAAAAAGGATATGGTAATGGCTTCATCAGTGAAAGTGGTTCTCGGGTCTATCGCCTTTGCGGCCTTCTGGGTATTGGCGGTTTTCCCAGCTGTCCCAGTTATGCCCATCGGGAGGACTGCTGGCTCCCTTCTAGGGGCGATTCTCATGGTCATTTTTAGCGTCATAACGCCCGATGAAGCTTATGCAGCGATCGACCTCCCAATCCTTGGTCTCCTGTTTGGGACGATGGTTGTTAGCGTGTATCTTGAAAAGGCGGACATGTTTCAGTACCTGGGCAAGTTGCTCTCGTGGAAAAGCAGGGGAGCCCGGGACTTGCTTTGCCGTATCTGCATAATATCCGCCATATCCAGCGCCCTGTTCACCAATGACACCTCCTGTGTCGTCTTGACCGAGTTTGTCTTGAAAATAGCCAGGCAACATAATCTTCCTCCGCATCCGTTTCTTCTTGCTCTTGCCTCGAGTGCGAATATTGGGTCTGCGGCGACTCCAATTGGCAATCCTCAAAACCTGGTTATAGCTGTTCAGAGCAAGATTTCGTTTGGAAGATTTCTTTTTGGCCTTCTTCCTGCGATGCTGGTGGGGGTTTTTGTCAATGCTTTGATTCTACTATGCATGTATTGGAGGCTACTATCCATTCAAAAGGACGAAGAAGATGCTACTGGCGAAGTGGTTGCTGAGCAGGATGTGAATTCTCATCGCTTTTCACCTGCAACAATGTCACATCTTTCGTCCTTAAATTCTCAGGAATGGAACTCTAGGTTGGAGTCCATGAATATGCAAGGCTCTCCCGTCATGAATGTTAACAGCCCAGGTCAAACTGAGACACTCAGAAGCCGCTTGGCTCCGAATGAAAGTGAAATCCATAGGGTCCTGAGCGGCTCGCTTGACTCGGCAAGAAATTCAAATGTGCCGAAGGAGGCAATAACCGACTCGTCTTTGCAGAAAAAAAATGAGAACGCTTTGTCACAGAGGGTGCTCTCAATGGACAGGTTAAGTGATGTCCTCTCAATGAAGTACTCCGAAGGGAAGGAAACCTTGGCCGCTAGATGGAAAAGAATGTTATGGAAATCATGCGTTTACCTGATCACCATAGGAATGTTGGTGTCGTTGTTAATTGGTCTGAACATGTCTTGGACTGCCATTACAGCAGCGCTTGCTCTTGTTGTCCTCGATTTTAGGGATGCACGACCATGCCTAGAGAAGGTAAGCCAAGCCTTTATACTCTCATATCAATTCGCTTTAATTTACTTGGTGTCCATTGATAGTACTGCCATATACAATCTGGTTATTCTTAAGTATATTCTGTTGTTTTACCAGGTTTCTTACTCTCTTTTGATATTCTTTTGCGGAATGTTCATTACGGTCGAAGGATTCAATAAAACTGGAATTCCAAGCAGTCTCTGGGACCTCATGGAACCCTATTCCAAAATTGATCGTGCTAGTGGGACGGCGGTTCTGGCTGCTGTCATACTGGTTCTCTCGAATGTGGCTTCAAATGTGCCAACAGGTAGAGTGATGTAGTTGATTGTTTTTGCTGGTTTCTTCTTCTATTATCCCTTTGCAGCATATTTCAGTAATCTTCGTGCATTGTTTTGGCTTGTAAGCAACTTCAACCTCATAAAGCATGCAAATAATGCTAACCTATCAAAATGCAGCTGTCTTACCAGGAATGCTAGTGTACTGTATATTCGTGGATAACACCCTCCACCCTCCGCTCTTAGTCTTATAAAGATCATTTCACAATAGAATACGAGCAAAGACCAGGTCATCTATTTCCATCAAGAACACATAGGCTAAGGAAAGAAAACATGCACAAATCCTGCGGTTCTCACTGTTAGAGCATATGGCTCCCTCTCTATACAATGTCCTTATGTTTCGATCAACGCAGATGGTCCGTTCCAATCAAAGCATCGGCACTACATAAGTACTTAAGACTAATCAAAGATGCGATATGTGCGCAATTGCCTTAATGGTTATGAAATTGTTCTGTTCCTTTGCCACTCTTTATGGCGGCGTACAGAACCTGATTCTGAGCTGATCCCCCTTTTTTATCTGATGTGACGTGAATCTCCTGAACAGTTCTGCAATCAACAAAACTTGTTATTGTGCGTAGAAGTTAAACCACAGGGCACTGATTCTAGTGATAATGTGTTGCCACACAGTTCTCTTGCTTGGAGGACGGGTAGCGGCATCTGCAGCTGCAATCTCTGCAGCCGAAGAAAAGAAGTCGTGGCTCATCCTGGCTTGGGTCAGCACGGTGGCCGGGAATCTCTCACTGTTGGGATCGGCCGCCAACTTGATCGTGTGTGAGCAAGCGCACCGCACCCCGCACCTTGGGTACACCTTATCCTTCTGGAGCCATCTCATGTTTGGGGTTCCTTCAACAATTATAGTGACCGCCATTGGGTTGATTCTCATAAGATGATATGATTACCACTGCATGCTGTAAAGTTTACTTTTTGCAGGCAAACGTTCGTTGGCCACTGTTTGTAAGTGTGCTTCGTTAGATAATACATTGAAGAGGTGACACTGTACATTTTCTTGTCCTGCCCTGGCCTTCTTATTTGATCCCTGATGTTGCATATTTCTGTTCTTCTCTTTAATCGCTCCTATCAATGCGTAAAATTACCAACTCTTATAATTATCGACTTTACTCGGAGCGATTTACCGGCTTTTCTCAATCAAGCTCTTATTGGAGTCACCTAGCCATGTTTATTTGGTCATTTTGAAATTACCATTGTTTTTTCAGTTTACCGACTATTATTTGCTTAGCTCATTGACATCTAAACGTTACCAACTCCAATGTCAAATGGCCAATCTTAATTTGAGTTGTTTTTCAATAATGCCTCAAATGATACACTCATGCAATTTTGTGTCATAAAAACTTCCGGATTGATATTTTTGTGTCATATTTATTCCAAAATACTACACTCATGTCACATTTTTCTGAAGCTAATTTTTATGTCGTAAAAAACCCTCAGTCATATTTATCCCAAACTAGTATATTCGTGTCATATTTATATAAAAAAATGCCAAATTCACCAAATGTGTAGATTTACCAGTTTAGGGATTTTTATGACACAAATTAATTTGGGATAAATATGGTACAAGTATACAAGTTGGAGATTTTCTATTATATAAAAATTAATTTGGGATAAACATTAAAGAGATGTATTAGTTTGGGGTTTTTTTGGCGGTATTATATAACGCGACGTCTTTTTATGCTTTATCTTCTCGTTTTAGTTATTTATTTTAAATTTGATATTAACGCAACGTGTTGATGGGTTTCGACAGAGGAATTTTCATCTTTTCATGAGTGTTTATTCCCAGTTTGGGCCATGGCCATGGGTACGACGACTTGCAATTCTGAGGCCCATGCTATGATAATTGGGTTTGAGAATAGTTGCCAACTTGGATAAACATAATTGAAATTAAGGGTGCGTTTGTTCAAGTAAACGTGTTTTTTGGAAATAATTTTTTTAAATTTTCACCTGTTTGCTTGATAAAAATGACTGATTAATTGAAAACACTTTCTGATCGACGAAAATATTCATGCACAAAATTATGAAAATGAATTTCTAAATTTAAAAAGGTAAAAATACTTTTGAAATTGCGCTCTCTCTCTCTCTCTCTCTCTCTCTCTCTCTCTCTCTTCTCTCTCTGTCTTTGCTTGTCTGTGCCTTTTGTCAACCACCTCTTTGCTCTTCACATTCATTTTCCCTTGGTCCACCATTATTGACTCCATCCGAAGGTCTCAAATTTCTATCTCTCTTTTCTTTGGACCAATAGACAATGACAGACCCTCGTGCGCAGCCCCTCAGAAGCTCTCCACTTGTAGCTCTGTCGTCAAGAACCTTTGTACTAGGCGCGGAAGCTGCAATCACCAGATCGCAGCTGCTTGGCCACATCCATGGATGAATTAGGAGTTGTATTAGCATCATGGATGAAATCAGAGTCCATCAAAGAGACTCGACCGATCGACAATACTTGGCGGGAATCGATCCGGCCAACAATGCCGAGTCCCAACTTGGAGCTCATAGCATCGTGCTTCGAGAACAACTCGTAGGGCTTCTAGCACTTAGAGCTCTTGCTTTTGAGGGGTTTCGGCTAGTTCTCGCATGATGAAGGAGCCGCAAGTGGTTGCAAGGGCATCAATCGGAGATAGGTTTTCGCTGAGCGAGGGTAGAGGCAGTAGGTTGAGTCGAAAGCCAAGTTGTGGCCAAGGCTGGAGGATGAAATGAGATTGAAATGTTATTCATAATATTAAAATTATTTTCCGAATGAGATCCAAATATCAAAAAAGGTTTTTGGTCATCTATCACCAAACATGGGAACATTAATCATTTTCCCAGATAATGTTTTTGGTAAAGTACTTTCCTTTATATAGAGTTTTCTGCCAAACAAATGCATTCCAAATCAAAGAGAAAATGAAATTATTTCAGAATGTGATATGACTTTTAGACTATTTTTGTGGAAAATAAATTTTAGGGAAATTGTTTTCCTATGGTTTGGTGCACAGAAATAAATGAGTGAAGGACAATATGTACGTTCAATGGGCAAAGCACATTCAATACGAGGGAAAATGACTTCCTCTTTTTTAAAAAAAGAAAGAAAATCATTTAACACGTTTTTTTTTTTTTTTTTGGGGTCTGACAAGACTTTAACACGTTCGCCCCCTCGACTTCAACACGTTCGGCTACTCATCTCGTGCACTTTCGCATAAGCTTGCTCCTTCACGTTTCTCTTCTCCACCTACTTGCTCCTCATCTCTGCCCGCCTCCATAGTCTCTCTCGTGATGAGTTGATCTATGTATAGTTTTTGGGTTAAAATCACCAAAAATGCTAAAAAGTATACATGTCATAAATTTACTTCAAATTAATTTTTTAACTACCAAAAACTCCAAAATGGTATACATATAATAAATTTCCTGTAATATAATTATTTGATTATTCAAAATTCTAGACCAATATACTTGACTAATTTTTTACCACAAAAAATTCTAAACTAGTATACTTGTGACAAATATACATTTTGTTAGTTTATATTAAATTTAACTGTTAAATTACTAAGTTTGATGATACGTGATGGTTGATAAGTGTATCAATTTAGAGTTTTACCTTCCATTTGTCACAAGTGTACTACTTTTGTGATTTTTCGTGGTATTAATCAAATTTAATGGAGGGTATATTTGTACCACTTTGGGAATTTTAGTGATTAAAAAATTAGGTTGCATTAAATTTTCATAAGTGTACAAATTTGGGATTTTTGAAGGTAAAAAAAATAGTTTGGGGTAAATTTGTCATATTTGCACTAATTTAGGAATTGTTGTTTCAAGCAATGTCAAGTATTATTAATATATGTGCCTAGTTCTTGCGTTCCAGGCTCCCATGCCTTAGTTATTGGCGCACCTAGACTTTTCGGGACAATAAAAATGTTCTTCGTTCATATAATTTGTAGGCGAATCATTATAAGGAAATTAATTTTGAAAACATGAATTTTTCGGGAACTAAATGGACTTAAGTGACTATCGACAGTTTTTTTTTTTTTTTTGTTAGTAACATATCGACAGTTATTTAGCAATGTAAAGGTTGGTGAGCCATCCAAAATCCAATTGGAATACTACCGTGCACGGATCGGGAAATCCAATAATCTAAACCTAGTTATGTCCCAAAGCTTCGTAATACACTCGTGACGGACGCAGCGAGCGAGAGAACATTAGACAACTACAATGCATGGCTTCACAAGCTCCACGAAGGCTGTGAAGCCCTAAAAAGGAGAGCGATGATACTGATGTGTATGTCCTTCACGAACGTAAGGTCTCTATTGTTCTCACGTTTCCATAGACAGTATGGTACAGAGTGACGACTGCTAAGTGGTAGATGTAGATGCATACGATATATAGGTATCTAGAGATCACCCAACTCTTGATTGCATAAGGGCACCCCGACCTTGGTTTTATCCATCTCGAGTAGAAGATGGTTCTCTAATTGAATACGTCTAAAAAACTAAAATGATTGGTTATATCCATCACGAGTAGGAAGGTCCTCTACCCAATATCATGTCCGTGCGTGTTCCCCAGAAATTAATGAACTGTTCCCCAAAAATTAATGAGCTCATGTATTGTATTTCTTAATTTGATTAAGATAGACAACCACTGATATCAATGTCATGCCTCTTCTTGAGGGTTCTTGTTAATTACATCTCTCTCTCTCTCTCTCTCTCTCTCTGAGAACTAAACATGTCTTGGTACTTTGAAGTCAAAACTAACTTTCTCAGAGGGGATAGTCCTCTCCAAGGGGAAAATTACCAAAGAAGTCATAAACCTATTGTAATTGTGCCAATTCAGTTCTAAATTTTTTTTTGGCCAATTTAGTCCTAAACCTTTTGTTTTTGTTCCAGTTCAGTCCATCCGGCCAAAATTGGCCGGCCGGCGTTGACGTGACAGCCGGTCGGTGCCGGCGAGCTTTTTTTAATAATATTTTATTTTAAAAAAAAATTAATTTTTTTTATTAATTTTTTTTTTTTTTCCTTTTTTTCCCCCTCCTCTCTCTTCCCTCCCTCCTTCCTTTGGCTCCGGCGATTCGGTAGGGCGAGCCCTCGCCAGACGCGACGGCGAGCCCCCCTCGCCGGATCGCGAGGGCTCGCCTTGCCCGGTGACCGCGAGGCGAGCTCGAGCCCGCCGACGGCGGGGCGAGCCCCGCGGGATCGCGTTGCCGGATCCGGCGGGGTTTCGGTGAGCCCCCTTGCTGGATCTCGGCGAGGCAATCCGGCGGGGGCTCGCCCGCCGTCGCTATGCGCGAGCTCGCCTCGCGGTCGCCGGGCGAGGCGAGCCCTCGCCAGATCCGGCGAGGGTTTGCCCCTCCGGATGGCCTTAGTTCGGCGACCGGCCAACTTGGCCGGTCGTCGGAGCCAAAGAGAGGAAGAGGAAGGAGGGAGGGTGGAGGGAAAAAAAAAGGAAAAAAAAATAATATTTAAAAAATAAAATATTATTAAAAAAAGTCCGCCGGTGTCGGCCGACCGCCACGTCAACGCTGGCCGGATGGATCGAACTCGGAACAAAAACAAAAGGTTTAGGACTAAATTGGCAAAAAAGAAGAAGTTTAGAACTGAATTGGCACAATTGCAATATGTTTAGGACTTTTTTGGTAATTTTCCCCCTCTCCAAGCATCCATTTGCTGCTTTTCCATCCATCTGGATATACATGTTATCTTCTCTCCAAGCTTTGCTCAATGTATGGCCCAAGAAAAAACTAAGTTTGCTCATTTTCTTCCGACTGCGTAGATACGTAATCTCTCTCAAATACATATGAACCAAAAAAAAAAATGTGAGAATTACCAAAAAAGTCTTAAACCTATTACAATTACGCTTATTTAGTCCTAAACCTTTTTTTCTTTGCCAATTACAAAATTACAATAAGTTTAGGACTTTTTTAGTAATTTTCCTAGAAAAAAACATGCTCAATGAATTGGCGTAAACCAAAAGAACTTTTTAAGTAATATTGAATAGGGGAATTGAACTTCCATGTTAGAGGGAGAGAGAAGGAAAGTAAAGCTTGGAGTTGTTATCATATTTATTAGGGACCCCATATGTATATTGTGAGTGAATATACATGAATGCTGTCAATTATATGCACGCATTAATTACAAGCTGCGCAGTATAGATATACAGTAATTAGATACTCTGTCTAAGTAAAACAAAACAAAAAAACAATCGATAAGATGTCTCGTATATCTTTAATTTGAGGGTTGTAAAGACCTACTCTCTCAATAATCGTAGAATCATAAAATTGATTGAGTAAGGTTTTCTACATTGGCGGTGCATGATTTAGTTTTCCGAATATATGGCTCTCATTAGTAGGTGAATTGTCCCTTTAGTCAACACATGTGGAGAGAAACAGCACGCACACAGCAAACACATTTTTAATCACCGTCTGCTCTCCCTTTCTGCTTATTCCTTTCATGCATGAAGATACACAAGCTCCCCGACATGTAAAACCAGACGATTCTGGACATTTGTCGATCGATTTTTGGTTAAAGTGAAAGGTAGGAAGCGAAAAAACAGTGATGATGATCGGCTGGTGAAGTCACCCTTTTCGCTTTTAATTGTTTCCGATAAGTTGAAGTCAAACATGATTTTCTCGGTGAAACATGATTTTCTTGTGAAAGGACTTGGCTTTTCGGCTCGAACAGGGATGTGAAGTTTCTCAGTATCCACAAGTCGATAATTGTCTTTGTCCCCCAACCACACGCACACATGACTATTTACGAAAGACGAGCGATTGAACAATAATATAGACAGAAGGATAAAATAAATCGGACACCAGATTTACATGGTTCGGTCGTAAAAACCTACGTCCATGGGGAGAGCAGCGACGAATTTCATTATAGATCAAGTGATACAAGGAGATTACACAGTCATTCAAACACTCTCTCGGTGTTTCCCAAACCCCAATTATACCTAATCAAAATTCCTCAAGAAATAATCTCTCAATCTCACGAAGGAATTATACGCAAATCTTACCACAAGATTTAATTGACTTGAACGACAAAGAAAATCCCTCCCAAACACTCGACGACGAGACGGCGCTTCAAGACCAATTCTTCATTATCAATCTCTACCATCCACGGTCACAAGTCTATATATATATATAAGTAAGACCCTTCTTCTTTTGCCGACTTCTTATAGTATTTTGTTTCCTATCTTAAACGATTTTATCCAATACATATCTTTGTATATTTTAAACAAAATCCAAGTCCAAGTCAAAGTTGGACTTTCCTATTTCAGCGGCCAAATTTTCCAACGAAGATTCGAATTTTGGGAAGTTGATATTCGGATCTTTTTTGCTTGATTTCGAACGTTCGCAACATATCCAATTCGGAATATTCGGAATTTCGTATTTGGTTTAAATTCGAGACATATTTTATGACAAAATAATAGTCACATAATAGTTTGTGTCAGCATTAAAGTTCAATTGCTCCTATGCGTGGCTGACGTGGAGCTCCATAACGGCTCAGTATTTTCTTATTCGCTCTATGTATCTATCGACCGTACCGTACGCGGGAAACAATTATATAATCAAAGAATCAATCCTTGCTTGGAGCAAAATTTCCCAGACAATGGGAAAATTTTGGAATAAAAAGGCGAAAAAGAAAGAAGCTCCATTCTCACGTGAATATCTGGCCCACTACTACAATGTCGAGTAGCTATTAGTCCGTCTTATTTTGAATATCAGTTAGCTGCTCATGCAGATCGTTTTGCTTTTTTATAAATTTCTTCCGGGATGTATAGTTAACTCACCAATCAAAATCACCATAAAAGGGCTGCAGAGAAAAATCTGACTATGTTCCCATTTGAAGGTCTGTCGAGGTCGAGAGCACTATTAGTCGCGAGTATATGCTAGGACTGGTTCACTCAGTTGATTTATAAATTGGTATGTCAGAACCGTTCCGATTCTTGAAGACAAGCTCATTTTTCCTCCTCCTTTTTTCTTTCTGTTCCCTCCATTCTCTTCTTCCTTTCACGCTCTCTCTACATGCATTTGATGGGGCCTCAAATCTCAGATCTCTCAAAACATAATTGCCTTTTTGTCATTCTTTGGCACAAAACTCCCAGCTTCACTCGCAAAGTTAGAATAGTACACACAAAGAGAGGGCCTTTATACTGAACTTGTCAAGAGCCTGAAATTTTCTATCCATTTGGCTCCAAAAAAGTGATGACTGCTTTGGTCAAAGTGATTCTTGGCTCAATAGCCTTTGCAGTCTTCTGGTTCCTGGCTGTTTTTCCAACTGTTCCATTTCTTCCCATAGGACGAACTGCAGGTTCGCTTCTTGGAGCTCTATTAATGGTGGTCTTTCAAATTCTAGACCCGGGCGATGCTTATGGTGCAGTAAACCTACAAATACTTGCTCTTCTCTTTAGCACTATGGTGGTAAGTGTGTAACTTGAAAGAGCAGACATGTTCCAATACCTGGGAAAGTTTCTCTCATGGAAGAGCAACGGCGTGAAGGACTTGATATGCCGAATCTGCGTGATTTCAGCTGTTTCGAGGGCTCTCTTCACCAACGACACTTCATGCATGGTCTTGACCGAGTTTGTGCTCAAGATTGCTAGGCAAAAGAACCTCCCGCCCTATCCACTTTTGCTAGCGCTCGCTTCGAGTGCGAATATTGGGTCGTCAGCAACTCTGATAGGGAACCCTCAAAACTTGGTGATCGCCATCGAGAGTGGGTTGTTCAGTTTTGGGAGCTTCATGGAAGGCATGCTTCCGGCAATGATTGTGGGGCTCGTGTTGAATGCACTCATCCTCTTGGTTATGTTTTGGAAAGTGTTATCCATTCAAAACGAGGACGAGGAAGATGCGAATTTGCGTGGGCTTTTGCCCGCCACCATGTCACACGTACCCTCAAACATGAATGGTAATAGGAATGTGGGACACGCAGACACACAAGGTCTCGAGAGCCGAGTGTCTTTGGACGAGCATGAAACGACGCATCTGATCGTCCATGAGATGTCCGAGTGTGACGTAGTACCGAACACATGGACGAAATGGAGGAGGATATTGTGGAAGACCTGTGTGTATTTGATCATGGTAGGAATGTTGGTTTCTCTGTTAATGGATGTCAATATGTCCTGGACGGCGACCGGCGCAGCTCTTGCCCTAATCGTTCTTAGTTTCGAGGACGCTGGACCATCCCTAGAGAAGGTGAAGTTTCCTTCGTGAAAAAGTGTTTTTCTTTTTAATCAAATAATGCTCAGTCTACAAAGATCGAGTTAATAAAGCATTATTGTTAGGTGTTGAAATATGACGTACTCATTTTTATGTCCTCTTTAAATCTAACGAGTCATTCACAATGCCGTTAGCTTTTCTTTTCCTTCTTATAAGTTCACATTCCCCTACCTACCTTACCAACGTGGGAGCGACATTTTGATAACTAATAAGACGAGCATGTTTTAAACGCGAGTACGCGTCATTGGTGTCTGGTGATGAAGATATAACTTCTGTACAATGTGTAACTATTTGATGAGTAGGGATTCTACATATGAAGAAGACGACGGTTCCAGAATAGAACTTGCATATGCATCATCAGTCTAATCAATGATCTTCTCTCTTTTTAGGCCCCATTGCATTGAAATAAAGAGGTTCTTTGCATCAGAGGGTTTTTGTGTTTTCACGTGCTTCTGGTGACAGAAAAGGCGAAACGCAAGATTAGAAAGTTGAAGCTCCTTCTCTTGTTCTTTTATCTCATGAGGGAAAAAAAGAAAAGAAATCCCAAATCCATTAATTTAATGTGTTTTAGCAATTACTTATATTTTCATTAATGCTTATGTAAAAATAAGCAAGTGAAACAGTTGACTCCTTTATTTGCACACGTTTGATTTGATTTAGGTTTCATATTCCCTCTTGGTGTTCTTTTGCGGGATGTTCATCACCGTTGAAGGATTCGAGAAAACTGGGATCCCATCTTTGCTTTGGGATTATGCGGAGAGATATGCGGAGGTCACGAGTGCAAAAGGCGTCGCTGTTCTTGCCCTTGTCATCCTTGTTCTCTCCAATTCCCTCTCGAATGTCCCAACAGGTAAGTCATTTCAAAAGTGAGGAACTATCTTATGCATCTTCGGTTCACCATTGATTTAGTGAATTATGCCTATTATCAACACTCGATGCTTAGAACACACCCCCCCCCCCCCCCCCCCCGGCCCAAAAAAAAAAAAAAAAAAACTTGATGCACATAAGGAAACAGAATTACATAATGGAATAGACCCCTCCATAGGTCCGAGATCCACGTTAAAACATCTTGATTTTTTCTGACATCTCGGTTTTTATCTTCAAATCCGCAGAGTTGACATGGAGCAAACCAGTTGTCCCAAGGAATATTAAGACCTAGGTAGAGTGATCAGTCACTTGAATGCAGGTTACTTACCCTTTAGTCTGTGTGTATTGTAAACTCCTGCGTTTCGGACTGTAAATGTAGAAAAGATACTTTAGACATATGATTTTGAACGATGACCAAAAGCAAAATTATTCATAGGAGCGGAGCAGTCTTTGCTTCTACCAGGCGCTTTTTGCATGCATATGAACCCTAAGTTTTCACCTTTGAAAGGGAAAGAGTGGTCATGTTTAAACCTATGCCACTGAACTTCTGCAACAAAGCTATGGTGGACACATAAAACGGGAAGATATTAGATTTTATAGGGATGAGCATGGTCTGAGTTGGGCCGGTCCACTTCCTAACCTTATGACCAACCCGTATAGTGTTAGTCCTCAATTTTTGGGATTGAGGACCGGACCAACCCAATGGGTTTGGTCCAGTTCTAGGGTTAACCAAGGACCAATCAATAAGTTTTGTGTTTCATTTTTTTTTTCTCCCTAAAAAGGCAAACCTACTATTTCAATTTACATATCCATCGATAATGCGGCGTTATGCAACCAAACTATAAATACCGATATGTATTCAACAAATTGAAGATAAGGCAACAATAGAAATTTCACATCCACTAAAAGTAAGAAACCATAAAAATGATTAACACCACTTATAGAGACATGGGACAAGATGAGAAGTTCTTGTAATCATCTATTAATAATCCTTGTAACACCATATGCAAAAGCGTTATAAATATTATATTAGATATATAATATATAATATAGTCATGGTTGGTTCGTATTGAACCGATGCTAAACTCTTAGGATTAAGAACCGACTCAGTCTTCTTAGAAACCGGACCAGGACCAGCAGGGTTGAGTCGTTTTAGGGCTGACTCTAGACCGATGCTCACCTCTAAGATTTTGGTCAAGGAATTCATGACTGTAGTTAATGGGAAACACATTGCTCTGGAACTCCCCCAAGATTTGCAGCAATCAACTAATAGGGGAAGGAAAGAAACAAAAACTAGCTAGTCAAATTACCCTTAGGCGGCTCATTTACTATAAGCACATGCTTTGCCCTACCTGCGGACTCATTTACTACTTTTGGTAGCTGTTGTTCGATAATACCTTCAGGCGGCTCATTTACTATATGCACATGCTTTGCCCTACCTGTGGACTCATTTACTACTTTTGGTAGCTGTTGTTCGATAATAAAAATGCACCTACATTTCCTATTTGTGAAGACACCGCTGCAGCTACCATTTCTCGGGTGAGAAGTATGTGTGTGGCCGAGGTCCTTCCCAGCTTTTTCTCCTGCAAGAAGAGGGAGAAAGGCTTTAGTTTACACACGGGGTTTCTTGCTAAGGAGAAAAAAATGGCTACGGAGCTATGCTTGGATGGGTTAAATTGCGTTCCTCGTCCTTGTCACGTGCGAGTCTGTCCTGGAACATGGGAAGGGCAGCTAGTACCTTGACACGGTCGTCTGTTGGTTGCGTTTTAAATGCAGATTTGGTCCAATAGGCGTCTTGATATTCACTGACTGTTGACTGTTGTTTCGCGAATTGCTAGAGGAAGAGAGATTTCTGTTTATAATAGCTGCTGAGGTAGATCACGCGACAAGTCGAAGAAAGCAAGGGTTTCTGTAAAGAGTCCCAAAGCACTTATATGTAGAGTTTCACTAGCCTCACCAACACGTTCTCTCTTGTCATCTAATGGATTGTGAGTTCTTGAACATGCTATCTGAAGCCCCTTTTAATCAAAGTTACTAAAAGCAGACATTGCTAAAGTCACTGGGCAATATGTGAAATTTTACAAGATAATTCATCTTTCTTGCTTTTGGACAATGATGGGTTAACTCTAAAATCCAAAGATCACAAAAATTGGGTCACACCAAATCCTATCAACCTACCTCCAATTTACCATTTACTGATAGATTTGGAGAAAATATACCGTGTAATGTTTATATCATGTGACATGTTGAGGTGATGTCATTCATTTAATACATCAATTATTCAATCAAATAAAGATTAATGACACGTACTCTGTAATCAATACGTCCCTCGATATGGGCATTGCACGATAGAATTTCATGTGGATATGTTTGGGGGTTAGAAAAGGTTGTGGGATTCCAATCTCCCACGCCCAGGCAAAAATGGAGAGTGAAGGGGAAGGTTGGGGCGTGTGGAATATGATACCATTGGGCCAAGCCAGGTTCAACAAGGCACGACCAGTTCACTTTCAGTTATAGTCGTAAGATTCCAGTAACGGCCATCAAGCTATGAGAACTTCAATCTAACAACTGAACGTGTGATCTCTTCTCTAGTCCAACCCCATCCAAGTGCAGGGATCACATCCATTTCACTTTTAAGTTTTAATAGCTAGCTTTGAATAATCGTAAAACATTTGCATTGCAGTCTTATTGCTGGGGGCAAGGTTAGCAGGTTCAAGAGCTTCCATGTCACTAGATGACCTCAAGAAGGCATGGCTGATTCTGGCTTGGGTCAGTACCGTGTCCGGAAACCTCACGCTCCTGGGCTCGGCCGCCAACTTGATTGTGTGTGAGCAGGCCCGGCGCTCGCCTCATCTCGATTACAACTTAAGCTTTTGGAGGCACCTCAAGTTCGGAGTCCCATCCACGATTGTAGTGACTGTCGTCGGTTTAACACTTATTAGTTAAATGATCATAGGCGTGATCACGCAGCAGCCTGCAAATTTTGCTGGTGATAGAACTTCATATGATGAGAGTGTGTTGTAGTGACTTCGACTAAGGGAGCACTCGCGTGCCGAGAAAGGGCAAAGCTTTAACTTGGTTTTTGTGATCAGCTAGATACTCTATATTTGGTGAAGGTCTTGTATTCTACGGTACTTCTAGAGATGTAGAGATTCACATCAATAAAGTAGTACCATATAAATTCAATCTCTACTTCGTATGGATTTCCCTAGTTCAACGAGTTCTCGCAATTCTGAACAAAAAATATCAAAACTAGATAAGGGAATCGTAACTTCACCTCAAACGGAACCAAATATACACAAATTGTGCTGGAACTTAATCAATAAAAAGTTTAAGAATATACAGATGCAAAACTGAAGTTTGATCAACGACAAGGCACTCAAAAATTATAGCAAAGATATACGCCGCAATTTAGTCAACCGCATGAATCCGGAAACTACAATTAAGAAACATGCCAAAACTTAATCAATGACGTTATTTGGAAATTATTATGTAACGATTATATCACGTGACATGTTGATGTGGCGTTACTCATTGAATATGTTAGTAATTATAACTTTCATACACTTACCATCAAAAAAAGATAGACGGTGCATACTTGTGATCAATACGTCGCTTGATGTGGCTATTACGTTAGTAGAATCTCTTGTGGATATGTTTGGTGCTTAAAAAAACTTGTGGGATTCCTATGTCCCACGCTCAGGCAAATTAACACGGGAAACTAGTGAATGGCGAGGTGGGCCGTGTAAGACAAGATGCCATTTGGGCCAAGCCCTGTCCAATAAGGCACGACCAGTTCACTTTCAAATGTAGTTGTAAGATTCCTGTGTCGGACATCCAACCATGACAACGTCAATCCAGCAACTGAATTTGTGATCTTTTCTCTAGTCCAACCTCATCCAGATGCAGCGATCATATCCACTTCACTTTTAAGGCCTTACATAGTCACAACAGCACAATGATGACTTTCTATTGCAAACTAGCCTTGATTCATTGCATAGGAGCAAAGTTTAGCCGATTCAACAGCTTCCATGTCCCGAGACGATATCAAGAAGGCGTGGCTGTATCAGGCTTGGGCCGGTGCCGTGGCTGGAAACTTTTCACTCCTGGGCTCGGCGGCCAACTTGATTGTTTGCGAGAAGGCTCGCCGCTTGTCTCATCTTGCTTACAACTTAAGCTTTTGGAGGCACCTAAAGTTCGGAGTCCCTTCCGCAACCATAGTGATTGCTGTTTGTTTAACACTTACTAGTAAGATAACTTGTGCATGATCACAAATTTTCCCTAACCGCAAATTTCATCGATGATGGAACTTTGGATGATGTGATTGTGTTGTAGTGAATTCGGCTATGGGAGCACTTGCGTGGAGGGAAAGGGAGCGAAGCTCTAACTCGATGCTTATGATCAGCTATATGTATTTGGTGATGTCTTGTATCCCATGATACTTCTAGAGATGTACAAATTTGATCGATGAAGTCGCAAATAATTTAAATCCCTAATTTATATTAACCTCTATAGTCAATAAGTTGCTGGCGGTCGAGCATGACGAAGGTCACCGAATTTCCACCATTCTCTTCATGGAAGGGTCGCCGATAGGACAATATCAACCACGCACACACACACACACTCTCTCTCTCTCTCTAAGATTTTCTTCCTTTTCATTACTCCTTGTTGTTGTTGCTATTGAGAAAACTTCCTTATATATTTTGAAGTGGACATAACTGTCCATATTTTATATCGATCTTGATAAATGCAAGAGTTGTTTATGTTTCATGTAATATTTGCTCATGAGGATTATTTTTGTGAAGAGATGTAAAGATTCTAATCAGCCTGAAGAATTTATGTGGAAGCACATATAATCTTGGATTTACCGAGATTTTAAGTTTGCATGATCTTTACTTAATCATAACTTGAGGTCCTCTAGAAGAACAATTAAATATATCCAGTAACAATAGATGTATCTATCCCATGGATATGAGTAGTTGATACATGGATATGAGCAACTTACTATGTAGATATGACCAGCTTGATGCGTAGATAAGACCAGCTTATTATGTGAATATGAGCAGATTGACGCATGGATATGAGCAGAAGTACTATGTGGATATAATTAGGTTACAGTTAAAGGTGTCAAAATGAATTTTCATTTTGAACCCATTTACAATGGGATGGGTTATATATAGGTTAGTTAAGTTTTAATAAATGGGTAGTTAAATGGGTTTGGGTTATATGTACGTTCAATGATACATGGGCTGTAAATGGTCAGTGTTTAAATCCATTACAACCCATTTAACTTATAAAGGTTATTAGCCGAGTTAACCCATTAATGAGATATTATCCTCTTCAGCAATTTTTATGATTTTTAATTTTTTTAATTTTCGATTTTTTAATTTTAATTTTTCTTTCTTTCTTTTACTTTTTCCCTTGCAAATTCCGATAGACGACCATTGTTGGCCCATTGGACAAGGGCCGTAGGGCCTTCGCCAATTGCGGGCAAGGGTCGCAAAGCCCTCGCCTAGTCGCCAATTATGCTGGCAAGCCTCGAGCTCGCTGATCAAGCGAGGCTAGCGTTAGGCGAGCTCGAGCTTGTGATAGGGCAAGGCCGAAGTTTGAGCCTCGCCAATCTAGCAAGACTTGAACTTGACCTCGCTAGATCTAGCGAGATATTGTGAATGATCAACAATCATCGTGAAGACGAGATTCTTTCTTTGTTTGAAGTACCTCATATTTGGAAACCTAGATTTGATTGGGCAACCAAATCAATAGGGATTCCGATTGATTGGCCTCAAGGATAGCCTTATCTTCTCAGCAATTGTCCAGTGGCTAGATTGAAGATTGATCCTCTTGAAGATAGTCCAATAGGAATCTTAGGTAAGAGGAGAATAAAAAGGAAGATTAAGGAGTCGAATAAGGGGACGACAAATCAAGAATACAATTCCATATTTCGAGAAAGCTTCACACGCTTTCATTGTCTTCTAAGCGTACTATTTGGGTAATCACTGAGAAGTGTTGATAGAAAAATAGAGTTTTGCTTAGCTGGGAGATTGATAGTTTTATCACTTGAATCTAAGCAGCACTTACATATATAATTTCTCATTGATTATCTAATGAAATTCAACCAGTTAATAGTAAGCTGAGAGAGTGGATACAAGCTTATACACTATAAACTCTATGTGCTCTATTTTCTATCCCTAATCATATTCATTGCCAAAACCACTGGATATTGTCATTCTCTAGTTATATTCAAATTTTAATTCTTACAATCATATTCACATTACCTTTACTGATTTTATTTTCGCATTATTTTGTACAAATAATTGAAATTACTTATTCACCCCCTCTAAATGATATTCCTAGCTACTTATCGCATGTCCCTATGGTGGTTTTTTTTTTTTTTTGGTCGGTGTGTCTTAGGCGTGTTGAAATTGCGATTTATTGAAGGGTTCAATTGAGTAATTTTTCGCAACATAGAAGTTTGTATCGATCTAGAAGTTCTTTCTTGATTTCCATTTCAAATTGTTCTCTGGACTTTTTATCAATATGAGGTGATCGTAACACAGTATATAATACTCGTGATTCAGGCAATCACGACCCTTATTGCTCAACCTAATTGCAGTGAAGTTATGGTGTCCATAAAGGATAATTAAATAGTTCGTCCAGACGCGGCGCCCTTTTTCATTATCATCTACCGCCCTTTCTTTCCTCCCGGCTATTCACGCATGAAGATCGTCGTATGTATGCTCGACTTCGGTTGCCGGTGCTATAGGTAGGAGTACATTATGGCAGGATCAGTCACCCGGGCAAACCAAGCCTCCTCCAATAAGAATTGTGCTATGCCCCCCCTATCCCTATAGAGCGAAAGAGCTGCCCGGTGATCCCTAGGTTGCAGCACGTCCGGTCGTTAACTCCTCGCGCCGCTGCCGCCGTTTCTAGGACCGACCGACGCCTTACCTGCACAGGTACCTACGTAGTGTAGGGTGCCTTAGAGCTTCTCATAGAAATCCAAAAACGTATCGCCCACTTTCTACAATCAGGCCTAAAATATTTGATAGGATCCGTTTCGGGAACGTGGAATGGTTGAGAAATTCAAATGTTATAACTCAAGTACGTCAGGAAGGCTATGCAATTGTTGAAAGCACAACAATTGAAATAAGATAAGAAGGGATCGGTAAGAGGTAACTAACATGCTAACAGCAGCCTATTATGATTCACGTGGCAAAGAGCCTGTTCTATTAGTCCCACAGCTCCTTACAGAACACTTGCTACCGTGGCCTAAATGCTACGCACCTTCTACGAGGATATCCGGGAACGTGTTACTTTTTAACGGGGCAAAGGATACCCCTTACAAGCTTCCCCTTCTTTATGTGTAAATGTGTAATTGGCTTCGCTTCGTCGCAGCCTATTCTGTGATGGAGAGATCGAAAGCATTAGGGTCGTAGCGTGAATGTGAAATTCCCTTCCTTCTCTTTCTTTCTTTCTGATCAAGTTCGTTTTCTGCCGCCACTGGCCGGCCGCTGTGGAAAGACAGCGCGGCCCCCTCTCGGGAAAGGGGAGTGGGGGTCAAACAAGCTCTTGCTGCAGAGGGGGCCCACAAGCACCCGGCCCCCCTTCTTCTTCAGTAAAGCCGACCCTTTTTTTTCGCCAGTGCTGACACAGGCGCACATAGATTAATGAAAGATTTCGCTTTCCGTGTGTAAGGCGGAAGCCCCAAAAAATGGTTTTCCAAAAATGGGTGATCAAAAGATCGAATCACTATGCGTATCTTGGTAGTCGTTACTTTTGGTGGTTTTGATTTTTGGCTCCTCTTCCTGTTCTATTGATCAGAAGCATCCAGCAGCGCCACGCCGGTTTCGAATTCGATTCGAAGTGAAAAAAAAACGGACCTTATCCCCCTTCCTTTTCTTTCCCCCCATTTCTAGGGGCCCGTCCCCACCCTATTCATATGCCAATAAACGACTACATCTATACAATAGTCCGGCAACTGCTGGCTGTCGATGAGGAAGGCCCGGAAATCAACGCGAGAGGTTGTTCGAACCCGGTCCAAATCGGGGCCTTCCGGTTCGGTCGCGGTCCGGAACTAGAGAGAGAGAGAGAGAGGGAGAAGGAGAAAAACCCTAACTGCCAACACGTGCAACGGTTGCCCCGTGCCCTCCCGATTGGCGTCACGTGCGAGGGAGGGAGGGAGGGAGGGAGGGAAGGCGAGCACCACCAGCAGCAGCAGCGCCACCATCACCATCCCCGCCTCCCCCGCAGCACACAAATCCGTAACAGCGCCTTAACCCCCCCCTTCCCCCTTCCCCCTTCCCTCCTCCAACAGAAAAAATCTAGAGAGAGAAAATAAGGGCTTTCTAGAGAGAGAAACAGGACACCTTCTTCCCCCCCCAAATCCCGACACACCGCAAACCCTAGCGCGGGCCCGCCCGCCCCGCCCCGCCTGAGGAAATTTGGCGACCGTCTCTCTCTCCCTCGTTCCTCCTCGCCGTCTCTTCGACAGGTTCGACCTCCTCGTCTCTCTCTCTCTCTCTCTCTCCGGCGCCGGTGCTCTCGCATTGCGCGCCGTGCTTTGCCCCGTCTCGCGAGCAGGGTCGATTCGTCGCTTGGTTCTTGAGAGTCCGCCCTTCGACGGCCAATTGAGATCTGAATTGACGTCGTTTCGGTCGAGGTGTGGTGATTTGGTGATTGGTCTCTCCATTCGAGGATTGGGCATATTATTATTATTATTATTTTTTTTGTTCCTTCTCGTCTTCGCTCTGTTGAAGGTTTGCTTTACATGCCATTAGCTTCTGTTTCGTGCCGGAGGATAGAGTGAGCCGATAGTTTTTCCGCTTTTGAGTCAGCTTTTCGAAGGAACTGGGAGGATTACTTGGTCCGCGCATTTCTGTCGTGTACGAGGGTGCTTTTTATTCAATCGCAGGGATGGATTCTCGTTACTCAG
This sequence comes from Eucalyptus curtisii, assembly GCA_017140595.1. NCBI lineage: Eukaryota > Viridiplantae > Streptophyta > Magnoliopsida > Myrtales > Myrtaceae > Eucalyptus > Eucalyptus curtisii. The sequence goes on along the minus strand of CM029504.1, from coordinate 2,149,108 downwards.
CATTTGCCGCACCGGCATAGTGTTAATGGAAGAGAAAAGGACGACCAGTGAGATTAGGGTCCGTTCATTTCCCTAAAGACTAGTAGTTATATCGCTTGAGATAATTAGTCGACAAAAGCTGTTTTCATTATCGACAATAATTGATGCCTAAATATTTTCATGGATGATGGAAATGTTCTTTGTTCATATGTTTTTGTGAGCGATACAAACGATCAATTTTTTTTAGGAAAATATTTTCTGAAACGTGGGTTTTCTGCAAAACAAATGACCCCTTAATGTGGATTGAAATGAAGTAATTTTGCGGCAAAATGGACTGAGTGGTGTGGAATTTTAGTTCCTGAATAGGTGTACGCTGGCCATGGTGGACTCTGCGCATTGATTTGAATGTTTATATGTCCCAAGCTTGCATATCTCTGATTTGATATGCATCTTCTCATTTTGCTGTTATGTACATATTTTTTCAAATGTCTTGGTTATTTTTTCGTGTTCTTAATTTTTTTTTCCCCTTTGATTGTTGGAATAACAACTTGTGGTTTCTTCTCCCTGCTTTTTTGCTTTTCCCAGCGACAGTATTTAAGGGAGCAGTGGTTGAGATGCAGAGAGACATGTCATGTGAAATGAGTATTTTGTTTTATTGGGAAGCATTGAAATCTATCTCTTTAACACAGGCATCCATCTTTCTGACCATTACAAAACCTTCATTTCTTCTGTAAAACTCTCGACTTAGTGCATCTTTCTGAAGAAGTTGTAGCTGTTCAGTCTTCAAATGTCGGAAGGTGCCATGGCAGTTGTCAAGCCCGAGGTGCGTATCCTAAATGTTTATGGGAGAGGTTACTTTTGTTTCTTTTTTATCGTAGGAGTAACTACCCAATGCGATACACAAGGAGCGGTTATCATTGGGCGAGTGTCTCGAAATGTCAAATTTGGCAACTTATTGATAGGTGATAACAACAACATTCAGATACTATGTTGGATTATAACGAAGCAAATGAATCATATATGAGCCCAAATTTTAAAGGAACTTTTAGAGGCATATTACATAGAATTTTATTTTTACATCCTTATAGGCGCCATTTTTGTTGTTGCATCTTGGCTTTTGTAAAAACTCATTCCTCTTCTTTCAATGAAGAATTTAAGTTCTGTCCCAAAAATCTCTACTGAGATTTATTTCCTTTATATCAAGATGAAGTCATACATCTGGCTCCAAACTGCGGATGGTTCAATCCAACAAGTGGAAGAGGAGGTTGCCATGTTCTGCCCCATGATATGCCGAGAAGTACTTCAAACTGGCATGGGATCTTCAAAAAACTATGCTATAGTACTTCCGCAACGGGTCAATCCTCCTATCTTGGGCTTAATTCTTGACTATTGTCGATTTCATCAAGTACCGGGGCGCTCAAATAAGGTCTGGTCTGATATCAATTGAATTCATTCCTCATCTTTTGGTATTGCAATTCATTTCACCTGTCATCTTTTAAGGTGGACATGATTTATGGTCATAGCTCCTAGGGTGAGGCCATTTGGAAGATTGTTTTGAAAAGAAAAGTATCCCATTCTGTTCTGATTTGACTTTTGTGTCTAGGAACGTAAAACATTTGATGAGAGGTTTATCCGAATGGATACCAAGAAGCTCTGTGAATTGACATCTGCTGCCGACAGTCTGCAACTTAAGCCTTTGGTGGATCTAACCAGTCGTGCACTTGCTCGAATTATTGAAGGAAAAACTCCTGAGGAGATTCGGGAGACATTTCATTTGCCTGATGATCTCACCGAGGTGTTAATCAGTGATGTTGATACATGTTTTATTTTAGTTTTTGGGTCACATGTGATATAATATTTTGGGTCCTTTAGGAGGAGAAGTTGGAACCTCTAAGAAACATTACTGATGATCCACGGATCCGACTGTTGAATAGATTATATGCAAGAAAAAGGAAAGAGTTGAAAGAGCGAGAGAAATTGAAGGTACGTGTGTAATTTCAATGCCGTACTCAAGGATCCAACCTAAATTTGCATGTCTTGCTAATAGTGGGAATTGCAAATTTTCCAGAGTGTGGAGGTTGAGGAGGAGCGTGTTGATGAACGTTCAGTAGATGACCTCTTGACTTATATAAATAGTGGAGGTATGTTAATAGATACTTTGTCATACAATGATAGTGAATGGTATGACTTAAGTATTCTCGGCCTCTCAGTTTTAATTCAATTTGCCATTACTAGCTTTTATCTACTATATTGTAAGAACGGCAATATAATTCCCCATGTTGATTGTTTCTAAACTTATATCTACACGCTTTATGGGGGATGAGTTACTGATTTTGATTAGGATGCGGAATTTTTTTTCTCTGTAGTCATTATTTGATTCTGAACTTTTGCAATTGAGGTTTCTGCGAGCAGGCATACATTAGAAATTGCATATGATTTGATAGACAGATTTGGATTTGAAACTACAGTTTTATTGTGCATATTCTAGACTTAATTGAAGCGTTTGGTTTTTTGGACTGTCAAAGTGATCTGCAAAGCCTATGTTTTTGTTGGCTTAGTCCCTCTGTGTTCCTGAACTTTGCCTTATATTTTATCATTAGCAGTTAGGGTGGGAAGATCCCTCTTTTAATATATATTGGCTGGCCATGTGAGAGGTTTATGTGGATATATCCTTTGGTTTAATTACTTTGATGTTATGTTTTTGGAGCAACTGTGTTTAATTTGGAGTTCCTGTATTCTGTAAGTATGTCAGATAACACTGTCTAGGATATGGAGGTAAATTGAGATGAGAATGCATGGTGCCCTTCTTCATACATGCTTTGATTTAGTTATATATGTTCCATCCTGTTTCTGCTTAAGGTTTCATTCTTTATGATACTGTTTTTTTTATTGTGGCCCATTTTAACATACTCATTGAGTGGACAGGAAGTAGCTGCAACTCTGGGCTGTTAACACTTATGTAGCTTTTGTCCATAATAAAAAAAATAATATTATGTTGATGACCATTTTTTGTTGGTGTATGCCCCCACATGCTTGGGATTGTTTGTGCATTAGCTGTCAATCCTTTTTCCATATCTAATGTCATGCATGATTATCAGATATTGCTGTGGGTGTGGCCTTCTTTTCCATATCTACCAAATTTAAGACGTAACCATGTTCGTCTGCAGATGGCAAGGGAGTGAGAGCCAATAAAAGCAAAAAGAAAAATAGAAGGAGAAAAGACCCATCAAAAGATGCCTTGTCAAATAAGGTGAATGGTGATCATGAGGTTGGTGATGAGTTTTCATGCGACATGCAAATCCAATCTGTTTTGTATTTTGGAGACAAGCTGTAATATGTTGGTTCTTTTCCATCTAATTCAGGATCTGGAAGCTGTGCCCACTGCTTGCTCTCACAGTGAGGCTAAGGATCTTGAGGTGGCTACACCTCATAAAGCTTTGAAACTTCAAGATTTTCCTGTTGGCACCTTTTCCCCTAAGCTTGAATTTGATGATAGTTATATGGATGATGATTTAGATCCTGCAATGAAGGAAGAGCTTGATAGGTGAGTTGCAGAAAAAGACTTGTGCTTTAATTGTTAATTTCATAGCGTAGCTGCTGCTCTTATAGCATAGCTTTGAGCGAGGATATGATTGTTAATTAAATCTGTGCTTGTTTTCCTTCTTGAGTGACTTACCTTCCCTTACAACTTCATTTATGCGCACTAAAGACCAAGTTTATTGTGAAGATCTTTTTACTTTGTGGGTTGGGTGTGATGGTATATATGATGACCCTTATGAAGTTGTAAAGAAGGGATCCTTTCTAATGATGAGTACATAGTAGGTTTTTTTTTTTTTAAAATATATTTTTAAAAAGGTGGGATGTTCCATTCCTGGCATGGCGCCTCTCATTTGGGTTGGCTTCTAATGTAGGGAGGTAGAGGACTTTGCCCGTCGATTGAACCCAGATTGGCCTGAGAGGATACAGGAGATTTTGTGTTTGGACCGCCCAGAAAGAAAACTTCTGCCAGTACATATCAATGGTACTAGTTCCAGTTGTGCATGCATAAGTATGTTTCTACCCTCTGGTATTTTGCCCCCTTCACTTTATGGATTTAGCTGCTCGTTATCATTTCAATTACTCTCATCTTCTCTATTATTGTACATATGGATTACATTTGTCTTATTTCTCTCTCAAAATGAATCCTCTTTTTACCGTAGGGTGTGATTTAGCATTTACTTGTCCAGTCTCAACTTATTTAGAGTCTGGGTAGTATATCTCTGTGTGTGTGGGCGGCGTAAGTTTTGACATTTTCCGAAGTTTAAGTGCTAGGGAACTTATATAGGAAGCAAGTTTGTGTTGAGCTAGATTTTGCTGGACCCTTTTGTTTTTCTACAAGGCTCCTGCCAAAGAAAAGCATTTGATTATGTTCTTCATGGATTTGAGCAGGCTTGGATCGAAGATAATTGGTGAAAGAGAGATGGTTGTTTTTCAGTAATCAGAATTGTCTCCACCTTTTCTTGTTTGAGCTACCTGCAAATGCAGGGTTGCTCTTGCAATCGAGAGGAGTTCGAATATTCTGGTGTGGGTAGTGTGCCAGCATGCATACCTAGTTTGCCATCACCAGAGCCCTTCATCGTTCTGTGGGCATTGTGGATGTCAGAGAAAAGGTGAAGATGAGAACCCGGGAAAGAAGTGGAAGTATTTCGAAGTTTTGATGTGCAGTTTAAGCAGACGTTGCTTATGTATCTTGTTTACTTCTCTTATTGGGTTGGTTTGTAGTTTATACATGATCTCTGGCTGGATCATGTGCTTGCTAGGAATTGTCAATTCCAATAATGATCCCTTTTCTTTTCTCTTACACAATTTGGCCGAGCACATATAGAGGGACAAATCGTTCTTTTTGTCGATGATGTCATGATGTTTTCATACCAGATTTGCTTCTTCGTCATTGGCCTCTTATGGCTTTCTTCAACGACATTAGCCATGGAGTTTACATTTTTCCAATAAAGTCACTATTCTTTTGCAAATGTGGATGTGGTTTTAGACATTTCGGTAGCCTTTTCTTCTGTTGCTTTTGCAATGCTCTTCTTTCCATTTTGTTTCTGTTGTTTCAATTGTTATGTTATTGACATCCGTGGCTGACTGGTACGTTGCACTATCCGAGTGCTGGGGTGAGGGAGTCTTGGGACTTCTGATCTGATTTGAAGTCGAATATAAAGATAGCAATCAAGATGACGAGATCTGAATTGATTCACGTACTGAATATATTTGCGAATCAGCAGGGTCTGAAGGGTGCATCTGTTGGAACTCTTCTACTGTTTTAAGTGTTATAAAACATTAAGTCTTATGCATTATAAATTAAGGCAAAATTGGAATATGGATTAAGACGTAGAAAGTGCTATATGAGTAAAGACAATCTTTCTGGAGCTGGTGGATATTTAAAAAAAAAATAATTGGTAACCATTTAAAACCGATTCAGATACATGGATGGCATTATTCTGGCATTATTCCCATCGGAGAGATGCGTCAATTCCCAACCCAACATAATTCAAGGCCAAAATGATTCAAAAACTGGATGCTTTAATTTAGAAGAACAACTCTTTTGGCGCTTTGAATTTAATGGGTATATGGAACTAGAAAGATTATATCTTTATCGTTAGATCAAGATGAGATTTACGATTGAACTATAGGTGCCCTCCCACTATTAACTAGAGAACTAGGAGTGTGAATTGAAATGAAAGGTAGAAATGTCGAAATGTGCACCTTATAAAAAAAAACCGTTTTAAACTTAATTAATTTTTTCTAATTCACTGGCTCTTATATCTTTCTATAGAATAGAAAATCAAGCAATAAAACACATAAATCCTAAGTGCAGTGAAGGTGTCAACTCGTAACACTTGTGTCATGGCCCGATGAATCGAGATATCCCAAAGGTTTTTTGAACAAAGGCCGTGACTGATCTATAGATGAGTGACCCTCAACCTATCTCCTAAAGTTTTAGAGTTTTCTCGGGTGTGATAGAATACTTTTGGAGGCGGACGATATAATAATTGTACACCTATATCAATGTAGGTAGGTGTCAGTTGGGTAGTTCTAATATCCACCATTAGATTAAGAGGAGATCTATGATTACAGTTAACTTACGAACCTCCTCCCCTCATTGTATCAATCCATGAGCTTTGCTTTTTAGAGTTTCTCTCTACAATTCTTGTGAGTCGAGTGTGAGAAAGGTTAACTTAAGATATATCTTAAGGCCGCACGGATCCTTGTGAGTTGAGTGTGAGCAAGTTTGACTTGGGAGAAATCATAAGGGTTAGGAAAATGCTAGATTGATTGACCCATGACTAGGGATGAGCATGGTTCGGGTGGGCAATTCTCACATTGTACTCGGGAACCGCCCACTGAGGACCAGTTCCGAAAAATTGGTGCCGAGAGCCGCACATGGTTCGATGGATCCACCTGAGAACCGGACCAAGGATCCAACCGGACCACCGGTCCGATCTAGTTCTCGGATGGATCTAGGAAACCGGTCCCCAATCCCAACAAATTGCATTCATTAATTAATCTCATGGTGAACCTAGTTTCTATTTAGAGTACCAAAGCTTGTTCGGCCTTAAATTCAAGTTAAATTGAGATTATTGATTTTAATTGAGGACTAAAAACTTTAAGGCAGAGTGAATAGATAATACTCGTTACTTAGGAACTTAATTTCTTCAAAGGTCATGATGTGGTCTTCTTAAGGTATCCTGATACCGGGGACATGTAGAGAGTTATATTTTAGAAGTCCTTACCTCAACAGAAGTTAAAACATTAATAACTTGATCCATCTTTTTTCAATGTTAACCTAATCTAATCATGGAGATGACTAAGGAAAGACCTAATTATTCTCTTAAAATGAGCCATTGTCTCTTAATTTTGTATCATGATGACAAAATACTGCAACATTTATGGACATCTCCAATCAATTCTTTCCTTTTGCTTCATTTGTTTATTTTGTTTTGGTTGAGAAATTAAGTAAATATATTTTTAGAATGAAGAAAAAAAATAGTAGGGAGTTAATCTTATTACATACGTGAGAAACAAAATTAGTCAATAATATCCAATACTTACAAACATACATACATTTGTCACAGGTCGGTCGTGCGGCCTTAGGATTCAATCCCAAGTTAGCCTTATACGTACTTAGCTCACAAAAATGAAGTATGAGAGTGAAGCTCGAATGTATTAGCTCATCAACTAGAGTGTACATCTGCAGGGAGATGGTCGCCTACATATACAAGTATGGGTCTGATTCTAGCCGTTGATCCCCCTTCGATCCAACAGTCATATTTGAATATGTACAATTATTACAAGGTTACATCAGCTCAAGAGACCCTAGGGCGTGGGAAAGCCCAAGGGACGCTTGCCATGGGTCTGCATGATCAATCCATGGAAAAGATAAAGGGTCGCCTGACACAACGGAGCTGAACGATCGCGGGCTTGTCCTCGCATTATGCATGGGCTGACTCTTGCATTGATCATGGTTTGTCGTGAATCGTTCATGGGCAGCTCGTGGATTGGTCCTTATATGGTACACATCCCCATCATTTTGGACGATATTGGATCATGTTCGTCTTTGGGTTTGGTCAATCTCCCCCACCTATTCGGGCGACACCCTCGTCACGTCCTCGGCATGGAAGGCATCTATGTTTTTCTTGAATTATCACAGAGGCTCAGACAGTTCCCAGCTCGCTTTACTCTCGGGAAGGCCCTTCCATTGGACCGAGTATTCTTTCCTTGGCGTGCAATACCTCTTCTGTATGATTTGGACCGCCATGATGCACTCGATGTCCCGATCATGTAAGGTTTTTGCCCCAAGGGGCACCCGTTGTGATTCCTCACGGTCCAAGTCCTCCTCATTTGCATGGAAATGTTTTAGCATACTCACGTGGAACACGGGATGTACCTAGAGTTTGGCCGGCAAGTCCAACTTGTACACATCCTTCCCGGTTCGCTACAACACTCGGAAGGAACCTTCGTACTAATAGATCAACCCCTTATGAATGTCTCGATACTGAAGGACCAAATGTAGTTTGGCTAACACTAGGTCTTCGACCTGGAATTCCACGTGCCGCCGCTTCTCATTGCCCTACTTCTTCATGCATTTCGTGGCCTTGTATAGGCACGCTCGTATCAAGTCCGCTTGCTCATCCCATTCCTTTGCAATCTTGTATGCCACGGGACTACTCCCATGATACCCTAAGGCAACCACACTTGGTATGAGCAGTTGTCACCCCGTCACGATCTCGAATAGACTATGGTTCGTGGGCTCACTCTGCTGCAAGTAGTATGAAAATTGGGTCACGTCGATTGGTCGTGCCCAGTTCACTTGCATGTTGCTCACGTGGTGCCGAAGGTATTTCTAGGAGCGCATTCACCCTTTATGTCTGACCGTTGGTTTGGGGATGCAAATTCGTGGAGAAGTTAAGGTTCAATCTCAGCAACTTGAAAAGTTTGGTCCAAAACCGCCTGGTGAATCGAGGATCGCGATCACTCACGATTGTGCGAATTACACCCAATACTTGATGACGTGCTTAAGATATAGCTTGGCCACTTCCTCATCTACACAATCTTTGGATGTTGGCGCGAACGTCATGTATTTAGAGAAGTGATCCACAACAATCATGAGGGTCCGACATCCTTCGGACATTGGTAGGTTTACTATGAAGTTCATGGAGACACTCCTATGGACGCTCTGGATTGCGCAACAGCTCGAGGAGCCCCAACGATGACCGTTGCTTGGTCTTATCTTGTTGGCACATAAGACATGTCCACACGTAGACTTCAATGTCATCTCGCATGTGAGGCCAATGATATTGATCTTCGACGAGTGCTATGGTGTAGTGGATTCTCGGATGACCAATTCATTTGAAATCGTGGCACTTGTAAAACACTTCTTTTATTAGTTTCATGTGGGGTGACAAATAGAGTCGCCGTCTCTTGGTATAGAGAATGTCGTTTTGCACCAAAATCGCATCGTCTTCCCCTCTCGCGCCTATCAAAGAAGGGCTTGGGTCATGCTTGAGCCCTTCCTTGATATGATTGGGTAGTTGGGTCGGCTCACTATATTGGCCAGTTCCATCTTTCGGCTCAAGGCATCTGTCTTGGAATTAGCTTTCCTGGGCTTATATTCCAGCACATAATCAAACTCGATCAAGAAGTCTTGCCACCGAGCTTGCTTCAAGTTGAGCTTTTTTGGAGTAGCTCATGACTACATTATCCGTCCTCACAACGAACTGGGACCCCAAGAGATAATGCCTCCACGTATGAAGGCACGCACCACCGCAATCATTTTTTTTTTTTCTCTTGGACCGTGTATCGCTGCTCAATATTGTTCAACTTTCGGGATTCGAAGGCAACCGGATGCCTATCTTGCATGAGGACACCACCAATAGCAAAATTGGAAGCATTAGTTTCTACCTCGTATGGCTTGGCATAGTTGGGCAGCACGAGCACCGATTCCTCAATCATGGCTTGTTTCAACCGATCGAACGCCTCTTGACACCGATCCGTTCACTCTCACTGCCTTTCTTTCTTCAACATATCCATGAGTGGCACGGTGAGGTTCGAATATCCCCGTATGAAGTGTCGATAATAATTTGCAAGACCAAGGAACAATCTCAACTTCGTCACCTTGGTCAATAGTTTCTATTCGACAATGACATGGATCTTGGCTGCGTCCATCCACACTCGTCCATCCCCAACAATTTGCCCAAGTAAAGGGACTTTATTTTGCGCGAAGGCACATTTCTCACGCTTCACATACGAATCATTTTCCTGTAGGACTTGGAAGACTTGTTTCAAGTGTTTCAAGTGTTTGACGTGTTCATTAAGTGTCCGGCTATACACAACAATATCATCAAGGTAGACTACAATGAATCGATCAAGGAACGGGTGTAGTACCTTGTTTATCAAAGTGCAGAACGTGATTGGTGCGTTGGTCAAGCCAAAATGCATGGCGAGGAACTCGTACAATCCGTATCGGGTCACGTACGCAATCTTTGGTTCGTCCCCTTTGACAATCCGGACTTGGTGGTACCTCAATTGAAGATTGAGCTTGGTGAACCACTGAGCTTCCCCAAGCCGATCAAAAAAGTTTGCAATCAGAGGTATCGAACATTTATTTTTGTTGGTGAGCTTATTCAATATTCGATAATCAATGCACATCCGAAAGGATCCATCATGCTTCTTTTGAAACAGGACTGGGGCGCCGACCATAGTCTTAAAGGGTCGAATGTATCCCGCGTCGAGTAGCTCCTTGAGTTGCTTCCTCAATTCCTCCAACTCGGATGGGGCCATGGCTGGTGGTCGAGTGTCAAGCACGAGCTCGATCCGATGATTTACTTTCCGTCGAGGGTGAAGTTTCTTGAGCGGCTTGGGTGACATCACATCTTGGAACGATTCGAGGACTTGGATCACCTCATCCGGCGGATCATCTTCCTTCACATCCTCAGTTTTCAGCATTGTTAAGAAGGTCACCTCGTCCTTCTTCGCTCCCTTGGACAGCTGCAAGGCTAATAGTATCTTCCTATCACATCTCGACTCGCGATGGATCAGAATCATTCATTGGCACTGTTTGTCCAAGATGCATATACAATTTGCGAACAGTATTACGCCGGCATTGATCTTGTCAAGGAATTCCAAACCCAGCCCAAAGTCATAATCATTAAGGGGGATTACCTCGATATCCTCAGTACTAGTCCATGGACCAAGGAGGAGCTCCACGTCCCTAGCCACGCTGCTAGTTGGGACTTTCTTGGAGTTGACCGTTCTGAGCCAACCGACTCTTCCTTTCTCAACCGGAAGACCCAGCTTCTTTGCAGCCTTTTAAGATATGAAGAGGTTGGCCGCCCCAGTATCCACGAGCACACTCATCGTGGTACCTCCGATCTCCACATCCATAAATATAATGCCTTTAGGTTCTTTCGCCTTCTTGGTTTTGATCGATCCAAGAATACGTAGCAAACCCAATCACGCCTCCTCTCGCGGTTCATCCTCTTTGCATAGAACAACAAGTTTGCCCCTCTTTGGGCAATCTCAGGCCATGTGTGGCCCATCGCAAAAGAAGTACTTGTAGGTGCGTACCTTTCGGTATCCTTCGTTGCTTGATTCCGGTTGAGCCCTAGGAGAGGTCGATGGTGGTTTGCCACCATTTGGACGGTTATATTTGCTTCGATCTCCCCCACCATTGGCCTTCTTTCTCGGGTGAGAGTTTGATTTAACCATGGACGAGGGCTTGTGCTCTACGAGGGACTCGGCCACGGATGTAGTTGTCACCAGATCTGTCATGTGGCACCGCTTGAGCTCTTGCTTGACCCATATGATTTGAGTCCGCTCATGAATTGATGGTACGCCTTCATCTCGATCATGGACGAAATTTGGAGAAGCAACTTTGAGAACCGTTTCACTTACTCGCAAACTCTGCCCTTTTGCTTAGGGTGCTTGAGTTCACCACAAGCTTCTTCCTCAGTATAGGCGGGATAGTAGGTCCGCCGAAATTCCTCCACGAACCTAGCCCACGTCATGATAGGGTCGCCACTTCTATCATCAGACCTACGACGCCACCACAGCAATGCGTCATCAACTAAATACATTGTTGCGGTGTTTACCCAAAGTGCATCATTGTTCATTCACATGGTTTGAAAATACCACTCCATGTACCATAGGAAATTGTCCACGTCCTTCGCCAAGCCCTTGAACTTTTTCAGCCTAGATGCATCGATACGTGGCTGCGCAATGACCACCCAATTCACGCATGCCATTTTAACCTCCACGAGCTTCCCTTTGAGCTCAAGTATCTCCGCGCGCATGGCTGCCAAGGTGGCCTCCCAGGTCTCTTCCCGTTGCCTCAGCTCGTGGGCTAAGGACCCTAGGACCTCGTCACGGAGCTCTCCTTTGCCAGTCTTGAGCTCTTTTATCTCTCCCAAGAGCTCCTCTCTTTCGGCTCCCGCTCCTCAATGGTCCAGTTCAAATCCTCTACTGTCCCTTAGACATCCGAGACGGTCTCCTCCATGACCATCATTCATATTCCAAATCACCATTTGGATCCCTCGAACTTGAGACAGCACGGTTTTTCTTCGACCAGAGTGATCTTCTCGATTGCCCGTCCACATTCCTCAAAATCGTCATCTTGAGCGATTGTAACGTTAGGACGAGGATCAGCCATTGCGCTTGGAACAAAGCCTCTAATACCACTTGTCATGAGTCGGTTGATTACGAACGATCACACACTCGTACAGCCTTAGGATTCAATCCCAAGTCAGCCTTATACGCACTCAACTCACAAGAACGAAGTATGATAGTGAAGCTCGAATGTATTAGCTCCTGAAGTAGAATGTACAATTGAAGGGGGAGGGTCCCCTATATATACACATATGGGTTTGATTATAGCTGTTGATCCCCCTCCGATCCAATGATCAAGTTTGAATATGTACAATCATTACAATGCTACATTAGCTCAAGAAGCCCTAGGGCATGGGAAAGCCGAAGGAACGCTTACCATTGATCTATAGGATCAGTCCATGGGGAAGCTAAAGGATCGCCTTATACAAGGAAGCCGAACAATCACGGGCTTGTCCCCACATTGCGCATGGGCCGACTCTTGCATTAATCATAGGTTATTTATGTATCATTCATGGGCAGCTCGTGGGCTAGTCGTTGTATGGGATATGGCCCCATCACGATCTTGGATCATATAGACACACACACACACCGGTCTAGTTTGAGTGGGCGGTTTCACGCCTAAAACCGAAAACCAAACCGATATTCACTGGTTCCACTAAATTGGAACCGGGAATCAGACTGGTCCCCAGGCGAACCGCTGGTTTTCGAGGGGTTCGGTCTGGCCCTATTTTGGGTGGTCTAGGCAATTCTTGATTCTTTTGCACACCTTTACCCATGACACTAACATGTCAAATTTAGTATGCTTTTCACATATAATGCACCTCGATCGTGACACTAACATGTCAATTTTAGTATTCTTTCCACATAAAATACACCAGCAGTGAGGTGGGTTATCCTTGCAGTCTATACAAAAGCAAGTACACAAAAACACACTATGACCAGGATAAATCGTCTTTTCCCTCACATCCTGAATCATCATCGCATACGAGGACATGACACATTACATATCACACAAGAAGCTCCGCACGGATAAACCCGGTTTTGTGGCAACACTTATTGCCAATAGAAGAATCATCTTGCGCACAAGGAATGGCCGGTGCGCTCTACTTTATTGCCAACATCTTCTTCACCTACAGGATTGACATGAATAGACAACTTGTAGAATCAGCTTCCGTTTTAACAATCTTTCCATCTCCGATTCAAAATTGCCATATTTGGCACAAGGACGAAGGTGACTCGGAAAAACATACCTGCTTTGCTGACAGTCCGAGACTCCCTAAATCATCAAGCTGAAATCAAACACAAAAGTTATTATCACTTATTAAATCACTTTGAATTCTGAAAGACAATGCTTGGCCAAACCAAAGAAATGGTTCACTGGAGCATCAACATAAATATACAGACAATGCGCAAGCACAAATTTTTTAATTAACTTTTGCAATAATAAAATGTACTTACAGTCTTGAATGGCTCCGGTGATTTTTCGCGAAGTTGAATAATGTGGGTAGCTCTCTTCTCTCCGATTCCCTGAATCTTAACAACAAGTTAACTTCATGTAAATTACTTGGAAAATTTTCGAATAATCATTTTCTGTATTATAAGCTCCTCACCCGTAGTCCCTTCAACTCTTCCCTGACAAAAAAAAAAAAAAAAAAAAAAAAATGGAGACAAGCATAAGACCACTTTTCTAAAATGCAGTGAAAAATAAAGAAAATTGTCCCCAATAGTTGACACATTGTGCATTTCTAATTTCAAAATTGTTTCCTGGCTCGAGTAGTTTCCACTAATGTAAAGTTTTTTCATATAAAAAGAAAAAAAAATATATAGTTTACTCACTTGCTAGCACTGTTGAAAATCCTTAGATATTCTTGAATGAGGGAATTCTGTAAGGAAAATTTTAGAAGGTGAATTAGCAAAACAAAAATTCAGTATTTAAACAGTGAAATACGCTCTTTTTCTTTATTAGAGAGAACTGATGTATGTGACCTTTGTTCCTGGGTAGCATGTCCTAGAAGCGGGCAAAGGACTATTTAAGCTAGCAATGTCTTTTCTCTCATTTCCTTGGACATATGAGTCAATTATTGGAGTTATTGGCTCCAGAGCTTCCACGTTCTCCTTTGGCATCTTTATGCATGGAGTTGAGGAGTACAATAACTTCAAGCTGTTTGATAACTCCTGCAATCTGGCACTCAATGGTGGCGATCCATCTTCATTGATGAAAAATTGCAAATTTTCCTTGCCCATGCTACCTGCACGTTTTCAAAGAACGTACTATCAAAACATGGGAAATTATAACTGAATACTTTCAGTTGAAGGAATGCATTTGTACCTCTATCAGGAAGAGGAAATGCTTCCTTGCTGCAACTGAGATTAGAGCTAACCTCCTCTTGATTTTCTTCACCCAGCTGAGAAACATCCTAAAACACAAAAGGGAATGCACGTATATGTCTTTTTCTTCTAAGAATTTCTGAAAGACAATGTCCACGTGTTAATTACCACATTTGGTGGCAGAGTATTTTCCAAGGTATGTTCCATCACCGCAGAGGACGTTTGCTGATGAGAAGGGAATCTATCATTACTTTTTTAAAAACAAATCACATAAATAAATAAATATGACACCAAAAAAAAAAAAAAACAAAAAATGAATTACCTTCTCTGACGAGACCATACTCTCGGTAACATTTAAGCCGGACTTTTCCTGAAAATATCAGGACATGAACCAAGTTATAAAACAACACGCTTTTAACCTCAAACCTTAAATGATTTGGGATTACTAACATCTCCATGTGTCAAAGAACCAAAAGATGAAGCAACAGCAGATATAGAAGTTTCCTGCAATATATGAAAATACTAGATAAGGAAACAATTGTCTCAAGAAATGTGATTGTTGGAAATATGTAGAAAGAAGTGACCTCTTCTTGTGCTCCAGCTTTAACGGTTGAAGCAACAGCTGAGTCTGAGCTTGCCTGCAATAGGGGACATAAACCAAAGCTTTATTGGCTAAAAGAAGTAGTTAAGTCGACTTCAATACAAATTCAAGACCCAAAATGCTCATTAGAGAGGCGATTCTTAAACATTCTCGTCAACAAATAGATAGTGCCTCTCTCTTGGCATAAATGAGCCATTCTTGTTCTACTGCCAGTTTCGATAAAAGTAACTAACTAATTCTTTTACGTATGAAAGAGGTGGTCAAATACCTTCATATCATTATCCAGGCCACTTTTCTCACCAAATAATTTCCTTCGCAGCAAGAAGAAAAATCAAATGTATACCCAGTGAATAAAAAGCAATATGGATTCTAGTCAATCATAAGGAAAAAATGGACTTCAACTTACTTTCCCTTCACGGCAGATTTACAACTGGCATTCTTTTGAAGAAGATGAACCCGCGATCTAATTTGCTTACCAGAAGCACTTTGTGAGATTCTAACCTTAGATGAGGATATCCCTACTGGTTTTTCCAAAGTTTTGCTCTTCTTTGCAGATTCCATGACAATCTGATGACTTCCTCGACAAGTCCGAGAAGCTAAACTGGCAATGTAAATGGAGTCTTGGCAAAACAATGGGTTCTGTTGAAGCAAATTAAGCAAGATTAATTGACTATTGACTAGATATCATAAGTAAATAATGCAAATGAGACATGTAAACAAGAAGCAACCAGGCTCACCAAGCAAGCTATGACTGTGAGCCTATTACTTAAGCCTCCAAGTGAATCTTGCAACAGGCGAGTAACTTTGCTTTCCCGGAAAGGAACATGGTTTTCGTTAGCATTTAATGCATGAAGAACATTTTGTAGTGCATATAGTGACTTGTTGATTTTATTCTTCTCCACAAAGCTAAGGCCATCTTTACTTTTCCTGCGAGGGTCCTCATATCCTGATAAACACAAAGTCAAAAGGGAAGCGGAGTTTATACTTGCCAAAGGACATGGGGATTTCAACAAAAGCGTGATTCAAACCTGCTAAATCAACAAAATTCAGTTTGCCAACAGGAGGTGCATCCGTGTTCTCAACAGGTGATGTGACGTGAATAATTAAGCCCCTGTGGCTTCTTTTAGGAAGTTCATTAGCCAACTTGTTGACTGTCTTGGTAGAATTGCAACCACCAAAATAAAGCTTGCGATATTCTGAGCTAGACTTTATGGGAACCTGAACATTATGGAACATGAATCAGGAAATGAAGTTGGCCAACATCAACTCACTAATTCATAAGATGTCTCTTTAAAGTCCCTCAAACCATTTCTCTAGTTACAAAGAGGACATGCCTGAGAAAGCCCTTTCAATTTGATTTTTCCTTGAGCATCTTCAAGTATCGAAACAGCTGCCCTATCTGATTTCAGCAGATCATAGACCTGGTCTTGGTAAATCTCATAGAAAGATATTGCAACAAGTCTCTCCGTTCTTTCAGCCATTTGGGTAATGTCTTCAATGGCTAGTGCAGCCAAGCCCGGACTCTCCCCCGAGCCCTTCAAAAGATAGACTTATCAATAACCACAGCATACGCTAGAACTAAGATTCATGAATAATATTGCCGAAAAGATTAAAGCTATCAAATCTAACCTGAATTAAGCACGTCTTTCCACTGCCTCTAGCCCCATAAGCAATGGTAGTGAAATTATGACCGTCAAAAACTTCCGATATAAAAGGCTTGATCTCTCTAATGTATATCCTATCATTGTCTTCATTAGGCTCATAGCAGTAGTGCACTTGATGGGATTCTTTTTTACTGCAAAATAAGGGCGATTTAGCCATCTAAAGCCCACATATTACCAGAAGAAAGTGAAATCGACGGGCTATTTCAGCATTATCTGCAAAATCCCAGTACTGGAAATCCAAAATGCTGGACTTCTCTTCTTAGCACATGCTAAAAGTTCATGGACATTAGATAGGATATGTAAACATTACTTCTCTCTCATAAATTCCCATCTTCTCTCGTTTCCCACCGGAAAAAAAAAAAAAAAAAAAACTTTATCCAGAAAAAAAAAAAAAAAAAAAAAAAAACACGACAATAGTTCTGCGCATACACGCGTGTGTATGTCCGCGCACAAATTACGTCTACTCTCCTCAGCAATCCAACAGGAGAAAATCAACATCATCCACATGATCCCACCACACCCCAATCCGGACAGAGCAGTCGCGGAGTAAACACTCCTAATCTTCCCTAACTTCCTTCCATCAACGCACGCACAGGAAACGTAAAAGCCGCAAAAATCGGCAGGCACGAGCTCGGAGACAGAGAGTAACCTAGCAGACGGAGCGTCGAAAGACAAGGCGACGGTCTCCGAGACCTCTCCGTTAGGCTTGCGGACGGAGATCCAAGGCTTGGCCTCCCGATCCCCATGGCCTCTGATTCTCGCCACGACTCGGATCTTCGGACAGGGCTTCGAGCTCATCCTCCCGTCTTCTCTCCTCCGCGGCCGCGACGACGACAATCGGACCGGACCGAAACCCGGGAGCGCGCGGGCGATCGAACGGCAGACGGAATCGAGGCCGGAGAGAGAGAGAGATGCAGGATTCGAGAGATTTTCCGGTGGGGATTTCAAGCGTTTGAGGAGCGAATTCGGGAGAGCCGACGACCTGCTCTGAGAATTCTTGGGGAAGGATTGATAGGGAAGTAGCCGTTTGGTGCGCCTATTTGAAATTGGGGGGGATGAACTGCCTTTCTTACGACGCTCCCCACTTTACCCAGAAATGCCCGTAAATGCCCTTCTCCTTCTGAGCCTGGTTCATGGGCATTTTCGTCTATTTAGAACAAAAGTCTCGGATGAGTCCGGAGGAAGCTTAGTAAAACGAAGGAAAAGGGAATATATCCTTTTTCGGTACAATATAATATTTTTCCACTTTGATTCCATGCCCTTCATTGCATCCTTAAATGGGTTGCTCATTTTTACCCATTTGAAGGATTTTTCTTACCAGATAAAGAGTAAGAAAAATGAAAAAACTTCTTAACTTTTGGATTATTAGCGATTTCTTTTCCGCCATCCTATTAATATCAAGATGTTAATAAAGAGACATAATGTTTGACTGAGCGAGCCCAAGTCATGTCACATTAGGGTTGCGTGACCCTGAGCAAGACTACATTGCCACAAGACTCACAAGCGTTTGATTAGAAGGCTGGTACTCATGTGCCAAAGCAAGACTACATTGCCATAATGTTTGTGGAATGATGCTGTCATGTGACCCAGGCGAAGAATGCTTGGTTGAGAAATTAGTATTGCATTTATGTTGTGCGACCTAAGAAAATTATTAATTTATCCCATACATGTTGATAACTTCAAATTGGACTAATTCTATTATATAATCGTATCGTCTTAATATTTTCTTCCTCCTCACATGATATGTGTGTTACGTAGTGTATCCATAAAAATACACAAATTTTCATACTTAATGATGGCTAACAGGTGTTTTGAAAAAGTTTCCTAAAGAATCTCAAACTTTTGATTTAATCTTAGTTCTATCCCAAACCTTTTTTTTTTTGTCTCAAAAAAGATTTCCAACATTAGATATAGTTCCAAGTCTATCTCAAATTTTATTTAGTCTAAAAAAATCACAAATTTTCAATTTATTCTCAAATTTACCTCATGATGCTATTCCAACTTGATGAGGGACTTCCACTTCAATAACGAATCCTGGAAAATTATCTCTAAAATGAAAGCGTCCTTAGATATGAAAATCAGGGACTGTTAATGGCAATTTTTTGACATAGAGCTATTTGGGGGCGAATTTGGGACGAGACTAAAATTTAGTGATTTTTTTATTGGATAAAAAAAAATTAGGATGGATTTGGGACAACACCTAAAACTCGGGTTTTTATCCAGATATAAAGAAAGTTCGGGACAGATTTTGACTGGTCCTAAAGTTCAGTTTTTTTTTTTTTTTTTTTTAAGAAAAAAATAAAAATTCAGCGTAAAATTGGATCTAAAACTAAACTCGGGGTTTTGGGGGGATTAGGAAGTGCCTTTTGCACTATGAACTTTCAATACGCAATGACGACTTTACCCTTTCTGCGGATATATAAAAGCGAACTCTCGTCCGCTAACCCTAGTTCTTCTCCTCCTTCGTCAAGCCGACCGTCTCAGAACCTCAGGCCGCCTCGAAGGTAAATCTCTCCCAAGATCGAAAGCTCGAGAGCTCTGTGCTGTTGTTAATGAGATCTGTTCTCTCTCTATTATTCAACGCATCAGCTTCGCGATGTCTGGTCATGGCACTCCTGGGAAAAGCTTCTCTTTGCAACTCTTCACCTGTTTTTTATTTGCTCTTGTTTTTCTTTCTTGCTTGTCGTGATTTCTACGGTTTTAGTTTCTTTACATGGTACGTCGCGGCCGTGCTGTTTGCAAATTTTGATTGTGGTTGATTCTATGAGCGCGCGTTAATACGTGGGTTCGTGTTTTTGATGAGTAGGAAATGGCTCCTAAGCAGCCGAGCACTGGCCTCTTCGTGGGCCTTAACAAGGGCCACATCGTGACCAAGAAGGAACTCGCTCCCCGTCCCAGCGACCGTAAAGGGGTAAGTGCATCCTGCATCTCTATGCCAATTGACCAGAGCGTGGATTCCCTTTCTGTTGTTTTGGTATCGAGGCATGTGCATTTCATTGATGCAATTTGAAAGATGCAGTTTTTGTTGTCAGTTTTGTCTCCCCAGAAGAGAATTTTGAGGACTCAGAGATCGACCATAGGCATTTGTTGCCCCTTATAGTGTTCCTTTGTGATGTGGAAATTTGCTGATATTGAGAGAGGTTTATCTTTGAGAAGAGATGCCCTAATATCTTGTTTGAGGGTTTTTGTAGAGAGAGTTTAATGATATGAGGGGGAAACTAGTTTCTCTTGTGGAGTTAAGTTCTGGCAGAAATTGTTTAGTAGTCTGGTGCACGCACTCCATTGGCTAGACCATGTGAACTGTATCTAGTTCGGTGAAAATATGTTGTGCGGCTGGTGCCCAATACTGTAGGTGGATTGCAAGATATGACTATTGTCTTCCTTATACTATAAAAGATGCACGTTCATACAATAACCTGCGTTAAGGTCTCTCTAAATCACAATTGCAATAGTCATAATTTACTCCACTAAATTTCAATGGTGAAATCTTGGTTTCCACTTCAAAATTAAATTGTTACATTCAAGCATACTGGAGGGGTCTCTTTTCTTCTCTCCCTTAAGTAGTATTAGCAAAAGCAGAGGTCATAAGTTACTTCTGTTGGCAATAACTGTTGGGTGGGATTAATTGAATATTCTGCTTCCTATGTTGAGCATGCTGGAGGGGTCTCTTATCTTCTGTCCCTTAAGTAGTATTTGCAAAAGCAGAGGTCATAAGTTACTTCTATTGGGCAATTATTGTAGGGTAGGATTAATTGAATTATCTGCTTCCTATGTATGATTTGGTTCCTTTTATGTCTTTTAGAAAACCAGCAAGAGGGTCCATTTCGTGAGGAGCTTGATCAGGGAAGTTGCCGGATTTGCACCATACGAGAAAAGGATCACTGAGCTTCTAAAAGTCGGAAAGGACAAGCGTGCTCTGAAGGTGGCTAAGAGAAAGCTGGGTACCCACAAGAGGGCAAAGAAGAAGCGTGAGGAGATGTCTAATGTCCTCCGCAAGATGAGGTAAACCAACAAGTGCATACTGTTCATGGAGATCTTTTTTCTTGTTTAATGTGTTTCAGTGAGATAATCTCTTGGATTTTGGTGCAGGTCTGCTGGAGGTGGTGAAAAGAAGAAATGAGGGATTTTCTTGTGCAACTACAGTCTGAATAGTCCGCTCGCAGTTTAGAAATTTTCCTTGACTTGGACTATTGAAACTGGAATATCTAAATTCTTGTACTTCCAAGAAAGTCATTTTTGCCAAGACAATGTTTCTCATCTGTTCCCATTCTACTCGTGCATTTTTGCTTATAACTTATCATATGGTTTCAATGCTCTTGATGCTGTGGGCTGGCTGCTTCCCGACCACACGGCAATATCCAGATTGGCTTTTTGCTCTCCGGCTTATATTATATTTGGCGCCTGCCAGATGGTTAGTGAAGTAAATTGAAACTTCACAATTCCTGCCTGGAGTTGGTTCATCTATTCCATCGTGAATTGGGAAGATTGAATTTACTCATCTATACCCCTTGGAATCCATTTCACATGATTTTGAGGCGGCAGCTGTGCATAATGTGAAGTCGGATAAAATTGGATTGGTTGTTTGGCATTTTTTTCTTTGGAAATAATTATAGGGCATTTCGCAATGGCCGTTCGAGGGAACAGGTTTATGGTGAGATACAGAGAGAGAGCTTGCGAAGTCCTTGGTGGTCGTTCGTAGCGTACGATGGCCATTGCTGCTAGCCTGCTGGCTGGTCAAGGTGGAGTGCCAGAACGGGATTTTACGTATATAACATCGAGGTTGGGTTGATATCTCACGTCCGAGAATATAGACACATCGGACATGTTACTTATCAGTACGCACTAGTCAGCACCTAATTTGGAGCAGCCTGTGGTGATGGCATTTGCCTTCGCTGCTATGGGGAATAAGCATCTAATTGCTCATAAGAGGAGAGTTTGACATTGTACTAAGTAGAATTACATACGTGTCTAATCACAAAGCATTTAACACTACAAATGATCACGACTCTCGTGATAGTCTTAAAAACAGCCCCTCGAGGACAATCCGCTGAGTGCCGGATAAACTGTCCTACAAGATGGAAAACGCCAGAATCAATGACAGGATACAAAAAAGCGAAAGGTGGCAGGCATTCGTAATTGTTTCCCTCAAAATAAATCAGACATGAGCAAATTCCATCACGAGAAATTATACGGCTCTGATTGCGTTGTTCAGGAGTCAGGACCAAGCAAGAGGGCAGTAGTAAAAAAGAACAGAAAACAAAACGGAGTGAAATATAACCAGCAGAAAAATCTTTCATAAAATCAGCAGAAATAACTTACGAAATCACCGAACCTTTCACCTTACATACAGGTTGCATCTAAACAGCTGATGAAATTATATCATAGAATCGGCAGAAATCATTTCCATCAATAGTTTGTTTGCCAGAACTGTTCAGATCGTGTTAATCTATTCCTTACGGTGCTAACAATCGAGTTTCCATGGAAAGAATTGCCCACAAAAAAGCAGTAGTGCAACTATCTAGATAAGTTTGGCACAAATGCAATAGATATAAAACTTTTTTGGATACTTCTGTTGATCTGTACTAACATTGAAACTGGGAAGACCTAAATTCTTGTACTTCTAAGAATGTCATTATCTGCAAGACAATGTTTTTAATTTTGTTCCCATTCCGGTAGTGCATTTTTGCTCTCAACTTGGCATATGGTTTTGATGCTCTTGATGCTGTCAGCTGACTGCTTCCAAACCACACAGCGATATTCAGATGGAATTCACTGATCTGTACCCTCGGAATCAGCTGCCTATGATGTGAGGCTGTCACCGGTAGCCATACATAACGTAAAGTCAGATAAGATCAGGTTAGTTGTTTCGCGACCTTTGTTTTTAAAATAAGCGAAGGACAAATTTATGTCCATTGTTCAGAAGACTTTTAAGATTCTGTTAAATGAACACAGAAAAAAAAAAGTAATCTATGGCTGTGGGTGTAACCACTTTGCAATAGTGGTTTGAAGAAACAGGTCTATGTCAAGGTGGAGAGAGAAAGATGGCAAAATCCTAGAGGTGGTGCTACTTAAGAATGGACTCCACTGTAGCGGTGGCAATGGCCGTTCACAATGTACAGCCATTGCTGCAGGTGGTGATGGCACTTGTGTTTGGTTTATGAGATAAAAGCTTTTGATGGCTCATAACAGAATATTGTGACATGGCACAGGCTTCTTTACCCCAAAAGTAGAATTGCATATGTATCTAATCTCAAAGCAAATAAAACTGAGAGTACAAATAATCACGAATCTTGTAATAATCTTCACAGAGAGGTCCCTCAAGGACAATCTGCTGAGTGCCAGATAAACCGCCCTACAAAATGAAAACGCACAGAATCAATGACAAGGTGGAAAAACGAAAGGTAGAAGGCATTCATAATTCTTTCTCTCAAGACAATCGGACACAGGCAAATTCAATCATGAAAAACTATATGGCTCTGATTTCTTTGCTCAGAGGTGAAGGGGGTTGGCATGGACAGTGGCTAGGAGTTGGGACCAAGCAACAGGGAAGTAAAACAAAAGAAAAAGGACAAAACCGAGAATCAATAAAATACTGACCTTCTGGCTTGCATCACCAACTTTGCGTAGTGTTACATACTCACCGCATCTAAGAGCTCCACCTCCAAATTCTACCTGCAAACACCGAAAGTTCCACATTCTATTGTGTCAAGCACTATAAGATTGTCTTGCAAATTGGTTAAAAAAACAATCATCACTACTTACGTTGGATAAACTCATGTTGCAAGCAGAGAAATTTTACCTGAACACCCTTGCTGGCTAGGAACTGTTTGAAATCTGCCAACTTCAAATCACCAACAAGTACCGATTTATGTGGTGGTGCTGAAGTTGACAGCGGAAGCAAAGACAACGTTCCATTCTCTGTCTTTCCAACTTCAGCATCGATCCAAGCTACTTCATAATCTCCTAGCTGTATAATCCGTCAACATGAGACACTTGGAAAATAACATGGCGATCAGGTTTTATGAAGATGAACGAAAACATGAGAAGCTCACCTTCTTGAAAAGCACATTGCTCATCAATTTCTCAGAAAGTTGTACCTAATTGTCACAAAACAAGATTCAGAGGACACATATTTGCAGCATCACAATGACTCAAATTACATGGCATTTCTTGAAGGTACCTTATAAGCACATAAATCAGACGTGACATCAATTGTTTCTTCGATTTGGGGAGCATAGACTTGAGGGCAGACATTTTTCAAGCAGTGTTGCTTCAAATGCTCGGTTGCCTCGGCTGATCCTCGCACCAAAACCTTCAAAAAGTGCAAAACATGAGTTTATATTCAACAAATCATATGGTTATATCTTGCAATGCAATTATACTTAGTCGCAGAAGAACATCAACAGGTTAACTATCATTTGACCAACGAAATAAATACTATAATCTTGTGAGTAATGAATAAGTTGCATCTTCTGATGAATGATTAGCAGCACCAGGTTGAAACCTCACATTGGATGGAAAACAACAAGGAAAACTACTCCTTATTTCAGCAGGCATGACATATGCCTGCATGAACACTACTAAGATGCTATTGGATTCTGAATCATGATTGCCTTTGAAGCATAATAACATAGTTTGAGCATGATACAGAGACCCAACAGTCTCTGGTCATCCTGCAAACTATTTACAGCAAAGATAACCTTACAAGCTTTAGGGGAGCCACATGGGCAAGTATTGATTTAATTGCTCGGCTGTCCGCACGTCCCTCAAAGTCCATGTATATCAATGAGCATTTGACTTGCACCTGATATTACAAATCATAACGCATGTAAAAGGCAGGTTCATCAAACAATTAAATAACTAATGTATAAATTAAATTCACAAATGCAATCTAATTACAGCGCAAAGTACGGAAAAAAAACATCATTTGTTCCCATATGTTCACGAAGTTCAAGTTTTTGCAGCCAAATTCGGAGTATAGTAAAGAAACTCTCACAGAGCAGTAGCATGCCATGAATATGCTCAGTCCTTTTCTAAGGCTTCTGAAAATGGAAGGAAAAAAAAAAAAAGAAACGATAAACAGGTGCCTCCCCACAATTCAAGGTTAGACGAGAGTTTATTTCCTGTCCATATTGTCAATCTCCATCAGGGAAGTACTCTTTTCAGGGGGCAATGTAAGATATGACTGTACATTAGTTCAGGAACTAAATGATGAATGCTAAGCATCACTTGCTGCAGAACTCACTTACAGTTAGTTCAGTCGATACAACTTTTGAGGGCTTCATATCAAGTATCAAACTAGCAGGTCCTTCATCAAGTTTTCCATCCATGTTGCTCACAAACTGCAAAGCCACACCATAGAAGGTTAAAAATGATGTATCACAAGACTATTGTACTAAAGATGACAGTGGAAGAGAAGACTTGGTGAATTTTAACTGAAGAGTTTCATTAAGAAAGCTCACACTGCTGAAAGACCATTATTTCGTTCAAGTCAATCAGGGGATCTATCTCTCATAGTAAAACCAGTACAGATGAACTTAATAATACTCTCTCAATATGATCACGTGCCACTGTATTAGCATTGTATTAGCATAGGTTACAAGGGATAATCTGATGTCATTCTTTGACATGATATAAGCATTTACATGTTCAAAGCTCCAAACCCATACAAACTACATGCTTCAAACCATTAATTCAATTTATTTTGTTTTGTTTCTTTTTAACCCTTCCTCTGGATCATTTAGCAGGAGTCATTCATTTATGTGACGCTAGGGAAATGAAAACAATTAAAAGAACCATTTGCAGAATATTGTGTCAACAACTCTAAGACACAATCTACATAGTTTCTTCCGGTCAAAACTTCTAAAGATAAGGCGTTGACAAACTCTAAGACATGATCTACATAGCTTCTTCAGGTCAAAAGTTCTAATCATAAAGCTGAGAATTGCTAATCTTGGCAAAAACATCCAGTTTTTTTCATGTTCTTTGTTTCATTTTACCGGACTATTCATTAATGAATAGACACGATATTCAAAGGTGACTGTCCTATGGTACCTAGAGCGGCCAAAGAGGCAAGCATAGAGGCTGAAAATTGTAATAGAATACCTACAGGCAAAGCTCCTTGATCCATGTCGTCATCTTTAATTACGTAGTCATCAGGATTGATCACTTCACCAAAATCATCCCACTCAGAGGCATTCTCATAAAAGGGAAACATAGGAGCAGCACAGTTGGGTGGTGGAACAAATCCATCAATTAAAATGTCACGGTACTTGCTACCATGTGAACCAGCTGCTGCAAGAAATAACGATAAACATTAAAATAGAGCAGAAATAATGTAGAGCCGAAAACTTGTGTACGCTGCTTTTCTTAGTCATTCTTAACAAGAAAAGATTGTTCAGGGGCAAGAGCTATCCACAGTGAAGCTTCATCGTGTAGAAAAATTAGAGGAAGAAAGAGGAGAATTTGGTTCCCCAAAGAAGGTTACTCAACAGCGAGAATTTTTAGCAAATGCTTCAATCATGAGGAATTGCCACCTTTTACTTGAGTACAACTTAGGATGGATTACTACCATCTTTGCCAGCTAATGAGAACATCTTTTCACTACAAATAACATTTAAGACATAAACCATGACAAAAATTGCTACTATATCAACTTCTTGAGAAAAAAATACCTTCTTGTGATGTCTGAGTGGTGCTGGCATCAATGACCATTGGATCACCCACATCATCAGATGCACGCACTGCCTTTGATTCCTCTTCTTTGATAATACTAGCCTTCAGAGCTTCTTCCTTCTTTATCCGATTTTGCTCTTCTTCATAAGCAAGTAGCTCCTCCCCAACCAAAGGAACTCTTTTAGACATGGTAACTTTGACAGCTTTTGGGGGTGGATCTGCCTGAAGCATGCGAGCTAAGGTTGCAAACTACAAGTTCAATGGTAACTGTCAGCACATAAATATGATAAGGAAAGGAAAATCTGTGCAGCAAATCAACTTGGAATTCACGTCTGCAACAAATTATTTATGGAAGTTCCTTTCACTGAAATGAACTAAAGATTTTTCATTAGTCATGATGCCTTTCATCTTATATGCAGTTTGCTTCTAAACAAGTGAAGAAACTATATTAAGATTTTTCATCAGTATTGCTGCCTTTTATCTTATATGCAGGTTGCGTCTAAACAACTGAAGAAACTATATCATAATACCAGTAGAAATCAGTTCCATCAATCTCTTGTTTGCCATCAGACCGTGAAAAAAGAAAAAAAGAAAAAAATCATTTGTTAGCCAGAACTGTACAAATAGCGTTAATTTATTCCTTATAATGCTGACAATTCAGTTTCCAATGAAACGTTGCACAAAAAAAAGAAATGGTACAACTATCTTGATAAGTTTGTCTGCCTTCTGGGAAGATAATTTTAACCCCTAACAATGTTATTCTCAGATGCTAAAATTCGAAGAGCCACTGACATCAGTAATCAAGAGGGCATTGATTTCCAGAATGTAAATATATTCCCATGCAAGCTAGATTAATATTTACTCCAACTGTTAACAATTTATTGCAAATTCTATATTCTGGAATATAAAATATACAAATAATTCCACAAATTCATTCAGGAAAAAACTCCCATGTTCGCTAATCAAGAAGATGCCTAATGGGTCCAAGATTTTTTCATCAGTTCAGCCCAAAAAAGCAGTTTGCATTAAGTTCACACAGTTAAAACAGCAGAATGACTTCGATCATGCAAATTCACGACCAATTAAGTAGCACCCACACTAGTCGTTGGATTACCTGGCCTCTTTCTGTAAAAAGTACAAGATTCTTGGTATCAGTTGCCCATTCCACAAATATGTCGTGAGCAAAGCCTGCTTCTAAGCTGGCCATGGATGCTAGAACAACCTAAAGTAACTTGAAATAGTTAGCAAAGAAAAGAATAAATAAGCATACAATAACGAATAAATAAGAGATTTAACCTTTGGACCAGCTGGAGCACTATCAAGGTCATTCTTGTTAATTAGGAGTGAGACATGCCTGTAAGTGATAAGCACAATGTAAAATAAATTGAAAATATTTTAGGAGGTAATTTGCATCACTTCAAAGTGCAATCAGATTAAGCACAAAGAAAAGCCATTCAAGGAAAAAAAAAAAAAACTTTGAGCAGAAAGAATCACCTACTTCAGAAGAAAAGCATTGTCACGTGTATGCTCAAAAGACTTTGCTATATTGTCACTCATCCACTCAAGGAAACTCTTGACATAATCAATTGTGCTTGAGGAGACATATGTGAGGAAATAGATTGGACAATTCAGAGGACTCTGCAGTCAGGATGTAAATTTAGCAAGATTTGTCTTCCATAGCCACAAAAGTATAAATAACGTCTAGATTGCCTGACTGACCTCTTCCAGTATTAAAATAAGTTCCAGCACTCGTCCAGCTGTGTCAACGGGTATTAATACATTTCCTCCCGCTTCGACAGTCTTTTTTATACCATCTTCACAAGAAAAGAATTTTAGCATGTGAGCAGTTAAATCATACGAATGAACAAGCAGATATGTAGGAGCTTATCAGTCAGGGCATAACAGTGAAACTGAACCCCGAAAGACAAACTTCGATAATATACAAATTGTACTTGCTGCTTTATTTATAGAATCTGGAAAGGAGAGGGTAATACCTATAAATCCTCTCTCCCTTTGCTTAGTTGGAAGCTGATTGTTTAAGGCATTGTAAACATCTGTAATCAAAACGGCAGGTCGGACAAAGGATTCAAGAACAGTTCCATTCAAATGCCTGACAGAAACACATGATTATGGTAAGTAATTTCTAGTAGCATAAAAAAGCCAGCCAAGGCAGTTACTTGGTTGAAACTCTTACTTTTCTTTGCGATGGTTAAAATCCACTGCATATATAACATCCTCTCCATCCTTTGATATTTTCCAGATTGTACCTCCCAGGAGATGTCCAGCCACATGTGGAGAAATCACAATCCCCTCCCCTTTTCCTGATAAAGTCAATAAACTAATCACAATCAATGCAGAGACACAGGGAGATTACAGACGTATCCAGAATCAACGCAAAGGAGATAAAACGAGGGTATAGAAACATCAAAACATGCTTAAAAAGGTTTGAGAAAGGGCTCGGTCTGAGCTACTGCAGTCGAATGACAGAACATACCAAAAACAGACTAGTGTCGACCAAAATGACACAACTGTTCATAATGCCTACCAGAAAAATGATGGTTCTGAGAATATGTTAGCCTGGTCACATTTTGGAAAGCTGAATCAATATCGTCCAATGTGAATAGATCAAACTCTGATACTTGCTGCAGAAGAAAAAGGAGAGAGACATTTTCATCATTACTTTTCATTGCTCAAAAAGCCCATACTGCAGTAATAGTATTCTGTGCTAACCAAAACAACAACGAAAAGGATGCGTAAAATCAGTTCTCCAGATTACAGGTGTTTTCGGGGATTAAAAAATGAGTATAAAAGTCCCCCTGGTTAAGCCAGCACTATCGGCCGATATGTTATAGGCATCACCGAGCACTGAAGAATTAGTTGAACTAGCTCTTAATCGATACAGATGGAACAGAAAGAAGGAGGAAAAATTATGACCTTGGCCTATTACTTCGCTCGAACTAAGTCAAACTCAATTCACCCGCAAATTGACCTCTTACATTTGCGATTCAAAGAATGTTCACGTCAACAGGATAATCACCCCCATCAGGCCAAGACACGTAATTGCACCAATCCAGTGCAGAAAAAAAATAAAAATTCTGTCTTGGCACAAGTCCTACTTACTTTCCGGGAGAGGTACTGATCGTACATAGTAAGAAGCCCCAATCTGTAAACCGGCTCGGTGGCGTAGACGGGAGCAGAAAGCCCGAGCTGCTTCATGGCGTAAGGCAGAGCCCCGAGGTGGAGCGTGTCCGGATGCGACAGCAGCACCGCATCTACCGTCGACGCCACCCTGCGCGCCAAGACGGAACAAAAACGGTGAACACACACACTCCCGCAGCTCCGAACGGCAGCGCAGGCGGCGGCGGACGCGCCCCGCGCTCAAATCGCGAGCTCACATTTCGCATCGTCAATCGAGGAGAGAAGCAACGCGAGGCAACGGAATCGAAACGGCGAGCCCGCATCTCGCGCCGCCGATTGAAACGGAAACGAAAGAGAGAGAGAGAGAGAGAGGGGGAGAGGGGGGACCTGGAGAGCGGGTGAAGGAGGGAGGGATCGAAGTGGTCGTTCCAGCCGCAGTCGACGAGGAAGCTGAAGCCGTCGATGGAGACGAGGTAGGAGAGAGGGTTCTCGTTGTAGACGCCGCAGAGGGGCGTCACCTGCACCGACGTCCCCATCTTCCGATCCCTTCCTTTTTCCGACCGTCGAGTCTCTGCTGCGACGACCGCCCCCTTTCTTTAGAGGTTTTTGGGCTTTATTGGAGGGAAAGAGGGGGACCAGAACTGCGAGCTGCGAGGAGGAGAAGGAGGGACGCCGAGCAAACGCCGTCGTTTTGGCACGGCGGGTATTTTACGCGATTTTCATGTTTTGGATTTTCCTTTTTATCACATGATGACCAACGATTCATATTTGGCGTCCGTTTGTTTGACAAAAAAAATGAGCGGTTTGAAATTTTATTAAATAATCGCTTTGTTTGATTACGAAAATGGGTAAGTGAAAAAAATAATTCACCGTCCACAATAATATTTAAATATAAATTATTGTCAATAATGAAATTTTTAACTAATTATTTTAATAAATACATTGTGATCATTTTCCGAAAAGTAATTTTCAAATTAATCTTTCTTTATGAAACAAATGAAATTAATTTGTAACTTTTTACCTAATGAAAAAGGTAGAGAAAGCAACAAGATTTTCCAAACGTACTCGTAAATTGTGATTCTTAATATTTGTTCATTTAACATTTAGGTAGCGCGTGATAAAATTTCTATTTCGGATTTCTATTTCTATTTCTCTCGTTCCCGAATAGGTTTGGAGCAATCCGTTTGGTAACGCAATTTGATTTCTCTATTTCTGAAATAGATTTCTATTCCGAGAAATAGAGAAATCGAAGAAATCGAAAACGAAATTTTTAATTTCTTAGTTTCTAAAATAAAATCGTTTCTAAATCAAACCATATAAAAGAACCTTGTGCTTTCTTGCTAACTTAATTCACTCATAACCACAACTTCACAAATTATTGCTAATTTTCTTTTCCTTATTTTGCTTGTTTCTTTTTTTTTTTTTTCATTTTTTTTATAACTTCCTCTTTAGGATGAAAGGCAATTGAATGAGTCCCCGATTTTAAAAAACGACCAAAGTTCTTAAATGCTTACTTAAAAACAATGGGACTCTTTCCTCCTAGAAAGGGCACACGCATGGCTAGTTGAAGAAAAAGTTCTTACATAATAGATGAATAAAAAATGTGCCCAGAAATTTAACCTTGTTTCTTTACGGATTCAAAATTCTTGCAAAATCAAAATAATTAGATTGTTACACAATCTTGAATTTTAATTCGAAGGCAAGAGATTCAAGAGAATCTCTCTCTTTGCTATGCAAGGGCCATTAAAGGTTCATTGAGCAACAATAAAAAAATTAGGGATGAGCAACTAGACTGATTTAATTTGAGAATCAAAATAAACCGACCTTCCCCCGATTAGTTCCTAACCATAAATGTTACTTCAAGGTAGAATTCTCATATATTCCTTTACACCATCAATTTTATTTTGTTGATAATCTTGTATAATACTAGTCTTTGATAAAATGACAGGGCTGTATAGGCGCCATTGATGTCACCCATATTCATACTTCTGTACCTGTGTCGAAGCAAATCCCATTTAGAGGCAGGAAAAGAATCACCACTCAGAATGTGATGTGCATTTATTCATTGGATATGAAATTTACTTTTGTATATACTGGTTGGGAAGGCTCTGCTAACGATTGTCGAGTGCTTGCAGCAGCACTGGAGACTCCTCACTTGGAATTTCCTAGGCCGCCACCAGGTATTTACTTGTTCTTTAAGGAGTAATTTTCTTTACGATCATATTTATAGTTACAAATTATTACCAATGTATGAATACATTGTTGTAGGCAAATATTATGTCGTGGATTCTGGTTATGTAGCAACTCCGGTATTTTTAACTCCTTTGAAAGGTGAACGGTATCATTTAAATGATTATAGGGGTACAGCGAAACGGCCAACAACTGCAAGAGAATTGTTCAACTATAGGCATTCTTCTTTAAGGAATGTCATTGAAAGATTATTTGCGGCATTGAAGAATCGTTTTTTTCATATTGAGGCACAAGCCCTCATTTGCAATTCGAAAGTAGGCACATATTGTAATTACATGTTGTGCAATCTATAATTACATCCGTGATCAGGACAAGATGGATAAGAATTTTTCCCTATATGGAGATCCGTAGTACTTGTCTGAACTTATGCAGGATGAGCTTGCAAACGATACATTGACCGATGAGGGAAACCAAATAAATACGCTTAGGAAAACCATTGCCAATAAAATGGCAAGGGATAATAATATGCCGGAAATTCCATGAAATTGTATTTTCAACTTTTGCAATGTATTAGTATTATTTCGACTATTATTTTGTATTTGAGGATTTCCTATGTTGTTATCTAATCAATTTCTATTCCTAGAAATAAAAATTTTATTCTTTATCAAACGGATTTCTGTTCCAAAAATAGAAATTTTAAGTTGTTATCAAACGGGTTTCTTTGCTCAGAAACTTGTCGAGGGAATAGATATTGATTTCTCAATTTCTAGCCAGAAATCAATTTAAAACAAAATTTTGTCATGCGCGCCCTTAAGGGCTCTTTCGATTGGACATCAAGGGTGCACATGACAAATTTCTTGGAATAGAAATCAATTTCTAGCTAGAAATTGATTTCTTAATTTTTATTTCATGGACGAGTTTCTCGGCAAAGAAATGCGTTTGATAACGATTTAGAATTTCTATTTCTAGAGTAAAAATTCGTTTGATAAGAGAATAAAATTTCTATTTCTAAGAGTGGCGACAACTGGCATTCGGTGGCTAGAGTCTGACGTCTGGTTATCAGCGTCCGGCGATCAACGACGGGTGATCAGAGTCCGACGTCCGACGGTCCGGCGTCCGGAGTCCGGCGGTCGACGTCCGGAGGCTAGTGATCGGCGACTAGCGGCGGGTGGCCAACGGCCGAAGTCCAATGGCCGGCGGCGGGTGGCCAAGCCAGAGTCCGGCGATCGATGGCGGGGGGCCAACAATCGGAGTCCAACGGCTGGTGGGGGGTGGTCAACGGCCAAAGTCCGGCGGTTGGTGGCGAGTGGCCAATGGCTGAAGTCCGATGGTCGACATTCAACGGCTAGTGGTGACTGACGAGCGGTCAGCAGGGGACGTTTGGTGGTCAGCGGTGGGCCTTCGGTGTCCAGTGGTTGGTGATGAGCAGCCAATGACCAACGGGCATCCAACATTCGACAGATGGTGGTCGGTGAGGAGTGGCTGGAGTCCGATGGTTAACGGCCGGCGTTCGGTGGCCGGCGGTCGGTGGCAAACAACTGATGGCCGAGGTCGGTGGTGGGCGGTCGACAATCGGCGGTGGCCGTTCGGCATCCCACGTGCGGCGGGTGAACGACGGGTAATGACGAGAGTGAACGATGAAGGAAGTTTTGATTTCTCATTTCTGTTCCGGAAATAGAAAAGCTAAAAATTTTAACTTCTGATTTCTACTCCAAATCTATTTCTGAAATAGAAATTTGTTCCAAAAATAGAAAAATGATATTGCATTATCAAACGAATTTTTGTTCTAAACCTGTTCTAGGAAATAGAAAAACAGAGAAATAGAGAAATAGAAACGTTGTCATGTGCGCCTTACAATTTTGAATTTCAGGGACAATAGCTATGCTATGAAGAAATGATCCCCTAAAATGCAAAATATGTGAGCTTTTTTCTTATTAGCAAATATGTACGAGAATAGATCCAATTTCAGGTTTATTTGGGAGAGATCTTTAGCTTTTGCAAGTTAGACCCGAGAATTGTTAAACCACACCACTTTAGATTTATGACATCATTGTCCTCCTTTTTTTTTCCCCTTTTCTTTTCTCGAAAACGATTCAAAATAGTTGTCTTATCAATACAGTATTAAAAGACGAAATTTGTGATTTTAGCATCAGAATGCTATTATTTAATGAATACTAGCTCACTTAGATCTTGTTTGGTAATACGCCAAACAATGCTACCAAAGGGTGCATGATTCTATTTTTCTGTTCCTCCGAATAGAATAAAAAACAAATCTATTTGGCAATTTTTATGTTCTCGAGAATAAATTTATTCCCAAGAATATATTCCAAATATAATAATAAAAAAAGCATTGTTTACTCCCGAAAATAACTTTAGAATCAAGTTCATTTTTTTTTTCATCTTTGCTTTTCTTCTTCTCCTTCTTCCTTCAGCCGGCAACCTAATATGAGTGTTGTCGCTGACAATAGAAGATGAAGACGAGTGTTTGCTTCGTAGTAGAGCTAATTTACACTTGGAATCATGGAGCCCCTTCTCTGCCTCGTGGAGTTGCAAAGAAGCAAGGAAGCAAGTAAAGAATGGGTCAGGACAAAATCCTTATTTGAGAAAATGAGGGCATTTCAGATCCTTATTTGGAGCAAAATCCATTTTATGCCATTATTTGAAAAAATGAAGATATTTCAGGCTCTTATTAAGGCCCTGTTTGGTAACATTTTTGTTTCTCAATTTTTATATTCTTTTGTTCTCCGGAACATAAAAATAACAAAAGAGAGTCCGTGGAATTTATTTGACATTACCAAATGGAATTTTGTTATTTTTCGCTTCTCTAGAAAACAAAAGAATATAAAAATTGAGAAACAAAAATGTTACCAAATAGGGCCTTAATAAGAGCCTGAAATATCTTCATTTTTTCAAATAATGGCATGAAATGGATTTTGTTCCATATAAGGATTTGAAATGCCCTCATTTTCTCAAATAAGGTGTAAGACTAATTTGGTAATTATTTCCTAGTCACAATTTTGGACCAAAAGCAGGATCCCATGTCACAGCTTGGTTGGGGCAAGGGGTTCAATTTCTTCTTTGTGAAACAAAACCATATTTGACTGGCTTGGGAATTATTTC
The DNA here is from genome assembly GCA_017140595.1 of Eucalyptus curtisii. Classification (NCBI taxonomy): domain Eukaryota; kingdom Viridiplantae; phylum Streptophyta; class Magnoliopsida; order Myrtales; family Myrtaceae; genus Eucalyptus; species Eucalyptus curtisii. The sequence goes on along the minus strand of CM029504.1, from coordinate 2,114,269 downwards.
TTTGGTGATTTTGCTTTGGAGATATCATTGGGGATTATGATATATTTCGGATAAGGGTGTTTTCTAATAGAGTTTTCAAGGGTCATTTGGTGTTAAGAAGTTATAAAGAGCTTGGGGTTAGATTGGGGGTTATTCAAGGTTCATTTATAACTTTTTAGGGGCTATCATAGATTAAGAGTGGGTTAGTAGGATTTTAGGGGTTTGGTGTTATAGTATTGGTTTTTGCAATTTGGATGTCTTTTGAGGTTTTGTTGCATGTTGAATAGTTGTTTTATTTTATGTTTGGGGATTATTTTGCATATAGGGGTTATACAAGGTTATTTTGCATTTATTAAAGGGCTTGGGGCTATATAGGTTGAGCCTCATCGGCGGCTAGGTGAGCTTGACCTTGTCAAATCTAGGATCGGCCAATAAGGCTTGACCTCGCCGAGTCGCTAGTTAAAGGAAGAAGGAAAAGAAAAAAAGAAAAAAAGGAAAAAAAGAGAAAGATGTAATAAAATTATTAAAGAATTAAAATAAATTCTCTGAATCACCAAAGAATTTGAAGCTTTGCTAAACGCATTTCTATCCCGGGAATAAAAATTTTGGATAGTTACCAAATACTTTCAAATGCTTAGAAAACTTATCTAGGGAACCGAATGAAATAAATTTATTTTTGAGAAGAAATTATTCCCGCGAGCAGAATGATTATTAAATAGGCCCTTGAAGTCATTCCAATCCAAGCTTAAAAAAATTTTCCTAAATGATTTTTCTTACGTTTTATAAGTCAAGGATAAGAATAAACAGCCCAATTAGGCTAGGCCCATCAGGATTTAGAGCATCATTTCTAAATGGGCCCAGTTTGTGAAATGACAATATCTCAGCGACCTTATTTAGGGCCGGGGTTGAAATTAGGCTAGACTACAATATGCTCGGATGAATGTTGAATAGCGGGGCATCTTAATTAGGCTCCTACTCTCTCTCTCCTCTTATCTGAATTTCAGCCTTTCTTCCCTTTTTCAGTTTCTAGAAAGAAGGGGTTTGACTTAGATCTCTCCTTCCCTTCCCTGTTTGGTTGCTTTTTCTTTTGTTCTCTCTCTCCTATACTCTGGATCTAGTTCAAGATCTAGGAATGTTAACAAATGAATGCTTTGCTCAATATATAAGCCTTAGTGTCAGATTTGTACTCGTTCAATATGTTTCTGTTTTAAAATTTTGACATCTTTCATTTGCTAAATGGCTTGCTTTTGCATGTGTCAAATCTGAGCTTGTTCGACAAAATCTCCATATGGTGATGGTGTTGGGGATGCTAAATTTGGGCACGCATTGCCGAAAGGCAAAGTCGTAACTATAAATGAAAATTTCTATATGTGCTAATTACCGATGATGATGTGTAATTCAATAATCGACCGTCAATCCTTTTGACTTTTCTTAAAAGAGTGTGCTTACCTCTATTCACCATGTTTTGATGATATACCCCAGTTTTCGGATTTTGGTTTGTTTTTTGCAGCTCTTTGGGCTTACTTTATTATGGTGATTTATGGAATTTCTTATAAATCTTTTTATGTATCATTTAGGCAATGAATGGAATTTTCCTATGAAAAAAAAAACTCTAAGTTCCTAATAATATTAAGTTCGTATAATTAATTCGTTCGCATAGGATATTATAGCCGATGATGATTCTTAACAAAGAAGGGTTTTCTTCGATGAGTAGAGATTTAACGTGCATTTTATTAGGGTTCCTTGGTTTACGTAATCCTATGATTTCCAGATCTAGCGGGGACAAAAGTAGAAATATCTATGTTCTTGCCGAATCCACGCTATGCTTGTATATGATCAATTTCGGCTGGCCAATGAGTGTATGAATTAGTGCCATTTTTTTGGGTCACGTGCTAGTTCTCTATTTTGCACGAATTTTGTGTTCTCCTCATTCTTCTGGTGGGCCAACTTTAGCATAACTTTCCCAAATAGTAACGAAGTGAATTCACCGTGCAAAAATACACACGAGGAAGCGAATTTTTCGCATACTGTTCCATCTCGTCACCATGTAAACTTTCTTGTTGCTTGTCTAACACTTGCTCGAATTTAGAAATAAAGCATGCGCGCATATGCCCTTTCAAGCACGAACCTTTATAAATTCAAAAAATGGTACAAATATCTTTGAACTTTAATTCAATATGTAATATGATCCCTAAATTTTAGTCCTATACGCAATGTCGTCTCTAAACTTTCTATTGATTTAATGTGATTTCTGAACTTTTGGTACATATTCAATTTAGTTTAATGTTCAATGTATTTTCATATAGTCTGGGGAATAATTTGAACATGTACCAAAAATCTATGGACCATATTAAATAAATTAAAAGTACTGAGATGACATTATATATTAGGATAAAGTTCATGAATCACATTAAACAAATTAAAAGTTGAGAGACCACATTACAAGTTGGGCCAAAGTTAAGGAATTATTTATGTCATTATCCCTTGTGAAATCACGTAGTCTCCATACTCATAAAACAAACTCAAATTGTCTCCACCTTAAATTCAGGATAGTTCATTCTTGTTACTAAAAATCAATGATGTTTGCTTCCTTAATTTTCATCATCATGCCCAGCCCTCATAAGTGGGAAAAGTATCTTGTAGCCACATTGTGATTCAAGTAATCATAGGTCGTAATAACCGAAAATTTCACTATAGTTCGGTATCATAATAGAATGTGAACACATAAGTTATAATGGATACTCATGCAGCTGAGGTCATACACCCTGTGTATGTCCTTATATTGCTATTGACAAGTACAAAAGGTTCTCCATTATTAACTGGGTAAAGAAGTACTATTGCCGACTATCCTAAAGAGGTTTGACTATGAGTGGCAAGCCTTGGGAAGGTCTAAGAGAGAGCAAAATGGAAGGAGAGTGGCGGTAGTTTGGTGAAACAGCAAAGGAGAACTTGGAGAGAATTAGGGTTAAGACAATCCTGTACTCCATCATGGTCAAATTCCGACCGATGCACATCCTCCCTCCGAACCCAAATGGCAGAAACCCCATCTTGTGCTTGCATCCGCCATAGAGCGAGTCCTCCTTGAACCGCCCTGGCTTGAATTGGTTCACGTCGTCCCCCCACAGACTGGGGTCATGGTTCATTGACACCACATCAATCCACATGTTCGTTCCCTTAGGGATCACCATATCGTATACCTTAATATCCTCTAGCACCTGTCTTTGCGCATTCGGTGCTGGGCTATACAGCCGCAGGGCTTCATTCATCACCCATCCCATCTGCAATTGATCACCAGTTTAGATAACATTACTAATTGAAAAGGACTTAATTAGGTATAGATGTTAACATTTTGGAAAAGATCTGTACTCTTAAGGAGAAAACACAAGGACGTGCATGCAAATGCCATGTAATTTACAAGCATTAAGCGCACGAAAATGAGCATTTGCACAAGCTTGTAATGTGAGGACTACAAAAGCGGTTCATGGCAAGTGTCCTAAAACTCTCTTGTGCAATTTTGGGTCTTGCATGGGCCTTTCAAGATGGACATCGATAGCTTCACTTGGCTTTGTGGCTATATATTCTTTTAAAAGAAACATGAGAACGCAGACACATGGCCATAACATAAAGTTCAATTGTATGGTGGCGACACGCTTATCTCCTCATTTCCGTCCATGAATGGGGTGGATCAACGTTGACCACCTCCCTCAAATTAAGCTAAAAAAGGAAAGAAGGAGACCACTACCCGCACACGGACATATAAGCACTTTTAAATGGATTTTGAACAGGACTGTTGCTGAAAAGAATGTTGAAGTAAAAGGTTTGCATCTAATTATGTTGTGTGAATGAAGCATCTTCAATTACCAACGCATGATGCATAGCCAGGTTGTACAATAATCTTCAATTACGTTGTGTGAATGAAGCATCTTCAATTACTAACGCATGATGCATAGCCAGGTTGTACAATAATCTTCTAATTTTTACCCTATTCTCTGGATCTTGGTTAAAAGGCTACGCTTTCGCCAATTAAAGTACAACTGTATCAAATTATTGATATGCACAGTTTAATTGTGGGCTCATTTCTGTCCAAAACAAGCCATGCTCTTTTTCCAATGATTAGATATTTTCTACCTGAATCTATTCACCCATTACGGAACATGAAATTATGCCAACTTCGGGAACACAGATACAGACCTTTTCTATCTGAACTATCATATAAGCAATATCAAGCAATTGACTGCACAAGCAAACAAAAGTAGCTCCATGTACAAAAACGTGCATTAATTGTTTCTCATTTCGAATAGTGTTTTTACCTTCTTTAGTCCCGCAAGCATGGTTGCATCAATCTTTTTTTTATCACCAACCACTTGTTTGATCTCATCCCTGAGCTGATCTTGCCACTCGGGATGCATGGCCAAAAGCAGCAACGTCCACGACAGAGCCAGCGCTGTCGTCTCATGACCCGCGAAAAAGAACGTCTTGCACTCGTCCACCAACTCTCTGGTCGTCAAACTCTTCCCTACTTTTCCATTTCCGGAGTTCCCTTCGAGCAACAATCCAAGCAAGTCCTTCTGGTTATTTGCCACTACGCCCGTCTTGCGATCATCAATGATTGACAGTAGCAGGTTGTCGATTTCTTTTCCCAGTCTTTTTGCCTCTAGGGATTGTTTGGGGACAATGAATTGGTTAAAAGGCACGCCCACGAAACGGTTTGTCTTGAAGAGAGTGACCTGCATGGTTCGCAGTTTCTCGAGAACTTTCTTGCCATCTTCATGGCAAATGCCAAAGCTGATCTTGGCTATGATCTCCCCCGCCGTTGATATGATCTCTCTCTCAACGTCAATTTCGGGCTTTCCGGAGTTTATGAGAGCTGTCCACCTCTCCAGCATCTTGTTGGCTGATTCCACCATTAAGCTTGCCATTCCCTGTAGTATAAGAAAATTATGTACGCAATGAATAAGTGTGTGGATAAAAGGCCGCTAGACAATTGACTCTTTTGTTCTGGAACGTAAACCCTAACTAATTGCCTCCTTTAAATAATTAGAAATAAACGATTTACGTGTACATGCACTCCTCAAGATAAGTTTGAAGTGTACGAATCTTGCTGTGACAGAGAGAGAGAGAGAGAGAGAGAGAGAGAGAGAGAGAGATACCTTGAGGTTGGCAGGAGAGAAAGCTGGGGTGATGACATGCCTGTGATGGACCCATTGGTCACCCTCGGTCATGACCAGTCCGTTCCCGAACATGGGTTCTCGGTCGTTCTTGAGCACCCTGGACTTTCCCCAACTCTTCCCCATTACACCACTCGACATTTGCTTCAGAAACTCAGGGTCTGCAATATACAAGAATGGCTCTGTGCCTAGCCAATACACGAACACCTTCCCTGAAATTAACAGAGAGAAAATTTATATGAAAACCAACAAAAGTAATTGGCAACCCAACTTCATGAAATGAACTTTTCTGTAACAGATTCGTTATGGGGCTTACCATGTGATTTTTGCCAGCGAGCATAGTAGGGGAAGACCGTGGAGTGTATGTCATGAGTGATGGTGTTCAAAGATTCATCATTAGAATTCACAGAACGAGAGCCCTCTTCTATGGCCTTTTTCATGTCCATGATATTCCCAAGAGGGAAAACCGGAGAAGGCCCTTTGAACCCATTTCTCTTGAGCTTCTGATAAGCTCTCGCAGGTGAAATCCAACACCTGAACGACACTCTCCACAAAACAAACAGCACAAAAACAACCGAAGTTGATAGAACAAGATTATATAACTGAAGAAAATATTCCATCTCTCTCTCTCTCTCAAGACGAAAAAGAGAATGTAGAGCAGGTAAAGACTACACAAGGGGGGTCAAGATTTTGTGTTGATGTTGGTTGAGAAGCGTGAGAATGGAGAAGGGTATTTATAGGCGACGAAGGGAAAAGGAACCCCCCGGGGGAGTGGGGTGCGGGGCACGTGGTTTTGGTTTTCCGATTCGAACTTTGGCCGGAGAACTGCCAATCGTGCCATGGCTTTGAATCTTTCTCGTGCCGATCTCAATGTAGAAATCGGAAAACACGAATGGTTTTTGTTTTTTTCATCTTTAAATTTTCGGCGTGGCCCCCGTCCGTTAGCTTTTCTCTGCTTTGGTGGCTGTCGAGATCTTTCGCTTTGGTTTATTCTAGAATATAGGGAAAATTCCAAATAAGGACCAAAGTGAATCTATTTTCTCAAATAATGACTCAAAGTGAACTTTGTGTTATATAAGGACCCGAAGTTGACCAATTGTTTCAAATAAGGATCAAAAGTGCATTTTGTGTCAAATAAGAACCTGAAGTGATCAAGTTAATCCCTATTGAGGATCTTAGTTCGCCGGCAAACATTTTCTGGCAATTAAAATAGGGGCAATTTTTTAGAAATTTGTGATTGGAAAAAAAGAGAAAATTTTATATTAGTTAAGTTTAAGTTATTCATTTAGATGTTTACGTTTTCTTCTTTCTTCTCCCCTGCTGCTCCTCACCTTGCTCGACCGATGGAGAATTTGGGTCTCCGCGAACAAAGAAAGAAATGTTTGGTTTTCTTCTTGTTTTTGAATTCATGCCTCAACCGATGGAGAATTTGGGTCTTCGACTTTGCGGAGGATGGGTACAAGGAATGGGGAGAACTTTGGTTTTTAATTTTGCGGAGGATGGGTACAAGAAACGGGGAGACAGAGAAAACCTAGGGTTTTTTTTTTTTTTTTTTTTTTTTGTTTCTATTTTAGGATTTGTTAATTTTCCCTATATTTTTTGGACAAAATTGCCCAAACTATGGTCGTCGGAAATGTCACATGCGTGATAACTGGCGAATATTTGGCTGACCAGCAAGCTCAGGTTCTTATTTGGAATTGATTCAATCACTTCGAGTTCTTATTTGAGACAATGCGTCCACTTTAGGTCTTTATCTCGACACAAAGTTTATTTCGGGTCTTTATTTGAGAAAATTGGTTAACTTCGGGTCCTTATTTGGAATTTTCTCTGAGAAAATAACATAATTATCATGTTAATCTATATAATAAATGATGTTGTGAAAAGTAATATAAAGAAATCTATACAATCATTTTTATATTTATGGTCTTTTAACGTAGGTCCTGTCTGGCTTTAAAATTATTTTACCTATACATAGATTGGTTTTTAAAAGTAACAAGGTTACTCTTATTGGGTGTTAAAAATGGCTTATTTATTCAGATTCTCACTTGCAATTGCCATACATCTAAAGAAATGTTTTTGTAAATTAATCTTATAACATGGATTGCTATATTATTTATTTATCATTGATTTTTAATCCACAAAATAACTAGTCAAACTATGTTATTTGATTTGCCAAAAAAAAAAATGTTATTTGGGATCCAAAAAGTCCTAAACTTCATGTATAGTGGTTAATTCAGTTTTAAATCTTTTAATTAAGTAATTTAGCCATGAACAAACTTTTTGAAGATTTCCAGATGTAGTCTTAAAGCTATTATTTGGATATTTGGCCGGAACGACCATATTGACAAATATCAAAAGATGTACGAAAACTATTAAAATGTTTTAAATCTAAATTGACATAATTGAAAGGTTTATGACTAAATGAAAATTGTGATCAGGTTTTATAATTAAATTAGCACAATGGAAGTGACAATCAACCTCAATATGTTTTGTTCTCTCATGAAATATTAGATTTGCCGCTAGTTTGAGTGCAGCATCATCGTCATGGAAAAATTCACTTGGTTCGTTCGCCTTTATTCCTAGATCAGAAAGTAATCCCCATATCCATACTATTTCACAAATAGTCTTTGCCATAACTCAATATTTTGACTCAGTTGAAGATAATGAGATAGTCGATTGTTTCTTTGATTCCATGAAATCAAGGACTTTCCCAATTTTATGCAAAAGCCAGTAATGGATCTTTGAGTCATTGGACAAGTAGCATAATCCTATCGAATACTTCACAACTTTTAATGTTGCATTCATATGTGACTGTTTCGAGTTGTGCATGAATTAACTGAGTATTTGAATAACATAGTATATATCAAGTCCAGTCATGGTGAGATAGATCAACTTCTCGACATGTCGTTGATATCCTAATGGATCCTTAAGCAAAGGATCCTCAATAGATGAAGATAAACCAGCATCATATTCATGCGTTGTCAGTTTAGCATTTTGCTCAATTGGTATAGTAGCCGGCTTGCATCTTGATAGTCCCGCCTCCGAAACAATCTCTTAAATAAATTTCTACTGACTGAGACAAATTCCTTTCTCAAACTGAGTTATCTCAATTCCAAAAAATATTTGGGAGGTCCCAAATCTTTAATGTGAGAAGCAGAATGTAGATATTCTTTGAATTTTCCAATGGCAAAATCATTATTTCCCATAATAAGGATGTCATCAACATATATCAATAGATAAATTGATGAATTACCTTTAGTCCTGGTAAATAAGGCATAATCATGTTTGAAATGTTGGAAACTAGCATTTGTAAGTATAATAGTAAATTTATGGAGACGACATGCTCGAGACTCTCCTTGTCTTCATAAACCTTGCGGAAGCTCCATATATATATATATAGACAAGAAGGAACAATTAGTAACCTCTTTGGCGACTAGAGAAAATGTCTCTTGATAGTCGAAACCTTCCCTCTGAATAAATCCTTTTGCAACTAAGCGGGCCTTGTAAGTTCAATAGAGCCATCTGCCTTGTATTTAATTTTTTATACCCATTTGCAACCGATTGGTTTTCGATGCGAGGGTAGATTAACAACATCCCAAGTATGATTCTCAATGGGAGTGTGTAATTCTACTTCCATGGCCTGTTGCCATCATGGGTCATGTGCTGCTTTATCATAAGATGACGGTTCCTGTTCCTCTAATATTTGACTAATATAGCACATATGTTCTGGTGATAGTCAGCTAAATGAAACATAGGAGAAGACAAGATAACATGTACTTGGAGAATTCAATGTGGGACATATATAATCCTTGGTCCATGCAAGAGAATGAACGTGATGTCGAGAATGTCGGGGCTCCCTAATATGCCTTGGCATAGGAATTAGCGAGCATGAATCATCAAGACACAAATGTGGGGATACCACTGAAGATGCAAGTGTCATTGAAGGGGTAGGCATAACATCTTTGTCAGATGATAATATTGGTGATTCAATCTCTTGATTTAAAGAATTTGGATCGGTTGACTAGATGATATAGGGTTTGCTGCAATGGAAACATATGGAGTACCCGCAAATAAATCCTCTTTTGATTAAAATTGACTTTTATTTGATGTTGGCATAGGTGAGTGAGACAAAGGTGTCGTTTCCTGAAAAGGAAATATGTTCATAAAAGAAAATATCTCGACTGACAAAGAAATGCCTGTTGATATCTCCATAACTCTGTACCCTTTTGCAAAAGGGGCTAATCCATAAAGATATGTCAAATTGCATGAGGATTCATCTTATCGAGGGCCCATATTTATGACATAGCATAAGCAGCCAAAAAATTTCAAGTGGTTGATCTTTGGCTTCTTCTCGAAAAGCATTTCAAATGGAGTCCATCCTTCAAGAATTCGAGTTGGCATGCGTTCATTAAATAGACTGCTATGACCACACAATCAACCTAAAATTCTTCAGGAATAGAAGCCTGATATTTGAGTGCCGAGGCTACTATTAGGAGATGTCAATGTTCGCGTTCTACAATCTCATTTTGTTAGGGAGTATAGATGCAAGAACTTTGTTGGAGAATCCCATGGGACGATGGGAAAGAGATGCATTCATTTATGAAAAATTTGCACCCATTGTTTGTACGAATTCTTTGGACAGATTTATCAAATTGATTTTTAATCAGAGAGAAGAATTTTAACAGAAAGGAAAAAGTTTGACTTTTCGACTACATAAGAAAAATCCAGGTGGCGAAAATATGATAAGGCTTAGTAAGAAAGTAAATGAGCCATCACGATGAGGAGTATGATAAGGCTCCCAAATATACATATGGAGTAAAGAGAATGCATTAGTAGCTTGAGATATGCTAATTGGGAAAGAGTTGCATTTGCACTAGTGTCATTAAAGTCGTTTATCAGTCAAAAAAGCCACGGTTCTGTCAAGGAACCCATCTTTCTCTTTTGTCATCAAAGCTCGCCAAAAATTCTAAGCCCACGCTATGTAGTTGTCTAGTCTGGTGAGTTCCAGGTTGATGATCTTCAGCTCAGGGCCGTCAGTTGACAACGTGTACAAAGGGTTATTGATCTCCAAGTGACCACCTATGACTAGAAGTGGGAAGGGTACGAATCTAGGTTGAATTCTATGTTGGAATCTCGGGTAAATCAGTTAACCTGTATTTAGAGTAATCGGAATCAAATCATATCTCCAACCTTTTTTGGTTCATTGTGCCTCATTAATTATTGACAAAGGATTGATTTAGACATAAAATGATACGGGTTGGTATGGGAAAAAGGATTCAAAGTAAAAGTATTTTAAAAGAGGTATTCAGAAAAAAAAAAAAAAAAAAAAAGCTTTTCTTAGAGGATATAACCAAATCTTTGCTTTATTTTTCTCGCTTGGTTCCTTTGTGTTTAGTTAATTCTTGTCCTCATCTATTAAGAAAGATTGTCTTTTGAGCTTGTTTGAAAATTCAAAATTCCCATTTTCTCCTTACGTTTTTTCCATTAAATTGGATTGTAAAGATATATATAAGTTGAAAAGAATTATGAAATATTACATGACTCTACTTATTAATATCGATATATCTTAAAAGGTTTTAAGTGTTTTGTAATTAATAGAAGTCAAATCGAAAAGCTGATTAAAAATAGATTAAGACTTGAAGTCATCCTAAACAAACCCTACAGTCCAATGAAAACATTGAATCAATGCTAACTATTTTAAAAGTCTAAACTATTAAAGAGAAATGTGGTTTAACATTTAAATATTCTATTACTCATCCTAGTATGGTCTTATTATACGTAATACTAGGCGTGCAAAATATTTCATTGAGGAGAAAAAATCTGAACTTAAGATTTCCTGTTTGATGTCTTGTGAGATTTTGTGAGGATCACTGCCAACTAATCTAAATGTTTAAGTTGTCAAAGGAATGTGAGTTTAATATTCAAATGCTTTATCATTAATTAATAGTGAATTGTTTATTGATGAAAGGTCATCGTTAATTTTTATTTTAGCAGGTGTTGTCAAAGGGACAAGAATGATCTTTTTTCACAAATTACAAATATACTTTCTTTCTTCATTCCCCACAAATTGAGAGATTCTATATCTCAATTCTTAAAAATAGACAATATCATCTCTAATTTTGTTTGTCAAAATTTCAAGTTTCTTATGAAAAATATTGTATAAATATATGATGAATTAATTTCTATTGTTTATGTACTTACTTTTAGATTTTAGGGATAAGTGCTGTGGAAGTCCTAAAACTTATCATGAAAATGCATTTTAGTCCTAAAACTTGCAAAAAGTGAATTTAAGTCCTAAAACTTGTCAAAATGTTTCAAACGAGTCTTAAAATCGACGCCGTCTAATTTCTTAATGGAAAAAGCTGACGTGGCCCTCGCGTGGCTATTTTTAATCGTTTCTCTCCTCCGTTGCGAATAGTTTTAAAAAAAAATGCCACACACGTAGAACGACATCGTGTTCTCCTTTCTTATTGACCATCGTGTTACCTCCCCCTCCGTCTGTACGTCTTCTTCACTGTCATGTTCCCCCTCCCCCCTTCATCTCTACGTCTTCTTTCGCCATTTCGAGTGTCTCCTAAGCCTTAATTCGAATTCGTTCGAACCTTAAGCCCCAAATCAAATTTGACGATCTGCAGTTCTCTTGCGATTTAGGTCCTCATCGACCTTGAGTTCAACGCTCGTCGTGAGTTCGTGTTCTTTCCTTTGACGATTGCGAGTTCGTGCGAAGACCTCTCTTGCAAGAGTCTCAACATCTCAGCGGCGAAGCCATTGGCGTTGGGGACGACGACAAGGTCAGCGACGGCAATGGCAACTCCTCCTCACGCAAGTATTGCTCTCTGCATTATAGCATTTTGTTGTTTTCCATTCTCTAATACTAGTGACAAATTAGAACATTGATGCAATATAAAGTAAGTTATGGTTGTTTATTCATCCAGTGTATATGAAAAGAGAGATGTTTTTTGGAGATTGAAAACATCTCCTAAATCTCTTAAGTAAACACATTGCATTTTGCAGAAGTTACTTATATGAAGATGTTATGAAGGAATCGTAATATAGCTAATATACTTCTATTAGGTTCTTATAATACGAAGTCCAGATAATGAGAGCACCAACATTTGAATCAAGTGGCGTAACTCCTAATGAGGTCAACTCGGAGCCAACATGTTATTGTGGTCTTCAATCGCCAATTCTTATGGCAAAGACAAGGAAAAATGCAGGAAGAAGGTTTCATGGATGTGCTAAGTTTGATAGTCCAAGTTGTTGCAATTTCTTCATGTGGGTTGATTCAAAGATACCATATCATGTGAGGGACATGATAGTTGACCTCCTTGAAAGAAATCAAGCATTGTGTGAATGGGGCAATCGAGGCGTGACGAAGTCGATGTGAGCTCATTGCTAGCTGAAATGAAGACTCAAAAGGCGAAAAATAGACGTTTAAAGGAGGAGCTCGCACGATTAAAGAAAGGAAAGATGCTATATCAATCGGCATTCATTCTATGCATGTGTTGTATTGCTGTATTGGTTATATGTAATGTGAAAGTTGGTGGGAAATTTCTAAATCTTCCATAGTACATTGTTTCTAAGTTTGTAAGTTTGAACACTAGTTGTGGATAATTGAGATGGGAATGAAATTTGATGTGAGTTTGTAGTTTGCAAGACCGGTTGCTTACCATGCGAGAAATTACTTTCGCATTGAAAAATGTTGCTTGATTTGTGTGCTTGTCAATAACACTATATGAGCTATTGCCACCAGAATAAATTTGGAACTTTGAAAAATGGTGACAACTCCCTTATTATGCAATCGAGATTGTTAATTGGTGATTTCTTCATGATTTTAATAACGAGCTTGCCTCAAATGGAATGTGTCAAAAACCAAGTGAAATCAAAGCAGTTGGCTACAATACCTAAGTTACCTAATCAAATCTTCCATGAATCATCCAATGTAGACCACAGAGACCACGTAGAGCAAAACCCCATAATCTAAAATGAAAAATTAGCAATAAGACGTGGTGGTATCGGTTACCATTAATGCCCCCAAGGGACTCGAGAAAAATGTATGGGAAAGAAGATGACAAAAGTATTGGAAGAATGAAAATTCTTCATGACCAATTTCAATAATCACCTATTAACAGGCCTGAAGAGCATTATCCAAACCAAAACCAAGCATCCCACATAACTCGTTGAAACACGATTCATTGACAAAGCAACATGCTTACATTTTCAGTGCATAAAAAGTTTTGTTCAACAAAATGCCTGCACTTTCAGTGCACAAAAAGTTCTGTTTAACAAAATATGCACTTTCAGTGCACAAAAGGTTCTATGCACAAACGCTACATGTCTCATACAGAAAACCAGCTAATAATTGACATAAATTCACCTAACAACACCAATTTCAGCAAACATATCAATCCAATATGATGGTCTCCGGTGGTCCATTAGGTTGAGCCTTCACTTGATTCATAATTCTGGCGCTTTTCCTTATATATGGTCTCACAGCGATAGGCTTTGGATGAGTTGTTGTAGCTTGAGATGACTAAGCTTGGCAATTGGCCTTAGGTTGCAATAGTGGCTTTGGCTTCACCGCAATGTGTTTTCGAGGAGCTGTTGTAGCCTGAGATGACTAAGCCTGGGAACTGGCCTCAGGTTGTGATTGTGGCTTTGGCTTCATCGCAACATGCTTTTGAGGAGGTAATGTTGCACGAGATGATTGAGGTTGGGAACTTGCCTAGGGTTGTGATGGTGCATTTGGCTTTAAACCAAGATGCTTCTAAGCTATTGTAGCTTGAGTGACTGAGCTTGGGAACTGGCCTCAGGTTGTGATAGTGCCTTTGGCTTCATTGCAACGTGCTTTGGAGGAGCTACTGTTGCATGAGATGACTGAAGTTGGGAACTGGCCTTGGGTTGTAATAGTAGCTTTGTCGTCACCGCAATTTGTTTTGGAGAAGCTGCTGATACATGATATGATTGAGGTTGTGCACTGACTTGGAAATGCACATTTGCTATTGACGTAACTCTTAAAACTACCCCTTTCTCCGTAGGTTAAAGATTCTTGCACCAGTTGTATTATGCTACATAAGAATGAGCATCTTTTTAGCTTAAGGAGATAAGCAATTGCTATTAGAAAATTTTAAAAATATTACTCACCTTGCGAATATGAAGGTTTGTCATCGGATTTGCGTCAATACCCAACCTTACCATTTTCATCCTTTTGGCCTATGATTCTCTTTGTATCATGTCATTTTCATTGGCAGGTATTTTAAACTAAAATAATAAAAAATTCATTCAACATGAGAATTTAGTCACAATACATGTATGCTTGGGGATTGAGGTAATACTTACCGGAATTTTTTTAGGTCTATGTTTAGCCATTTTATTGGCCGGTGCACAATAAATGCATTCCCCTTGATCAGAACGAACTTCACCAAAAGCATTGGCCTCACCACTACATCCTCTAACATCAGCACTAGCCTGAGCAAAAGCAGTGGCACTACATTCTCTTACATTTGCACGAGCACTACATCCTCTTACATCTGCACTAGCCTGAGTAGAAGCATTAACATACCCACTATTGTCTCCTATTGAATTGACATTTGCAGAAGCATTGACATGACTTTTGGATCCTCCTTCAGTTACGCTTGTCATTGCTTTAGCTTTAGCCTGAATATATATTCATAATTTCTAAATTGGAACCTTGACATATAAAACTTACAATAATGGTTAGATGACAACTTACTTGTCTTTTTCCGAGCCTTGATCCAGTGGAATTAGCCTGAGATTGAGCATGAGCTTCAACTGTACTTGCATTGGCATGAGCATTGGATTTACATACATTGGCCCGAGCATTGGATGTACCTACATTGGCCCCAGCATTGGCATGAGAATCACATATTAAGCATTGATTGACAACATGTTAAAGTGACATGTCAAGCATTAAGATAATCAGTTAGTTGAGGAAATACCTTTTTTAAAGGACATCCCGTGCAGTTATGTACAATTTGTTTGCAAGCAAAACAAGTCATTTGCTTACGCTCTTTAGTCATTTTATCACCTTTTAGATACTTTGCCTTGTTGAAGCACTCCAAAATTTCTATCTTCTCACTTTGCATAATGATAGTCAATCGAGTCATTTCTCTTATGGTGTATTGCACAAATGGCATGGCAACATGGAATTCCACTAAATTCCCAAGCTCTACAAGAACAAGTTTTTAAATTCAAATCAACAATATATTTGTCACCACCTTCCGTAATCTCATATCCTTTATCTCCATTCCATACCAAATGGCAATACCTACTAGCATTTGTATTCTCATGTAACTTATGCATAATCCTTGGATCATAATTTCTAGTCCACCTAGCACATCCATCCCTCTGAGTATGCATTCTATTCATAACTATGATTCTAATATCCTCCAGCATACTCACAATGGCCTTGCACCTAGCTTCCACACACATGTCATTGAAAGCTTCACTGAGATTATTATCAATGACATCACATTTAATGTTGGTGTCAAAGAAGGCTTTGCACCAATGTTTTGGCTCAATAAGAAATAAATCATCATGACCTTCTTGAGTCATTTCCTTCAACCTTTGTTTATGCACCTTGAAATTTGACATATTATTACTCTTGACATATCTCCAAAATTGTCTCATCAATTGTTTTCCTTTGTATTTTTTACCCTAGTTGGAATATATGTGCCTTGCACACATCCTATACTCTGCATTTGGCAAAAGTTCAGCTACAGATTGGACGAGACTCTGACAATTATCCAAAAAAAGAAAAGAAAATATATATGAAAACATAAATAAAGTCACAATCAATTTACAAATGAAAAAAAGAAGAAAAATATACCTTTTGTTGGTCACTTATCAAAGCCCATTCGTCCCCATTACACATATCGAGGTCTGACTTCAACAATTCAACAAACCAAGTCAATGTGTCATTATTCTCGATTCTTACCACTGCCCATACCACTTGATACATTTGATTGTTGCCATCCCTTCCTACGGCAAAAAACAACTCGCCCTTGATCAAACCCCTCAAAAAACATCCATCTAATCCAATGATCTTCTTACATCCATCCAAAAAACCTTTCTTGCAAGCATCAAAGCAAAAGTAAGCCCTATCAAATAATGGTAGAAAATTTGACAATGGCCTTTCAACTTTCAATTTAAAATTGCTTGAAAGGCTTGCAGTGTAAAGCTCTCCCAAGTAGTCGTACATCTGTGCATATTCCTTCTTGTAATTGTCTTGTAGTTCCTTCAATACTTTCAGTTTTGTTCTCTTACACTAACTGAAAGTGACATTTACTCCTAGTTGTTCTCTAACTAATTTATTTAACTCAGGTGCTTTGATTTTAGGCATTGCAGAAATGAGAATCATGAAGTGATTAGCTAAATAAGTACTAGACATTTTCTTATTCTCGAAAGTGATACTGCATATATGCTGATTTATATACTTTCTCAAATGAAATGATCTAGTTTTGCTATCATGAGCACCATAGATCATCCAATTACAATTTTTTTTGGCACACTTGGCTCTTACAAAGCTTTTTGTGTTCTTAGTGTATTTGATTGCTCTTTCCTCAGCCACAAAATACTTCAAAATTGCATTTTTGAATTAGTTGCATCCTCAAATGTCATGCCAACAATAAATACTGGATTTGTACCACTTTGATCATATGATGGGAACCTACTTCCTCTCCTTGAAATAACATCAATCTCTTCATCACCCTCATCATTTAAAATTGATTGAAGACTGTCTTACTCATCTAAATCAGCATACTCTATTTCGTGCCCAAAATCATCTAACAATTGAGCCTCATCCACAATCAACGGTTGGGAAGTCCCAGTTGCCTCACTCTAATCGTCAATTTTGAGCCTATGTCTTGCTGAAAATTCATTTAATTTTTTCCTTGCATCAACCAGTTCAAAATCATCATCATCACTCGACTGTTCCACATCCACCAAATTATGTGCATCATCATCCTCTTCCTTATCTAGATCTCTATTGGCACCATCATCATCAATATTCCCAATCACATTAGACATACCTCAAGTTTCCATCTCAACATCCCCCATCTCAGCTCCAGTCTTTTCATCATCAACATGCTCAACATATAGCTTAATATTTTCATAGCACAAATGATGATAAAATAGATCCATCACATTAGAGTTATCCCATAAATACCTAAGAGTTATTCCATCTACAAGAGTCGTACTTCTAGGAACTCTGTAAAAGAGTTTCTCTATTTTACACACACCCAAAGCCTCAATAGCTTCAATTATACTAGACGGTAAACTCTTAAACTTATTTCAGCAACATCAGCCCTTCCACCTATGTATTCCAACGGTGGGCCAACTTTAAATTTACCTCCATAGCGAACAGTGACATAAACTTTGTTCTCAGCCATTGGACCTACAAGAGAACATAAACAAAGAGCAAAGCACTTTCAATCATCAAATTATTGAAATAATGTTCAAGTTCTAAATTGAAGATATTTTTATAAAAGACTAACAATCAATACAGAAACAACAAATTAGCTTAATGCACTTTACAACCACAAAACAACTACATGATCAATAGTGAGAGCGAGGGACCTATTGTCACCTTTCGGTAGGCGATGTTCTAATTTGCAGCAATGTTCTAATTTATCGCAAGAATTGGAAAATGCAAAATAACCATTATGCATAAAGTAAAACGCCGCTATAATGTAGAGAGTAAAACGCCTATTGCTATAATGTAGAGAGCGATACCTGCGTGAGGAGTTGCCATCGCCGTCCCCGATGCCGCTCACTCCGCCGCGGAGATGCCAAGATGCCCGCAAAACACGTCTTTGCACGAACTCACAATCGTCAAAGAAGAGAACATAAAGTCAATGTGTGTCAAACTCGAGCTCTCTGAACTCCAAATAATGAAGAAATGAGGACACCAACTGACGTCGTTTTGCATAATGCAGAAATTGAAGCACCTTTGCAAAACAAAAGAAATCGTAGTATTACCATGAGATACCAAAATGCTATAATGCAGAGAGCGATACCTACATGAGGAGGAGTTGCCATCGCCGTCGTTGACCTTGTCGTCGTCCCCGATGCCAATCGCTTCACCGCTGAGATGTCGAGACTCCCGCAAGAGAGATCTTTGCACGAACTCGCAATCATTAAAGGAAAGAACACAAACTCACGATGAGCGTCGAACTCGAGGTCGATGAGGACCCAAATCGCAAGAGAACTGCAGATAGTCAAATTTGATTTGGGGCTTAGGGTTTGGACGAATTCGATTTGGGGCTTAGGGTTCGGACGAATTCGATTTGGGGATTAGGGGACACTCGAAATAGCGAAAGAAGATTTAGAGACGGAGGGAGGAGGAGGAACACGATGGTGAAGAAGACGTACAGACGGAGAGGGAGATAACACGATGGTCAATAAGAAAGGAGAACACGACGTCGTTCTGCATGCGTGGCATTCTTTTTTTTTAAAACTATTCGCAACGGAGGAGAGAGAAACGATTAAAAAAAGCCACACGGGAGCCATGTCAGCTTTTCCATTAAGAAATTAGACGGCGTCGATTTTAGGACTCGTTTGAAACATTTTGACAAGTTTTAGGACTTAAATGCACTTTTTGCAAGTTTTAGGACTGAAATGCATTTTCGTGACAAGTTTTAGGACTTCCGCAACACTTATCCCTAGATTTTTTTATGACACATTTTGTTCAAGGTCAACTACAAGTGCAAATTAGTTTTATTACCTAAGAGATTATTGAAGATTGAGTCCGGATGCTTATGCATCATCTGACTCGATCTTTACTAGGGGTGAAAATATCAATACTTGGTAGAACAAAAATCAAACCAAACCGGCATGTTTTTGGTGGCTCTCAATTTCAAACTTTTGGAATTAGGAATAACTAGTCCAATTCCTAGTTCTTTGTGCAAAACTGGACCAGTGGACAGAAACGAGGGAATTGGTCCAGAAGTAAACTCAAAATTAAAATCGGGGCTCTTTCTCTCTGTATTGAACCTCAGCTTCTCACCTCCTTTTTTCATACATTCACCACCATAGCCTCATGCAACCACCATCGTAGTGGAGATAGATGAAAGTAGAGCTTGTCATGTGAAAACTAAGAGTAAAAGAGGTTTGTCAATGGAGGAAATATTGGGTGCGTGATGAAAGAGGAACGTCAATGGAGGAATATTGGGGTTTTTAACACAACAAGGATATATACATAATAAATTGGTAATCTATTTTCAAAAAGAAAAGGAAATATAGTTGTGGACAGCTGCACTTTGGCCTAGTTTCCAAACTGCCAAGTCTAATTCCCAGTTCCAAAGCCACATGATCAATTCCCAATTTTAGGTTAGGGACCAACCCACTCGAAAACTGATCACTTCTAATTATTACCAGGGGTATTGGTATATGGTCCTAGTTTGTTGAAAATCTTAGTAATTGCACTAATGTGAGGAAGAAAATATCGAAAGTGAGGCTCTTCTTAAGCCTTTGTGAATCGTGTTGGCGTGAGAATTGGCACACACACATGGTCCTCTTTGTCATTGCCATCCTAAAAGACTTGCTTAAGAGTTAGAAATTTTTTATAAGAGCTCTTTGGGTGAAGATAAGGTTGTATTTATATCTCAAGGGGAACTTTGTCTATTGCTAATGCTTGCTTAGGATACCCTCAGAAAAAAAATGTTTAAAAGTCAAACCAATTGTACACCGGTTGGAAGGCTTAGAGTGACAAATATTTAAAAGGTTGAGAATTAAATTAGTCAAATTGAAAAAGCTTGTGACTGAATTGGTCTTTGCACAATAACTTTAGAATTTTCAAAATATTTTTCTCGATAATCTCATATCCACGAATTGTAAGGTGGATTAGCATGAACTTGTTTGGTTTACTTTTAACTTGCCTAAATTTAGTGTCAAGGCTTGGATGACAATGCCAAACAGCCTACCTCTCTTACATAATCTAGCTTAGTACAAGTTGAAGCCAGTATATGTTAAGGGATCATCAGTCTCTTGAATGTGACCACTCCAGAGAAGTGTATCATGGAATAGGTGTATTTATCACATTTAAAGAGCAAGAAATTTTATTTTGCATGGAGGTTCTCTTCTTCCCCTCAATGCTGTTGTGAACCATGTGAAGATCATTGTCAAAATTAGGATGTAATGCTCTACATCACCCGTTATTTGGTTAAGGAATATCACCGTTAAGGGTTAACTATCTACTAAAAAAAAAGATTTTTGGTGTTTAATAATACACTAAAATTCTGACTTAAATCTCTAAAAGTGAAAGAAAAGAAATCCAAAAAGAAAAGTAGAGATAAAATTAGCACCCAATTAATTTCCTCCGGTGCAATCACGGCCATGTAGCTAAAATCTTCAAATTTTTATTTGGATTTAATCAACAAGTGAACCGGAGACACTTTTCAATTAATTAATTAAAAAAGAGTAAAAAAGTTACAAAAAATTTCAAATTATGCTCACTATGACACATTTATTTGAATTGTTTTTGTGATATCAAAAGCCTCAAACTACGCCCACTATGATAAATTTATACTAATTTTTTTCTTATGACTTATTCTTATGTGATTTTTGTAGTAAAAATAATATTGTTTTTGTTTCACTTAAATTACATGAATATTACTTAACATTATTTACTTTTTATTGTCCATGCAGACAAATTTTTAATGGTCTTTATTTACAGAACTTTGACAGAGAGTAAATTTATCATATAAATATAAATTTAAAATTTTTGGTGACTTTTACTCTTACATTTTTTTCACAGATTGTAAAAATATCAACGGTTCTCTCGTGTCATACGTATTACGTAATCAATACGTTAAAATCATATTGTTTGAAGTGAAATATTCTTAATAAGCAGTGCTCTCTGAACACTTCCAGGACCTCATCTCTTTACGAAAAGCCAGGGATATGATAGGCCCCGGTGAAGTGATCTAAGCATGAGTCATGATGCATTTGAATCCGCGTCCGAAAGGTCCGGATTTCATTTCTACGACCCCGCGCAGAGAAAAAGACAAAATAAATCCGATTTGAAGGGGTCAGAAAGTCAAAATTTTCATCTCCGAGGTTTAAAATAATAATAGTCAAAACCTATTACATCATATAATATCAAATCAGTGTAGCGTGAACAGAAAGCGCATTCCTACCAGAAGGTCGTCAAATGCTTCGGTCTTAGAGAGATCTCTCTAGCCTTAATTTCCTTGATCCCGTCCATTAATTAACTTTAATCTGTCTTCACTTTTGCTTGTATGTACAGAAATTAAAGCCTAATCTTCCTGCTAAAGGGCAGACAAAATTATTACCACTGCATTTAAAGCGAGCTCGGTTGTTTACTGTTGATTTTGCAGCAACATTAAATATTGATTTAAAACTGTTGTCTAGTCTATGTTCCCAGCAAAGTAATAAGAAAGCCGAACTATTGTCTGTTTTTTGTCCCTAGCAAAGTAATAACAAAGGTTATTAAAGTTGGCTTTAATCATGGCTGGAAACCAGAGAATTCTACATTTTTAATCTTTCTTATCTTTAGAGATAACCTTATTGATAAAAGTTCAAATTTTGAAAATATTTTTCTTTTGCTACATATATGTAGCGATTTGGTTCAATGAGGACAAGCAATAGTCGTTGAGGTGAAAGGGCCTGAACTAGGAGCGGCTCCTGGCAAATTTCTAAGATGGCGAAGGGATAAAGAATGAACCAAATTGCATACCAAATAAGGGAGAATGTGCCCGGGATATATACAAATTGAAATTAACTCATGGAGACGCATTTTGATATAACGACAATATTTAGTTTAGGAAATCCAAAGTTAAGCAAAATTAGGATGGAATGCTCTACATCGCCCGTTATTTGGTTTGGGAATATCACCGTTAAGGGTTAACTATCTATTAAAAAAAGATTTTTGGTGTTTAATAATACACTAAAATTCTGACTTAAATCTCTAAAAGTGAAAGAAAAGAAATCCAAAGAGAAAAGTAGAGATAAAATTAGCACCCAATTAATTTCCTCCGGTGCAATCACGGCCCTGTAGCTAAAATCTTCAAATTTTTATTTGGATTTAATCAACAAGTGAACCGGAGACACTTTTCAATTAATTAATTAAAAAAAGAGTAAAAAAGTCACAAAAAATTTCAAATTATACTCACTATGACACATTTGTTTTGATTTTTTTTTTGTGATATCAAAAGCCCTAAACTACGCCCACTATAATAAATTTATACTAATTTTTTTCTTATGACATAAAAACTTTTAGATTTATTCTTATGTGATTTTTGTAGTAAAAATAATGTTGTTCTTATTTCACTTAAGTTACATGAATATTACGTTAACATTATTTACTTTTTATTGTCCATGCAAATAAATTTTTAATGATCTTCATTTACAGAACTTTGACAGAGAGTAAATTTATCATATAAATATAAATTTACGATTTTTGGTGACTTTTACTCTTAAAATTTTTTCATAGATGATAAAAATATCAACGGTTCTCTCGTGTCATACGTATTACGTAATCAATACGTTAAAAATCATATTGTTTGAAGTGAAATATTCTTAATAAGCAGTGCTCTCTGAACACTTCCAGGACCTCATCTCTTTACGAAAAGCCAGGGATATGATAGGCCCCGGTGGAGTGATCTAAGCATGAGTCATGATGCATCGAATCCGCGTCCGAAAGGTCCGGATTTCATTTCTACGACCCCGCGCAGAGAAAAAGACAAAATAAATCCGATTTGAAGGGGTCAGAAAGTCAAAATTTTCATCTCCGAGGTTTAAAATAACAATAGTCAAAACCTATTACATCATATAATATCAAATCAGTGTAGTGTGAACAGAAAGCGCATTCCTACTAGAAGGTCGTCAAATGCTTCGGTCTTAGAGAGATCTCTCTAGCCTTAATTTCCTTGATCCCGTCCATTAATTAACTTTAATCTGTCTTCACTTTTGCTTGTATGTACAGCAATTAAAGCCTAATCTTCCTGCTCAAAGGGCAGACAAAATTATTACCACTGAATTTAAAGCGAGCTCGGTTGTTTACTGTTGATTTTGCAGCAACATTAAATATTGATTTAAAGCTGTTGTCTAGTCTATGTTCCCAGCAAAGTAATAAGAAAGCCGAATTATTGTCTGTTGCTTGTCCCTAGCAAAGTAATAACAAAGGTTATTAAAGTCGGCTTTAATCATGGCTGGAAACCAGAGAATTCTACATTTTGAATCTTTCTTATCTTAGAGATTTTTTTTTTTTTGGTCGGTTTCTTATCTTAGAGATAACCTTATTGATAAAAGTTCAAATTTTGAAAATATTTTTCTTTTGCTACATATATGTAGCGATATGGTTCAATGAGGACAAGCAATAGTCGCTGAGGTGAAAGGGCCTACATTAGGAGCGACTCCCGGCAAATTTCTAAGATGGCGAAGGGATAAAGAATGAACCAAATTGCATACCAAATAAGGGAGAACGTGCCTAAAATATATATAAAAATTAAAATTAACTCATGGAGACGCATTTTGATATGACGACAATTTTTAGTTTTGGAAATCCAAAGTTAAGCATGCTTTGGTAGAAGCACTTTTAGGATAGGTACCCTCATGGGAAAGTGCCCACCTGTATATTGTAAGGCTCGGAATTGGATGAGCTAAAGCGGACAATATCTCAAGTTACTTAATGCAACGATCTCACAATATGGTATCAAAGTGGGACTCCTTCAATAGGTGTATAGTTTGGGGACGAACCATGTGAAAACCGGTGAGCTTGTAACAACTTGTTCCGTTGAGGACGGAGAGTAGATGTTGGGTCCAAAGGATCTAGATAAGAAATGACTCCTAATAGGCTTTTAGGATGGCGAGGAATGAACTGAATTGCACATCGAATAGAGAGAGAGAGAGAGAGAGAGAGAGAGAGAGAGAGAGAGAGAGCATGTTTGAGATATATATGTAAAAAGTAAATTAACTCATGGAGTCGCCTTTTGATGTAATAGTACTTGCTTAAGTAGGAGCACTACCAAGATGAGTGATTTCTTGGGAAAGTGCCCACTTGTACACCAAATGACGGAATTTTAGGAAAGTGCTCACTTGTACACATATAGATAGTCATTGGATATATATTGCACCATTATATATTTATTATTGGTAAAATAACCCAACCAGTCATAAATTTATTATACGAATGTTAATTCAATTATAAATATGTTAATGTTGCCAATTCAGTTCTAATTTTTTGTGTGAAATTCAAGTGTACTCATTTCGATCAATTTTCGTCATAAATCGTTGGCATGCCTCTCCAGTCATCACTGGTTATCCTACATGTCATGTGGACATGTCAGAGCTTTCAATGAAATTTGGCTAGAAGGACTATATCAGAATTTTGCAAAATGATTTAGGTCTGAATTGACAATTATAACTAAATTGGTATTCGTACAATATGTTTGGAAATGATTGGATAATTTCTTCATTTATTGTTTACTTAAATCCTATTTCATCATATGCTTGTGGCCATAGTTTCATGTGCTAGTGGATGTTACATGTGAAGCCCCATGTTTAGAAGATTCGTCATCTGTGTCCACACTTGCAATTGCAAAGTGAAAGGATATATCTCCTGTCAATCATAATCGATATGATTCAAGAAAGGAAAAGGAAATAAATAGAAGAAGAAGTGCATGGCAGTGGAATGAGCACCCATCGACCAAGTCCTGTGTAGATCCTGAGCTTCCCTTTGTTCCACTGAGCAATCATGGCAAGCGCCCTAGATTTTTGGACCTCATTGGTGAACGAGAGAAGAGACCCTTCAAAATCACATAATTCTTGTGAGACATCTTACTGTATGAATATTGGGAGATGAACCTGGCGCAACTTTTTGATTATAGAAGGCCTGCTGTGACACTTCCTTTCGGTCGAAATTCAATGTTTCTTGTACCTCCGAGATGGGGTAAATCCCTCATAGTCAATAAAGCGGCCTTAATTGGCATGCGACCTTTATGACTCTTCTTCTGAATATGGTGTCGTTTGTGCAATCGTGATCGAAAGACTATTCGAACACACAATGTTGGAGTCGGAAGTCGTAATCACTCAAACGGCTACGCCATGGTAGGTCAGCATTTTAATCTTGGGAGAGTTGATGAAGAAAATATCGAGCTCATGTAGAAATAGGACACCGACCAGCACTGGTCTTGCTTGGAGTGGAGAGAGTAGGCTCTGTTTTATTGGGAGTTCACCAGTTGTGGTCGCTATTTTTTAAATTCAGTCTCACGTTCCAAATGTGACTACACACATGAAAACCTAAGTCATCGATCATATATGGAGAAAAGAGACTTGCTTCTCGATCTAACCTAAGACCTGTTCCGTAGTAATTTCTTACTCAGAATTGGTCAATGTTAAAATATGTCTCGAGTTTGAGTCCAATGTGAAATTTCGAATATTCCGTATTGGATATGTTGCGGATGTTCGAAATTGAGCAAAGAAGATCTAAAGATCAACTTCCCAAAGTTTAAATTTGCGTTGGAGAATTCGGCTGCTGAGATAGGAAAGTTCAACTTCAACTTGGGTTTGGATTTTGTTTAAAATATATAGAGATATGTTTTGGATAAAATCGTTTTAGATAGGAAACAGAATCCTATGAGAAGTTGGCAAAATAATAAGGGTTTTACTTATATATAGACTTGTGACCATGGGTGGTAGGGGTGGATCACAAATTGTCTTGAAGCGCCGCGTGAGTGCTTGGTGTTCCGCCGTTGATCATGAAGAAGTGTTCTTGAAGCGCCGTCTAGTCGTCAAGTGCTTGGGAGGGATTTTCTTTGTTGTTCTTGTCCGTGGATTACATCCAAGAAGA
Source organism: Eucalyptus curtisii (assembly GCA_017140595.1). NCBI lineage: Eukaryota > Viridiplantae > Streptophyta > Magnoliopsida > Myrtales > Myrtaceae > Eucalyptus > Eucalyptus curtisii. The sequence continues at coordinate 2,088,292 of CM029504.1, read as the reverse complement.
TTTAGTGTTCAAGCCAATTAAATCTTGTGATAAGATTTGCGTGTAATTCCTTCGTGAGATTGAGAGGCATTCGGGGCTAAACACCGTGTGCGTTATTGGCTGTAATTGGGGCTTGGGAAACACCGAGAGAGTGTTTGAGTGACTTGAGTGTATAATCTCATTGTATCGCTTGATCTATAGTGAAATTCACTGCTGCTCTCCCCGTGGACGTAGGTCTTTACGACTGAACTACGTAAATCTGGTGTCTGATTTATTTTCTTTTTCTGTCTATATTATTATTCGATCGCTCATCTTTTCGCAACAAGTGGTATCAGAGCCAGGTTTGGCTGAGTTGAAGCGAATCGATGGCGACAGAAGAAGTAAAAGTGAGAATCGACAGATTTGATGGGAAGGATTTTAGTTTCTGGAAGATGCAGATTGAAGATTATCTTTATCAAATGAAACTGCACTTGCCCTTGTCTGGGGAGAAACCAGAGGCAATGAAGCAAGCTGATTGGGATTTGCTGGATAGACGAGCTATGGGCGTTATTCGATTGACGTTGGCTCGTAACGTCGCGTTTAACATCCTGAAAGAGAATACCACTGCTGATTTGATGCAAGCCCTGTCAGATATGTACGAGAAGCCCTCTGCGATCAACAAGGTCTATTTGATGCGACGTCTGTTTAATTTGAAGATGAGCGAAGGTGCGTCGATTCTTGCGAGATCATATCAATGAACTCAATGTGATTGTTAGTCAATTGAGATTGACTTTGAAGATGAGGTACGTGCTTTGATTCTGTTATCCTCATTGCCTGATAGTTGGAATACCACTGTTATTGCTGTTAGTAATTCCTTTGGGTCAACAAGTTTGACGTTTGATGGGGTTCGAGATTTGATTCTGAGCGAGGATATTCGTAGAAGAGAATCTGGCGAACCTGTATATGCTGCTTTAGTAGGTGAAAATAGAGGAAGATCTAGAACACGTGTGGGTAACAATAGTACTAATATGAACAGACATAGTCAATCTAGGACTGCTAATGTTGTCTGTTGGAGTTGTGGCAAGATGGGGCATCTTAGAAGGGATTGCCTTAAGTTGAAGAATGAGAAGGGTAAGGGAATTATAGTTGATTCTGCAGATAATGTTGCAAATGTAGCTGATGATGCCGGTTATGTCTTGTCTGTCACTGATTATTCATCGTTTGATGGATGGATTATGGATTCTGGTTGTTCTTTTCATGTCACACCAAATAAAAACTGGTTTATCACTTATCAGTGCACGGGTAGTGGTAAAGTCCAGTTAGGGAACAACGCGAGTGCAATGTTGTGGGTGTTGGTGATGTTAAAATCATAATGCATGATGGTATTGTGAGGACATTGACTGGAGTAAGGCATGTTCCGAGTTGAAAAAGAACTTAATTTCCTTGGGTGCCCTAGATTCAGGTGGTTGCAGGTATTCTTCAGAAGATGGAATTGTGAAGGTTGTTCGAGGTGCCATGGTAATAATGAAAGGAATCAAGCACGGAGGCCTATATAAACTTCAAGGTGAGACAGTGACAAATTTCTCTGTGAAGACGTTGGATGCATCTGTTCGAGAGTCTATTGACTGCTCGAGGAAGACCTAGGTGTTTGTGCCAATGCACAAGTTTGATGCTGGTGTCAGGATCTCGCGGTTGAGAGCTTTGATCGAGACGGAGACTAGTAAGTCGATCAAGCATGTGCGGACTGACTATAGCATGGAGTTACGCTCGGAGCTGGCAAATAAATTCTACATGAAAGATGGCATAGTGAAACACCGCACTAGTGCCAATAAATCACAACAATTTGCAGAATTGATGAGCAGAACATTACTAGAGACGGCCCGGAAAATTATCTCTAGTGCTTTGGTATTGCTAGGAGAATCCTAGCTGATGTGCTTAGTACGATGAGCTGCTGGTGAATAGATCCCCATCAACTTGCTATTGAATGGCGGACTCCTGAAGAAGTGTGGTCAGGTAACGTTGCTGGTTATTCTATCATTAGAATGTTTCGTTGCCCGTGTTATTTTCGAGTGAGTGATGGTAAGCTCGATGGGAGGGCAAGGTGCATATTCCATGGCTATGCACAAGGTGAGCGGGGTGATCGGTTGTGGTGCCCAGATATAAATTCACCTGTTAACAGCAGAGAAGTTACTCTTGATGAGTCTCTAGTACTTCTGACTAGGAGTGATTATAGCGAAATTCAAACGGATCGAACGGTGTTCAGGCTTGAGTTGGAGTTGCGACCGAAACTCCCCGAGGTAGCAAGTACAAGTACTAGCAAAGTAATCGACACGAGATGGTGCTCATAGCGAGGTGGAGCCTATAGAGCCAATGGTTGCTGTAATCTTGTTGATATTGACAAGGTACGTATTCGATCTCCTGACAGATATGGATGCAACAATGGTTTTGCTTTATCTACGATTAAAGAGGTTGTGTTGGAAAATCCTTGCGGAGCAGTTAAAGGTGCACGTGGAGTTGGTATTCTGATGAGGTCCTTAGTTATGGCGAAGTTTAAGCGAGGCTTAGACTTGGATAATATCTGTGGCGGTTGAACCCATCGGGGGCTATGGAAGAGTAGTAGCAGAGTTTGAATTTTTGTGAAGCGATTGTGACATGGCTCAAACGTCGAGCCAAGGTGGAGATTGTTAAAATATGTCTCGAGTTTGAGTCCAATGTGAAATTCCGAATATTCCGAATTGGATATGTTGCGGATGTTCGAAATTGAGCAAAGAAGATCTGAAGATCAACTTCCCAAAGTTTAAATTTGCGTTGGAGAATTCGGCTGCTGAGATAGGAAAGTTCAACTTCAACTTGGGTTTGGATTTTGTTTAAAATTTATAGAGATATGTTTTGGATAAAATCGTTTTAGATAGGAAACATAATCCTATGAGAAGTTGGCAAAAGAATAAGGGTTTTACTTATGTATAGACTTGTGACCATGGGTGGTAGGGGTGGATCACAAATTGTCTTGAAGCGCCGCGTGAGTGCTTGGTGTTCCGCCGTTGATCATGAAGAAGTGTTCTTGAAGCGCCGTCTAGTCGTCGAGTGCTTGGGAGGGATTTTCTTTGTTGTTCTTGTTTGTGAATTACATCCAAGAAGATTTAGTGTTCAAGCCAATTAAATCTTGTGATAAGATTTGCGTGTAATTCCTTCGTGAGATTGAGAGGAATTCTGGGGCTAAACACTGTGTGCGTTAGTGGCTGTAATTGGGGCTTGGGAAACACCGAGAGAGTGTTTTAGTGACTTGAGTGTATAATCTCATTGTATCGCTTGATCTATAGTGAAATTCGCTGCTGCTCTCCCCGTGGACGTAGATCTTTACGACTGAACCACGTAAATCTGGTGTCTAATTTATTTTCTTTTTCTGTCTATATTATTGTTCGATCGCTCATCTTTTCGCAACAGTCAATGTGTCTTAAGCACGAGAGGGTGATAATTTAGGTCACCATCCCACATTTTATAGTAGTTTTGCTACTTTCCGGCCAATGAATGTCAACCATTGTAGATCTCAAAAGGTTCATTCGGCTACATGCCGGGTGTTCAGGCTTCCGTCGTTTTACAAGTTTCTATCAAACGTGAAGGTGAGATAGAGCACGTATTGCATAAACGTGAAGAGGATTCGTTCTTGACGACATTGGTGGATCTATTCAATGTTGGTTAAAGCTTTGACCGTTGGATCCTTGATTTGAATTCGGCATTGACACTATGCTTTTATAAGGTTGGACGATCATCGATAATTACAACTAAGTCTACCACATTCAAAGTAAATTCTTAACCAGTCAACAGATCTCTTGGAAATAACACATGCTAACCGTAGTTTAAGATATTGTATCATTCTTGTTGCTCCCATATATATAAATATTGAATGATGTTGAGTAATTCAATTTCATAACAGAGTATTAACTAGACCTAGCCTAATATGTATGCTGAGATGCACTAGAGTTGTGATAGAAAGTCTCACATTAGATAAGTAGTGTGATGTTGAGCAATTAATATATTCAAGTGAGGTTGTTGAACATGTGAATTGTGTTAGAGAAATCACATATTGGTGAATTGATATAATGTAAAGTAATTAATATATCATAGTTGGCTCATAATTCATTGACTTAAGTTTTTAAGCGAAGATAAATTCGGCTAGAAATGTTAATAGGTTCAAAGTTGGGTTCATTATTGGCTATCTCTCTCGGTGAAGGTATCGGGTTTTTACTTTGCGCTCCCAATAGTATATTGAGTTTGAAAATCCTTACCTAGGCTCAACAAGGATTAAAAGAAAGAAAGAAAGAAAAAGAGGTAGAATGTGATGTGTGAAATTGACTAGGCTTAAGTGCGTGAGGCCAAGAAGGAATTTGCTTGTACGAACCCCTCCCATTCAACTTTTAATCCGATTTGACCTAATGTGACAATGTTCATGATAACCTCTAACATAAACAAGTTTTTAAAAGTATTACCTAATTTCCATCCACTCGTATATATGTCAAACATGTTTGGCACAATTTTCCTATATCAGCTGCGTTATAGTTTTTCTATGCTCACAATATAAATATGTCAAAAATTTCGCCATTGCAGTATCTCCATAATTGGAATAACTAGAAGCTTCTAACAAAAAAGTCATTCGACTTTAAGAATGTTGTAACTTTGATGTGTCCATCCTCAGATATATAAAGTACTCACTTCACGGCATAGTAACAATCCATCGCAGTTACCCACAATAGAACCACAACTGTACCAAATAGACATGTATCGGTTCAAAATTTTGGATTATGGCAATGACATTGTAAAATCCCTACAGTTTCATATAAGATAAGGAGCTTGTATTTTAAGGACCCAACCTACATATTCCCCGATTAAGTCCTTTCGAGGCTTGACCCAAATGGATCAGGCTGGATCATTACAGACATGCCCCCGTGTACATCTTAACAGACATATTATTAAGATCAAAGGTAAAGTTTGATTGAAATGGAAACGAAACAGATAAAAGAGAGCTAAAGCATTGGTCGGTGCTTCGGTGAAGGGAGATCATTAGCATCCTGGGACTTCAACTTCCAATGCGTACATCTGGAAGGCACTTGTAACGGACCAACGTACCGCTGGCGGTGCTGCGTGTGTTTTGTGAGAAAAGCATTTTACTCAACCGAAAGAAAGATGGAGAGAGAGAGAGAGAGAGAGAGAGAGAGAGAACCAATTTGATAACAATCACTTTGGTGCGTGTTGCGTGCGCTTGCCCTGTTCAATGGGCGGCGTCAACCTTCGATATGCAATGGCTGGCGCACGTAATCCAAATCGAGCGACTTCATCTAGGTACTATTTTAGCGTTTTAATTAGTGGTTTCGGGCCTTAAGATGATATTTTGTGTGTCGACACCCCGAAAAACGTCAGATAGGGAAGCAAAAAGAATGCGCGCAGGACGTATAAATTTTTGTCGTTAAAAATTATACTCCTATCAATTTAATATTTACATGCACTTATTAAGAGCTTTTTTGTGATTTGGCGGTTGGCTGAAAGATTACATTGCATTTACTCACATTAGTCTACGTGCATGAAATGTCATATAGAACACGATGCGAAATAAAAAGGGATAATAATACAAAATGTCCCTAAACTTCGGCCTAATACATAATATGGTCCATGAACTATAATCTAATGTTTAATGCGGTCCCTGGATTTTTGCTATATATTCAATATAGTTCCTCTAGTCCTTCCATTAATTAAATATTAATGATAACATTGAACATTTTCATATAATTCAGACACTAAATTGAACATTTACAAAAAAAGTTCAAGGCTACATTTAATTAATTAAAAGTTTAAGAACCATATTGGGCCAAGATTTAAAGATCATATTAAACAAATTATAAGTCTAGTTATTACATTACACATCGATTCAAAGTTCATAGATTATTTATGTCATTTTTCTATAAAAAAAACCAAAGTAATGAAATTGGCGAGTATCGAGTACATGATTGATTACCGCAGTAATGAAAGGGATAACTTATCATTAGTACATGATAAATATAATTCCTCCGCCCATTTTCTGCTTGCAGTGCATAAAGGGTCAAAAAAGTAGACGAGGACTCGTGCAGCCACGTACGCTTAGGGGTGTGCATGGTCCGGGCGGGTGGTTCCCAACCTAGAACCGAGAACCGCCCGCTAAGGACCGGTTCCGAAAAATTAGAACCGGGATCCACCCGTTAGTTGCATGGATCCACCCAGGAATCGGACCGCCGGTTCAATCCGGTTCCCAGGTGGATCCATGGAACCGGTCTCGGAGATCTTGTGGTGGATCTTGTTGGGCAGATCCTTCCACACGAATTTGTTGCTAACTTGCTGTCGAGGGCGATGGTGCCGGAAAATCGACACCGGAAGGCCGAATAGAGAGAGACGGACGGACAGACCATCCATGGAACTGGGAATCGGACCGGTACCCACCGGTTCCCTCAAGAACCACCGGTTCCAGGTGGTTCCGGTCCGGTTCCGAGCGGATCCCGGTTCTTTTGCACACCCCTAGTCGGGGTGGTGACGCGTAACGCTTGGAGTGCAATGTCAACGTCATGAAGCTAGAGTATTCTCCTTATTTCAAAGACAAACCAGGAGGAAGTTATATGCGATCGCAGATAAAACAATGAAGGATATTTTGAAAAGTTAACTACAAAAAGGGTGTCATTAATCAAAGAAAGTGCAGAACTAGCACCACCGTTTTTGTAAACAAATTTTCACAAACATAGTAAGTTTCCTTTTTAAATTCATTTTTTCGGCTTATTACTTACAAGTGGGCCCAACGCTTTGGTACTAATACATAATATTTATATGCCTTCTCTGGTTAGGAGAAAAACTTATATCAATTATTGATATCTAAAACTCTTTAGCTCACTAAAGATTAATATATTATTTAAAAATAGTTGATCCGGTCTGGGTGGGTGGGTGGACGGATCCACCCATGGAATCGGGAACCGGACCGGTACCCTCCGGTTCCGGGCAGTTCGGGCGGGTCTCGGTTCTTTTGCACACCCCTACGTAAGCGCATAACTTTTTCTCTTTTATTGACTTGGTAATTGCTGTGGATTGTTGCCTGGGCAAGCCGATGCGTAAGGACACGAGTAAAGGGACCACTTAGGCACTTACTCCTCGTGATTTTTTATCACCAAAGTATATTTAGAATGATTTTGTATTTTTTGTTGTTCCCTCTCAATTTTGAACATCTAAAACCTCTTAAGATACGCAAATATTAAGAAAAAGTACCAAAAAAATCTTAAACATATTATATTAGTATCAATTCAAGTCCAAACCTTTTAATTATATCAACTTAATACTTAATCTTTTTTATTTATGTCAATTGAGTTCATCCAATCAATTTTAACTGGAAATTGCCGACGTGGACATCAACCATCCAACGTGGTATGGTCAGCACTAATATGGACAAACTTTTAAATTTTTTCTAAATTTGTTATTACTTTTTTGTTTTTCTTTTATTTTTCTTCTTTTATTTCATTTCATTTTCCCCAAGTGTTGGCTGGCAAGGGCCTGTTGATGAGGGCCCCGATGCCCTCCCCCAAACTTGCCAACCCTTGCCTACTCTTGCCTGTGGCCAATGATAGTCAACCGGTGACCTCATTGACTAGAGTTTTTAGGACTAAGTTATTTCAATTGAAATGTTTAAAATTGAATTACAATTAATGCAAATGATTTGACACTTTTGTGGTACTTTTCCCGCAAATATTGATATGGGACTCATGTAGAATTTTTCCAGAATTTCAATAAATTGATTGATTGGTGAAATCTGTGTTAGCAATATGCGATCATAAGTCAACAAACTAAAATTAGAACAGGAGATATCAAAAATGGAAATGAACACAAATTTGAGTAGATTCCGAAACTCAACATTGTTTAATAGACACTCCCTACTCCTAACTAATAGAAACCCAAATTTAATTTGTCAAATCGTCACGCTGTGAGCACAAATTCCACCTATATGGCATCCAAATAGCCAGTGACTGAACCGCTAGTTAGGATCTACAATTTCGTGCATGACCCAACCCATATAAAAGTGAAATAAATTATTAGACAAAAAAAGGAAATTCCATACAGAACGAATATTATTTTTGTATCGCTTTTCTCGTACAATAAGGTTGAGATGGGGTTATCTCGAACGCGACATGTAGGATATCAAAGGCACGGTACGAATTACCCATCTACATCAACTGGGGAATTCGACAAAAGCGACGGGACGTTATGGCCATTGGACGGCTAGGGAGTAGCAAATGAAAGCAAAAGCCGAAATTGAGGAAGAAGGAAAAGGCTATACTAATTTGGAGTAGTCGATAAAGGGAAGAAGTATCGGTTTAGAATCCGATTCAAAATGGCAACGGCGACGCTCGAAAAGACGGTGGGACGCGTCCAGCGCGACTCTCCGACATGGCCGGAGAACTCATGTCTTCTCGGGATGTTGTGGCTGGGGTTTCTTCTATATCCGCGACCGCACCAAACTTAAATCTACGTGTCCTGCTTTGTTTCTTTCTTTTTCAGCCCCCTCTTTTTTTTTTTTTTTGGCATAATAATTATGTATCACGTGCTGATGGGGCCGCAATTATTTACTAACCGCTTTTTGATGATGGTTAAAAATCTTTTCAGTATAAAAATTCACGATATGAATGAAAAGATGCTGGGACAAGGGTAGTTTGGAAAGAGAGGGAGCATGTGTTGACCTTTATCCGCTCCCATTCACTTTTTGGAGAAGGAACCATACGTGCTATGCACGTGTAAAAGGTTGCGACGGAATCAATGTCGAAAACACACTGCGGATTTGGTTTCCCTGACGATTCTTACCTTGCTTGTCCATCGCCAACCCGTTTGTGAACAGAAATAGCTGTTTTGCCTGTAATTTCTATTATTATCAACGCCGTAATAATAATTGTGTAGTGACGCCATGTAAGATTCATCGGATTCCTACTATGACATACGAAGAAACGATTAACGCCACTAGCATTCTTTTGCAATGCCCACTGTGACATTAATACTTCAACTTTTTAACCGTATAAAAAAAAATCTTAAACTAATCCACTATAATACTAGTATCCCAAAATTTTTATGTCGGTATTGATTTGAGAAAAAAATCCCAAATTAAAAATTTCAGGCATTGACGACATGAAAAAAAAAAAAAGTTTCAAGCAATGGCTACAAGCATGATTTTTTTTTTTTTTGGTAGTAGACCGATTGTATTTTCTGTCACATTGTACAAGTTTGGATAGGTTTTGATGACATAAAAAAAAGTTTGGAGTATTGCTATCACAACTAGGATTGTGCAAATGAACCGAAAATTGTTTAGAACTGAACCGGATCAACCTAGAACTGACGGTTCCCAATGGGAGCAATCCGATTTCAGGTTCTAATTTACTGGAATTGGTAAATGCTTATCCAGCTCCTGATTCTAGGTATGGAATTGCCCACCCACCTATTCTGACCTATAAATATATATTTAAAAAAAAAATTGCACCCTCAACTATAACTTCCTAGAAGATTCAGCAATAACTCGTGTCAATTGAAATACATAAGCCTTCTCAAGATTTATGGTCTCATAAAACCATAAGAGTATCAAATGTCAATTGAAATAAACAAGTAATCATTATTTGAACAATTAATTTGCCGTTCATGTGTTTATGAAGAGAGTAGAGTTTCATTTCTTAGTCCGTCTAGACTTCATCTGAAGGACAAAGGAAATCTTTTTGTGAGCATATGTCGTTTAGGCCTTTGTGAGGTTTGCGATTGATTTGATCTACATTTACCAATTGAAAGGCATTATGGCATTAGGTTTTCCAAGGTATAACCATCAATAGCTAAGGTTGTTTTTCCTTGATCAGTAAAAGACCGAACAAATCGGTTTGCACCAATCTTAGATACAAACATATATATATATTTATATATATATATTTTATATATATATATATATATCTTGCAAAGAAGTACCCACATAGAAACTATAATTATCATTGTATTGCTTGATCAATACAAATTTGTTGGGATCAGGGATCGGTTGCATGAACTTACCTAGAAATCAGACTGGACCGATGGTCTAATTCCTGAGTGGATCTATAAAACCAACAGGCTTTTCCCAATTTCCATTCTTTGGAACTAGTCCTTAGTGGGCGGTTTTTGGTTCCAAGATAGGAACTGTCTACTTAGACCATAATACTCACCCTAGTCACAACGGATATAATTTAAAGTTCTTTATAGCATTTTCCGTACATGAAATAAGGTATTTCCCAAATAATCTTTTCTGTTGTTGCCTCTCCCTTTATCAATGGTGGGGTTGATATTTATTATAAAAAGCATTTAATGAAGAATTTAGGATTCACCTATCGTATTAATTATTTACTATACATTATATCATAACTTGATGATAGTAGGTAATCTAAAATTTATAATTACATACTTATTACTTAAATGTAAGTAATGACATCATAACATAAAATGATTGTTAATGATTAATATAACTGATATGATTATAGTCACCATATAAAATGATCTATGATAAAATTGCAAACAATCAATTTCAATTGTTAGATTACTGAACAAAGAAATTGGATGTTCAAGCTAAACAATCCAATTGCTATTTTTGTTTTGTCTTATTATAGTTTTGATAGTTGTGACATTATAGCCTTTTATGCAGTCGAAAACGTAACTGTTTGAGCAATTAAGCACCACGCCTCTAATTTTCCTCTCGTGCATCAGGACTATTAAACAAGCTTTATATTGGAAAACTGAAATAAGTGGTTGGAAAGAAAAAAATTCGATATGATCCGAGTGACTAGAAAAACTGAGAAACGATCCATGCGTATCTTTGGCTGAATGATGATCCACAGTAGAACAAAGATATGGACTTCCTAAATGTTACATCGGGTGTGATTTCTTGCCCGCTAATTTAGAAAAGCGTCACGGCATAAGTCAAATTCACATTTAGATGACCCAACATTGATTATTTAAAGATACTTAGACCGAGCTATGTAATTACCACGTTCCCATGCATTCTTCAGTCAATTTTCTTCGAAGTTCAAAACATGCTGAGATTCAGTTTTGCAAGTCCAGCCTCCACACACACACACACACACACACACACACGTGTTTTTGCTCTATCTTGACTTGATCTCAAGATTTCCTTCCGAAAAGCACCTTGAACTAACATTCTAAAAGCGCGCGCACACACACGTGTTTTTGCTCTATCTTGACTTGATCTCAAGATTTCCTTCTGAAAAGCACCTTGAACTAACATTCTAAAAGCAATCAGCTCAATCTTTACTATTGTAATAAATGGGAGGGAAAATCTCACCCTTTGAACTAACTTTTGGGGTAAAATAAGCGTATAAACACCTAACATTCCAGATCCAGCTAGCTCAATCTATACAACCATTTAAAAAGAAACTTTCTTGTTGATCTAATCACCATTGCCTCAAAGCTTATTACTCTTCTGGAACATCATAAGTTAATTCGCAACTCTTCTTATTTCTCGATTTGGGCTGACCAAGAAAACAAGCCGTTAAGTACATTAACGGAGGAATGAATCGAGCTGCTAAATCTAAAGCCCAATCATGATATGATGAAAAAAGCCAATGATGTCCCTGGCTCTCTTCAGATCGATCTCTACACAATTAACTGGCTTAAGCATCGAAATGCAGTCCAGACTCAGAAGTCATGGAGCAGCATGATAGCATCATCAAGCTTCATCGGAGATGATTCCAGCAGCAACGCCACTGTTCTTAATCGGCTGCACGTGTTCTCAAGCGGCCCACTTCTTTTCTCGGTCGGAAGATTCAGAAGCTGGAAGAAAGAATATCAAGTTCACTGAAAAGTAACACCTCTCATTTACTGAACAATCAGGTCCAACCAGAACAACACCTCTTTCTCCAAAATGTTATCTGAAAAAGAACTTAAACTCTCCATTTAGTTTTGTACTTCCCTCCACGTGTGACAAAAATGTAACATTGACCATGCCATGTAAGATAGTCGGCATTGACTAGACCACTACATCAACAATTTCCTATAAAATTAACAAGTGGTCAAAATATGTAGCACTAAATTGACAAATTATCAAAATGTTTAAAGAATAAATTAATCCAATTAAAATGTTTATGATTAAATTGACAAATATCGAAAGGTTATAACTAAATTGGCACAAGAGCAATAAGTTTAGGATTTTTTTTCATTGAAAATAACTCCATATGTATTGCATGCGGTTGTTACTCTTACAATAGAAAATAAGCAAAAGTAATCTTCTCCCATAAAAATTTAAGTTACGCACCCGGGGCTTGACAACTGCCATGGCATTTGTGATGGAGGTTTACTGAAGACTAAAGAGTTGCAACATCTTCAGAAAGATTAACTATGTCAATGGAGGTTTTGTGATGGCAAGAAAGATGGATGCTTGAAGTGGATATGAGATAGACGTCAATGCTTCCCGATACACACGTCTCTTTGCATTATTGTCTGTTGCTCCCTGAAATATTGTCGCTGAGAAAAAGCAAAAAAAGAAGAAGAGGGGATAAGAAACCATAAGCTGTTACTTTGAAAATCAAAGGAAAACAAAATCAAGAATTTGAAATAATAACCTAGACAATCATGAAATACGTACATAACAGCAAAACGAGAAGATGCATGTCAAATTAGAGGTACGTGAGCTCAGAATAAATAAACTTTTTAAATCAATATAGAGGATAAAATAAAGATAGATAAGATTTCTTCTTTTCCTCCGAAGCTCGTTTGTGTCCAAGTTCGAAGCATTATACTTTTCGAAGATCAATGATTATGCTTTCTCTTATTGTATAATGATTTGAGTCCTCTAATTTTACACATCATTACTTAGCGTATATGCATCCATGTTTTATTCATGCCTTCTATCTGTTATTACATCTAGCATTCCCTGGCTCATTAATCTCATCCAGATTGTGGTGACCAGTTTATATTTCTTGTCGTTATCGAATACGTGGCTAATGGAATACTTGAACAGTTTTCTTTAATGTTTAAAGTTTAGTTTCTTAAATTTTTTATGCCAACAAAAAGGTCCTCGCATTGGAAAACGGAACTTCAGAACAAAGGACTCTGGCAGACATGACCATTACACTGTCCAAGAGGTAGCAAAAGTGAGAACTGGGATTATTCAATTCAACTATTGCGAGGGCGGGAATTACCGTAAGCAGGATGGGTCCGTGGCTAGAAACGTTTATCAACTCCAAACCTTGAAAGGTAGAGGGAGAGTTCGAAAGAAATTCATCAACTCAAGGAGAGTAGTTCAGGTTTTGAACACTTCCTTGTAGGAATTTGAGGCTGGTTCTTGGACACTTTTGGCAGCTTTCTTTCTTTCTTTTTTCATCTAATGCCGTTTGTCTGGATTGAATACATCCAATAAAAGAGGAATACGTACATGAGGTGACCCGGGTTGCTACGTCTGGCTGGAATTTGAATTACTACAAAAAAAAAAAAAATCAATATGAGAGCAAGAGACAACTGATGAAACTACAAGGAAATTGTTGATTCCCACGTGATTTTGATGACTGAAAAATTTATTATGGTTGCTAACATTAATTTCAATGTAAGATATTATTCATTATTTGATTCCCCCACCTTTGTACTTTCTGAATCATTGATTCCAACGTGATTCTGAATGATTTGCTATTATCTCACTTGCTAGTTTGTTCTTGTTTGATGTTTCCATTTTTTTTTTCTCATTTGTTAAGGATCACAATGATTTGCTATTATCTCACCTTCTTGTCATAAAAAATCTCGATGAAAACCCTTCACAAACTCATGCGACTTTAGACCATGAAGAATGTGAGAATCACGATGTTAAGGCAACTAATGGTGCAAGTTATAACTTACCGCCACCATCATCATTTTCGAGCCTTTAAGAAGATAAAGGGCTAAAGCAAGTGATGAATGAGATAATAGATTAGTTAAGAGTGCAAGCACTTTTGGCTCTTTCTATGTACAAGCTAATCAGAGGATGGAGTAGATTGCTAATCACATTGGATATGCTAAAGAATGGGACAATAGTGAGAGCAAAATCAGCGAGTGATAAAAGTTATAAGATGTTAAGTATGAATGAATTTGGCATCTCCATAGAAAAGTCCCTTCAGATACACAGATATCGATTCTACATCATAAATAATATATATAGTGTCTCTTCAACCTAAAGTAGTATTATTGCTGACCATCCTAAAGAGGTTTTACTATGAGAGGCAACCCTCGGGAAGGTCTAAGAGAGAGCAAAATCGAAGGAGAGTGGCGGTAGCTTGGTGAAACAGAAAAGGAAAAATTGGAGAGAGTTAAGGCTAAGACAATCTTGTACTCCGTCATGGTCAAGTTCCGACCAATGCACATTATCCCTCCAAACCCAAATGGCAAAAACCCCATCTTGTGCTTGCACCCGCCGTAGAGTCCATCCTTCTTGAACCGCTCCGGCTTGAATTGGTTCATGTCATCCCCCCATAGAGCAGGTCCATGATGCATCGACACCACATCAATCCACATGTTTGTTCTTTTAGGAATCACCATGTCGTATACTTTAATATCCTCTAGTGCCTGTCTTTGCACATTTGGCGCCGGACTATATAGTCGTAGAACTTCGTTCATCACCCATCCCATCTGCGATTAATCACAAATTAAAATAACATTACTAACTAAAATGTCATAATGAGTTGTCATGTTATATAATTTTTGTAAATTGACAAATGTTCTTACTCATATTTTAGAAAGGATCTATAGCTTCGAGGAAAAATTACACGCGTGCATGCAGATGCCATGCAAATAACTAGCATTGGGCATATGAAAATTAATATTTTCGCATGCTGTAAGGTGAGAAATATAAAAGCGGTTTATTACTGGGGTGTGAGCACCCGTCACACCATCTGGGGTTATGGCACGTATCCTAAAATTCTTGGGCAAATATGGGCCTTGCATGGACCTATCGAGACAGACACTAATTGCTTCACTCGGCTCGTCGATATATATTCTCAGCATAACGTGGCAATTGGCAAAGCCATGAAGTTCTCCTGTATGATATGGTGGTCACAACGCTTATCTAAGAATTTCCGTCCATCAATACGGCGGATCAACGTTGACCACCACCCTTGAGAGAGAAGCCTCAAAAAGGACAGAAGAAGAGCGTCTTTTCTTGAAAAAGAAAGGCGACCCACCAACGGTACACTGACATTTGAGAACTTTTATAAGAAATTTGTATAAGAAATGTTAAATTAAAAAGCTTGCATCTTTCTGTTTTGTGAATAAACCATCTTCGATTACCTACATATTTTGCATGGCTAGGTTCTACATCAACTTTCTATCCAAAATAAACCATGTGTTTTTTTTTGGTCGTTCGTGCTCCAATAATTAGATGTTTTCCGCCCCAATCTATGCACCCATTATGAAACATGAAGTTATACCGACTTCGGGAACACAAACGCAGATCTTTTCGATGTGAATTATCATCTAGGCAACATCAAGCAATTGAAAGCACCAGAAAACAAAAGTAGATCTATGTAAAAAATAAAATAAAAACGTGCATCATTTGCTTCTCATTTGGAATAGTGCTTTCACCTTCTTTAGTCCGGCAATCATGGTTGCGTCAATCTCTTTTTTATCACCAACCACTAGTTTGATCTCATCTCTAAGCTGATCTTGCCACTCGGGATGCATGGCCAAAAGCAGCAATGTCCACGACAGAGCCAACGCCGTCGTCTCATGACCCCCGAAAAAGAACGTCTTGCACTCGTCTACCAACTATCTGGTCGTCAAACTCTTCCCTGCTTTTCCATTTTCGGAGTTCTCTTCGAGTAACAACCCGAGCAAGTCCTTCTGGTTATTTGCCACTACGCCCGTCTTGCGATCATCGATGATCGACATTAGTAGGTTGTCGATTTCTTTTCCCAGTCTTTTTGCCTCTAGGGATTGTTTGGGGGCGATGAATTGGTTGAAAGGCACGCCCACGAAACTTTTTGTCTTGAACAGAGTGACCTGCATGGTTCGCAGTTTCTCGAGAACTTTCTTGCCATCTTCATGGCTAATGCCAAAGCTGGTCTTGGCTATGATCTCCCCCGCCGTTGATATGATCTCTCTCTCAACGTCAATTTCGGGCTTTCCGGAGATTATGAGAGCTGTCCACCTCTCCAGCATCTTGTTGGCTGATTCCACCATTAAGCTTGCCATTCCCTGTGGTACGAGCAAATTATGTACGAAGCGAGTAAGTGTGTGGATAAGAGGCCGTTAGATAATTGAGTCTTTTGTTCTGGAGCGTAAACTCTAACTAGTAGCCCCCTTTACATAATTAGAGATGAACGATTTACGTGTACATGCACTCCTCAATTCTCGCGAAAGATTTTGTGACACTTTCCTTCTCAAGAAATAAATTTGACTTGTACGAATCTTGCTGTGACACAGTGAGAGAGAGAGAGAGAGAGAGAGAGAGAGAGAGAGAGAGAGAGATACCTTGAGGTTGGTAGGAGAGAAAGCCGGGGTGATGACATGCCTGTGATGGACCCATTCGTCACCCTCGGTCATGACAAGTCCGTTCCCGAACATGGGTTCCCGGTCGTTCTTGAACACCCTGGGCTTTCCCCAACTCTTCCCCATTACACCACTCGACATTTGCTTCAGAAACTCAGGGTCTGCAATATACAAGAATGGCTCTGTGCCTAGCCAATACACGAACACCTTCCCTGAAATTACCACAAAGAAAATTTATATGAAAACTAACAAAAGTAATTGGCCACTCTTTTTCCTAATGAAAACCATGTTTTGATGATATACCTCGGTTTTCGGATTTTGGTTTGTTTTTTGCAGCTCTTTGGGCTTACTTTATTATGGTGATTTATGGAATTTTCTTATAAATATTTTTATGTATCATTTGCGTAATGAATGGAATTTTCCTATAAAGAAAAACTAAGTTCCTAACAATATTAAGTTCGTATAATTAATTCGTTCGCACAGGATATTATAGCCGATGATGATTCTTATAACAAAGAAGGGTTTTCTTCGATGACTAGAGATTTAACGTGCATTTTATTAGGTTTCCTTGGGTTACATACTCCTGTGATTTCCAGATCTAGCGTGGACTAAAGTAGAAATATCTATGCTCTTGCCGAATACACGCTATGCTTGTATATGATCAATTTCGGCTGGCCAGTGAGTGTATGAATTAGTGCCCTTTTTTTGGGTCACGTGCTAGTTCTCTATTTGGCACGAATTTTGTGTTCTCCTCATTCTTCTGGTGGGCCAACTTTAGCATGACTTTCCCAAATAGTAACGAAGTGAATTCGCCATGCAAAAATACAAATGAGTAGGCGACTTTTTCGCATACTGTTCCATCTCGTCACCATGTAAACTTTCTTGTTGCGTGTCTAACACTTGCTCGAATTTAGACATAAAGCACGCGCGCATATGCCCTTTCAAGCACGGACCTTTGTAAATTGAAAAAAATGATACAAATATATTTAAATTTTAGCTCAATATGTAATATAATCCCTAAACTTTAGTCCTATATGCAATGTCGTCTCTGAGCTTTCTATTGATTTAATGTGATTCCCGAACTTTTGGTACATATTCAATCTAGTCCATAAACTATAAGAAAATGTGCAATGCATTTTCATATAGTTTGGGGAATAATTTGAACATGCATCTATGGACCATATTAAATAAATTGAAAGTACTAGGATGACATTGTATATTAGGGTAAAGTTCATGAACCACATTATATAAATTAAAAGTTTAAAGACTATATTACAAGTTGGGCCAAAGTTAAGGAATTATTCGTGTCATTCTTGTAAATTCACATAGTCTCCATATTCATAAAGCAAACTCAAATTGTCTCCACCTTAAATTCAGGATAGTTCATTCTTGTTACTAAAAATGAATGATGTTTGCTTCCTTAATTTTCATCATCATGCCCAGCCCTCGTAAGTGGGAAAAGTATCTCGTAGCCACATCGTGATTCAAATAATCATAGGTCGTAATAACCGAAAATTTCACTATAGTTCGGTATCATAATAGAACGTGAAGACATAAGTTATAATGGATACTCATGCAGCTGAGGTCATAGACCCTGTGTATGTCCCTAATATTGCTATTGACAAGTACAACAGGTTCTCCATTATTAACTGGATATACCTTATTACTATTTAACGTAAAGAAGTACTATTACCGACTATCCTAAAGAGGTTTGACTATGAGTGGCAAGCCTTGGGAAGGTCTAAGAGAGAGCAAAATGGAAGGAGAATGGCGGTAGTTTGGTGAAACAGCAAGGGAGAACTTGGAGAGAATTAGGGTTAAGACAGTCCTGTACTCCATCATGGTCAAATTCCGACCGATGCACATTCTCCCTCCGAACCCAAATGGCAGAAACCCCATCTTGTGCTTGCATCCGCCATAGAGCGAGTCCTCCTTGAACCGCTCTGGCTTGAATTGGTTCACGTCGTCCCCCCACAGACTGGGGTCATGATTCATTGACACCACATCAATCCACATGTTCGTTCCCTTAGGGATCACCATATCGTATACCTTAAAATCCTCTAGCACCTGTCTTTGCACATTCGGTGCTGGGCTATACAGCCGCAGGGCTTCATTCATCACCCATCCCATCTGCAATTGATCACCAGTTTACATAACATTACTAATTGAAAAAGGACTTAATAAGGTATAGATGTTAACATTTTGGAAAAGATCTGTACTCTTAAGGAGAAAACACAAGGACGTGCCTGCAAATGCCATGTAATTTACAAGCATTCACCGCACGAAAATGAGCATTTGCACAAGCTTGTAATGTGAGGACTACAAAAGCGGTTCATGGCAAGTGTCCTAAAACTCTCTTGTGCAATTTTGGGTCTTGCATGGACCTTTCAAGATGGACACCGATAGCTTCAATAGGCTTTGTGGCTATATATTCTTTTAAAAGAAACATGAGAACGTAGACACATGGCAATAACATGAAGTTCAATTGTATGGTGGCGACACGCTTATCTCCACATTTCCGTCCATGAATGGGGTGGATCAACGTTGACCACCTCCCTCAAATTAAGCTAAAAAAGGAAAGCAGGAGACCACTACCTGCACACGGACATATAAGCACTTTTAAATGGATTCTGAACAGGACTGTTGCTGAAAAGAATGTTGAAGTAAAAGGTTTGCATCTCATTATGTTGTGTGAATGAAGCATCTTCAATTACCAACGCATGATGCATAGCCAGGTTGTACAATAATCTTCTGATTTTTACCCTATTCTCTGGATCTTGGTTAAAAGGCTACGCTTTAGCCAATTAAAGTACAACTGTATCAAATTATTGATATGCACAGTTTAATTGTGGGCTCATTTCTGTCCAAAACAAGCCATGCTCTTTTTCCAATGATTAGATATTCTCTACCTGAATCTATTCACCCATTACGGAACATGAAATTATGCCAACTTCGGGAACACAGATACAGACCTTTTCCATCTGAACTATCATATAAGCAATATCAAGCAATTGACTGCACATGCAAGCAAAGTAGCTCCATGTACAAAAACGTGCATTAATTGTTTCTCATTTCGAATAGTGTTTTTACCTTCTTTAGTCCGGCAAGCATGGTTGCATCAATCTCTTTTTTATCACCAACCACTTGTTTGATCTCATCTCTGAGCTGATCTTGCCACTCGGGATGCATGGCCAAAAGCAGCAACGTCCACGACAGAGCCAACGCTGTCGTCTCATGACCGGCGAAAAAGAACGTCTTGCACTCGTCCACCAATTCTCTGGTCGTCAAACTCTTCCCTACTTTTCCATTTCCGGAGTTCCCTTCGAGCAACAATCCAAGCAAGTCCTTCTGGTTATTTGCCACTACACCCGTCTTGCGATCATCAATGATCGACAGTAGCAGGTTGTCGATTTCTTTTCCCAGTCTTTTTGCCTCTAGGGATTGTTTGGGGACAATGAATTGGTTGAAAGGCACGCCCACGAAACGGTTTGTCTTGAAGAGAGTGACCTGCATGGTTCGCAGTTTCTCGAGAACTTTCTTGCCATCTTCATGGCTAATGCCAAAGCTGGTCTTGGCTATGATCTCCCCTGCCGTTGATATGATCTCTCTCTCAACGTCAATTTCGGGCTTTCCGGAGTTTATGAGAGCTGTCCACCTCTCCAGCATCTTGTTGGCTGATTCCACCATTAAGCTTGCCATTCCCTGTGGTACGAGCAAATTATGTACGAAGCGAGTAAGTGTGTGGATAAGAGGCCGTTAGATAATTGAGTCTTTTGTTCTGGAACGTAAACTCTTAACTAATAGCCCCCTTTACATAATTAGAGATGAACGATTTACGTGTACATGCACTCCTCAATTCTTGCGAATGATTTTGTGACACTTTCCTTCTCAAGAAATACATTTTACTTGTACGAATCTTGCTGTGACACAGTGAGAGAGAGATACCTTGAGGTTGGTAGGAGAGAAAGCCGGGGTGATGACATGCCTGTGATGGACCCATTCGTCACCCTCGGTCATGACAAGTCCGTTCCCGAACATGGGTTCCCGGTCGTTCTTGAACACCCTGGGCTTTCCCCAACTCTTCCCCATTACACCACTCGACATTTGCTTCAGAAACTCAGGGTCTGCAATATACAAGAATGGCTCTGTGCCTATCCAATACATGAACACCTTCCCTGAAATAACCACTAAGAAAATTTATATGAAAACCAACAAAAGTAATTGGCCACTCTTTTCCTAATGAAAACCAACAAAAGTAATTGACCACTCTTTTCCTAATGAAAACCAGCAAAAGTAATTGACAACCCAACTTCATGAAATGAACTTTTCTGTAACAGATTCGTTATGGGGCTTACCATGTGATTTTTGCCAGCGAGCATAGTAGGGGAAGACCGTGGAATGTATGTCATGAGTGATGGTGTTCAAAGATTCATCATTAGAATTCACAGAACGAGAGCCCTCTTCTATGGCCTTTTTCATGTCCATGATATTCCCAAGAGGGAAAACCGGAGAAGGCCCTTTGAACCCATTTTTCTTGAGTTTCTGATAAGCTCTCGCAGGCGAAATCCAACACCTGAACGACACTCTCCACAAAACAAACAGCACAAAGACAACCGAAGTTGATAGAACAAGATTGTATAACTGAAGAAAATATTCCATCTCTCTATCTCTCTCTCTCTCTCTCTCTCTCTCTCTCAAGACGAAAAAGAGAATGTAGAGCAGGTAAAGACTACACAAGATGGGTCAAGATTTTGTGTTGATGTTGGTTGAGAAGCGTGAGAATGGAGCTGGGTATTTATAGGCGACGGAGGGAAAAGGAAGGCGGTTTTTTTTTTTTTTTTTTTTTTTTTTTTTGTGGGGGGGGGGGGGGTTGTTGTTTATGTTTGGGGTTGGGGTGGTTTGGTTTTTCGATTCGAACTTTGACCGGAGAACTGCCGATCGTGCCATGGCTTTGATTCTTTCTCGTGCCGGTCTCAATGGTAGAAATTGGAAAACACAAATGATTTTTGTTTTTTTGTTTTTGGCGTGGTCCCCGTCTCTTTCCCTTTTCTCTGCTTTGGTGGTTGTCGAAATCTTTCGCTTCGGTTTATTCTAGAAATTATTCTCGCGTAACAAAAAATAACATAATTATCATGTTAATCTATATAATGAATGATATTGTGAACAGTAATATAAAGAGATATATACGATCATTTTTATATTTATGGTCTTTTAACGTAGGTCCTATTCATTTTTAAAATTATTTTACCTATACAGAGATTGACTTTTAAAAGTAACAAGGTTACTCTTATTGGGCATTACAAACGACTTATTTATTCAAATTCTCACTTGCAATTTGCCATACAACTAAAGAAATGATTTTGTAAATTAATCTTATAACAAGGATTACTATTATTTTATTTAGCACTTATTTTTAATCCACAAAATAACTATTTAAACTATGTTCTTGGGGATCCAAAAAGTCCTAAACCTTATATACGGTGACCAATTCAGTCTTAAACTTTTTAATTGTGTTAATTTAATCATGAACTTTTTTTTTTATCAATTTAGTCCTAAAATTTTTGAATATTTGCCAATGTAGTCCTAAATCTATTATTTGAAAATTTGGCTGAAGTGACCATATTAACAAATTATCAAAAAGTTTAGGAAAATCATTAAAATGTTTTAAGACTAAATTGGCACAATTTGAAGGTTTATTACCAAGTTAACATATTGTCAGAAGGGTTTATAACTAAATTAGCACAATTGAAAAGTTTAGGATTAAATTGACCTCCATATAATAAGTTTAGAGTTTTTTTTTTTTGATAATTTTTCCTGTTATTGGACTTCAACCCCCAAATTTTTTAACTTTTCTGTCTTTATTTGCTAAGAAGGGCGAGAAAGGAGGACTCTTTGAGGACAAGATGCAACCTGGTGTGGAAGACGCGGCAGTCCTATGGCCGGCTCAACCAATGGTCTCTTTCCACGTCATCCCCTTTGACCGACACGTACATGCTTTCAACGCGGAACGTGGAAAACTTGAGTGTAAAGTTCTTGCCATTGGCTCTTTTTTTTTCTTACGTGCGTCAAATCAAATATATAAATTGCATGCCCGTGGAAACAGGCTTTGCGATTACCGTGAGCAATGATCTCATTACTCTTAACTTTCGAGTAAACTTCCGCCAACCACTTTAAGGTCGGAAAATAGAGTTTTTTCTGTCAAGACATTGCGACAACCAAAGACAAATGGGTGTTAGGAATTTTGTCATTTTCATGAGACGACATATGTAATTTTGAATTGTTCTCTCTCATAAGAATTAAATAAGAATCATTTATAATAATAGTTGTATGATTTTGAATTTACACGTGTTCAAGTCAAACGTTAGGCTCCAACTGAGTACATGCTCGTGCTGCATTTTTATACTATCGTAGTTGAAAAATCTTGGTGGGACATTTTGATCGGCTTTTTCTTTATTTATTTTATGTACTACTGCTAACTAGCTTATAAAATACACTACTTGTTGGCTCGTTTATCAAATGGATGGAATGTTGACTACGAAAAAAAAAACATTCGTCCTTTTATATCTCTGACGGCGGCTTGTTCTCTTCCCTACCCTTTTTTTTGTCCAGGCATGCTGCCTCATTAAATTATTGACACGGAATTGATTTCGACAATTGAAGTCTGAATGCATACGGTTTGGTATGGGAAAAAGAAACAGCCTCCGCGGCCGTCATATGATCCAAACTAAAAGTATTTCAAAAGAATAATTTTTCAGAAAAAAGAAGTAAGAAAATCTTTTCTTAGAGGATATAGCCAAATCCTTGTTTATTTTTCTCGCTTGCCTCCTTTGCGTTTAGTTAGTTTCTTGTCCTCATCTCTTAAGAAAGATTGTTCTTTAAGTGAAGAAGACATGAAGGAGCTTTTTTTGAAAATTCAAAAATTCCATTTTCTCCTGACGATTTTTCCTTTAAAATTGGATTGTTTCTCCTTACGATTTTTCTTTTCAACACACACACGTGTGTGTTGAAGAAAATTTATGAAAAATTACGTGACTCTACTCATTAATATTGCTATATCTTAAGAGTTTTTAAGTGTTTTGCAATGAATAAAAGTCAAATTGAAGAGCTGAAAAAAAGAAAGAAAGAGTAAGGGTCAAAGTCATTCTAAACAAATCTTACCTAACGAAAACAGAACCAAGCTAACTATTCTAAAATTTTAAGTTACTATAGGAAGATGTGATTTAATATTTAAATATTCTATTACTCATCCTACTCTGGTCTTATTTTGTCTAATACTAAGCATAAAAATATTTCATTGGAGAGAAAAGATTCGAACTTATGACTTCCTGATTTAATACCAAGTGAGATTTTGTGGGAATCACTGTGAACTGTTCTAAAAATTTGAGTTGTCAGAGGAATGTGAGTTTGATATTTAAATGCTCTATTCATTCATTCATTCATAGTGAATTGGTGATTGACGAAAGGTCATTGTTAATTTTCATTTTAGTATATATTGTCAAATGGACAAGAATGATCTTTTTCCACAAATTACAAACATTCATTAATAATTTTTGGAAAGATTTTACTTTTGCAACTCAATTATTGTCTTCTCTATAATGATATGTTGACGTTAGGAGAATATATTTTGTTTTTTTGTTCCTCACAAGTTGAGAGATTCTATATCTCAATTCTTAAAAATGGACAATATCATGTCCAATTTTATTTGTCAAAATTTTAAATTATTTATGAAAAATATCGTATAGATATATGATGAGTCAATTTCTATTGTTTATGTAGTTTTTTTTTTACATTTTATGTGTTACACTTGGTCACGGTCAACTACAAGCGCAAATTAGTTCTATTACCTAAAATATGATTGAAGATCAAAGTCAGGGTGCTTATGGATTATCTGACTCGATCTTTACTGGGGATGAGCACTGATACTTGGTAGAATAAAAAACCAAACCGAACTGGCATGTTTTTTGGCGGTTCTCGTTTCTCTCTCTCTCTCTCATGGAACCACCAGGAACCACCACCACAGCCTCGCACAGCCACCATCACAGCGGAGATAGACGAAAGTAGAGCTCATCATGTGAAAACTGAGAGAGAGAGAGAGAGAGAGAGAGAGAGAGAGAGAGAGAGAGAGAAGAGAGATGAAAGAGGTTCATCGATGAAGGAAACATTGGGCGCGTGATGCAGATGTGAGAGAGAGAGAGAAAAGGGGGGGGGAGAGGGAGGTGAGTGTTTCCATGCAAGAAGGAAAATAGATTCCCACAAAGACATAAAAAATGTAGCATGTGAGATTGTTTTTTTTATTTATTTTTTAAATAAATTAATATCTATTTAAAAAAGAAAAGGAAATATAGTTGTGGAAAACTGTACTTCGACCTGGTTTCAGAACTGTCTAGTTTGATTCCCAATTCCAAAACCACATGGTCAGTTCCTGATTTAGATTAGGGATCGACCCACCCGAAAACCAATCATTTCTAGTCATTACCTAGGAAAGGTTATTGATATATGGTCCCGATTTGTTGAAAATCGAAAGTCTTAAATATTTTGTGAACCATGTTGGTATGACAATTGGCACACACATGGTCCTCTTTGTTGTTGCCATCCTAAAAGACTTCCTTAGAGGTTAGAAATTTTTTATAAGAGCTCTTTGTGTGAAGATAAGGTTGTATTAATATCTCAAAGGGGAACTTTGTCTATTGCTAATGCTTTGCTTAGGATATTCTCAAAACAAGTGTCTAAAAAGTCATAAACCTATTGTACAACGATTGGAAGAATTATATTGACAAATCATTAAAAGGTTTATAGTTATCTTAGCCAAATTGAGAAAGCTCTTCACTAAATTGGCCGCTGTATAATAATGTCAAAATTTTTGAAACAATTTTCCCGATTGTCTCATATCCACGAATTATAAGGTGGACTAGCATGGACTTGTTCCTAACCTACCTAAATTTAGTGTCAAGGCTTGGATGACAATACCAATAGCATACCTGTTCTACATAATTTGGCTTAGTACAAGTTGAAGCTGGTATATGTCAAGGGATCACCAGTTTCTCGAATATGACCACTCCAGACAAGTGTATCATGGAATAGGTGTATTTATCACATTTAAAGAGCTAGCAATGTTCTTTTGCATGGAGGTTCTCTTCTTCCCCTCGATGCTATTGTGAACCATGTGAAGCCTATCTCACCCATTATTTGATTCCGGAATATCACCATCAAGGGTGAACTATCTATAATATATATATATATATACTTTTTGGTGTTTAATAATGCACTAAAATTCTGAATTTAATCTATAAAAGCAAAAAAAAAAAAAAAAAATCCAACAAGAAAAGTAGAGATAAAATTGGCATCCAGTTAATTCCCACTAGTGCAATCGACGCCATGTAGCTAAATCTTCGAATATTTATTTGGATTTGATTAACGAGTGTACAGGATACTCTTTTAAAGTAACTACTTTTAAAAAGAGAGAAAAATGTTACAAAAAATTTCAAACTATGTTCACTATAACACATACATATTGAACTTTTTTTGTGACATTAAATGCTCCAAACTATGTTCACTATGGCACATTTCCCCTAAACTTTCTCTTGTGACATAAAAATTTTCAAACTTATACATACATGATACATTCACATTTCATAAAGGGTCTCAGTCAAAATAATGTCATTTTTATTTCACTTAAGTCGTGTAAGTGTTATGTCAGCACTATTTGCTTTTTAGCGTTGTTGTAGACAGATTTTTAATCGTTCTCATTTTAACAGAAAGTAAATGTGTTATAAAAGTATAAATTTGAGATTTTTTAAGTCATTGAGAAAAGTTTAGGTAAATCTATTGCACTTGACATAATTTAGAGAATTTGGTGACTTTTATCCTTAAAATAATTTCATAGTTCATTAATATAATGACTCTTCTCGAGTTCTACGTAATCTTTACGTTAAAATTTATACTATTCGAAGTGAAATTTTCTTAATAGGTAGTGCTCTCCGAACACTTCCAGGACCTCATCTATTTACGAAAAGCTGGGAATATGATAGGCCCTCGTGGAGTGATCTACGCATGAGTCATGATGCATCTAAATCCGCGTCCGAATCGTCCGGATTTTATTTCTACGACCCCGCGCAGAGAAAAGGACAAAATAAATCCGATTTGAAGGGGTCAAAAAGTCAAAATTTCCATCTCCGAGGTTTAAATAAATAGAAGTCAAAGCCTATTACATCATATAATATCAAATCAGTGCAGTGTGAACAGATAGCGCAGCCCTACGGCACCAGGGGTTCGTCAAATACTTCGGTCTTAGAGAGATCTCTCTAGCCTTTATTTTCCCTTTTCCGTCCATTAATTAACTTTAATCTGTCTTCACTTTTTCATGTAAGTACAGCTATTAAAGCCTAATCTGCCTGCTCAAAGGGCTGACATAATTATTGCCACTGCATTAAAGGTCAACTCGGTTGTTTAATGTTGATTTTGCAGCAACATTAAATATTAATTAAAGCTATTCTCTAGTCATTGCTTGTAGTAAAGTAATAAGAAAGCCAAATTACTGTCTGTTTCTTGTCCCTAGCAAAGTAATAAGAAAGTTTATTATAGTCCACTTTAATCATGGCTGGAAACCAGAGAGTTCTACATTTTGAGTTTTTCTTATCTTATAGATGATAGAAGTTCAAATTTTGATGATATTTTCCTTTTTGCTACATACATGTAACGGCCTAATTTGACAAGGGTGGGGGTGATCACCGAGGATAGAGCACCTAGACAAAGAGCGGCTCCCGATAAGCTTCTATGATGGCAAAATGGGGTAGGAATGAACCAAATTGCACACCTAACAGAGGAGAACGTGCCCAAGATATATGTAAAAATTGAAATTAATTCATGAAGATACATTTTGATGTAATGACAATATTTAGCTTTGAAACTCTAAAATTAATCATGCTAAGGTTGTAGCACTATTAGGATAGGTAACCTCATAGAAAAGTGCCAACCTGTTTGAGGCTCGATATGGGACAAGCCGAAGTGAATAATATCTTGAGTTAATTAATCCAAAGATCTTATAATATGATATTAGAGCGGAACCCATTTCAGTAGGTGCATGATTTGGGGATGAACCATGCGAAAGCCAATGGGCCTGTAACGATCCGTTCCAATGAGGATGGAGAATGGTTGTCGGGTCCAAAGGGTCTAGGTAAGGAATGGCTATTGGTAGATTTCTTGGATGGGAAGGAATAAACCGAATTACACATCGAACAAAGGGAGACATGCTTGAGATATATATATATGTAAAAGGTGGAATGAACTCATGGAGGCGCCTTATGATATAATGGTGCATGCTTAGTGGAAGCACTACCATGATGAGTGATTTCTTGGGAAAATACCCACCTATACACCAAAGGACGGAATTTTAGGAAAGTGCTCACCTATACACATATAGATAGTTGCTGGATATATGATTATATATTTATTGTTGGTAAAATTACCCAATTAATTATAAACTTATTATACAAATGTTAATTCAATCATTAATTTTTCAATATTGCCAATTGGTTATAATTTTTTATACGAAATTTCAATGTAATTATTTCGATCAATTTTCATTGGAAATTACTAACATGCCTCTCTGGTCATCGCTAGCTACCCTCCATGTCACATGGACATGTCAATGTTTTCAACTAAATTTGATCGGAAATACTACATTGGGAATTTCATGTAACGATTTAAGACTAAATTGACAATAAAAATTAAATTGATATCCGTAAAATATGTTTAGAAATGATTGGACAGTTTCCTCATTTATCCTTTACTTAAATCCTTTTTCACTTGTGGCCATAGTTTCATATGCTAGTGGATGTTACATGTGAAGCCCCATTTTTAGAAGATTCCTCATCCATGTCCACACTTGCAATTGCAAAGTGAAAGGATATATCTCCTGTCAATCGCAGTCGATATGATTCAAGAAAGGAACAGGAAACGAAAAGAAGTGCATGGCAGTGGAATGAGCACCCAGTCTAGTCATAGCTAAAAAGGCACGATGAAAATATTAGCATCAAAATCCATAGAGACCAAGTCCTATGTAGATCGCAGACCAAGTCCTATGTAGCATCTAGAGCTTCCCCCTGTTCCACTGAGCAATCATGGCGAGCGTCCTAGATTCTTGGACCTCATTGGTGAACGAGAGAAGAGACCCTTCAAAATCACATAATTCTTGTGGGACATCTTACTGTATGGATACTGGGAGATGACTGCGGCGCAACTTTTGGGATATAGAAGGCCCGCCGTGACACTTTTTATTCAGTCGATATTCAATGTTTCTCGTACCTCCGGAATGGAGTAAATACCCCATAGTCAATAAAGCGGCCTTAATTGGCATGCAACCTTTATGACTCCTTCTGAGGTTTTGCTCGTGCAACTGTGATCGAAAGACTATTCGAACACACATTCTTGGAGTCGGAAGTCGTAATCACTCGAATAGCTACACCACGGTAGGTCAGCATTTTAATCTTGGGGGATTTGTTGAAGAAAAAATCGAGCTCATGTAGAAATATGACACCGACCACCACTGGTCTTGCTTGGAGTGGAGAGAGTAGGCTTTGTTTCATTGGGAGTTCACCAGTTGTGGCCGCTATTTTGAAGTCATCCTCACGTTCCAAATGTGACTACGCACATGGAAAACCTAAGTCATCGATCATATATGGAAAAAAGAGACTGGCTTCTCGATCTAACCTAAGACTTGTTCCGCAGTAATTCCTTACTCAGAATTGGTCAATGTGTCTTAAGCACGAGGGGGTGATATTTTAGGTCACCATCCCATAGTAGTTTTGCTTCTTTCCGGCCAATGGATGTCAACCATTGTAGCTCTCAAAAGGTTCGGCTACGTGCCGGGTGTTCAGGATTTCGTCGTTTGATAAGTTTCTATCAATAGACGTGAAGGTGAGATAGCGCACGTATTGCATAAACGTGAAGAGGATTCGTTCTTGACGACTTTGGTAATTCTATCCGATGTTGGTTAAAGCTTTAACCGTTGGATCCTTGATTTGAATTGGGCATTGAAACTGTGCTTTGATAAGGTTCGATGATCATCGATAATTACAACTAAGTCTTACCACATTCAAACTAAATTCTTAACCATTCAGCCGACCTCACAGAAATGACACATGCATTGCAATTTAAGATATTTGTATCATTTGTGTTGCTCCCATTTATAGAAAGATTGAATGATGTTGAGTAATTCAATCTCTTAACGAAGTATTGACTAGACCTACTTAATGGACAACAATGTCTAATGTGTATATTCAGATGCATGTAAATTGTGTTAGAAAGTTCCACATCGAAAAAGTAGTGTGGTGTGAAGCATTTAATATATTTAAATTAACCCATGATTCATTAGCTTAAACTTTTGAGTAAAAATGATTCCAATTAGGTATGTTGACGGGCTCGAACTCCATTGCACATCAATGGTAGATTAGTGAGCCCCCCAATCTGTTTTAGTGTTTGGTGAATATCTCAAGGAAGAAATTTGGTAATCAACATGATTAGGATAGTTAGAAATCTCACATCAGAAAATTAATATGGTGTGGAGCAATTAATATATCATAACTGATTCATAACAATGGAGAATGATGTTATGTGAAACGGTTAATATATATCTCAGTTGGCTCATAACTCATTGGCTTAACTTTTTAAGTAAAAGTTGGTTCAATTGGATATGTTGATGGTTCAAACTTGAGCTTTTTCTTGGCGATCTCTCTTGGTGAGGATATTGGGTTTCTGTTATGCGTTCCCAACAATGTATCAAGCTTGAAAATCCTTACCTAGGCTCACCAAGGATTGAAAAAAAAAAAAAAAAAAAAGGTTGAATGTTATGTGTGAAATTGACTAGGCCTAAGTGTGTGAGGCCAAGAAGGGAATTGCTTGCATTAACCCCTCCCATTGTATTTTTAATCCGATCTGACCTAGTGCGACAATGTTCATGACAACCTCTAACATAAACAAATTCTCAAAAGTAACACCTAATATCCATCAACGTGTATATTTGTCAAACATGTTTGGCACGATTTTCCCATATTAGCTACATTGTAGTTCTTCAAAGATCGCAACATAAATATGTCAAACATTTCGTTGTTGCAATATCTCCATAATTGGAATGACTAGTAGCTTCTAATAGAGAAGTCATTCAACTCTAAGAGTGCTGCAACTTTCATGTGTCTATCGTAAGATATATAAAGTACTTTCACTTCATGACATAGTAATAGTCCATCGCAGTTACACACAATGGAACCACAACTATACCAAATAGACATTTATTGATTTAAAATTTTTGTGGCACTGATATTATAAAAACTTCAAAGTTTCATATAAGATGAGGAGCTTGTATTTTAAGGACCCAACCAACGTGTTCCCTAGATAAGTCCTTTCGAGGCTCGACTCAAATGGATTGGGCTGGATCATTACAAACACGCCCTGTGTACATTTTAAAATACATATTATTAAGTTTTTAAGTGAAAGTGGGTTCGGCTGAATATATTGATGGGTTCAGACTTAAGCTCCTTCTTGGCGATCTCTCTTGGTGAAAAAATTGGGTTTCTGCTGTGCGCTTCCAATAAGGTACCAAGCTTGAAAATCCTTACCTAGGCTCACCAAGAATTGGGGGGAAAAACGTTGAATGTTATGTGTGAAATTGACTAGGCCTAAGTGTGCAAGGCCAAGAAGGGAAGTGCTTGCATTAACCCCTCCCATTCTACTTTAATCCGATTTGACCTAGCACGACAATGTTCATGATAACCTCTAACATAAACAACTTCTCAAAAGTAACACCTAATTTCCATCAACATGTATTTATGTCAAAACATTTGGCACAATTTTCCTATATCAGCTGTGTTGCTATTTTTCCTAAGCTCACGACATAAATATGTCAAACATTTCGCCATTGCAATATCTCCATAACCGGAATGACTAGTAGCTTCTAATAGAGAAGTCATTCACTTTAAGAGTGCTGCAACTTTGAAGTGTCTATTGTCGGATATATAAAGTACTTTCGCTTCATGACATGGTAATAATCCATTGGAGTTACACACAATGGAACCACCATTATACCGAATAAACATGTATCAGTTCAAAATTTTGGATTGTGGCACTGATATTGTAAAAACCCCAAAGTTTCATATAAGATGAGAAGCTTGTATTTTAAGGACCCAACCAATATGTTCCCTAGTTAAGTCCTTTTGAGGCTCGACTCAAATGGTTCGGGCTGGATCATTAAAAACATGTTCCCTTGTATATATTAACATACATATTATTAAGATCAAAGGTAAGTATACTTAAAATGGAAACAAAGCAGATAAAAGAGAGCTAAAGCATTGGTCGGCGCTTCGGTGAAGGGAGATCGTAAGTATGCTGGAACTTCAACTTCCAATGCGTACATCTGGAAGGCACCTGTAACGGACCAACGTACCACTTCCCATCATCCTGGGTGGTCGTCTCGTCAGCTTCATCTTATCTTTATAATAACGTCAAGAATATCAGCTTTACATGGCGGTGCTGCGTTGTGTTCTGCGGGAAAAGCATTTTACTCGACTGAAAGAAAGATAGAGGGAGAGAGAACCAATTTGATAACAATCACTTTGGTGTGTATTGCATGCGTCTGCCCTGTGCAATGGGCGGCGTCAACCTTCGATATGCAATGGCTGGTGCACTTAAACCAAATCGAGCGACTTCATCTCGTTACTAATTTAGCATTTTAATTAGTGGCTTCAGTCCTTGAGTTGATATTTCGTGTGTTAGACACCCCGAAAAACGTTGGATAGAAGCGAAAATAATGCGCGCAGCACGTATGAATTTCTGTCGATAGAGATTATACTTCTATTATTTATACTAGCATGCATTTATTAAGAGCTCTTTTGCAATTTCACAGTTGTTTGAAAAATTACGTTGCATTTGCTCACATTAGTCTATGTGCATGATGGTGCAAAATAAAAAGGGGATAATGATACAAATGGTGCCTCAACTTTAGCATAATGCTTAATGCAATTCTTGGACTGTTGATACATGTTCATTGTAGTCATTCCATCAATTTAAGATCAATAATGACATTAAACATTTTCACATAGTTCATGGACCATATTGAATAACTTATAAATCTAGAGACTATATTGCACATTGAGTTAAAGGTCAAGGACCATTCAAAGTTCAATGACCATTTGTGTCATTTTTCCATAAAAAATCAAAGTAATGAAATTGCTAAGTATTGAATACATGATTGATTACCATAGTAATGAAAAGGATGAGTTATCATTAGTATATAATTAATATAATTCCTCCGCCCATTTTTTGCCTGCACTGCAAAAAGGGTAAAAAAAAAAAAAAAAGTTTCTGATGACTCGTGCAGCCACGTACGTCCATAACTTTTTTTTTTTTCTCTTTTATTGACTTGGTACCTGCTGTGGATTGTTGCCTGGGCAAGAAGGTGCGGAGGACACGAGTGTAAGGGACCACTTAGACACTTAGGGCGCGCATGATAAAATTTCTACTTCTTTATCTCTCTGTTTCTCTATTCCCCGGAATAGGTTTGGAACATAAATCCGTTTGGTAACGCAATTTGATTTTTCTATTTCTGGAACATATTTCTATTCCAAAAATAGATTTGAAGAAGAAATCAGAAGCTAAAATTTTTAACTTCTCGATTTCTGAAACAGAAATTGAGAAATTAATTTCTTGCTAGAAATCAATTTCTATTCTAGAAATATTGTCATGCACAGCCTTACTCCCCGTGATTTTTTATCAACAAAGTATATTTGGAGTGATTTTGTATTTTTTTTTTATTATTCCTTCTCAATTTTGAACACCTAAAACCTCTTAAGATACGCAAATATTAGGGAAAAGTACCAAAAAAATCTTAAATTGAATCCATCAAGCTAACTTTAATCAGAAATTGCTGATATGAACACTGGTTATCTAATGTGATATGGCAGGCAATAACAAAGATAAATTTTTAAATTTTCTAAATTTTCTAAATTTTTATTACTTTTTTTGCTTTTTGTTTTTTCTTTTCTTTGTCTTCTTTTATTTCATTTCTTTTTTTTTTCCCAACTGTTGGCTGTTGAGGGCGTGAAGGCCCTTGCTTGTGACCGGTGAGGCCATGATACCCTCACCTAGCAAATGATAGTTGGCAGGGGACCTCACTAGCCAAAATTCTAATTGAAAGATTTAGAATTGAATAGCACCAATGCAAATGATTTGAGATTTTTTGGGTACTTTTTCTATAAATAATATTATGGGATTCATGTAGAAATTTTCTAAAATTTCAACAAAAGAATAATCGATTTATTGATGATATCCGTGTTAGCAATACACGATCATAAGTCAACAAACTAAAATGAGAACAAGAGATATCAATAATGGGGATGAACACAAATTTGAGTAGAGTACCAAACTCAACATTGTCAAATAGACACTCCAAATTCCACCTATATGGTGTCAAAACGGCCAGTGACTGAACTGCTAATTAGGATCTACAATTTCGAGCATGATCCAGCCCATATAAACACGAAATAAATTATTAGACAAAAAAAAGGAAATTTGATTCAGTACAAATATTTTTTGTGTATCGCTTTTCTCATACAATAAGGTCGAGGTGGAGTTTCCTTGAAGGCGACGTGTACGAAACCAAAGGCACGGTACGAATGACCCATCCACATCAACTGGGTAACTCGACGAAAGCGACCGGACGTTATGGCCATTGGACGGCTAGAAGTAGCAAGTGAAAAGAAGAGCCGAAAAAGAAGAAGAAGGAAAGGGCCATACTAATTTGGCGTAGTCGATAAAGGGGAGAAGTATCGGTTTAGAATCCAATTCAAAAAGGCAACAGCGACGCTCGAAAAGACGGTGGGACGCGTCCAACGCGACTCTCCGACATGGCCGGAGAACTCATGTCTTCTTGGACTGTTGTGGTTGGGGTTTCTTCTGTATCTGCGACCGCACCGAACTTAAAACTACGCGTTTGGACTGAAAATCTCTGCTTTGTTTCTTTCCTTTTCAGCCCTACCGCCCCCGTCCCCCCCCCCCCCCTTTTTCTGTGGCATAATAATTATGTATCATGTGCGGATGGGGCCGCAATTATTTACTAACCCCTTGTTGTTTACGGTTAGAAATCTTTTTAGTATAAAAATTCACGATTTGAAGGAAAAGATTATGCGAGAAGAATAGTTTGGAAAGAAAGAGATAGCATGCGTGCACCTTAATTATTAGCACCCCACCACTTTTTGAAGAAAAAAGGATACGTGATATGCACGTGTAAAAGGTCGGGATGGAATCGATGTCGAAAACATACTGCGGATTTGGTTTCCCTGATGATTCTTACCTTGCATATCCATCATTTGTGAACAGAAATAGTTGTGTTTCGCCTGTAATTTTTACTACCATCAACGCTGTAATAATAATTATGTAACAATGCCATGTAAGAGTCATCGGGTTCCCACTATGACCTACAAAGAAAGGGTTTACACCTCCATAATTCTTTTATTATGTCCACTATGACACTAATACTTTAACTTTTTAACCGTGTAAATAAAAAATTCTTAAACTAATCGACTATGATACTAATATTTCAATTTTTTTCATGTCAGACCCCCAAACCTGTATTGCTTCGAGAAAACAAAAATCCTAAATTACAATTTTTAGATATTGACAAAAAAAAAATGTTTTGGGTGTGATGCCACATTATGCAACAAACATGCTTTTTTTTTTTAGTAGTAGTAGTAGACAGAATGTATTTTCTGTCGCATTGTGCAATTTTTTTTTTTTTTTTTTTTTTTTTTGGGTGGGGGTTTTGATGTTATAAAGAATTTTGAAGTATTGGTGTCATAATTAGGAGTGTGCAAAGGAATTGGGAACCGACGGGAATCGAACCAAACCAATCTAGAATCGACAGTTCCCATGGGTGATGATTCGGTTCTTGATTCCAATTTATTGGAACCAGTGAGTACTGATCCGATTCTTGGTTCTAGGTGTGGACCCACCTACCCGAACTGGATTGGTATAAAAATATATTTTGAAAGAAATTTCCACCCTAAACTATAATTTCCTGGAAGATTTGACAAGAACTTGTGTCAATTGAAATGTAAAGGTCTTCTTTAGTATGTTTGTTAAGATTTATGGTCTCATAAAACCATATAAGAGTATCAAATGTCAATTAAAATACACAAGTACTCATCATTTGAACAATTAACTCGTTGTTCATGTGTTTATCGGGCTAGTAGAGTTTCATTTCTTAGTCTATCTAAAATCCGTTTGAAGGACAAAGGAAATCATTTTGTGAGGATACGTTGTTTACGCTTTTGTGAGCTTTGCAATTGATTTTATATGTATATACCAATTGAAAGGAATTATGTCATTAAGATTTCCAAGGTATAACCATCTATAGGTAAGGTTGTTTTTCCCTGATCAATCAAAGATCAAACAAACCGGTTTATGCCAATCCTAGATAGAAACCGATATATATATATATATATATATATATATATATATATATATATATATATATCTATTGCAAAGAAGTACCCACATAGAAACTAAAATTATCGCAATATTTATTGATGAATACAAATTTGTTGGAATTGAGGACTAGTTCCATGGACCCCCCGAGAATCGGATTGGACTAACGGTCCAGTTCTCAAGTGGATTCGTGGAACCAACGGACGGTTTCCGTTCCCCATTCTTAAGAACCAGTCTTTAATGGGCAGTTCCCAATTCTAAAGTGGGAACTGTCCATCCAAACCATGCTCACTCATAGTCACAATAGGTATAGTTAAGAATTTTTTATAACATTTTTTGTACATGAAATAAGGTATTTCCCAAACAACCTCCTCTGTTGTTGCCTCTCCCTTTATCGGTGATATTTACCATAATATGCATTTGATGAAGAGTTTAGGATTCATCTATGGTATTAATTATTTACTATACATTATATCATAACTTGATGATAGTACGTAATCTAAATTTACAATTACATACTAATTACTTAACTGTAAATAATTATATCATAACATAAAAATTGTTAAAATTATTATATTAATTTATTTAGAACAAAGAGCCATCTTAGGGAATTTAGTTAATGTCTCTCAATATAATTGCTATGAGTAGTCACCATATAATATGATCTATAATAAAATTACAAACAATTAATTTTAATTGTTATATTACTGAAGAGAGTGATTGGACATCAAGCTAAACAATCCAATGGTTAATTTCGTTTTGTCTTATTACAGTTTTGATAGTTGTGACATGATAGCCTCCTCATGCAGTAGAAAACATAACTATTAGAGCAATTAAGAACCACGCCTCTAATTTTCCTCTCGTGCGTTCAGGACTATTAAACATGTTATTATAATGGAAAACTGAAATAAGTGCTTGGAAAGAAAAAAAAAAAAATCTTCGATGTGATCAAGAAAAACTGAGAAACGGTCCATGTGTATCTTCGGCTACTCGAGAAAGGCGTCATGGCATAAGTCAAATTCACATTAGATGACCCAACTTTGATTATCTGAAGATACTTAGATCCAGCTATGCAATTACCACAAGGCATTCTTCAGTCAAATTCTCCTCACAGTTCAAATCATGCTGAGATTCAGTTTTTCAAGTCCAGCCTCCATATATTTAGAAAAAGACTTGCCATTTTACCAATTCTCTCCGCAAACAAAGAAGTATTGACCACGGCTGCTCTTTCGCATTTCCAAAGGCCACACCAAAAGTCTATTTGACACCTTTAAGAAAATAAACTTGACAAGCTCTACCAGTAATCCACGGGGTTTTTCACCCTAGGGACGTTTTCCATGACAATTTCTATGAGATACACATGTTTTTGCTCCATCTTGACTTGATCCGAAGGGTTCCTAATGAAAAGTACCTTTAACTAACATTCTAGATGCAGTCAACTCAATCTTCACTATCATTATAAGTGTGAGGGAAAGTCTTACCATTTGAACTAATTCTTTTTGAACTAATTCTTTAGGGTGAGAGAGACCCAATAACACCTAACATTCTAGATGCAATCAGCTCAATCTATACAACCATGTCAAGAGAAGCTTTCTCATGGATCAAATCACCATTGCTTCAAAGCTTATTACTCCTCTGGAACATCATTAATTAATTCGCAACTCGTCTTATTTCTCGATTTGGGCTGACCAAGAAAACAAGCCGTTAAGTACATGAATTATGACATGAATGAAACTACCATATCTAACGCCCAATCATGATATAATGAAAAAAGCCAATGATGTACCCGGCGCTCCTCAGATCGATGTCTACACAATCAACTAGCTCAAGCATTGACATGCAGTCCAGACTCAGAAGTCACGGAACAGCATGATAGCACCATCAAGCTTCATAAAAGATGATTCCAGCAGCCACCTCACTGTCCTTAATCGGCTGTGCCTCTTCTCTAGCGGCCCACTTCTTTTCTTGGTCGGAAGATTCAGCAGCTGGAAGAAAGAATGTCAAGTTCACTGAAAAGTAACACCTCTCGTTTCCCTCTACATAGCGCCGACTAGCCCACCAAGCTTGCAATTTTCAGTCAAAATTGACAAATCGTCAAAATATTTCGTGATAAATTGGCAAATTATGGAAATGTTTAGAAAAGAATTGACCCAATTGAAACATTTAGTACTAAATTAGCAAATCGTCAAAAAAGTTATAACTAAATTGGCACAAATATAATAGATTTATGACTCTCTTTTTTAAATGATAATAAGTCCATAAGCGTTGCATGGGGTTGTTACTCTTAAGAAGAAAAGAAGGTAATCTCTCCCATAAAAATTTAAGCTACGCACCTTGGGCTTGACAACTGCCATGGCATTTGTGATGGAGGTTTACTGAAGACAGCTACAACATCTTCAGAAAGTTGAACTATGTCAATGGAGGTTTTGTGATGGCAAGAAAGATGGATGCTTGAAGTGAATATGAGATAGATGTCAATGCTTCCCGATGGACATGTCTCTCTGCATTATTAACTGTTGCTCCCTGAAATATCGTCGCTGAGAAAAAACAAAAAAGAAGAAGAGGGGATAAGAAACCATAAGTTGTTATTTTGAAAATCAAAGCGAAAAAAAATCAATAACTAACCTAGACCATTACGAAATACGTACGTAACAGAAAAATGAGAAGATGCATGTCAAATCAGAGGTATGCAAGCTTAGTATAAATAAACTTTTTAAATCAATGTGAAGCATTCACCAAGGCCAACGTTATACCATTCAGGAACAAAGCCTATGTTTGGTGGCCGGTATAAAAGTCTTACGACTATTATTACCTTATTCTGTGTTTGATTACGGTCTAAGATAGGATAAGACTATATATAATGAATATAACTTTGATAAAAATATCTCATGTGGAGGGTGAGATGATGTGGATAAGATTTCTTCTTTTCCTCTGAAACTCGTTCACATACAAATGTAACAAAAATGGCAAGAGAGTTGAAGCACTATACTTTTCAAATTTGTGAAGATCAATGATTATGCTTTCTCTCGTTGTATAACGATTTGAGTCCTCTGATATTACACGTCATTGGTTAGCATACATGCATCCATGTTTTATTCATGCTTTCTATCTGTTACTACATCTGGCATTTCCTGCCTCATTTATCTTGTCAAGATTGTGGTAACTAGTTTATATTTCTTGTCATTATCGAATACTTGGTTATGGAATACTTGAATAATTTTCTTTGCTGTTTAAAGTCTAGTTTCTTAAATTTTTATGCCAACAAAAAGGTCCTCACATTGGAAAACGGAACTTCAGAACGAAGGACTGTGGCAAACATGACCATTACACTGTCCTAGATGTAGCAAGGGGGAGAACTGGGATGATTCAATTCAACTATTACCAAGGTAGGGAATCGCCCTGAAGCAGTTTTTTAACGATCGATAGATCTGTAGCTAGAAACCTTTATCGATTCCAAACCTTGAAAGGTAGAGGGAGAGTTCGAAAGAAGTTTATCAACTCAAGGAGAGTAGTTCAGGTTTTGAACACTTTCTTGTAGGAATTTGAGGCTGGTTCTTGGACACTTTTGGCAGCTTTCTTTCTTTCTTTTTTCATCCAATGCCGTTTGTTTGGAATCATCTAATAAAAAAAGGAATTCGTACATGAGGCTACCCAAATTGCTACATCCAGCTGAAATTCGAATAACTACAAAAGAAAAAGAGAAATGATTGCGTGACAGTCTTTAATGTATTGTGAGAATAACAATCTATTATGGACAACAAAAAATCAAATTACAAATAATTATAAATTGTTGTATAACCTACTTCTTCAAGAATTTATAGTCCACAATAGATTGTTATTCTCACAATATTCCAAAAACTGTTATGTTAGCAAAACTCAAAGAAAAATCAATATGAGAGCAAGAGATGACTAATGAACTAAAAGGAAATTGTTGACTCCCACCTGATTTTGAAGACTAAAAAATTTATAATGGTTGCTAACATTGATTTCAATGTAAAATATTATTGATTATTTGATTCCCCCACCAAACTTTCTAATGGTTTGTGTACTTTCTAAATCATTGTTTCCGACGTGATTTTGGATGATTTTGCTATCATCTCACTTGGTAGTTTGTTCATGTTTGATGTTTCCATTTTTTTCCTCATTTGCTAAGGATCACAATGATTTTGCTATTATCTCACCTTCTTGCCAACGGAAATCTTAGTAAAAATCCTTTAGAATCTCATGCGGCTTTAGGCCATGAAGAATGTGAGAATCATGAAGTTAATGCAACTATTGGTGCAATTAATAACTTGCCGCCACCACCATCATCTTCCGAGCCTTTAAAACGAAAAAGGGCTAAAGCAAGTGATAAAGGAGATTATAAATTAGTTAAGATTGCAAGAACTTTTGGCTCTTTCTATGTACAAGCCAATGGAAGATGGAGATGACTGCTAGTTGCATTGGATATGCTAAAGAATGGGACAATAATGAGAGCAAAATCAGTGAGTGATAACAGTAATAAGATGTTAACTATTAATGAATTCGGCATATCCATATAGAAATCTCTTTAGATACAAAAACATCAAGTCTACATCATAAATGGTACATTTTGTTACTCTTCAAACTAAAGTAGTATTATTGCTGACCATCCTAAAGAGGTTTCACTATGAGAGGCAACCCTCGGGAAGGTCTAAGAGAGAGCAAAATCGAAGGAGAGTGGCGGTAGCTTGGAGAAACAGAAAAGGAAAACTTGGAGAGAATTAGGGCTAAGACAATCTTGTACTCCGTCATGGTCAAGTTCCGACCAATGCACATTCTCCCTCCAAACCCAAATGGCAAAAACCCCATCTTGTGCTTGCACCCGCCGTAGAGTCCGTCCTCCTTGAACCGCTCCGGCTTGAATTGGTTCACGTCGTCCCCCCACAAAGCAGGGTCATGATGCATTGACACCACATCAATCCACATGTTTGTTCCTTTAGGAATCACCATGTCATATACTTTAATATCCTCTAGTGCCTGTCTTTGCACATTCGGTGCTGGACTATATAGTCGTAGAACTTCATTCATCACCCATCCCATCTGCAATTAATCACAAATTAAAATAACATTACTAACTGAAAAGTCATAATGAGTTGTCAAGTTATATAATTTGTGTAAATTGACAAACGTTCTTACTCATATTTTAAAAAAGATCTATAGTTTCGAGGAAAAATTACATGCGGGTGCATGCAGATGCCGTGCAAATAACTTCAAAATCGCAAAGGGTACTGAGTTGGAATCCCATTCTAAATCCTGCTAGTGGAGGAAGATCTCCTAGGGATAAGAGACATAGGGCTAAAGAGAGAGCCAACATTGGGCGTATGAAAATTAATATTTTCACATACTGTAAGGTGAGAAATATAAAAGCGGTTTATTAGTGGGGTATGAGCACCAGTCAAACCATCTGGGGTTATGGCACGTGTCCTAAAATTCTTGGGCAAATATGGGCCTTGCATGGACCTATCGAGACAGACACCGACTGCTTCCCTCGGCTCGTGGATATATATTCTAAGCATGGAGATGCAGACACATGGCAATTGGCAATGCCATGAAGTTCTCCTGTATGGTATGGTGGTCACAACGCTTATCTCAACATTTCCGTCCATCGATACGGCGGATCAACTTTGACCACCACCCTCGAATGAAGCCTCAAAAAGGACAGAAGAAGAGCGTCTTTTCTTGAAAAAGAAAGGCGACCCACTGACCGTACACGGACATTTGAGAACTTTTATATGAAATTTGTACAGGAGTTCTTAAAGGAATGTTAAAGTAAAAAGCTTGCATCATTCTGTTTTGTGATACCTACGTATTTTGCATAGCTAGGATCTACATCAACTTTCTATCCAAAATAAAACATGTTCGTGCTCCAACGATTAGATGTTTTCTACCCCAATATATGCACCCATTATGAAACATGAAGTTATACCAACTTCGGGAACACGGACACAGACCTTTTCCATGCGAATTATCATCTAGGCAACACCAAGCATTTGACAGCCCCAGCAAACAAAAGTATCTATGTGAAAAAAAAAAAAAAAACGTGCATCATTTGCTTCTCATTTGGAATAGTGTTTTTACCTTCTTTAGTCCGGCAATCATGGTTGCGTCAATCTCTTTTTTATCACCAACCACTTGTTTGATCTCATCTCTGAGCTGATCTTGCCACTCGGGATGCATGGCCAAAAGCAGCAACGTCCACGACAGAGCCAATGCTGTCGTCTCATGACCACCGAAAAAGAACGTCTTGCACTCGTCCACCAATTCTCTCGTCGTCAAACTCTTCCCTGCTTTTCCGTTTCCGCCGTTCCCTTCGAGTAACAACCCAAGCAAGTCCTTCTGGTTATTCACCACGATGCCAGTCTTGCGATCTTCGATGATCGACATCAGTA
Organism: Eucalyptus curtisii; assembly: GCA_017140595.1. Classification (NCBI taxonomy): domain Eukaryota; kingdom Viridiplantae; phylum Streptophyta; class Magnoliopsida; order Myrtales; family Myrtaceae; genus Eucalyptus; species Eucalyptus curtisii. The sequence goes on along the minus strand of CM029504.1, from coordinate 2,045,930 downwards.
GGTCATCTATTTCTTTTCCCAGTTTTTTCGCCTCTAGGGATTGTTTGGGGGCGATGAATTGGTTGAAAGGCACACCCACGAAACGGTTTGTCTTGAAGAGAGTGACCTGCATGGCTCGCAGTTTCTCGAAAACTTTCTTGCCATCTTCGTGGCTAATGCCGAAGCTGGTCTTGGCTATGATCTCCCCCGCCGTCGATATCATCTCTCTCTCGACATCAATTTCTGGCTGTCCTGAGTTTATGAGAGCTGTCCAATTTTCCAGCATCTTGTTGGCTGATTCCACCATTAAGCTTGCCATTCCCTGTGGTACAGGCAGATTATGAACAAAGTGAGTGAGTGTGTGGATGGAAGGAAATAAAGAATAGGGTTGTTAGATCGTGACTTGTTTGAAGGCCTTAAGATGTTAATATGTGCACAGTCAAATGGTATTCAGAAAACGACATGGTTCCTTGATTTCAAACTACACATGCATAATCGAGTCTCTAATTTTGGGACGTAAACTATTGAGGAAGATCGTGCGACACACATTTCCTTTTCAAGAAATTTCTTTGATGTGACTTCCATGAGTTGCCATCACTCACATTCAAAACCCCAAAGACCGGTACGTGTGTATGCTCAGAGAGAGAGAGAGAGAGAGAGAGAGACCTTGAGGTTGGCAGGAGAGAAAGCTGGGGTGATGACATGCCTGTGACGGACCCATTCGTCACCCTCGGTCATGACCAGTCCGTTCCCGAACATGGGTTCTCGGTCGTTCTTAAACACCCTGGGCTTTCCCCAACTCTTCCCCATTACACCACTCGACATTTGCTTCAGAAACTCGGGCTCTGCAATATACAAGAATGGCTCCGTGCCTAGCCAATACATGAACACCTTCCCTGAAATTGAAGCACAGAACTTATTAATGAAATCAGCAAAAGTAACTGGTAACCCAACTTCATGAAATGAATTTTTCTGTAACAGATTCGTTTTTCGGGCTTACCATGTGATTTTTGCCAGCAAGCATAGTAGGGGAAGACCGTGGAGTGTATGTCATGAGAGACGGTATTGAAAGATTCATCATCAGATTTCACAGAACGAGAGCCCTCTTCTATGGCCCTTTTCATGTCCATGATATTCCCAAGAGGGAAAACCGGAGAAGGCCCTTTGAACCCATTTCTCTTGAGCTTCTGATAAGCTCTCGCAGGTGAAATCCAACACCTGAACGACACTCTCCACAAAACAAACAGCACAGAAACAACCAAAGTTGATAGAACAAAATTGTATAACTGAAGGAAATATTCCATCTCTCTCTCGCTCTCTCTCTTCAAGACAAGTTTCTCTCTCTCTCTCTCTCTCTCTCTCTCTCTCTCAAGAAGAAGAAAGGAATTCAGAGCAGGTGAAGACTACACAACAGGGGTCAAGATTATGTGTTGATGTTGGTTGAGGAGGGTGAGTTTGGAACTGGGTATTTATAGGCGACGAAGGACGGTCGTCTCGGAATGTCAAACTTTGACCGGAGAGCTGCCCATCAACACGCCACGTGTTTGAGCCTTTTTTCTCGTCCGAGTCATGAATGTGGAACTTGGAAAAGAAAAAGGTCAGTTTCCGTTATTTTATTTTCGCTGCGGCCGCGTCTGGTTCTCTGTCCTCCGTCCTGGTGGTTGTCAACGTCTTTTTAACTTCCGTTCATTTCCAGAGAATATCCTCGTGTGACAAAAAAAAAAAAACATAATTATCATGCTACTTTTTTTTTTCTTACGAATAATGTACTGAACATATCTAATTATAATATAAAAAGATATAAAAGCATCTGTATGTTTGTGATCATTTTATTTTTCAAAATAATTTTACGCATGAATAAAGTAATAAGGTTACTCCAATCGAATGTTAAATATAAATATTTATTCGTATTCTTTACTTCAGAAATTAAGTTCTTCGATTAAATGGTCAACCCCGGAGTTTCTGCTATTTCTAAGGAGCCACAATTCCGAAGCTGGCTCAACCAATGACTTCGCTCCACGTCATGTCCTTTGAACGCGTACATGCGTGGAGACCTGGAGAGCATATGAAGTACGAGGGTGAAATCGTTGCCATTGGCTCTTTTCTTTTTACGTGCGTCAAATCAAATTATAAATTGCATGCTCGTGGGAAAAAAAAAAAGTTATGCGATTACCGTGAGCAACAATCTCATTAACATTACTTTCGAGTAAATTTCCACAAAGCCGTTTATGATTGGAAAATTAGGAATTTTTCTTAAGCCATTTGATATGAAAAAAATAAATCAATCTTAAAAAATTTTACACACATCATCTTCGTAAGAAGGAAATACTGATTCGTTCTCTTGTAAGAATTTGTGAAAACTATTTATAATAGTTTATTCAAGACGCCTAAGACCGAAGACCCAAGATTTGTGTGAAGCATATGTTATACTTTGCAATTTTGAATTTGCATGTATGCAAGTCAAACATTAGACTCCAAGCGTGTATATGCTCGGGTTGCCTCACGTGCTCGTGTAGTGTATAGATCTTGGAGGAGCGTTTGATCGGCTATTTAATGCACTGCTGCTAATTAGTTAATTAAATATAATAAACGTTGACTATAAATATAAATTCGTCCTTTACATATCTCATTGGTCGGTTTGTTCTCTCTCTCTCTCTCTCTGTTTAGGCATGTTGTGCCTCTCATTATTGACGAAGAATTGATTCTGAGAATGAAGTCTGAATGCACAGGATTTGGTAAAGAAAAAAAATAAAGAGCCTCACCCGTCGTCAAATGATCCAAAATAAAACTACTTCAAAATAAGAAATATTCGAACAAAAAAAAGAAAAGAGAAGCCCTTCCTAAATAATATAGCCCCAAAAAAATTCTGTCCGTGTTTATTTTTCTCGCTTCCTCCTTTCCTATTTAATTAGTTCCTTGCCCTCAAAAGAATGTCTATAAGAGAAGAAGACATGAAGGAGCTTGTTTCAAACTTGCAAAAACCCTTCCATTATTTCTTCTAACAACTTTTCCCTCAAAAATTGGGCAATAAAAAATGTACATTTCTCCAAAAATTATGAAAAAAAAAAAATTGTATGTAACTCTACATACTAATGTTAGTATATAATTGGAGATTTCAAGTGTTTTGTGATGAATAAAGTCAAGTTGAAGAGCTCGTGAATTGTGAAAAAGGAAATTAAGAGCTGAAGTCGTCCTAAATTGGAAAAATGTCCAAAAATCTCTAAATTCATTGTATTTTTGTCAATTGGATGCTAAGTTTTTTTTATTTTGTCAATTAAGTTGTTAAGATTTTCACATTTTATCAATTGAGTCAATTCTATCAATTTTAGTCATAATTTACTGATATGGATGTCTGGGGTGCTATGTGATACAATCAGTGTCGACATTTATAAATATTGTAATTTAAAAAAAAATTAAATGTATTTTTTAGCCAGAATTATAGTCTTGTAGCTTAGATGAAAAGCTAGAGATAAAATATAGCATGCGTCACGTCGCCGAACCAGCGTCACGCTCATCCACATTATACTTGTACGACCCAAGTTTTTCTGAGTCAGAAAGTCAGAGTTTTTCTCTCCAATGTTTAAAAAAAAATTAAGGTCAAAACCTATCCGTGTGGACAGATGCCGGGTCGTACGGCCCCCAAATTCTTCGGTGTCTCTATTTTTTAATCTCTCTCTCTCTCTTGCCGTCCAATAATTTAATTTAAATGTCTCCGCTTTTTCACGCAAATACCGCAATTAAAGTCTAATCTGCTTACTCAAAGGGGAGACAAAGTGGAAAAACCCGTGGTTACCACTTTCCTTTAAAGCGAACTCGGTTGTTAAGTGTTGACGTTGCAGCAACGTTAGATCCTACGTCAAAACTGCCGTCTGATCTCCGTCCCGACCAAAGTAATTAGAAAGCCAAAATTTTGACCCAAGTAAAGTAATAAGAACGCCTATTCAAGTCACTTTTTTTTTTAACATGGTTGGGAACGAGACAAAGTAAACTGCGTGTAAACAATTAAAGAGATGTTTACATCGTTTCCCAGTTCACGTAATGAAAGATGAAAACTAATTTAACCATGAAATCTTTGCCATGCAAAAGAAGAATTTTGTTGAAATATACATTGGAATGTATGCACGATAGGGCTTAAGTGATTTGGAACATATCATTTCATGGATTTTTTTATGAGGAGTAGTTAATATAACTGGTTAGCCTATAAAAAGTGACTACTAAAAATCAAGACGGTGATTGTCATTTTATCCCCTTAACTATGTAGTCAAGAATTTCTAGTAATGCGATATGGATAAAGAATGAAAAGAGAAATGTTATGAGTTCTTTTTTGCTAGCTCCTTATCTATATTATCTAAAGAAAATTATTCATTCAATCTTAAATCTATTTTATAAATGCCAATTCTATTATAAACTTTTTAGTTTTGTCAATTTAGCCTTAAACATTTATGCAAAATTCTCAATAGAGTTATTTTGGCCATTTTTTACCCAAAAATAACTAAACTATCACATTAGTACTTTCCAATAAAGATTAACTAGACTACACTGAAATTTTGTGTAAAAATTAACTAAATGTGCAAAAGTAAAAATTTTATGTTTGAATTGGCCATATGTACAATAAATTTAGATCGGTTGGGTAATTTTCCCATATTATCCGTGTTATTATATACAATAAAAAGGGCATTTTATCTATAGGAATTCCAATCTTTTTTTTGTTCTCTTTTCCAAAATATTCCCTATCAAGTACTTTATAAATAATTTATCAGTGGACAAATGCCTAAACAAATAATTCTATTTTATTTCTCATGCATTCCAATTTTAACTTTTGAATTTATTCTGTCTTATAAACAACCTTACCAAAAACAATTTAAAATTTTGACATATTTTTCCTTTCTGGTGGTCACTCTTCTACCGTGGAAGAGGGAGGTGGAGGGTTCGAATTTCTATTTTCTCAGGAGGGGTTGGGGTGAGGACGATGTAATTTCAGGAGTGGGTTTTAACTCCCACGCCCTGTAAGGAGGCGGGACAAAAGTCTGAAAGTGGGAGTTAGAGTAGGAATAGAGTAGGGCCGACAAAAAAAAAATGTATATATTTGTACAATTCTTTTCATATCGTCTCAATAATTTCTTTTCATTAATTAATGATTCAAATATTTTCTTTACAAGGTGACTTTACAAAATTGTTTAAATGTCAGTTTCATTTTTTCCACGTACGCTCAAAACGTGTGCACTTTTCTAGTGGGTAAATATGAAATGCCAATGTCATTGTCAACACATCCAAAAATAAGGGAAGAAAAGAAAGAGGTTACATCTTATGTCGTTCACCTAAATCCCATTTTCTTCTGACACTTGTGGCCGTAGTTTCCATATGCTAGTGAGGCTGCATGTTATGCGCCGTTTTTAGAAGATCACCCGTCTGTGTCCACACTAGCAATTGCGAAGTGAAAGGACGTCAATCATGGTAGATTCGACAGAAAACAGGAAAAAGGGAAGGAAAAGACGAAGAAGTGCATGGCAGTGGAACCAGCACCCAATCGATTCACGGCTAAAAAGGCACGGTGAAAGTATTAGCACCCAAAATCCACATAGACCAAGTCCTATGTCGATCACAGACCGCGTCCTATGTAGATCTTGAGCTTCCCCTCGGTTCCACCGAGCAATCATGGCGAGTGTCCTAGATTCTTGGACCTCGTTGATGAACGAGAGAAGTGACCATTCAGGATCACATATTTCTTGTGGGACGTCTCTCTGTAGATATTGGGGGATGACTATGGCGATACTTTTGGGATGTAGAAAGCTCGACGTGACACTTTTGGCCGACCTGCATCGTTTCTCCTCCCTCCCTTGCATGTTCTTATTTCCATACAAATAAAAGGGAAAAAGAAAAATCCAGAAGGTGCTTAGAATATCTTCTAGGCTTTTAGGGAGAGTGGTTTTCGTAGGCTGAGTATAACAAGATTGTTTGCTCAACAAAAATTTACGGTGGGAGGACGTTCGTCATGCTTAATTTACATATAATGATTGCATGAGGGAAAGTATGATATTTTTAGGCTCCCTACGTTTTGCGGAAAATAATTTTCAAGATGTTTTCTAGATTTTTCAGCGTTTATTTCACGAAAAATGAATTCCTTGGAGACAATGTTTTCCATAAAAGGAAAAAAGTCTTCTACAAATGAAAAATATTTTCCTCGCTTGATCTCTCTTATCTCACATCTCTACAAATCCTCATTTCCTCCTCCACTTTCTTTTTCTTCTTTTCTTTTTTTATTCGAATTATTTTTTAATTTTCTTTTTCTTTTTTAATTCGAATTCTTTTTAATTTCTTTTTTTTTTCTTTTCATTGTTTCCCATCTTCTTCTTTCTTAGCTAGTCGTCCGCCGTAACTAGGCGAACCTCGAGCTCATCGATCTCAAGCTCACACTCTGCACTTTTGATTATCATTTTCTTTATTTACTCTACCTTGCAATTGTACATTACTCAAGCAAATGGCTCTACATGCTTTGCTTCTTTTTTCTTTTATTTATTAGAATACAAAAGATGCCGGGGGGAACCACCGGCCGCGGTGGCTCCGCTGGTAAGTCTTCCCCATCGTGGGGGGGACCCACGGACCCATTCTCGGAGGGCGGGGGTTCGACTCACCATGAAGACGCTTGGCGTCTTACCTGTTCCACGGGGAGTGGTGGGTCCTCCCGTGGGGCCCCAAGGTTTACCCCAGCCGCCCGCGACGTACGGGGCTTCCTTGGGTCATCAAAAAAAAAAAAAACGTTGGGGGAGAATAGACCACTCAACTGGAAGATTCTCATTAAGGCTATACATGCTTTGCTTCTTTTCTCTTTTGCTTATTTTTAAAATCCATACGAACATTTTTTAGAGTAGATGAGCTTTTGGCGACAATAAGGGAACAAAGATATGAAGCAAGTTTGCCCGGATTTAAAGCCAAGTTCATATTTGATGGATTTATAGGTTGGTAAGTGATGCATGCCTAAGTGGTGAAGTCTTAGAAAATATTTTCCTTACCGAACACCGGAAAATATTTTCCGAAACATTTTCAGTTTTAGCCGAACACTAGAAAATATTGTCATTTTCCTAGAAAATAACTTCTGGGAAAATATTTTCTTCACGAAATGAATGGACCCTTGAATTAGGTGTGACAAGTCAACTCTAGTAAAAATAAATTCTATCCCTACACCACTACATCTCCTTATCTCCATGAAATCCACTTTTTTCTTCTAACATTCTTTTATTTCTCAATAGGTACCACTAGAATGACAATATTTTAGTGTCATCATAAAATCTTATTATCAATTACAAAATTTTCGAGTTAAAAATGATAGTTGTCCGAGATGGGATAAGCAACTCCAGAGATGGTGCAAATTCCTCATGGTCAATAGAGCAGTCTTAGAGAAATTATAAAGCGCAAAAATATTTGATTATGAAAAGGATAATCCTCAAAGATGGTGTAAATTCCTCATGGTCAATAAAGCGACCTAAATTGGCACGGAACCTTTATAACTCTCACCTCCTTTTGGACACGGTTTGGCTGGTGCAATTGCCATCAAAAGTAGATTCAAACACCTAACCCAAGAGTCAGAAGTCGCAATCACTTGAGTAGCTACAGCACGGTAGGTTGTATTCTAATTTTGGGAGAGTTGATGAAGAAATCGAGCTCATGTAGAAATATGACACCGACCGGCTCTGCTCTTGCTTGAAGTGGAGAGAGTAGGCTTCCTTTTCTTATTAGGGAGTTGCCCCAGCTATGGTGCGCTATGTTCTATCAAGTTCCACGTTCCACATGTGACTACACACTTGAAAACTCCTAGTCATCTATCAATAAGAGGAAAACGAGAATTGCCCCGCGATCTAACTGAAGACTTGTTCCGCAGATGGATGTCAACCATTATAGCTCTCAAAAGGGTCTTTCGGCTACGCGCTAGGTGTTGAGGCTTTCTTATAAGTCTCTATCGGCACACGTGAAGGTGAGGGAGAGCACTATTTCATTACAATAAGATAGTTCCTTCTTGTTGATATTACCTATGCTATTGAATATTCGTTAAAGCTTCAACCCCTGAATCATTGATAATTACCACCAATTCTTCCTTATTCTAACCAAACTCTTAATCGCTCAGCCAATCCCTTAGAAATCACACACGATAACCTTAATTTAAGATACTTGTATCATTTCTGCTGCTCCCTTACATTGACAAATTAAATGATGTTGAGTTGTTCAATCTCATAAGGGAGTGTGAACTAGACCTAACCAATGGATGGGCAAAGCTTAATAAGTACCAAAACTCTTTAATGTTTCATAAGACATGATTTCTTGTGGCACTGATGTTACAATACCCCAAAAATCCCTTATAAATGAAGAGCTTGTGTTGTAAGGACCCATCGACATATTTGCCAAGTGTTTTCAAGGCCTGACTCCAGTTGATCAGGGTAGATTGTTACAAATACGCCGGCGTGCACATCTTAACATATTATTAAGATCAAACTTATAAGTTCAATCAAAATGTATTAAAAGAGAGCCAAAGTATTGGTCGGCGCTTCAGTGAAGGAGATCATTAGCACATTGGGATCTCAACTTCCAAGAAGAGCTTGTCACAAGCCAACGTGCGGCTTCCTATTTACCCGGGTCATCATCCTCGTCATCGCCATATTTTTATAATAACATTTCGAATATCAACTTTTCATGGCGGTGCTGCGTTGTGTTCTGTGAGGAAAGCATTTTATGCAACTGAATGAAGAGAACCAATTTAATATAACACTCACTTTGGTGTTGAAAAATAGATAAGTAGGCCAACAAATCCTTTTTCCATCGACCTTTTTACCCGCTTCATTTGTTATTTTAATATCTCCCTCTCTCTCTCTCTCTCTCTCTCTCTCTCTCTCTTTTGCAAACTTTTTTGACAGTCTGCTTGGCATAATCTTTTATGCATATTAATTGGAATTGTGGTTGTTTCATGCATTTGCTCTTTGCTATGGGCGGCGTCAACCCTTTCTCCGATTTGTGGTGCTCTTAAACCAAATCGGGCCACTACATACAGTCGAAAATTAGCATTTTAATTGGTGGGCACTGGGGCTCTCAATGCTATCTCTATTATATTCTATCAAGGCAATATTTGGTATGTCGACATCCATAAAACTTTAATATAGTCATGTGTCAGATAGGTATGCAAAATGTACACAATAGATATGAAATTTATACCGATAGAAATCATACTCCTATAATTAATGTTGATGTGCACTTACTAAGAACTTTGTTCCGATTTTACAATTGGTCAAAAAATCGCATCGCATTTACTCATATCAGGCCGTGTACACGACAATGTCATGCGGATTGTGTCCCAAACAAAAACTAAACGTTAAATATAAATAAATGATTGTTGTCGTTTGAGTACTGAATTCACGATTGATTATTCCTATAATCAAAGAGACGTGGTATCATTAACATATAATAAAGATAATTCGTCTGCCCTTTTTCTGCCATCTGTGCATAATGGGTATTTAATATAATGTATGATATTCTCTTTTTGTAAAGTCCTCCAAAAAAAGTCTCCGAATGCTTACAAGAACTATAGCAGCCCTGTACGGGTCAAACTTTCCATAATTTTTGTTGAATTTGTACTTACTTTGTATTATTACCTAGCAAAGCTGGTGAGTAAATCCACGAGTTCGAAGGACCACTTACGCACTTACTCCACATAATTTTTTCACCACCGAAGTCTATTTGCAGTAATTTTGTGTTTTTCTCACTCCTTCTCAAATGGCGTGATGCTCATAATTTGGGTTTCATATGATTTTGAACATCTCATACCTCTAGGGATATGCAAATATATTCCAAATTTCAACTAAAGAAGAATTTGATTATTTGATGATATCTCTATTAGCAACACGTGACCATAAGTCAACAAACTAAATTAGGACACGAGATATCAACAATGGAGATGAACTTAAATTTAGAGTTAAGAGTACCAAACTAATAGACACTCCCTGCTCATGGGTACCTAAATATATTGTCGAATACACCGTGAGGTGAGACCAAGTTCCACACACGTGGCGTGCCAACAGCCAGCAGTTGAATCGCTAATGAGGATCCACAGTTTCGGGCATGGCCCAATCCATATAATCACGAAACAAATTTCTACACTAAAAAGGAATTTCCATTTGGTAAGAATATCTTTCTATCCCGGTTTTTGTTCATTAAGGTCGAGATGAAACTATTTTGGACGACTCCTCGTAGGCAAACGGTAGCATCATACGAATGGCCTGCCATATCAATTGTGTCATATTCGACAAGAAAGCGACGAGACATAGCCGGCCGTTGGACGGCTAGGAGTAGCAAACCGAAGTTTGTATCCTATTTTCAGGTACTAATAGTCTAGAAGCCCTCTTTCTTTCCCTTTCTCTGTCAAAGCCGGAAAAGAGAGAGAGAAAGGCCACAATAATATGGAGGAGTAGATAAAGGGAAGTGTCAGTTTAGAATGCAATTTAAAAAGGCAACAGCGACGCTTTGGAAAGACGGTGGGACGCGTCCAACGCGACCGTCTCTGACTTGGCCGGAAAACCCATGTTTTTTCTTGGGCTGAAACTACGTGTTTGGACTGAAAAGCTCTCTTCCCCCCCTCCTGTTGCTGCCCGCATAATACATATGGATCATGTGAGGATGTGGCCGCAATAATTAACTGAACCCTTTTTTTAATATAAGTGAAGAGATTATGTTTAGAAATTCTTTAGTATAATAAAATCGCGATTTGAAGGAAAAGATGATGATGTAGCGTGCGTACACCTTAGTTCTCCGCTCCTGACCTCTTTTTGAAGAAGAAAGGATATGATATGCACGTGTAAAAGGTTGGGACAAATCAATGTGCGTTTGGAGTGCGTTTATTTGAGTATAAACATTCTTCGGGAATTAGTTTTTTGGACTTTCATGGGTTGGGTTTGCTACATATAATCAGTCGATGGAACATCATTTACGGTTAGAGAAAATATGCATGCCTAAAAGATGGGAAAATGAAATCCCTAACCCAAAAAGAGGAAATAGTATTCCTGAAAAAATAATTCTAGAGAGCGCTCTATTTTATCATGAAATCTTCTCCGTAACAAACACACACTTGGTCCCTAATAATTACAGGAACTGTATACTTATAATTAATAAGATGGGTGGTTACATCTCCACCTTTAGATCAAAAGGGAATCAACAATTGCGAAACTAGGTGCTAATGTTTGAATAGAGGTGCCCTCTCACCATATATTGACTTGACTGTAACCCTAACGCGTCAAGTTCAGCTACATCCTACATAAAACACACAAGTGGTGGTGCATTATTTTTGTAGATTTTTTTTATTTTTTATTTTTTTCCTTGTATGAGATTTCTCCGGTATTCCTTTTGTTTAGGTATTTATGCAATGAATATAAGTGCCTTATAGCTAGAATATTCCTACTTTTATAAATTATACATGGCCTCACGTGCTTCAGCATTAGGAATTCATTTTGGCAGGAGAGACACTTATCATGGGCCAAGCAATTGTTGTATTGGCCCAAGAAATGGGGGGCCAATTCTTGGATCCTATTCGGCCTAGCTTTGACTCTGGCTCTTCTAATCTTACAACGAGCTTCGCGTACACGAACATGATGAACATGGTTTTTATAAGAACGCTTCCCGCCAATAGTAAGATTTATCCTGAATACAGAGAAATGGTCAATGCACTTCTACTTTATGGCATCTTCTTGACCTCTGTTGATATGAACAGACGATTTGTCGAATTAGTTTCGTTTTAGTAATTTGTTCAATATCCAGTTCATCATCTCATGTTTCGCAGGCAGACCTAAGTGAGTCGGAAGGACAGACCTACTTTGCTGAAAGTCCCATACGCCCTTAGATGATCAAGCCGAATTGAGCATCAAAATCAATACATGGCGATGTGGTAGCACAAATTTCCGGAAGTTTTGTAAATTAGGCAAACAACAAAAGTCATATACACTCAGCTTTGGAGATTATTCGCGAAGTTGAAGAATTTAGGTTGCTCTGTTCTCTCCAATTCCCTTTAACGGATCAACAAGCTTAGCTCATTTAACTTACCAGAAATTTCGAGCAATCATTTTTAGTCGATAAAGCTCCTTATCATTAATCCCTTCAACTCTTCCCCGACAAAAATTGAAGGCATGGAGACAAGCATAGAGTCCACGAACGATGTAAAAAATTGCTCCTGACAGTTGAGAAATTGTGCAGTTAAAAACCATCATTAATACAGTTAAATAGGCTCTTTGGGTTGGCCAGACCATGTAACAGTTATTACATTCCTCTTATAAACTATATAAAATAAAAGTATTTCCAAAATAATATTCTCTGTTTCTGCCTCTCCATTTATTAATGGCGAGGTGATATTTATTATTATTAATATTAATGAAATATATAGGATTCAGCTAGTGTATGAATTATTTGTTACTGATTATATCATAACAATCATCATGATTATATGTAACCCAAAATAATAACACATTCAAATAAATTAAACTATACATAATGTTATCTTTATAAGAACATTTAGTGATGATTAAATCAATGTATCTATAACAAGAACTATGTTAGCAAATTTAATTTATGACTGCCAATTTTAATATAATCGCTAGAATTATAATCACCAAAAAATATGATTTATCATAAAATTGCTAACTGTCCATTTCAATTGTTATTTTACGAAGAGGGTGATAGGACATTTCAATCTAAGCAATCTAATCATTATTTTCCTTCTATCTTATTATTGTTTTGATGGCGATCACGTTATAGCATTTTACGCACTGTAAAACATGACTACTTGAGCAATTAAGCAGCACACCCCTAATTTTCCTCAAATACATTGGGACTTTAAACAAGTTTTATAATGGAAAACCGAGATAAGTGTTTGGAAAGAAAAAATCTTCGATATGATCCGATTCACTTGTAGAACCGAGTCCATAATGACACAAAGATCCAGAAGGGCACAAAGATTTGGACCGTCTAAGAGTTACATCAGCGTGATTTCTTGCCTGTTGATACAGAAAAGCATACGGGCAGAAGTCAAATGCACTAGATACCCGGCCCCGGCCCCACAATTAACACGCTCCAAGGCATTCAAAGTTTAAAAGATCAACCGGGTTCATTCTCCATGGAGATAGACAAAGAATTGCCATTTCACCAATTATCTTTCCTATATGGGGAAACTATTGACCACAGCTACTCTTTCAAACACCCAAAGTCCACAAAAAAGTCCATTTGACACCACAAGAAAATAAACTGGACAAACAACACCAGTGATCCACAGGTTTTTCGCCCTACGAACGTTTTCCATGACTCTGTGAGATACACGTGTTTTCCCTCTTAACTTAATCTCAAGATTTCCTACTAAAAAGTACCTTTGTGAAGATCAAAATGGCACAACGAGAATGCTGGAATTAAGCTTAAACCATAAAAACTAGAGATGTACAAGATGTTCTGCTTTTTTGTATGAACAAAGTGAATACAACCACAAACAGAGTGGTCATGTTGGATTTGTGACACCAAGCGGCTGAAGATTAAAGTCTTTCCCCAGAATGCAAAACGAAGGAATTCCTTTGCCCTTTTAAACTAGATGCAGACCTGTCAGTTTGCTTCAGTGTTTAACTCAGGAGCACTACCTTAATAGTCAGCATGAACACCCAGGTTCCTGATGCAGTCAGCTTAATCTTTACTACCATGTTAAAAGTTACTTTCTCGGGGATCAAATGACCAAAGCCTCAAAGCTTATTACTTTTCTGGAACATCATAAGTTAAATCACAACTCTTTGTATCTCTCGATTTGAGCTGACCAAGAAAATAAGTCATTAAGTACATGAAAGAATGAATGTAACTCATATCTAACACCCAATCACGATATAACAAAATGAGCCAATGATGTACCTGGCACTCCTCAGATTGATGTCTAAACAAACAACTGGCTTTAGCATTGACTCGCAGTCAAGACTCAGAAGTCATGGAACAGCATGATAGCATCATCAAGCTTCATCAGAGATGATTCCAGCAGCAACCTCACTGTTCTTAATCGGTTGTACCTCTTCTCAAGCGGCCCACTTCTCTTCTCAATGGGAAGATTCAGAAGCTGAAAGAAAAGTAACACCTCTCACTTACTGCACAATAAAAGGAAACCCAAGCAAACAAAAAGCCTAATTCTTTGTTTTACTTTTTGCCTTATTCGGTCTAGAGAGACAAGGAAAGGTGGAAAGGGGGTGGTTGTCACACAACAGAAGCAGACCAACAAATAAAAAAGAAGAGATTTGTGAGCAAACAGAGAAATGATATATCAAGTTACATTGGAGATATGTCTAAATATGTGAATGTGAAACCTCATTTTCTTTCTCCAGTTCATAGGCCACCCTCAGATTCAGATTCAACACAGCATGGTACATCTCATCCAGTACATGTGGCCAAAGAGTGGTTTTGTTTACTTTCCACAGCAAGAATTGTGTCTGTCTAGGTCCAGTGACAACTATTTTCTGCAAGGATCAAATGTAATTTCATAAGATGTATGCAAAGGACAAGAACCTTTGATAATGATTAAAAGTGGGAGTGGATATGCAAGAAACTTCTGCGCTTTGAGAAAACTTACAACCAGACAAATATAAATGTCCCACTGCAGAAACTTTTTGACATTAAACATTATCCATGAGTGTGGTAACCAAGCAACATAAATTATAAATTTTTACAAAGGAAATTACATGAATGCTGTGCGTAAGAGAATCTGATCACAAGAATTTTTCAAGCATACCTCCATGTGCAAGAATTGATCTTTCCAGAGCCTAAAAAGAATTTTTGATATCTCCTTCTTATCAACAAATGCAGTGTCGGAAATCTACAGGAAAGAAGCTGAGTAAAAATAAAGTCCCAGTCCTAGCAGCAACTTCATAAACAAACATTTTCTTGAAGTACCAGAAGAAACATGTAAGATCTCAAATACTCACATCAAGAACCTAATCGATTGGCAATGACGCTTGCAAGAAAAGCTAAGGTTAACAGCATAACATGTGTGAGTCAAAACAGAAAATTGTTGATTTCTACTCTTATTGGCCTTCAATTTACGTGACCCATGATGACAATGCTCGGTGCTCATGCATTCTACAGCTTTTATATAACCACACTGGGAACTTTGATTACCATCATAGGTTTATAGTGATTGGGGATGAATAATTGGAAACCAGGGGGTAGCCTAGCCATAATAACTAGAAGCAAAAGGACCGTTAGAAAGGCATTTTCAGCATAAAAACTATCTATGTAATTAACTAAAAGACAATGTTGATAACACAATGACTAACAAGAGTGCTTGCAGCACTTAGAATGATCCTCATGATACATGATTTCTCTGAATTTCAGAGCCACAGTGGACATACCACATAGGGGAAGTGAAGAGTACACTAATGCTCATTAACAGAAGCACTAATGCTCATAACAGAAGCTGCACACTGAAAATCTTCCTCTGTCAAAAGACAACAGATGTTCAACCAAGAACAAATTAAGAATTAGATTGATGTTTCAGAAGAATATATTTAGGACCGTTGGTGCCTCTTGGCCCATAAGACATATCAGTTAATCATTGTCTGTATTCAAGCATTGTCAATATCTGCTCTTTGCATTGTTCACGTTTTACGTCAACCCAAAGGATGATTGCCCCTGGAAAATTCAAAGAAATGCTTCCATCTGATATTCTATTTTCTTTGTATTATTTTGAAAGCTCTATAGGATTGAATTATGGAGGTTTTGCTCTAAAAGATGACCTTCAAGGTTATTTCTGCTAGACGAAAAGGACAAAGGCGGAAGGGAGTGCTTCTCAAGACTAGGTCTAATGATCGAGTATGAAAATGATGGCTTTGTGATGATAATGATAATAAGAAAAAAAGAAAAAGGAATATGGAGATCAATCAAACATGTTAAAAAGTGAAGAATGCCCTGTCACCATTCAGTAGTTGCTTTTTTCAGTAAGGAGTCCCAAACAGCACGTGACCCAAAAAAAAAAGAGAAAAAAAAGAGCATGCAAGAGAAAAAAGGAAAGTATTTTGGGATTCTCATTTGCATGCCTGAAAGGCCAGGTTAAAAGTTGGCAAAACGTGAAAAATGACTAACCTTGCCAGTCTCAAGTAGGCGATTGGCCTTCGACAGCAACCTAAATATTCTGTAAGCTTCCTGGCCGTATCTTTTCAAGACTATGGACTCTACCTGCAGTTTAACACCATATATATGCATCCAACTTGTAGTTAGTCTTCGCGATATATAAGTACAGAAAAGAGAGACCACAGACCTCTTCATTCTGAGCTTGTTCAATAATGTTCTTCAAATCTGGCAAAGTATGGGGATTTGCAAAATTTAGAAAACATGAAAATAATTGCTCAGTTAAAAAGAATGTAATGAAGACAAAACTTGTCATGTGAAGGAGAAAGAAGCTAGAGGGACGGAGAGGCAACATTACCAATTTTATATGACTCGTCCGCCCCTCTTTCACAACCCAACATAACAAGAGATGCTCTAAGATGATCCAATGTCATAGCACGACCGGCTTCTCCTTTCATAACCTCTTCGTAAATGGTATTAATTGACAATGGAACTGCAATAAGATGTTATTAGTGAAGAGACTATCTACCAATTAGCTGATCATCATTGATTTGCTGGCCAAGTCACTAGCTTAACAAATAAAAACTTGTACTTTTCTATGCCGAAGTTCAAGGGATCCTTCAAAACCTCCAAAGAACATCAATTATTCTATTCCAAATTGCCCCAAAATCATATTACCAGAATTATCTGTTTTCACTTTCTTCTCCATGCTTTTGGATATCTCAAGCATTGCACTCAGAGCAACAGCAGCTCCACCATCCAGCCGTTCCCGAACATTCTCAACACAAGCCTGGAATAACCCCGATCGGATGTAAACTTTGGATTAAACCACAGAAAGATAAGTTCACTAACGCTTGCACGCGTGCACGCACACACAGGAGAGAGAGAGAGAGAGAGAGAGAGAGAGAGAGGTTCTGCTGCATGTAGAACTACATCGTTCCCATTATTTGTCAAATGTAACTACCAAGGAAAGGTAATTCCTCGAGTATAATAATGCCCCCAAGTTTGAACCATACTCTAACAATGTGCATCAAGCTCCATTCAGTTTGGCACAACTGTCATCAATCTGACAATTGACCAAAATATTACATTATGATAAACGCATGAACAAACTGCTTCTTAGTGTCTCCTGGGTCTTCCTCATTGTACCAAGAAAAGCATGACTTACACATAAGTCACACCAGTCTGGCCAGTACAAACTAGACCTCTGACCAGTCTGCTAAATGGCAAGAACTGGCAGTGATTAGCCTTGATTGGGCTGTGAGCCATATCAATTGCAAAGGAGATCAACCTGGTCTTGGTTTTGACATTGCTCTATGCAAGGTTAGTAGTTTTCCACTTTGAGCTGCAAGATTAAACTGGCTGCGGTTATGGGGCTTTGACTATGGCGAGTAGGTAGTAGGTATAGAGCATTACTTTCAATTATTCATTTTCACCTGTTCACTTTTCTCACGGTTAAACATTGTAAAACGAAGCCCAAATAAATCTGAAGTGGCTACCTTAAAAATCATGTGTTGCAATAATCATTTTCAGTTGAATGTCAAAAGTCAGATGGTGTTATTCTCCAATATATAATTTCCATAAAAGAGATAGTGCAAGATTTGCCATTTGCTAAGCACCATATATTGCCAGAAACCATCTAATATCTAAATATTGTGCAGTCCACCTGAAAGGAAGTGTCATAAAGAAGTCAGTGAAGGCAAATACAAACAAAACTCAATGATTGCACGGCATTCAAATCCCATCATTCACTGTAGCATCATACACATCCTTGAGTCCCAAAAAATAAGTGAAGTAAATTGTTCTTTGGTGGAACAAACTTTTATGTGGTCAGTATGTTCTTGAAAATTTCAAGGAAGCTAATTATATGGAGCTGGGTAATTGGGGAAGAGGGGATGGAGTAGTGTGAGTGCGTGAAGGATAGCAAAGTATATTCCATTATATCTTATCAGACCCAATGAAAACTCCAACTAGCAAAAGAGTTCGATCTTCTTATATGAAAGCAATCTTTCCATCCCCTGATCTAAATGCGATCATGAAATATAAATGAAGAGATGGCAAACCTTATGCCTAAAACGATGCATGAACTCCTGGACATTGACACGCCAAAGAACTTGCTCGCCATCACTTCCAAGTTCTTTATTTGATTCCAAAGCATCACTCTTCCTCTATACATTGTTAATACATATAATTAATAACAAGGTAAAGCTAATGGGCTGTGAAAACTATATATGTACCAACCTTCTCACCAACACCAAGGAAAGAATCCCCTGTCTTCTGATCATCTTCTTCAGTAGTGGTATCAAAGATAATTAGGAACCTTTTTGCTTCCATTGGAGTTGCTGCAGCAAGAACACGTTCTTCTATAGTCTCTGGTTCAGCAACCATCTACAGGCATGTATTTGTTATGGAAAGATCACACCACCACTTTCACTCTCAAATTGACTATTTAAGCAACATGGTCAGATCAATGGAATTAATGAGGCGATGGTACATGAGATCGAAAGCTAATCACATCAAACAAGCATTTCTCATTTAGGTTGACTATGTAGATGAATCATTTTATGCTAATGCACTTAGACATAGGGAGTAATAGAGGAACTATAAACCTTCAGTTTCTAACAAC
Organism: Eucalyptus curtisii; assembly: GCA_017140595.1. NCBI lineage: Eukaryota > Viridiplantae > Streptophyta > Magnoliopsida > Myrtales > Myrtaceae > Eucalyptus > Eucalyptus curtisii. The sequence continues at coordinate 2,027,218 of CM029504.1, read as the reverse complement.
TAATGCAAATGCAGTAGGAACCTCACCATGTAAAATATCATATATCATGGTTTCCAACAAAGTAAGATTTGATCACATTTTTATATACGGATGAGGAATGAGAAAACCAGTTCTCTTTACCCTTCAAATAAATCGCTCATGTGGTAGAAATATGCTCGTTGCTAGCAGTTGATTTCCTGCGTCTGGAGAATGATCGTATGGTGTGCAAGAACTCGTGCTTAACATCACATATAGGCCAAGTTTCTAATGCCACTGATATTAAATTAAAAACATGTATTCGGAACAGAAGGCAACAGCACTAAGCAACAGATATCTTTAAAGCAAGCACCTTAGAAGACTTGGTTCGCTTTCTTGCAGGAGCTTCTTCTTCACTTGGTGGAGAAAGATGTGGCTCAGGGTCTGGGCAGTGCTCAACAAATCGAGCATTTGCAAGTTTAGAAAGGGCTTCTCGTGTAGCATCCTGAGCAATAGAATCTTCTGAATGGTCACAGAGGTTTTCGTAAGTGGTATGATTCGACTATCGAAACATGTGTTTTCTAACACACAACTTTTTTCCACTTCAAAAAAGTACAAAATTCACTTTAGCCTTCACACAGAAAATTTATCGGCAATAGCTATTTCTCATTTCACAACTTGAGTCCTAAGCACAATGAACAAGAATTGTGAATGCAACCCAAACATGGTACAAGTATGAGAAAAATACGAAGAGATACATGAAGTTGACACAACATGAAACTCCGAACTGACCTGTCGCGTGTTTTGACCAGCTTTCTTGAATGGAAGGAATCATAATATTAGTCTAAATATCTTTTGCTAATTGCACAGATTATTGACTTGAATACGATGAAATCACATAATTGCATCGACTAGCTATATCTAAATAGCAGAGCCTATCAAAGTCTCAATAGAAAAGGACTATCCAAAGAAAACGGGCTCGTCAGTCTCTAGTAACATCGCTCGTGTTCGACTACTCAGCTTAGAACTTTAAGCCAATAGTACCTATCCATCCTCAATTTACAGTGTGAATCGGACAGAAAATGGGAATGAGCAGATAACTATACTTATCCTATCACTTGCAAAACTTTCTCACAAGACTTGCCTTGGCCAGATTTAGCTCTGTCAATCATCTTTTCCAACGTCAGCCTACCATGCTGGAGCAAACCTTGAAACAGTTCCACACACTGCCCATAATCAAGCAAAGCAAACAAATTAACAACACACACGGACCGACTTCGCGAACTAGAAAACAAATTACGCCGGACGGGAGCAGAAGCTGACTTCTTTGTCGAGTTCCTGGGACACAACAGCGACGAACTTTGGGAACCTCATCCGATGAATTATGTTATCGAACAATGCCAAGTACTCAGTGCTACGTCTCGACGCATCTCCGACGCCACCTGTCCGCGGCATTACGAACAGGAAAAAAAAAAAATCTCAATCTAACAAGGTCGGGATTCACTTATCCAGCTGCGGATTCAACCTACCTGGATGTTCGACAGAGAAGGCTTGGACGCAATTCTGCTGGATCAAGACTAGCAAGCAGTTTTTGACCTGAGAAGCCGACATCTCCGTGAAGCGGACGATGTTCTGGTGCGTCAGCGGCCCTCGCCGGAGGAGGCACTCGCACACCTTCTGCAAACACGCACAGACTCATGACGTGAAGTCGAAAGAGCACGCAACAAGCGATCCGCTCGGTCGCACAGACGCGGAAGAGAGAGAGAGATTACAGCGACGAGGTCGCCGAAGTGAGAGGAGATGATGTGGCCGGCGTATTTGATGCCGTACTGCGACGGCGGCACCATTGTTCCGCCGCCTTCTCGGCTGCTACCGCTCCCGCTCCGGCTCCGGCTCCGGCTCCGGCTCTTGCTCCGACTGCTGCACCGAGGCACGCCGCGCATTGGAAGGGGAAGAAGATGCCAGGGTGCTGCAACTGGGCCTGAGGCCCATCATGAGGGTAATGGTTTTGGGCCGGATAGCGAGGTACAACTGGGCCACGTTGGGCTTGGGATTTGGCGGATGATCCCAATCCGAGCGTCCTTGTGATCAAAAACCAGATCCAACGGTGACGGGAGATTGATGGACACTGGAAATTTTGTGGGATTTCAGTTCCTGGTTCCTACATTTTTAAGGGATAATTATTAGTAAGTCGCGACTTGATGTTGGCCAGCTTCTTCTAGGACATGATACCCTGGAACAAACGAATAAAGAAAAAAATAAAAGAGCATATTTCACTGCTTAAATGCTGAACTTTTGTTTTGTTAATTTACCTTGTACGGATTAATTTTTCGGCAAAATACTCTCATGAAGAATACGTGAAAGATTTTTAAGCATGCTGGCAAGTGAGAAAACTATACTTTTGTAATGAAGAAAAAACCTGTAAAACCTGTAGTATCAAAACCTTCGTCCTAAATTTGTGGTAACTACTTGAGCATTACTGGAGACCATCATCGAAAAATAAATCTCGAAAATTAAGAACTGTACAATCTCTCGAAGATTGGGAACATTTCCTTTTTCACCACAATTTTTTAACATCAGGTTACAGGGTTTTCCTAGGTGCAAAAATCGAATAATGAGATGCTGGATAGAAAAATTAGGCCAGTCAAAGTTTGGCCAAGTTTGTGTAAAATCACATATATATCCCATTTTTTAAAATTTTACCCAATTTTAGAAATTGAATTGCTTGAACTGGTGAGGTTTGGCGATTTCTTGAATATTGAAGTCTTTAATTATCCAGGAGATTTTTCCTTTGAAAGGAGCCTTGCAAAGGAGGTCTGGCAAAATATATCTAGACACAGCTTTCCTAAGTTCCTAAGCAATTAACTTCGGAAGATGTCAAAATTTACCTCACCCATAAACAATGGGATTTGGATTCGAGCTTTACTAGCATAACAGTTTTTTGGCTACTATTAGAATTATAGTTTGGTGTGAATCACAAATTCTTGAAAATGTGAGTCTCACAATAATTTAGAATTATTTGTTATTTGGTTTTTTTGTTGTTAGGAATAGATTGTTATTCTAACAGTGAATTAAAAACTGTTACGCAATCTTTTCTCATTTGGATTCCACATGAACTAGGATTACCTATCAATAGTTAATAGGGGTAAGTGATTTCAAGGTCAATCCAAGTTCCCTTTGAAACCTACAGGTTGAGACCGGTTCCTAGTTTTGGAGCATACCCTAGAACGAAATTGTAGTTGTAGGGTCAATTTCACGGTCTATCTAGGGCCTATTCCATTTTTCGTAACATTTTTGTTCCTTTTTTTCATCTCATTTTTAAGGAAAGATGAAGCAACAATAAAATATCCATTCATTTCTTCCTTAACAAAGTCATAGCAAAGACAGACGTTACTTGAGAATTCTCTTTCCACTCTTGCATTTGTTACGTGACGCAGATTATCTTCTGGGTTTAATAATAAATATGCAAGCAGAAAATAATTTTTCTTGTTTGTGATAAGTAACCTATTAAATTTTTTTGATGTTATAGAATCTTAATTCAGTTTTGGTTAATTGAGTTGACTCTTGTTTTTGCTCAATTGAAGCGACATGGTTTTTCCCTCTTCAAATGGTGCTTTGCGCTGGTCGTTGGAAATTGCTCGAAAGGTAAGAAAAGCTATCAGGAATAGGTGTAGCAGTTAATGTGTTGGACACACTGTTGGATAAATACTATAGCTGAAGCATGAGGTTTGCAAGCAATAGGTCGGAAGTGCTATAGCTAAGAAAAAAGTGTTGCAAGAAAGGTTATCTGTATATTCGTCTAGATAAATGGATCAGAATAGCCTCATCACTATAAGAAAATTCAGGGTTACTTCAAGTGGATTCTGTTATTCCCTGTCCGATTTAGTTCCCACGTGAGAACAAGCATGTGGACCATATAGTACTGGTTCCACATTTTTTTGAATGGATAACCATGGGAACTTTGGACCAGACCGGTTCTTATGACCAATTTGGTCTGATTTCTGGTCATATGCGAGACTCATGCTCACCCCTAATAGTTATGTTGAGATTCTAATTCCACATTCTTCTATCGTCAAACTAGATATAAAGAAAACAACTCCATTGCTGCTGTCGGTTTTCGATCGACGATACCCAATAGCTGTCATCGCTCGTTAATCGCCACTTGCCATCGTTAATCATCAATCATCAGTCGCCATGTCGTTGAGAAATATTATTTTCTAAAAGCCAAATTAATCATTGGATAAGGAATTTTAATGTAAACAAATGATGTTATGTGGAATGAGAATAGATTCTCATTCGTGAAATCAAATGATGTTTCTATTGATATGAAAGGGCTCGAGCGGAGTTGCGACAACTGTGAACTCGAACACTAGCATGACTCGTGCACGTTATGCAAACCTACTAAAATGCGCAATGTTCATATCATGCATCGTCTAATTAGGGTTTCGTCAAAAAGGAAAATTTATGAATCCAATCCTATGCTTTATCTGAGTCTTTCCCACGCTCAATACTGGTTAACAACACCACGAATCTCAACATGTCAAAGGAAGTGACATAAAAAATGCGACTAACTTGTGCAAGCTTTTTTTTTTTTAATTAATCTCTTAAATTTATCCATTGTGACACAAATATCCCAAACTTTTGTTATATCATTAAAAAAACTCCAAACTTATACCATTGTGATAAATATACCATGGATGGAAGTGAAATAGAGGGCATACATGTCGCACATATTTAAATTTGGATTTTTTTTTTTGACACAAAAAAGTTTAGAATATTCATTTCATGGTGGGTAAGTCTAAGGTTTTGGTGACACAAAAAGAAATTATGTTATTTCTATCGAAGTAGGCATAGTTTGAACTTTTTTGTGCTATTTGTCCTGATTCTTTTGTTTATGTCTCTGTACTTGATGTTATGTTAGTAGTAAGATTGGGTGGTTCTTATGCCGCGAGGTCCAAGATTATCTATGTTGGGATAGAATATAGACCGATGTTCTTCAATAATTTTTTCATATTAGCCAATAAATTTATTTTGTCTCACTCCTCTCTTCTATATACACGCGTGTGCGGTGATCACGGGAATCGAACCCCGGACCCGGTACTCTCCGGCCCCACCCTCCCAATTCCTTTACCAGCAAGCCCACATACCTACCGACATATTGGCCAATAAATTTGACCCGCCGGGCGCCAGTTACTCTAAATTTCACTATTGGAAGATTCTCTTCCTGGCGTCCCACATATTCTTTTTTCCACAACTTTTCGCAAGTCAAGCGACGAGTCGACAGCAACCCACCAAAAAGAAAAATAAAAATTCCGAGGGCACAGCAAAAAGGAGATCGAGACCTAGACGCAATATATTGGAGGGTTCAAAAGTAAAAGGAGAAAGAACATGAACAGCACGGCCAGCAGAGAAAAGGTTGCAGAAGAGGGAAATGGAACGTCTGGTGCGATTTGGAGGAGCTGTTGCGATCCCAGGGCTTAAAGAGGAGCCAACAGGGGCGACCCCAGATGAACCGAATCAAGGGGACAGCATGGATGTGAGTGCATGGGGACCGTACCATAATGGGCACGCGTGTGGGAGGTGATGTGCCAACGTGCCATCTCGTATTTTGTCTCCGCAACCTCACATGACCCTTGTCTCTATGCGTGAACAGTCCCCCCTGTTCGTGGCTTTTGGATATTTAGAGAGTGGGGGACCAGCTTAACTTACGTCGTTCACCACAGGATGGGGGTTAGGCTATTAACTTTATGGTAATTGTATGGACGAGCCCATGAAGTATGTCACTGTCGTTTTCGTTTGCTTTCAGCTGGAGACGCCCGGGTTAAAACAGGTCGCTTGCACATGTTCGTTTCTGCCAATGAGTTTTTAGGGTCTTCTGTCGAGTTTTCGTAGTTCAAATCATGCTGTGTATGGAGCAAGATTCGGATGCAAAGAGAGAGGATGTTTGCAGATTGAGAGACTGAACGCTCGAATTCCCCGTACCAGAAGCGTAGAGGAGTGATCATTTGAACTTAAAGCATAGCGCATCTCGATACTTAGTAAATAGCACTGTTTCTTTTTGCAAAGGGAAAAGGAAAAAGGGTTCGTTTTCCTCGACCTTTACTAGATTCTGCATGTTGAATGTTCATCGGGACGAACCGGTGACTCGTGAGCTGCAGTGAATCTATTTGATTAGGAGGGTTTATCGATTCAGAATTTGCAGAGCCTCCTTTGGTCGATTAGCATTGATTCTCCATTAGTTTTGGGATGAGGATAAGATGGGCATCTGACCATTAAAGATAAAGATGATAAAGAGGGAAGCGGGAAAGGGAGGGGAAAAAGGCATCGTTTTCGTGGGGAGGGACTGGTGTTTTGCTCCTTCCTAGCAGCATTGGTTGCTCGATTGCAACCCTCAACTTCCCAGACAATAACTCAGTCTCACCACCTTCTTATAGTCATTTCAGGGCCAAAAATAGAGAGGAGGAGCGAGCGGTGGCAGAGTGCTTGGTGCAATTTCTATCGATATGTTCATTAATGAATTAGAATCTGTCATGACAATAACTGGTTTATACGCATAGTTAGATTTGGCACCTATGGATCAGCTGTACATATAAGGACTATTGAATATATCGTTTATGTAAGGAACATATCACTTCATTTTTATTTTTATTTTGTTGTCGAAGTTTACTAGTTTCCGTTTCGCCTTTTTCTCCTAATTTTTTTTATCGGAATTCAGGATAAAGCCCTTAGAGCAAATGATTATTAATCTTTTAACAACGATCAATCAAAACCGGGATTAGGATATATTCTTATTCGAGATCACCTAAAAATGGGGAAAAAAAACTTTTTGATCAATGATTTGGATAATCAAGAATCATGGAATGACAATAAAACTTCAGTGAGTAGAGTTTGAGAATATATGACGGGTAACAACGGGTGTATACTGCTCTTCGTGACTCTTCATAACTCGATGTGTATTGCCCAATCTTGCGATGTGCGTTACACGTTGTTACTTGATAAATCGAGATGCGTCCGAATTAGTGCGCTTTTTAGTGGTCGTGATGTGAAGTTCCCCCTCCCCTTGGAACCATTCCAAGGGAGAGACACTTCTTCATCTCGAACAGTTGGAAAAAAACGTATGCTCCCAAGCAACTCCCTCTCTCTCCCCTCCACTTGGCTTAGAAGATAAGCTGTGTGCGCGCTTGCTTTTTTGGAGGGCTAATAATGCTCCCGGATGCCCACTTTTCCTGCAATCTACTTCACAAATTTAATACCATTTTGACAACTAATCCTCCCCGCATGTCGCAGCCAAAATCGCCCAAAGCCATCCTCTCTCGCTCGCTCACACCAGCTGCGTGAACGCCCGAGAATATATACCCGCCCGCATCACCACCACCTAAGCAAACCCCCGAAAAGAAAAGATCCCTTCTTTTCCTCCTCCTTTTCATCTTCCTTTTGGATCAAGAACCGAGCTCCCCCTCGTGCTTTTGGATCTCCAAGGCTCGTTCTTGATCAGCCCATGACTGCAAAAGAAAACACCTCATGATGGCTTCCCTTTGGCTGGTTCTTGAATCTTTGATCTGACCTAGTTCTGCGGTTATATGCAGTAGGTCTTGGGTTAGTGCAGGTGGAGACTTCCAAAGGGATCGCATTGATCTGATCGTCCAAGATACCTGAATTCGAATCGAAAGGTTCAGTCTTTTCTTTTTCCTGGTGTCTGTAGATCGGATCATGCGATCCCTTCGGAATTCTCCATCAGTTTGCTCTAAAGTTTCGCATGGCTGTGTGCTAAGTGGTCTCCCTCTCTCCCCCCCCCGCCCCTCCTCTTCATCGTTCCTTTTAAGGTAAGCCTTACATGATCCGAGGTCTTATATATCAATCTCTCAATTCAACTTTATGTGATCTTATAAAGTATATGACTGACTGCTAGTGCTGGGTTTGTTATACAGAGGTTAAGTTTCTTTAATGTTTGATTAGTCCCTATGAGTCGTGTAATATCTTCTTCAATCCGTTCATAGGTTTGTATCTTTCAATGACGATGGCGGACTTGGACTTGATCTATGCGTAATTTCGCAAAATGAAGAATTCCCAGGTAATTTTTTGCGGTCTCGTTCTTGTTATAAAACCCTAAACAGGTCATCGTGGAGTTAGCTTTTATCTTTTCCTGCTGCCTTAATTCTTGTTAGATCATCAAGGAAAAGGTACCGGGGAACTTTCTTTAATGCTGGAAATAGTAATTGACCCGAATAAGTCGTGTGCTATGCGAGAATATGATCACCAACTGTATCAACTCTTATCATCCAGTAGTTTCAAATTTTTAAGACCAACATATTAGCACTGCATCGGATCATTCGCTGTTTTTTTTTAATCAATCATGTCATAATACCAAGTTCAACAACATCGTCGTCACTATGTTCTCGCATCCTTCATGCCCTGATCTATCAGTTTCCGAAGTTCCCTTTGGACATTCGGAAGCTCACTTTCGTTGATTATTCTCTCGAACTCCACTGAAAATATCTGGCTCTTTCATTTTCAAGTCCACTGTGCGGACATCGACAGAACGCAATCAATCAATTACAAATACTGGTTCGCATAGGAGAAAAGGAAAGGAAAAAAAAATCATGCACAAGAGTCGATCCTGCATGACCTTGATAAACCATATAAAAACAAGTTTTGCTTGGATATATGTCATTGCGTGCATGGCAGCCGTGGAGCACATGTAGGGATGAGGGAGACAAAGCAATTTCCTAGTATCTCGGGCTTGCGAAAAGCTTCAAAAGACGTGTTATCCCCTTTCTGTTCTCGGATCTGTTAACACAGTGCTGAAGATATTGTTCTCTATTGATTCTTGCCATTCATTCCGTCTACAATTCGGCCGCAAGTTGTTTCTTTTTTTATGACCTTTTACCTCGCATCTGCACGTGCATCAACATGGTTGACATGAATGTACAAACTGTCTCTCCATATTTATGTTGTTATGTACTAATTATATATGACACAATGTCTGTGCCCACACACATTTAGCTAATGCATATATACATGGGCCATGTGTAAATACACGTCTCTACGCGTGCATATGTGCCGAATTGATGCGTCCAAGCACGTGCTCACTCATATACTTTTTGGTTCGAGATTTTTGGGTGGACTAGGGTTAGAAATCGTGGGTTGTTATGTTCTACTTAGTTCTCACTTAGTTTGCTGGCGATTGAGCCAAAAATGTATATGGCTTCGAAATCTCTCGACATGCATGAATTCACATTTCTCATTTCATGTCAAATTTAGTTAGTGTGTTATGCACCTTTTCTACTTTTCTCGCATTCCTTGACACACCAGGGGTTCACAGTAACAAAGTGCAAAGGTTTGAGCACGCACTTGGCTCTCGTCATACTGATCTACTATTCGATTGGACCATGTGCACTATCTATGCCGTGTGGTCTTCCATGAAGTGAAGGTTCGACGCCACAATACCACTTTACCAATCAGTGAAAATTCTAGTGTATGGAATAATCCTCTAAAAAGAGTTAAGATTTAAGAGTAGAATACTCTTTTTATGTATTGTTTCGTGATCTATTTCTCATTGCGCGTGACCATTAAATGTTATAGTTTTATTTCATTCTATTGCTAGCTTCTAAGTCCTTTTCCTTGTTTATTTCTCTCCACTACTTTTCTTTCATGCACAATTAGCATAAAAAGGCACGCAAAAAGGTGTGCGCAGAAAATAGAGAAAAGAAATTGTTAAGGGAAGACATTATGGCATTTGTGTCGTTTTAGAGAAAAAAAATTGAATTGTTACACAAATTGAGTTTGGGATATGTTATCGAAAGGTATTTGAATTCTTTAAAATTGTCATTTCATCCATTATTTTCAATAAACCGTTACTGTTAAACTTCTATCATGCACGGGTTTTAATTGAAAACTTTCTATGAAAAGTTGAAGTTGATAGATGTTTTGGATTTACTTTAAAATGTAGAGGATCACAAAAAATCGACAAGCTCTACGTGATTACTACATACTAGAAATGCTAGAGTTCTTCCCTTTAACAAATTCCGTAGTTTCAATTGCAAAAAACATCTTTCAAATTATGTAATTTTTCCCCTCCGGAATTAGAGATGGAATTAGTAAAAGGTACCATCATTCAGACACAACAGATAATAAAATTATTTCCTAGTGAAGGCGCCATTCGAATTTATACTGTCGAATGACTATTACAGAATTTGAAGATTTGTTCTATTCATGATGAAATATGAGATTGAATTATGTGGGTTGGATGTACTTTCAATTTCTCATGCAGCATAGAAAGAGGATATCTTCTCCTATGTTTGGGAAAGTGAAAGAAATCTTTTTCACCATGAGACCTAAATTTTATAATTTTTTGGGCCAACCAAGTGACCCTAAATCAAACAGATTGCGTAATCTAATCTGCCTAGTTCATTGGGCAGAAGAGAATCCAAGACGACCAGTTGGAGTTCCATTTATAACGCTATGGGCCAAATTCAGCAATGAGAAACCTGCAGTTTCAGAAACGTGGGCTATGGTGTTCCTTGCAACCTCTCAGGCCCAAAAGGCCCAGCTAGCTTCCTTTACCCAAGCAGTTTATCCTCAAGTGCAGTGACAGATTTGCCCCCGGATTGGGAGATTACGTGGTAAAATTGAACGCGATTAAGTTTTTTTCTTAATAACGAGGTGTCATGGACTATTCGAGGATTCAACTATTCGCCACTATATATGACATGCGTCGTTATGTAAGTGAACTTGTTACCACGATTTGAAGAGCAAAGTTGTCATGTTTACCTTCAGTAGAGTTCGATTTTGCTTTAGGTCCATGGATTCTTGGATGACCTCTCTCTGACAACCGCTTAATGGAAAATTCTCATTTTCTGGTCCCATACTTTCACTATTTTTCAAGTCAAGGCTATGTACATTCAGTTTTTCTAATCAAGTCATTTTATTAATATGAAATTACAATCAGGTCCATCCAACTCAATATTTGCTTAATATTTGCCCAATTCTATTGAAGTAGCCTCAGTGCAAGATGCTAGAGTGTAACGTGATTAAATACTGTCTCGAGGATATTGAATAGTTCAAATTTTTCTTTGATTTGGTCTTTTATTATCAAGTCAATTGGCTATCCACAATGGGTTTTCGTGTAGGTACTATTTGATCTACAACACATTCCGAGTCCTCCAACAGCAATAGTAGCAGGATTTAGAAGGGTACATTTACGTCTTCGAGAGTTGATTAAACATTTTATATAAGTGGAAGGATTTGATTATAAAATTTTTTTTTTTTTATTTTCTTTTCGTTATTTCACGAGCCATACATTTTGCTAGCTACTCAACCTTTAACCATCATTTTAGCTGTTGGTCCTTTGACACAGGGTGATAGGATTTTAAATAGGTTAGTTCCCAACTTAAAATTAGGAATCGATCCTATAAATTCAATTTCAAATTTTTGGAATTGAGAACATAATTGATAGGTTGTGGTATGGCCGATTTCTGGTTCCATCCAAGAACCGGAAATCAAACTCTTATTGCAAAACACAAAAGTTGCATCATTTCATTATAAAAGCATATGTTAATCAAAAGGTTATGTTTATTTGTTCATGTTGAAAACCATGAGCAAATGGGGAAAAAAAGAAGAAGCTACAAACCGGTTCCACCCAAAAACCAAAGCGATTATCAGCCAATTCTAAGTTCGTGAAACTAGAAATTACACCAGTTCTCCTTAAAAGCAGTCCTGAACTAGTTGGCTCAAGTCAGTTGAGTTTGGTTTTCAGATTGAACCAAACCAATGCTCAACACTACTTTCAAGTTAAGGAGCAAAATTTGAGTATTATATCTTGCTTGTCAGTCGATTTAGCCTTATTTTATTGATGTCACTTGCAGAGAAGACCAAATCATCCTATTTGCACAATGTGAAAATCTTGACAACATAGGGTCATTACTCGTGCTTTTACAATCTCTCCCTCTTATGTTAAATCATTTAATAACTAAAGCTTTTAAAAGTCGCCTCTCATGTTTATACAATCTCTTGCTCTTTTATACAATAACCGATAACCAGTATCTTCAAACAGCCGATTTCATAAGGTTTCATATGATTAAAGTAAGAGATCCCGAGCTCAAATATATTCCACTCAGCATCTTCCACCCATCTTGCTTTAGCATGTGGAATGGACTGTATGGACTGTAGAGACTCGCATACCTTGCGGACGTCGTCAAGCCAGCAGAACAGTACGCAGCCTCTTCCGCCTTTGTTCTAGCATGTGAAAACGGACTCTACAGACTCGCGTCGCTTTCACTCGTCGTTTTGCAATTTCCTTCCCTCCTTCTGGGAGGCCCAGATCGTCAAATTCTGCGGTCGACACTTAACGAACTTCTTAGTCGCTGATGAGCATCATTGCAACACCTTGCGCCGTGACGAACGGAGAGCGGGGCTGACCAAATGCCATCTCACGAAGCGTAGGAACTCTTTTTGAATACGCAGGCTCGAAGAATTGACCTCAATTCCATTCCGTATTCCTCTCGATTCACTTGGAAAAAGTAGTCTGAATTCATTCGGTCTTTGTGGTGGAAAAAATGGAGGGTCTCTCAAGAAGTAAATGGCCGTCCTGTCTTTGGCCATGCCTCGTTTGACCAGAAAGGAATGTACCACCCAATGGGTGAGCCTCGCGTCCTTCTGCCTATTCATTACGATTTATCTTTCACGCTTGATATTATGCTTCACTAATTTCACGATCCCGAATATCATCTCGGATATAAACATACAGACGATATCAACCGGACAGGTCCTCCTTGTCATTCAGTAGTTAATATTTGCCTAACCTAGCTACTCCTGGCACAACCTACAATACCAAGGTCAGCAAATTGTGAGTCACTGAGTATGGCTATGAGGATATGTAGATTTTGCCCACCTTCAAGCCTCGTTAATGCACAACCAAGTTGAACTCAAGACCCCTCTAAAACACAGTTGATTAATAGACTAATCAAACCCATGAGCTCAATTTTGCAAAGGTACAAGGGGGATAGGTTAAATCAAAGATCCACAGTTGGGGAAAGGGTTAATGGTACCAAAAACTTTAAATCAGTACACCTGTAATAAATTTATCCCAAACTCATTTTTTTACTATCAAAAATCACATATTGGTACGATTCTGACAAATTTACTCTTCATTAGTTTTCATTAAATTGGATTGATATCACAAAAAATCTCAAACTAGTAAAATCTCAAATTGGCACACTTGTCAATTATCACGTATTCAGCAATTTAACGGTAAAATGTAATAGAAATTAATGAATGATAAATTTATCATAGGTATATCAGTTTGAGAGTTTTCGTGGTATTGATCCATCAAGAAGAAGGAAAACGAGCGAACGTATTTTTGGGTGTGCAAAGCATGCAAGGGTCGCCATCAGATGCACCAAACTTTGACCTCAAGGTTCCACGGACAAAATGCATGGAAAAGAGGGAGGCAAAAGGAGACCGGTTTTTGTTCCATGGGTTGATTCAAACTCTATTGGAAGACCTTCAACCGAGATCGAAGTTTCGCCCTGATGGCAATTGGCAAACGCCCCCCATCCACCGCTAATAGCGGAGCCTTAAGGGGCGTGCCTCCCGTAGACTAGATGACAGCATCAAGATCTGTGGACAATAAGTCCACCGTGTAGATGTGACGGAGATGATCTCTTTTTGCATGTTGGGTAGACCTCTATTCGTGAATAGTTTGAAGATTGTCAAGCTGTCTTTTTTCTTTTTCTTTTTTTTGGGGGTGGGGGGTTGAGTTTCTTTTTCGTGACGAATTTTATTATGCAACTTAAAAAAAGAGACGGACTTTCTATGTAGATAAGTGCTATGTTGATTTCAAACCGAAGTTCGCATCAATGATGATAAGAATTCGAGTATAATTACAAATGGTTTCGTTTGTTTCTCGATAAATGAATGGTTCAAAAAACTTTAAAATATATATAAAATTTGTATTACTTACAAAAATGAATTATAAAAGATATTTTCATCATTCACAAAAATATTCAGATGTGAATCATTATTAATATTGAGATCATCTCTCGTCAACCATTTATTTTGAACGATATAAATAATTATCTTTAGGAAAATATTTTTTAAATTGCTTATTTTTCTCGGAACAAACGAAGCCTTAACTTTAAAATTGGAATAATAATAAAAAAAAAAATCACATGTGAAAGTTATCTATCTACTTATCTATAAATTTATATTTCGATACCTATTGATCTATTTATGCATAATATAAGAGAAAAGAGGATCCTAGGGTTTAGGAATGTTGATCATCTTTTCTTGCCAAATTGCCTTCCATGACCTAGTTTATGGAAACTACATGTGAGGCCAAATGCGCAACTCTGTAATGTAGATAAGAATGATAAAAATAATGATAACTTTCACGCATCCAACACAATGTATCTTCATCACTTTCACACTCCATATATTAGCACTGCAATCTCATTTTATAATAATCAAAAGTTTAATTTAGATTTGCATTATATTCTTATCATAGATGAAAGTGTGAAACAAAATGGGCTTTTCCCCCCTCCAAACACGCACCATAACGTGTATTTAAACATTAGATATAGATGTATATGGATCATTAAATTCGTTGGACGAAGTCCAGCAAATATGGTTCCAAAATAGAGTTCGCATCTGTCGCTTTCCTGCTCGACTACTTCTGACATCGAAATTCCGTTCTCCGTCCACCGATCTACGCACGCACCAACAGTTCCATGGAAACCCCTATAAATGGCCTGGCCTCCCAAACTTGTTAGGCACTACTCGAAAACACTTAGAAAGAGTCCGATAAAGCCTCCTCTCCAAGGCTCCCCCGCTCTCCCCTTCTCTCCCTCCCAAAGCTTTGAACTCAGAAAAACAATGGCTGCCAGCCTCTGCAATCTCGCACTCCTCGCTCTGGCCATTGCCTTCTGCGTTCAAGGAACACTAGGTGTGCTTATATTCTTAGTGCTATCTTAAAAAGTTTCGGTATCTTTTCGTGCATCTTGATATGTATGTCGGTGAGTTGTTTGCAGGAGATATTGCATGCGAGAATCTTGACCAAGGATCGTGCGCGTTCGCCGTGTCGTCCACGGGCAAGCGGTGCGTGCTTGAGAAGCAGGTGAGGAGGAGCGGGGAGGAGGCCTACACATGCCGGTCCTCGGAGATCGAGGCCGACAATCTGAAGGACCACATCGAGACTGACGAGTGCATCGCCGCTTGCGGGCTCGACAGGAAGACTCTCGGGGTCTCCTCGGACTCGCTCCTCGAGTCTCGCTTCACCCAAAAGCTCTGCTCCTCTGGGTGCTACGAGAACTGCCCCAACATCGTCGATCTCTACTTCAGTCTCGCCGCCGGTGAAGGTAACTACATCAACTACGTTCTCTAGTTAGTAAGCCAAATCACTCGTAGCCGTAGAGTCCACTTGAAAAAGAACGTACGGTCTGATAAGTTTTTCCAATATCTTAGAAGATCAGATTGGATTCACCGATTGGAGAATAGAACTTCATCTTAAAAATTAATTTGAATAGAAACTACACACGGTACTCCTTTAATTTTCCAATAAGGACGCTTTTTGATTCAAATGCACTCGTAAAATCTCTTCGTGCAGGCGTGTTTCTTCCCAAACTATGCGAGGCACAAAGAGGAATTGCGCGCAGAGGAATGGCTGAGATCCGAAGCTCGGGCCACGTGACTCCGGGACCAGTTCACTCTGTCCAGTTCATAGGAGTCGCCCCAGCAACCGCGCCTTCTTACTAATCGCCTTGCTTCTTTCTCCGAAGCACATCGCTGCAGAAGTTATGTCGATAGAATAGGTTATACGGGTTTGTTTTCATTTCATTATACTCCTCGAACGGTGGTTGCCGGGCCTGCGCGCTTTGCCATTCCATCGTGTCGCGCGCATGTGGGCGTGCATTAGTATTACTTAAAACTATGTATGCACAAGCATTTTGGATTGAAACACAAACATATATGTACCTGCAATAAGGTGCTCTACAGGAGCATCAAAGTTTATATATTGTTCCAAGTAGTGTGGTGTCTTTTGTTTCAGATTAGTTCGTTGTCGATGGCTTTTGGAAATGAATAAGAATCTATATCTCTTATTCTGCATATTTAAAGCTGTGAGATGAGCAGAATTCTATTGTTCTGCTTATAAAAAATACGGATTTTTTTATCGCGGTGGTAATTCTAATAAGTATCGACAAATATCAACAAAATTGTTGGTAAAAAAATTATCGATGACTTTTTTATACATGAATTGTTGGTAATTCATTAATATTTAATGAAAATTTTCTAGTTTATTTTGATAGTTTGCAATTAGTAATATTTGTATCAACTCAACAATTTTTAATAACATATCTTACTTTGTTTTCAATTTACTAGCTCTTAAATAAAATTATGAGCTGAAACTAGAGTGAGCAACCAACTTTTGTCACTGACCCAAAAAAAAAAAAATTTGTCAGATTAAAATACCTTATATTTATGAGTTACCAACTCTCGTTTGAATTACTGACCAACACTTAAATCTTTTTAATATTTCATCAACTATTCTATTGAGTTATTAACTTTTATTTGACTTGGTCAATCTTTTTAAGATCCATGGCTCAACCGGGGGATTGCTGCACTATTTGTGCTCAAGAATGTCGAAACTGCCACAACTTTAATCCTTTTGAGTAACAACAAAATGTGAATTCTTGTTCATGGCAGTACCAGTCTCTGGCCAAAGTGGGCTCTTTCAAGCTATGCTCTTCGAAGATCCACATATCTCACCCGGGTATTACGGACAATTTGTATTCTTGCAGCGAAACGTGTAGTCTGCGGTTAAGTAGAGTTTCCGCAAAATGAAGGCCGACGATAAGTGCTCATTAAAACTGTCATAACTTCAACCCGTTAAACCACAAGATCATAAATTTGAGTGCAATTAAGTCGATGCCGAAATTACAAACCACCGGATGTTGAGCTCCCTCTCTGTGCAATCCACACGAAATGCTTCACTGTGTAGCTTTCAAAATTTGTCTTCGTGCCGGCATTACTGGTAGAAGAGAGATACTTCATTGCGTGGCTTCTATTCCTTGTCTTCTTTGTGCGGTGAGGAGCACAAAGTAACCCCAATGGCATCTACAATGCATTCAGGTTCCATAGATGGCTTAAACTCATGACATAATTCAACACCGACTCATCTTTCTTTCAAAGTATCTCTTTGACGCCAAGAGAGAATATAAAGAAGTAGGAGATAATACAAATAAGAGCTTAGATTGATAGATACACGCCACTCACAATAATTTACTTAAGGAATAAGAGCAAAATAAAAAATCATTCATGTTATCAAGCCAAAGGCTCAAAAAAGTTATAAATCAGTCGAGTCTTGGCTTTTTCATTCGTGCTTATACAATTGAGTATGGAACAACTCTCCAAGCATGAGTATTTTCCTATACTCATTGGAAAGATAACATGGTAAAATCCTAGGAACTAGAACTTCGACTCTCGGAACCTTCGTCATGATCACGACTCATAAAGAAATATAGTTGGTTGTAGGTATGCATGTGTTGACTATTTCCAAAGTTACCGAATCAATGGCATTCAAGGGATGCTCCGGCGTCACTCTTGGTAAATGAGCAATTGCTGAAGATCCTTTATCCCTGGTTCTTTGTCAAGTTACTTTGTGCAAATATTAAGAAAACATACATGGATCTTGCACGGACAAGCGCTAGATACCTTCCACGTCCGTGTCCGTTAAACACTGAAATTACAGAATTGGCTGTGCCTG
Organism: Eucalyptus curtisii; assembly: GCA_017140595.1. Classification (NCBI taxonomy): domain Eukaryota; kingdom Viridiplantae; phylum Streptophyta; class Magnoliopsida; order Myrtales; family Myrtaceae; genus Eucalyptus; species Eucalyptus curtisii. The sequence goes on along the minus strand of CM029504.1, from coordinate 2,009,505 downwards.
CAATTTCATTAACAAAATGGTTGCAGCTATCACTTTCAACGTACAAAGCTTACGACTCAAGGTTTGATCGCCAACTTTACATTCTAAGCATATAAATCTAGTCCCTCGAGCCAATTTGTGAGTCACCAGACCACTTATTTGATATGTAATAATTGTATCCAAATCAAATTAACGAGGCACCTAAAATGCAACATAATGTCTGTACTATCTAATTTAGACTCTTAAAGTACAAAATTGAACTATTAATTGCTTGAAATATTAAAAGATTGAAAGCATAACTTGTCCTAGAAGACAATTCCACACTTGAGCCCAAACTTAGTTAATATCCAAGCCCATAGTGCTCATAATCAGCCTGGCCCACCCAATTCTAGAACATCAGCCCAATCTTCTTTCCTTTCACACTATAGTCGAGCCTGCTTGAGCAAACAAAGCCCAAAGATAAGGGGGTTTCTCCCTTTTCTTTCCTTTTTTCCAGAGAATTAGAGCTTAGCTATTTGTCAAATAGAAGTGCTTTTTGTGTAATTACATTTTCTTAAAACTTTTAGGAATTTTCGTTTTGATTAGTACATCCTATCAAAGCATGCAATCATCCTCTCCGCATGTCTCGAGCAAAGTTCGACCGATAGAGTGACTCTCAATATAAAACATGTTGGGAACACGAGGCAAACACTTAAAACATCAACAAATTTCTTGGGGTGAATGATTAATCTAACATTACAAAAAGGCAATACAAAAGATAGAAAGATGGACATAGTTCAGATAGCTCAGATATAACACTGAAGAACCATTTCTTATATACAACATTTGAAAGAAGCAAAAGATTTGGCTTGAGTTATTGTAGCAAAAACACTATTCATGTTTTGTAGCAGTGCTATTCATGGCACTTTAATAATATTGCTACATGGATGGTTTATCTTTGACCCAATAAAAAGGTGGACTTAATAATTAGAAAAAACCATCTCAAGTATCAACATCGTGCTATACAAATGAAAGAACACATCTAAAGATTGTTATTGATTGTAAACGACAATGTCCTTAAACAAAAATGATCTTTCCACCTTTTGATATGTTATATCATTCACACACATGCTTGGATATGAAATAACACACTAATTCATCAATATCAATATCATGTAAGATTCTACTCAATTCTCTAAGATAGAGAAGAGTTTGTCTATCTAAAAAAAAAAAAACACACTAGGAAGCTAACAGTTTTATAAGCATATTGATTAAGTATCAAAGAAGAACATTTCCTTCTGATTAGGTAGAGAGCCATCCAAAGAGCTTCTAATCTCTCCGACCCAAGAAAGAAAAATCAGAGAAATTCAAAACCCTCGAGGTAAATTCATATAGATATATTACTATAATACCAATCAACATTCTAGTTAATATGAAAACGAAAGACATGACACTTGAAGTGCACTTTCATTGAAAAGATGTGAACACATCTTATTGCATTTCAAAGCACATGGACATTATCGGCTCGACAACAGAAGTAGCAGTCATTCATGTTGGAGACATTCCAACCCATAGTTGGACAGGCAGAGGTCCTTCAGAAACACATCCCTGCACTTCTTGATATAGCAACCCGCCATGCAAAGTCTGCTTGGAAATTCAAGTGAGAGCATTGGGTTGGGACATTCAAACAATTCTCCTGCCACTACACCCAAGGGTCGTCCATGTCATCTACAAGATAGTTGTCCACCACCCTAATCGGACCAAATCGGACCAAATCCGATTCTTGGTTCCCTAAAATTCAATCCATCCCAAATCGGGACCAGACTAATAATTTTTTAAAAAATTAATTTTTTTTATCTAAAATTATTAAATAAATAAGTTTAACTCTTAATTATTATGAGTTTTTTAAATGTTCATCTAGACAAAAAGTCAAGAGATATATGCTTTGGTTGGAGCAAGGCTCGGTGGGCTTTACGCACAAATCCTCTCAGTCATCTTCATCTATTGCTCGGCGTTTTGTCAAGAAAACTGCTGGCCAAAGAACGAACTTGACATCCTCAAGATCAGCTCAAATAAAAACACTCGTTCACTAACGAGACAAAATATACAAGCTAACGCAAGCCGCGGCATAATAATTTTTTTATTTAAAATTATTAAAGAAATAAGTTTAACTCTTAATTATTATGAGCTTTTTTAAATGTTCATTTAACAAAAAGTCAAGAGAGATATGCTTTGGTTGAATAGGCACATAAAGAGCATGAGAGGAGTTGTGTATAAAAGTCAAGTCATACTACAATTAAGTGTCATGGTCATGAGGTTCTTGCGATGAAGGGACCGTACGTGATCAAGGAAGACATCCCAAGATCACCAAAGGTTCCTATAAAAGCTTCCAGAACATTCTCAGGGATGGGCGAGATGATAATTGTGCTGAGAATTTAGCAAAATGATGCCAAGAATGTAGAACTCAGCATTCTCGCGAAGGGCAAGTTGTAATTGCACTGCAAAACAATGCCGAGTTCTCTAAATAGTTGATGATACGCTTCACTAATTTCACGATTATAAATGTCATCTCGGTTATAAACATATAGACAATACTGATTTAAGGGGTCCTCTTTGTCATTCGGTAGTTAATATTTGCCTAACCTAGCTACTTCCGGCACAACCTATAATACCAAGGTCATCAAATTGTTGTTGGAGAAATCTTTCTGGAATATTTTGAAGCTGACAAAACATTTCTATCGATCTATGTGGTAAAATATCAATTGTGAGTGACTAAGTATGGCTATGAGGAAATGTAGATTTTGCCCACCTTCAAGCCTCGTTAATGCACAACCAAGTTAAACTCAAGACCCCTCTGAAGGGTTAATACCACCCAAAACCCTAAACTGGTACTGTGGTAAATTTATCATAAATTCATTTTTTGACCACCAAAAATCATATATCGATACAATTTTGATAAATTTACTCTCTATTAGTTTTCATTAAATTGGATTAATATAACGAAAAATCCTAAATTAGTAAAATATCAAATTGGCACATCCGTCAACTGCCATGTGTCAAATAATTTGACAGTAAAATTTAATAAAAATTAACGAATGGTAAATTTATCATAGATATATGATTTTGAGATTTTTTATGATATTAATTTATCGGGAAAAGGAAAACGAAAACGTAATACTTTTCCAGGTGTCCTAACCATGCAAGGGTCGCCATCAGATGCACCAAACTTTGACCCTCAGGTTCCACAGCGCTACAAAAAGCATGGAAAAGAGGGAGGCAGGAGACTGGTTTTTGTTCCATGTGTTGATTCAAACTCTCTTGGAAGACCTTCACCCGAGATCGAAGTTTCGCCATGGTGGCAATTGGCAAAGGCCCCCCATCCGCCACTGATGGCGGAGCCTCAAGGGGCGGGCCCCCCGTGGAATACATGACAGCATCGATATCTGTGGACAATAAGTCCACCATGAAGATGTGATGGAGATGATCTCTTTTTGCATGTTAGGTAGACCTCTATTCGTGAATAGTTCGAAGATTATCAAACTGTCTTTTTTTTTTTTTCTTGGGTGGGTGGGGGCGATGGGGTGTGGGTTCGTGAACATTATCAAGGTCAGTTTCTTTTTCGTGGCGAATTTTGCTATTATGCAACTTAAAAAAGGAGATGGACTTTCTATGTAGACAAGTGCTACGTTGATATTAAGCCAAAGTTCGCATCAATGAAGATAAGAATTCAAGTATAATTGCAAATGGTTCTGTTTGTTTTTTGAAAAATAAATTATTTAGCTTATATTGCTTAAAAAATGAACCAACGAAATATATTTTCATCGTTCACGAAAATATTTATATGCATATTATTGTTGATATTGAGATCATTTCACGTTAACCAATTATTTTAAATGATATAAATAATCGTATTTAGGAAAATATTGTTCAAATTGTTTATTTTTCTCGAAACAAACGAAACTTTAACTTTGAAATTAGAATAATAAATCAAAAAAATTACATGTGAAAATTATCTATCTACTTATCTATAAATTTATATTTCGATACCTATTGATCTATTTATGCATAATATAAGAGTAAAGAGGATCTTAGGGTCGGGGAATGTTGATCCTCTTTTCTTTACCAAATTGCCTTCAATGACCTAGTTTACGAAAACTAGATGCGAGGCCAAATGCGCAACTCTGTAACGATAAGAATGATCAAAATAATGATGACTTTCACGCATCCAGCACAATATATCTCCGTCGCTTTCACACTCCAAATATCAGCACTTAAATCTCATTTTATAATAATCAAAAGTTTAATTTAGATTTGCATTATATTCTTATCATAGATGAAAGTGTGAAACAAAATGGGCTTTTTCCCCCTCCAAACACGCACCATAACGTATATCCAAACATTAGATATAGATGTATATGTATCATTAAATTCGTTGGACGAAGTCCAGCAAATCTGGTTCCAAAATAGAGTTCGCATCTGTCGCTTTCCTGCTTGTCTCCTTCTCACATCGAAAGTCCGTTCTCCGTCCACCGATCTACGCACGCACCAACAGTTCCATGGAAACCCCTATAAATGGCCTGGCCTCCCGAACTTGTTAGGCACTACTCGAAAACACTTAGAAAGAGTCCGATAAAGCCTCCTCTCCAAGGCTCCCCCGCTCTCCCCTTCTCTCCCTCCCAAAGCTTTGAACTCAGAAAAACAATGGCTGCCAGCCTCTGCAATCTCGCACTCCTCGCTCTGGCCATTGCCTTCTGCGTTCAAGGAACACTAGGTGTGCTTATATTCTTAGTGCTATCTTAAAAAGTTTCGGTATCTTTTCGTGCATCTTGATATGTATGTCGGTGAGTTGTTTGCAGGAGATATTGCATGCGAGAATCTTGACCAAGGATCGTGCGCGTTCGCCGTGTCGTCCACGGGCAAGCGGTGCGTGCTTGAGAAGCAGGTGAGGAGGAGCGGGGAGGAGGCCTACACATGCCGGTCCTCGGAGATCGAGGCCGACAATCTGAAGGACCACATCGAGACTGACGAGTGCATCGCCGCTTGCGGGCTCGACAGGAAGACTCTCGGGGTCTCCTCGGATTCGCTCCTCGAGTCTCGCTTCACCCAAAAGCTCTGCTCCTCTGGGTGCTACGAGAACTGCCCCAACATCGTCGATCTCTACTTCAGTCTCGCCGCCGGTGAAGGTAACTACATCAACTGCGTTCTCTAGTTAGTAAGCCAAATCACTCGTAGCCGTAGAATCCTCTTGAAATAGAACGTATGATATAATAAGTTTTTCCAATATCTTAGAAGATCAGATTGGATTCGCCGATTAGAGAATAGAATCTTCATCTTAAAAATTAATTTGAATAGAAACTACACACGGTACTCCTTTAATTTTCCAATAAGGACGCTTTTTGATTCAAATGCACGCGTAAAATCTCTTCGTGCAGGCGTGTTTCTTCCCAAACTATGCGAGGCACAAAGAGGGATTGCGCGCAGAGGAATGGCTGAGATCCGAAGCTCGGGCCACGTGGCTCCGGGACCAATTCACTCTGTCCAGTTCATAGGAGTCGCCCCAGCAACCGCGCCTTCTTACTAATCGCCTTGCCTCTTTCTCCGAAGCACATCGCTGCAGAAGTTATGTCGATAGAATAGGTTATACGGGTTTGTTTTCATTTCATTATACTCCTCGAACGGTGGTTGCCGGGCCTGCGCGCTTTGCCATTCCATCGTGTCGCGCGCATGTGGGCGTGCATTAGTATTACTTAAAACTATGTATGCACTAGCATTTTGGATTGAAGCACAAACATATATGTATCTGCAATAAGGTGCTCTACAGGAGCATCAAAGTTTATATATTGTTCCAAGTTGTGTGGTGTCTTTTGTTTCAGATTAGTTCGTTGTCGATGGCTTTTGGAAATGAATAAGAATCTATATATCGTATTCTGCATATTTAAAGCTGTGAGATGAGCAGAATTCTATTGTTCCGCTTATAAAAAATACAAATTATTTTTATCGTGGTGATAATTCTATTAAGTATCTACAAATATCAACAAAATTGTTGGTCAAAAAAAACTATCGATGACTTTTTTATACATGAATTGTTGGTAATTCATTAATAATTTAATGAAATTTTTCTAGTTTATTGTGATAGTTTGCAATTAGTAATATTTGTATCAACTCAACAATTTTTAATAACATAGCTTACGATGTTTTCAATTTGCTAGCTCTTAAATGAAATTATGAGCTGAAACTAGAGTGAGCAACCAACTTTTGTCACTGACCAAAAAAAAATTGTCAGATTAAAATACCTAATATTTATGAGTTACCAACTCTCATTTGAATTACCGACCAACACTTAATTCTTTTTAATATTTTATCAACTATTCTATTGAGTTATTAACTTTTATTTGACTTGGTCAACCGCCTCTTACATTTGTTAACTCTGGATTAGTGTGACACTTTAACTTTTCTCCCATTAATCCGAGAGTTTCTCCTATGTTTTCTTAGAAGGCTTTTACAAATATGGTGAAAGACGAGAAAAATTGGCAATTTGCATACTATTAAAAAATAAGAATTGACAATTTCATAAAATTGTTAGTAAGCTATCAATAAGTTAGTAAGAAATCAAGTGATCTGTAATTTTTTTAGGAACAATTTCGTGATACTTACAAACTTCCTTAGGAATTTACTAGCACAAAAAAAAAGTATTTTTTCTAGAACAGAACAATAGAATCATATGATGAAATGAGATGAGATCCAATTAGAACAATAAAAGTGATACTTACTAACTCCTTTAGGAATTTACTAGCACTAAAAAAAAAAGGTTTTTTCTAGAACAGAACAATATAATTTTCTAATGAGATGAGAGAAAATCTTATAAGAATAATAAAATTTGAAGAGAAAAGCAGCGAAAAAATTCCTTCTTTATTTATTCATTTTGAAATTTTTTGAAAAATGCTCATGTCATCTGAAGTAACGGTTTGGTTTATGGTTCGTTAGTATGGATCAGCCGGCATACCACTTTGCAATATACCGAGCACACTTCCTTGCCGAAGGTACACTCTTTGGAGTGAATGCATATGTTGTAACATGGCTCGTGTGCTTCTTTATATGGGTTAAAGAAGAATCCCACAGAGTATTGCGGAGCTTCTGCACAGCTATCATTGTCCGGGCAATTGTTCACGACACCGAGAGCCACCGATGCCATCGAAGACAGAAGGACGCAGGCGATCGGCATCAGCACTGCAGCTCGTTCGTTAGCCATCCTCCCAACCACCTGCAATGTGACGTTAAAGCTCCGGGCATATAATATGCCAACCGTACCGAGATTGTATCTGTCATCATCAAATGAAGCTTGCGTGTGCGGGGTTTAAGCTGGAGATTTTCTCTAGTAATGAATGAGGATCTCAGATTCGTTGATCATGTCAGACATGGTTCTACGTATGTTTGTCCTTCTCTATTCCCAGATCTGTAGTGGGGTCACGAGCTGTTTATGAACTCTGGTAGCGCCATGTGAAGATTTCGCAGTCGTGGAGAGTTTCTACACGATTTGGTCGATCGAGATATAACAACATTCATCATCTAAACAAATTTTTTCTTTCCTTTTTTCCCTAAGAGAAGTGCGGAATCAATATCAGTATCTGGTTTCGCTTAAGTGATAAAACTTTTTCGATGCTCTTCGAACATCCACGGCTCGACCGCCACAACTTTAATCCATCAGAGTAACGACAAAACGTGACTTCTTGTTCATGGCAGTACCAGTCTCTGGCCAAAGTGGGCTCTTTCAATTTATTCTCTTCGAAGATCCACATATCTCACCCGGGTATTACGGACAACTTTTATTCTTGCAGCGAAACGTGAAATCTGCGGTTAAGAAGAGTTTCCGCAAAATGAAGGCCGACGATAAGTGCTCATTAAAACTGTCATAACTTCAATCCATTAAACCACAAGATCATAAATTTAAGTGCAATTAAGTCGATACCTGAATTACAAATTACCGGATGTTGAGCTCCCTCCCTGTGCAATCCACACGAAATGCTTCACTGTGTAGCTTTCAAAATTTGTCTTCGTGCCGGCATTAAAGGGAGAAGAGAGATACTTCATTGCGTGGCTTCTATTCCTTGTCTTCTTTGTGCGGTGAGGAGAACGAAGGAACCCCAATGGCATCTACAATGCATTCAGGTTCCATAGACGGCTTAAACTCAAGACATAATTTAATACCGACTCATATTTCTTTCAAAGTATCTCTTTGACGCCGAGAGAGAATGTAGAGAAGTAGAACATAATACAAATAAGAGCTTAGATTGATAGATACATGCCACTCACAATAATTTCCTTAAAGAATAAGAGCAAAACAAGAAATCATTCATGTTATCAAGCCAAAGGCTCATTGGAAAGATAACGTAGTAAAATCCTAGGAACTAGAACTTCGACTCTCGGAACCTTCGTCATGATTACAGCTTATAAAGAACTATAAACCAAAAGAATGCAATAATGACATTTACGAGACATCCAAAATATACGAAATATAGTTGGTTGTGGGTCTTCATATGTTGACTATTTCCAAAGTTACCAAATCAATGGCATTCAAGGGATGCTCCGGCCTTATTTTATTGATGTCACTTGCAGAGAAGACCAAATCATCCTATTTGCACAATATGAAAATCTTGACAACATAGGGTCATTACTCTTGCTTTTACAATCTCTCCCTCTTATGTTAAATCATTTAATAACTAAAGCTTTTAAAAGTCGCCTCTCACGTTAATACACTCTCTTGCTCTTTTATATAATAACTAATAACCGGTATCTTCAAACAGCCAATTTCATAAGGTTTCATATGATCAAAATAAGAGATCCCGAACTCAAATATATTCCATTCAGCATCTTCCACCCATCTTCCTTTAGCATGTGAAATGGACTGTATGGACTGTAGAGACTCGCATCCCTTGCGGACGTCGTCAAGCCAGCAAAACAGTACGCAGACTCTTCCGCCTTTGCTCTAGCATGTGAAAACGGACTCTACAGACTTGCGTCGCTTTCACTCGTCGTTTTGAAATTTCCTTCCCTCCTTCTGGGAGCCCCAGATCGTCAAATTCTGCGGTCGACACATAACGAACGTCTTAGTCGCTGATGAGCATCATTGCTACACCTCGCGGCGTGACGAACGGAGAGCGGGGCTGACCAAATGCCATCTCACGAAGCGTAGGAACTCTTTTTGAATACGCAGGCTCGAAGAATTGACCTCAATTCCATTCCTTATTCCTCTCCAAGCATGAGTAATTTCCTAGACTCATTGGAAAGATAACGTAGTAAAATCCTAGGAACTAGAACTTCGACTCTCGGAACCTTCGTCATAATCACAACTTATAAAGAACTATAAACCAAAAAATGCAATAATGACATTTACGAGACATCCAAAATATAAGAAATATAGTTGGTCGTGGGTCTTCATATGTTGACTATTTCCAAAGTTACCGAATCAATGGCATTCAAGGGATGCTCCGGCGTCACTCTTGGTAAATGAGCAATTGCTGAAGATCCTTTATACCTGGTTCTTTATCAAGTTGCTAGGCCCTTTATTTTGTGCAAATATTAAGAAAACATAAATGGATCTTGCACGGACAAGCGCTAGATACTTCCACTCCGTGTCCGTTTAACACTGAATTTACAGAATTGGTTGTGCCTGCAATTTCACTAGCAAAATGCGTGCATCTATCACTTTCCACGCACAAAGCTTACGATTCAAGGTTTAATCGCCAACTTTACATTCCAAACATATAAATCTGGTCTCTCGGCCCAATTTGTGAGTCACCAAATCACTTATTTGATATGTAATAATTGTGTCCAAATCAAATTAACGAGGCACCTAAAATGCAACATAATGTATGTACTATCTAATTTAGACTCTCAAAGTACAAAAGTGAACTATTAATCGCTTGAAATATTAAAAGATTGAAAGCATAACTTGTCCTATAAGGCTATAAGATGTTTCCCACTTGAGCCCAAACTTAGTTAGTATCCAAGCCCATATTGCTCATAATTAGCCTTGCCCACCCAATTCTAGAACATCAGCCCAATCTTCTTTCCTTTCACACTATAGTCGAGCCTGCTCGAGCAAACAAAACCGAAAGAAAAAGGGGTTCCTTTTTGCCAGAGATTTAGAGCTTGGCTATTTGTCAAATAGAAGTTCTTTTTGTGTAATTACATTTTCTTAAAACTTTTAGGACTTTTCGTTTCAATTAGTACATCCTATCAAAGCACGCAATCATCCTATCCACATGTCTCAAGCGAAGTTCGATTGATAGGATAGCAAGCGGGACCGGGACTCTCAATATAAAACGTGTTGGGAACATAGGGCAAACACTTAAAACATCAACAAATTACTTGGGGTGAACGATTAATCTAGCATTACAAAAAGGGAATACAAATAGTAGAAAGATAGATATAGCTCATATGGCTCTGAGGATAATACTGAAGAATCATTTATTAATTACAACATTTAAAAGAAGCAGAATATTTGGCTTGAATTATTATAGCAAAAAACACTACTCATGGTATCGTAGCAGTGCTGTTCATGGCACTATAACAGTAATGCTACATGGATGGTTGATCTTTGACCTAATCAAAAAGGTGGACTTAATAATCAGAAAGAACCATCTCAGATATCAACATTGTGCTATATAAACGAAAAAACACATCTAAAGATTGCTATTGATCGTAAACGACAATGTCCTTCACTAAAAATGATCTTTCCACCTTTGTTGTATAATTCACATAAATGCTTGGATATGAAATAACACACTAATTCATCTTAATAATATTGAATATCAATCAAGATCCTACTCAATCCTCAAAGATAGAGAAGAGTTTGTTTGTCTCTGAGAAACACACTAGGAAGCCCACAGTTTCATAAGCATATTGATTAGGTATCAAAGAAGAACATTCCCTTCTGATTAGGTAGAGAGCCATCCAAAGAGTTTCTAATCTCTCCGACCAAAGAAAGAAAAATCAGAGAATTTCAAACCCCTCGTGGTAAACTCATATAGATATATTACTACAATATCAACCAACATTCTAGTTAATATGAAAACGAAAGACATGACACTTGAGGTGCACTTCCATTGAAAAGATGTGAACACATCTTTTTGCATTTCAAAGCACATGGACATTATTGGTTCGGCGACATAAGTAGCAGTAATTTGTGGTGGAGACATTCCAACTCATAATCGGACAGGCAGAGGTCCTTTGGAAACACATCCCTACACTTCTTGAAATAGCAGCCCACCATGCAAAGTTTGCTTGGAAATTCAGGTGAGAGCGTTGGGGGCCATCGACGTGACGTATATAATGAAGGCTAGCATCACAACCTTTTTGTTAGCAATTACTCTAGTCTGCCAGGGCTGAGTAAAGGAACTGCTCGGATCGAACCCGACCGATTGATTTGATCCGATCCTAAGGGGCGCCGATCCAATTCTCGGTACCCTGAAATTGGAACCAATGAAGTCAATTCAATTCCTAGTTCCATCCTTGGAACCGCCTGGACCAAACCAATTATTTTTAATAATTTTAATTTTAATTTCTTTAAAATTATTAAAGAAATAATTTTAACTCTTAATTATTTAGAATTTTGTTAAATGTTGTGGAGATCCAAACATTTAGACAAAAAGCCAAGAGAGGTATGCTTTAATTGGAGAAAGGCTTGGTGGGCTTTATGCACAAATCCTCTCACATTCTTTGTATACCCATTCAATGTAGGACTCTTAGCAGTGACAAGTCACATACCAAGACTATGAAAAGAGTTGTGCATAAAAGTCAAGTTATACTCCAACCAAAGTGTCACCGTCACGAGATTCTTGCGATCAAGAGACCATGCATGATCAAGGAAGACCCCCCAAGATCATCCAAGGTTCCCATAAGAACTTATGAAACGTTTTCAAGGACGGGTAAGACGGTAATTATATCAAGAATCTAGTGAGACTAATTGTGCCAAGAATTTAGGTAGTTGGTAGATTAGAAGGTATGATCCGGTAGTTGATAGGTTAGAAGATAAGATCCCATCCGCCGGATCGAAAGATGATCAATAGTTATAATCCGAGACCTCAAATAAAAAATAAAAAAAGGATGCCCTTCTTTTCATTGTAATCATCCAACCATTTTATAATCAGAGTTGCATTCTCTTTTTTAGAACTTCCTTCTCTAGAAACCTTTTATCTTTCTAAGATCCGGGATAGCGAGCGAGTGAGCGATCGATCCCAAGAAAGGCTTGGCTTAGGTGCTCCAACGATCTCAAGCGATCCAAGAGAGCCTATATCACCACATAGTCTCAATCCCAAACAATCAGCCCATGACAAAAGCATGCCTTTCTAAGAAAGTACAATATTTGTTAAGTATGTAAAGTTTACACAATTTTTAAAGCATTTTGATCTTTTCGTGGTTAAAGAACAAATGCTTTATTGTTTGTTTTTTTTAAAGGGGATGGGAAATAGATTAATTATCGGTTTCATTGAGCTGCTCGGGAATCGGACCCAAACTAGGAATCGGGACAAGACAGGAAACCAATCACCCCTAGGTCTGCCAATCTGCCCTTGGAATCAAAGTAAATTAGCCATGCGCCAATTTCATTTACCGACACGGATCTCCTCACTCTAAAGATGATCAATTTATACTAATGCATCACGTAAACGTAATTCCACGAATACAGGCGACATGAACTCTTAATTTTCCCGAAGCACGGCCAAGTGGAAAGATTTAAGTAGAGGTATAATGATTTTTTTCGATGCTCTTCAAAGATCCACAGCTCACTTAGGGATTGCGGACGGACTATTTATGCTCTTGTAGCGTAACTTGAAGATCGGATCATGGAGGGTCTCTACAAATAAGTAATCAATTTTATAGTGTCAAATCAAAACGGCACTTCAGTCCGAGTAACAAGAAGATCATAAAACTTAGTTCTCGTTCATTTGCCATTTGAAAATTTAGCTAATCTCAACCTTTTTCGTACTTCATGATATAGGAAGAAATGTTGCTGGTTTAACACTGCACATGCAAGAATGAAAAACAAAATGCCATCAACACTATCCTCAAAATAAGCAGAGCATCGCTTCACAACGGCAACAAAAGTAAGAGAAACATTACGGGTAAATTTAGTTCCCATTACAGCAAATCCACTAGCTAGTTAAGACAGCACGAAGGCCAAAAACCAACTACAGGACATATTCATCCAGAGTTCCACAATTCAAACGCCCAAATAAGCCATTCAGGTAAAAATAACAAAACTCCACACAAAAGTCTGAGATTTTTAGAGACTTAATATAGGCAATGCCCTCTATGCTTCCTCCTGAATTTCTTCCTCATCCTCATAGTCATAACCCTCCTCGTCAGCCGTCGCATCCTGGTACTGCTGGTACTCGGAGACCAGATCGTTCATGTTACTCTCAGCCTCAGTGAATTCCATCTCGTCCATGCCTTCGCCAGTGTACCAGTGCAAGAAAGCCTTCCTGCGGAACATGGCAGTGAACTGCTCACTCACACGGCGGAACATTTCTTGAATGGAGGTGGAGTTTCCAATGAAAGTGGATGCCATCTTCAGACCAGTCGGAGGAATGTCACACACGGTTGACTTGACATTGTTTGGTATCCACTCCACAAAGTAGGACGAGTTCTTGTTTTGCACATTAATCATCTGTTCATCTACTTCCTTGGTGCTCATCTTGCCACGGAACATCGCTGAGGCAGTGAGATAACGGCCATGGCGTGGATCTGCAGCACACATCATGTTCTTCGCATCCCACATTTGCTGAGTGAGCTCAGGAACAGTGAGCGCTCGGTACTGTTGGGACCCACGAGATGTGAGCGGAGCAAACCCAACCATGAAGAAGTGCAAACGAGGGAATGGGATGAGATTGACTGCAAGCTTGCGGAGGTCAGAGTTGAGTTGACCAGGGAAACGCAAGCAGCATGTGACTCCACTCATGGTCGCAGATATGAGGTGATTCAAGTCTCCAACTGAAATGAGAAAAATGAAGATCAAACGTCTCACCAGAATTAAGTCAAAGATATTTTTAACCAGATAATTGGATCAAGCTACTAAACTCTTAATAAGGTTACCGGCCAAAAGATACTGTATGACCCATGATTAAGAACTTGAGAACGACAGCATTTAGATCTGGGGCCTAACTGCGTACAGCATGTTGGAAAAAGCATCTGCCGTAGACAACTGGATACTATGGCCCTAAGGTCACAGACTGACAAAGCCCATGTGGAAAGGCTTGACTTCTAAGTGATCCAAGGAATCTCATCTAAAATTTCAGATCCAGGTCTCAGCATGTGGGGCTCTAAGCAACCACCGGATATGTATATAAAAAAGAATATTCTGAACCAACAGATCAGAGCTATAATAAACTTATCATAAATAGTCAGAATGGATCTAATTCCAAGAAAAACTCCACATGTGATCACATATTCCTGAGCTTAATAAACAGAAAAATAATAGATAATAGCACTAAAGTGCACTTTAATACGGTGATATAACAACAGAAAATGCTAGGAGAGTGAATAAAAGAAAATGGAAAATCCAGCCTTTATATGCAGTCAAATGGATTAGGTAGTGCATGTTCTCATTTTTAAGTCCTAAAAATCCAGAATCTGAACTAAAGAAGATATGCAAACGTATTTTGCATTAATCTAGACTGGACAACTAAGCAATTGCAATTTGGTCCAACAGCTAAAAAACAAAAAGGCCTTCTCTAGCACAGCATAAGGGAGACACTTACAGCTAGGCGTAGTGAGCTTCAAAGTCCGGAAGCAAATATCATAAAGTGCCTCATTGTCCAAAACCATGCATTCATCCGCATTCTCAACAAGTTGATGAACAGACAGGGTCGCATTGTAGGGCTCAACAACTGTGTCAGACACCTTAGGGGAAGGGAACACAGAGAAAGTAAGCATCATTCTATCAGGATATTCTTCTCGGATCTTAGAGATGAGGAGTGTTCCCATGCCAGATCCAGTTCCACCACCCAGAGAGTGGCAAACCTGAAAACCTGAAATCAATAAACACACAAGGATTCAGCTTCATTCATCAAAAAACAAGCAGTCACTTAAGCAAAACAGAAGAGTAGCTTAATAGGGGGGAAGAAATCGGTAACCATCTCTAGCACCCAAAGTCAATTTGCAAACGATCGATAAATCCACAAGGACACCAGAACCATAGTGAGCAAGTGCAGCAAGCAATGTCAGCACATACAAAAGCACTCTCTAAAGCATCACGAAAGAATGCAGCTCAAGTTAAAAACAGATTGAAATGATGAAGCATATGAGCCACATCTGAGATAGAAAGCCTGACATCGAAACATTCTAATGTTGTAACAACATGATGGAGAAAAGGTCCCAACATGCTTTCATACGGTTGCTTAAGCACTGAACTTTCCAATAAGAAAGGTTTAATACATTATAGCAGCTGCACACCAAATCTTATAAGTACAACCATTACAAGACGAGGGCAACAAGTAATGTCTCCACAAACAAAAGCGCTCAGTTTTAGAGCACCAAAAAGCAATGCAGCTCACATTAAACATCAAACATTATCGATTGTACTGAAAATTTAAGGGGTTTTAATGATAACTCTTTCTCTCCAAACAGACATGGTGACAGAACACGGTAAAATCAACTGGCATCAGGACAATCAAGGAAGTCCAGCAAATACAATGAACTCAAATTGACCTATGTCACACGAAGATCCACCAGATAACTCACATCTGATACTGATACAGCAAGAGGGCCATCAAAACATTCTAATCTAATTAGCGCACAATGAGAGATAAGCCAGACAATTCCAAAGGGCAGTTTCGTAGACAAAACCGCTGGAAAATTTGCAGCTAGAAACACTTACTGACTCATGCGAATCACACAGCAACCACTCGTAAGTAACTCAGGCATGAGATACATTCTAAAATCAGCAGATCGCGAACAAAACTACGCAACTGCTCGTTGTTCATGAACAAATCTCTATCGCATTCCCTTCAGGTCGACAAATCAGCATGCGGAAACAAAACTGAACGGCCAGAAACGCTTTAAGAAAGTGATTTCGACAAACGGAATGCGCAGGCCGGTAGCAATCAGCGCCAGAAATCGCTCACAGCGACCGACGAGAAGCAGGAAAATCCGTCCATCACACAAATCCACACACTAAACCACTGAATCTGCGAATCAACACGCACGAGACGCGTTTCAAAAGCAGCAGATCGAAGACAGAGCTAGAGGACAAGAAATGAGACGCGACAATGCCTAGCCGAATCAAAACCTAGCTCCACGGAGAGCTCGTCACAGCATCCACAAAGCCGAAAAGCAACATTACCTTGCAAGCAGTCGCAGTTCTCGGCCTCCTTCCTCACGACGTCGAGGACGGAGTCGATGAGCTCGGCGCCCTCGGTGTAGTGTCCCTTGGCCCAGTTGTTGCCGGCGCCGGACTGGCCGAACACGAAGTTGTCGGGGCGGAAGATCTGGCCGTACGGCCCAGATCTGACGCTGTCCATGGTGCCGGGCTCCAGATCCATGAGCACGGCGCGGGGCACGAACCGGCCGCAGCTCGCCTCGTTGTAGTAGACATTGACGCGCTCGAGCTGGAGGTCGTTGTTGCCCTGGTACCGCCCGGTGGAGTCGATGCCGTGCTCCGCGCAGACCACCTCCCAGAACTTGGCCCCGATCTGGTTGCCGCACTGGCCGCCCTGGATGTGCAGGATCTCACGCATCTTCGTAGAGAGAGAAAGAGGGAGAGAGACGAAGCTCGAGGAGAGAGAGTGGAGAGAGGAAGCGACCTGACTGTGTTTTTCTTTTCTTTTTTCTGCAGAGGAGGAGGAGGAGGGTGGGGTTTGAGAGACGAGGGGCGTTAACGTTATATAGGAAGAAGATGACGGAAGGTGCGACGCCGTTAGGGGGGCGTCAGTGGGGATGGGGGGGTTGACGGCGTCTGGTTTGAGTGGGAATTCGAAATTTGAATTAAGAAATGGGGAAAAAAGAAAAACGAGAGCTGCGCTCGGCTTGGCTTGGCCCCCTTGGGAATTGCGAGGGAGGAAGGTGCCGTTTCGGACCACGCGGTGGCCCGGGGCGGTGGGCGGCACGCGCCCCGGAGAGCGCGCGCGCGCGCGGCGGTGTTTTGCTTTCTTCCCTTCGGGGCCGAATGGCGACGGCAGCGCGAGGGAGGAGGTTGCAGAGCGCACGTGCCGGACCTGAAAAGTGGAAAAAGCGCGTCGAGACAAATTATAGAATAATTGAGGTAACCATAATCTAACCGGCCGAATAATAACAACAACAACAATAATTATTATTATTATTACAATTGTGAAAAAGATAACGACACAAACGATATTAGAACTTTAATGCAATTTTAAATTTGATCCTTGACTTTTATCAAATATGTAATATCGTTTCTGAACTTTTAATTTATTAACTGTGACTTGTAGAATTTTGGCACATGATTAAACTATTTTAAAATATTCAATATTGTTATTGAAATTAAATTGATGTAAAGAGAACGTTAAACATTTTTTTAAACAGTTTAAAAACTAGATTCAACACGTATCAAAATTTCATGAACTACATCTAATAAATAAAATCTTTAGAGTTGACATTATATGTTGAGTTAAAGTTTAGGAACCGCATTACACGTTTGATTAAAAATTAAAACCATAGACTATGTTTGTCATTCACCCACGTAACTTGCAAGAAAGCATTGGAGCGGAGTGGGCCAGCGATCGGAGTTGACATGGACGAAGAACCATCGAAGGTCCAGCTCGAGTCAAGGGCAGAGGGTCCTTCACACGCCATTTCAGCGTACGATTCACTCTTATCTTTTTAGCAGAAAAACACTCGAGCGGCAGAAGTGGGCCAACGGTCGAAACCCGAAGAGCAAGTCTTCCGATTCACCCCTCCGATCCATCCATAGAAAAGAAAGTTGCGCGGTGGACATCAAAGAAAGCTCACTCCCACTTTGCACACCGCACTACCCCCATCACTGCTCTGACAAAAAAGGGGAAATCGACGCTTCTTGCCAAAGCAAGCACTTCCCAGATCTGCCGAAGCCTCCTGATGCCAAAGCCGGAAGGATCATCATTGCAATTGCAACCACATGAACTTGAAGAGAATCTATGATTTCCACATTTATGATATGAAGATGTTTTCCGAAATGTGTTTTGATGAAAGGATCTATTGAATTTCTTGAATCCAAACGTGCGCGTCGATGTGCTTTTCCCGCTTGGGAAAGATTTGATTGGAACTCGATTATGCGAAATAGTCGACTCAAACCCAGAGCCTACTTTTCAGAGAAATGGAAGATGGAGTATGTTTCGATATCGATTGCGTGCATTGTCTAAACAGAAAGGACGATGGGAGGGGGGCTTTCTCTAACCTAGGAAAGAAGCTGAGCTGTATCATTTGGAAGCGACTGTGCAACGAACTGTTATCAATGCGGATGCACTTGGAAGCTTTGGAAGCAACTTAAGGGACAAGTGAAGAGACTCCAAAAGAGAAATGGCGGGTCTCGTTGGCACCAAAAAGTTCCATTTGACCATCCAATCCAAACTTGGTGCTGCTAGAAGATGCAATTTTGACGTCACCCATTTTTTTGTCCATTTATGTCTTGAAATGAGGTCAAGAACCCGTTTCTCACCCTAGAGATCGCTAGTTACATTATGTGGCTAATGAAGGACAATACATATTTGCTTGACATGAAGTGTAATAATTTGAAATCCTTTTCATGATTTGCTAGTGTAGACACAATCCAAAGAAACCGACGGGCTGCATATCGAGATTTGATTTACGTCTTTGATTTGATAGATTTAGAATTTTAGAGGTGTGCTAGTCATAATGATAT
The DNA here is from genome assembly GCA_017140595.1 of Eucalyptus curtisii. Classification (NCBI taxonomy): domain Eukaryota; kingdom Viridiplantae; phylum Streptophyta; class Magnoliopsida; order Myrtales; family Myrtaceae; genus Eucalyptus; species Eucalyptus curtisii. The sequence continues at coordinate 1,990,694 of CM029504.1, read as the reverse complement.
TGAAAATCATAGCAACCTAGGCATGTGGTGCCACTTGTTTGGAATTAGGTCTTTTGCAAACTAGTCATGGTTGTTGCAACAAGTGAGACCTAAGCTGGTTTAACCACAACTTGCCCAACCTGCACTGCTCGAGTGTTTCCATTTAAATTGGTCATTAAGGCTGAAAGTTGATGAATACTTTGGAAGTCGATGGATTACTATGGAATTTCCTTTTTCAATTGTTGCACTTGTATGGTATTTTTAATCAATTTTGGCCTTTCAATATATGTCATCCTCCCAATTTTGGAAAATAAGAAGAGGATGGTCTGTTGATCTAAAAAAGCGACGGACTTGATTTTGAAGTGAAGATTTGTTTATCCACTTACACAAAAAAAAAGGAAGAGATTAAGGGCTGTGTTGCTATAATAAAAAACCGTAAAACAAAGAACGAGGAAGGGAATCTAGCTTGAAATCTTGTGAAAGCTGCTCTTTATGTAGATGTTCTACGTGTTTTGCCTTTGCATTAGATATATCCAACAAAATTTATGGCAATCGACATTTATATTTATAGTAAGATGGCTATCCTCAGCCATCGCTCACAAGTTAGTCCTTACTGCCAAATTCCTCTGACTTAGGATTGTGCAATTTGGAGATCTACATTATTCTCTCAAAATAATAAGACTCTCGTGCTGGCATCTTTATTCCTCGATTTGTGATTTGACACCAAAAAAATCATATCACATCTACCAATAAGGAAACTTGATATCTAAAATTTGTTGACTCAAAACATTTGCCCCCCAACTTAATAAAACTTCAAGACCTATTTAGCATGTCTTTTAAAATACACAACAATTCATCTTGATTTTTCTCATAAATTAGGTAAACGGATGTAATGAAATTACTTTTTTTAATCAGCATTACGTTTGCAGTTTGGCTTGCTAGTTGCTTGATTGCATTTTATTTTTTTTATACTTTACATTTAATCTCAAAATATAAAATTTTTCAGATTCAATCACACTTCAAATATATATATATTATTAAAAATTAATCTTTCCTATCACTCCAAAAATTTTGCTTTCTCACAACAACAAAAGGGTTCCAAATTTTACAAGCCATAAAGATTGAAATAACTCCAAACATCAAGACCGATTTTTTTGTGTGGTGAAAAATAATTTGTTCATTAAAAGAAGACAAATAACAATTCCGTACACCAAAAAAGAATACAGCAAGAAATCGAAATTTTCGAAGAAGTAGAAAATCACCGTCGCCCGATACGACAACTCGATGAACCCTAAAACGCCCGCCGGCACGAGACCGCGTCGCCTCTGCTGCTAGCTCGAAGGCGAAAACCATCGTCCGCGCCGGCACCGAGCTTCCCAAGATGGTGAGCGAAAGGCAGAGACTCGCTCGCAAGCGATACAGAGAAGCCCACCCGGAGCTGTTCCCCAAACCGGAGCCGACCCCGCCCAAAGACCCAACGAAGAAGAAGAAGAAGAAGCTAAGCAAATTCAAGCGCAAGAAACCAGATTCCAATGGCTCTGGAGGACCCACCAAGAAAACCTTCAAGAGACACCCGCTTAGAGTTCCTGGATTGATGCCCGGTGAGGGCTGTTTTATTTGCAAAGGTCAGGACCATATTGCCAAGCTCTGCCCTGAGAAAGCTCAGTGGGAGAAGAATAAGGTTTGTCTTTCTTTTTTTTTTTTTTTTGTTGGGCCTTGGACAGAATTGGCAGTCCTTACTTCTTGATTGTATTTTAACGTCTGGGGATTCTTGGTTTTGTATAAGAGTCATTTCGTTGTCTGATTTATGCGGAAGTTGCTTGAGAAACAGTGTGCCAGTCCCATGAACATTGCTCAGGTGGTTTCTTGATTTTTTTGGTTTTTTTTGGGGTATTGTGGGCGTCCAATCAAGCCAGGCATATGCATTTGAATTCCCGGGGTCCAGAATTTTAGTTCCTTCAGTTTCTCGGTGTTGATTAGGTTGTCTGACTCTTGGGTTTTATGCTGTTACGCAGATATGTTTGCTCTGCCGTCGGCGCGGTCATAGCCTCAAAAGCTGCCCGCAGAAGAATGACGAGTCTGTTGAAAGGAAGCTGTGTTATAATTGCGGGGACATGGGGCATTCTCTTGCAAACTGTCCTCAACCTCTTAAAGACGGTAATTTGATATCACAAGATTATACTGAAAATTGTTATTCTATGTTGATGTTTGCTGAAAATGAATTACATGTTGCAAGCCATACAATTTGGATGTCCACTAATGCAGAAGTCTTTCTGTCCTTTTTCTCTATATATTGTAGTCTAGCATTTTACTTTTCTTATTGGTCTATCTTTTGATTTGCGTCATTCTGAGTTTGCTCTTGAATCCTCTTCTAAAAAGGTTAAACTTAAGTTTACTTACACAAGCCTTAGTTTGGTGATGTGCTGGATGGCTAACTTCATCATTTAGAGGCGAATCAGTTAAATGCAACTGCTCATATAAACCTCCATCCATTGTTCTGCTACTGCGGTGCTTACTTTTACGTCATGAATGGTGTTTCCCCGATCATTTACTCTCCTTTGTGGTGACAGGGGGGACTAAGTTCGCCAGCTGCTTTATTTGTAAAGAGCAGGGTCACTTGAGCAAAAACTGCCCTAAAATGCTCATGGAATTTATCCAAAGGTACATTGTTTTGTTTATTGTAAATGGCTAAGTATTTTCTAAATCATCTTCAATACATGTTGATACATGCTTTGTTCTATATCTTTTTATACTCATTACAATACTCTCATGAATAGGAGACATCTAATTGCTCTTCTGTAGGGTGGTTGCTGCAAAATCTGTGGTGGTGTGACACATTTGGCTAAGGATTGCCCTGAAAAGGGCAAAAGAGGTTCCGGAATTGGTGGTAGACGTGAGTCATCTTCTATACATCTTAAACTTGTGCCAGCCCAAAGGATTCTTAATTCTGATGGTGTTCTGTGGAAAAGTCCATTTGCATTTGAGGATAAATATTGCAGCCTTTAGTACAAATTGTTCCCACAAACCTTATTATTTTTCAATGGAATGTTCCTCAGGCATTAGGAACCTAGGATAAACCAGATCGACTTAAGTAACAGAGAATAAACAGTGTAACAGTTTGCTAATTTCTTGAGCCTCCGCAACCTTTGGATGTTAACTCATCTAGCATGTGTGAAGAATGGTTGGTGAGATGATCGGCTGCTTAAGCATGAAAGAGTGGAGAAAAATGGCTTCAGTATATCCAGAAAATTTTCTCTTTATTCTTTGAACTGAGAAGCCTAGTGGAGGGGTTTGTCAGTTTAGCTATTTTCTGATTCTTATTGTTCTGGATGGTGGACTTACTCTTATCAAGAATAAACAAATCACATCAGATCTTCATAGTGATTACTCCATAAGAACGTTAGCCTTGTCCTCTTGGTTTCTTATTGCTTGATTCTTGTTTGAAGCTAATCATCTTTCTCCTTTGGCTCAGCTCACTTATTCAATTGACCCCATTGCTATTTGGATGCAGAAAATTATTGTGCAGATTTTTTTTTTTTTTTGTGTGTGACATGCTGATACCATATGAAATAATTGGCAAGAGTTTTCTTTGTATTGGCAAGTCTGGTGCTCCTGAGTTGGCCTTGATGGGCCATTGCCTTATAGGTGGCTAACATTTGGGATAATGTATTTGAATTGGGGCTTGGCTATAAAAATGAGATATAAAGTTAAGGATGTCAATGCTGCCATCTCAAAGTGACTTTGGTTTGACATCCATCATTCTTATGTGGATCTGATTCTTTGCTTGTAAAGTAAAATCTTCTGTTTGACCCACACAAGCTTACCATAGAATCTCCGCATGGGTTAAAGATAAAGTGGCACGGATATAGTATTTTGGTACTTGTTCTATAATTTCTGACCTTTCTTTTGAATGTTTCCTTGCTTAATGTCCTCAAATGTTACTTTTTGTTGACAAGTTAAATTGCTTATATAACATCGTATGACTTTAAGGTCTATTCTGATTCTGTCTCTGTCTTGTCTCCAGTAGCTGAAACAGAAGAGGCGCCAAGACCTCAAGTTACCAAATTCACTAGCGGGGATGATCTTGATGATGACTTTGTGATGGATGAAACACCCGCTAAGAAAGACAAGTCTAGTGCATGTGTAGCTGATACTTCTGGCTCAAAAGATGGTCATGTAAAAGCCAAGAGAAAACAGGGTACAAAAGTTGTTAATTTTGCTGGTTAATTATTGTCGATTCACGAGAGATAGCTAGGATTACAGCGTCGTTGGTCCTTTTCTTCATTTTTGGTTCTTCAAGCAATTTTGACCCTTGGATACAGTGTGTTTGGATCCCTACTTTCCCGAAAACGAACCAAAAGAAATGCAGGAAAAATACTGTAGTATTTGTTTACTGTCAACGATGTCTTGTAGTTGCAATGAAGCTTTTCCCGTGTAGTTGGAAGTTCATTATTTGAAACTTGAGTTTGGGTGCAGACTGATATGCTCATTCAAGAGTCGAATGCTTCCATTGAAGGATGATTTTCTGAACTAGAGCCTGCGTCATTTTTTGTGAAATTCATACACCCCAAATGTACATGGACTCCTAATGTGGCATTTTATCACGTGAGAGTGAAACATATGACGACCTAGGTGGCCTCGGCTTCTCTCTTAAGCGGACCCCACGACCTTGACTACAGTATGTATAGGCTCGACATTGTTTGCTGTCAATCATCCTAGTCGTCGATCGGCTATCCATTCGTGCTTTCGACTGGATTTCTCTTCATCAAATCTTGAAGATCGTGAGGGACGCATCCCGGAGCCGCGTGCTTTCCACGGGCTGAGCAAAATAGTCAATTGAAGGGTATAAGCTAATGCCATTCATGTAGTATATATGAATTTTTGAGAACGTGGGTAGATGGCCACTACTATATTTGGAATTTGAACTCAACAAAAGACAAGGAAAAACCAAGAAAAAAGTAAACTTTGTCTATGTGTCGATGGAACGAAACAGACGTGCCATGCAAGACGCATCAAGAACGTGGCAACATCAAAGTGCTTGGTTGTTGGCGCTGGCGTTGGAGGGGCATGATCCATTTTATATCAGCCTCTTTCTTTTCCTGCAATTTCTCCTCTCCATCGGCTTTAGAAATCCCCCCCGGGATTAAGGATCACCTTCGTCTCTCTCGCCCTCTCCCAGCCTCTCCTCCTCATTCTCTCTTCCTCTCTCTCTCATCATTTTTTGCTTCTTCCTCCAATTTCTCTCTTCTTGCCAGGAGCTTCTCTGTCTCTCATTGAAGGCAAAATGGTACGTTCACCATCCCCGATCTCTCTGAATGTACGATCTTTTTGTGCTTTGGGAAATTGCAAACCAACGAAGAGAAATATGGATACCGTTTTGACCTTTCTTTCGATTATGATTCATGTCGAAAATGGTCTTGCATTATTTTTGTTTTTTCATAATAATCTAGATTGGATGGTTGTAGATGGGCATGATCTAGGTAGAGACCTATTAGATGCTCAAGGTGATTGTAATTGATTGTATCGAGAATTATGCGAAGAGTATCTGGACGTGCATGAACGACTGGCCCTCATGCCGTCCTCATTCTCGTCATTGGCAATTTGAAATCTTATGATCGTCCTGACTGCCTGACATTTTGTCACATCGACTTGAAAATGAATGGATTTTAGGCGAACGCGGCTTCTGGAATGGCTGTCAGCGACGAGTGCAAGCTGAGATTCATGGAGCTAAAAGCGAAGAGGATTTACCGATTCATCATCTTCAAGATTGAGAACCAGCAGGTTGTGGTAGAGAAGGTTGGGAATCCGGAGGAAACCTACGAGGATTTCACCGCCTCTTTTCCGGCTGATGAGTGCCGCTATTCGGTATTCGACTTTGACTTCATCACCAATGAGAATTGCCAGAAAAGCAAGATATTCTTCATCGCATGGTAACATTATCTCTCCATCCGATGTAGCCTAGCTTTTATCTACGTGACTTGTCTGGCAATGGTTAAGTACCTTTCGTTATCAGAAAGACGATGATAGTTAGCCATGAAACGTTGTTGCTTATGGAAGATCTGCGCTTCATCATTCGAAAGGATTGTATATGCGCAATGTGCAAGAATTTCACAAGTCAGAGGTTCCGAATTTCATTCACAAACTCGTGCAGATTTTCAATCATAGTGACCTCTGATCATCTTATAGTTCCAAATGCATGTGAAAGGCATACATCCTGTTTCTGGACTGTTTTCGGGCATTCGACCATTATATTGAAAACAATCAGATTGAACTGAACAAAGACAGAGCTTCACTGACCGAATGTGTTGTTGGTAGGGCACCTGATACCGCGAAGATAAGGAGTAAGATGGTGTACGCCAGCTCCAAGGACAGGTTCAAGAGGGAATTGGACGGCATTCAAGTGGAGTTGCAAGCCACGGACCCGAGCGAGATGAGCTTAGACATCATCAAAGGCCGAGCGCTTTAGATGGCTCGCTCAATACGATCTCGACGTCCTTTTTAATTCCTGCTGGTTTTTTTTCTTTTTCGTCTACGGTATCGTGTGTGAAAGGCTGAGAGCCGTCGCTTCTTTTGGTCTGAAAAACTGTTTTCTTTTCCATTCCTCAATCGGTGATGTTGTAACGGTGTCGCAATTAGACTTCCCTAGCTCAAACTCAATGTATCTGCTGCATCCTGTAATATACAATTTTTTTTGGTCTCCACTGCTTTCCTGGAGTGACGTTGTTTTATTATGCTGTCATCTTTTATCAGTACATGCTTCGGGCAAAGATGGAGAAACTATGCAATCAAAAGGAAGAATCCTCTTTGGGTTGTCATCAAGTTTATAAATTATTGTTAATGCGCATAGCCATAATTAATCTTGTCTCTTCAATTAATTAGTTGACACTAAAACACGTACATTGTTGGATCACGAAAGCATGTTGATGGTAACATGAGATAATTATAGCAGGCAACTCGAGATACACTTACATCTAAATGTAGTATAATTATATCACTTCAGTAAAACATTATCTCACACAATTTTTACAATTTATTTTCTCACATTAGGCACAAAAACACTAAGGCTCCATTGTTTTGCGAAAAATATTTTCCTCATTTCCTAGTGTTTAATTCGCCTAGAAAAAAAAGTCAACTAAAATTGTTTTCCTACCAAAATTTAAATTTAGGAAAATGAACTGGGTATGTGATGCCGATACCCAAGTCCACGGAGGTTGGGCCCAAACCCCTAGTGCCCTTACCCAATGTTCAAGCCAGGGTCATAAAGGCCATGCTTGGGCTCCCAATCCCTAGGCTCGGGACAACAATGGTTGTGCATTGGTCCTTGGCGCTCGGCTTAGGTCATTGGTTAAAATAAGGGAAAAGGTCACAAAAAATCTCAAACTTTGCCCAAAGTAACAAATTTACTCTAAACTTTTTTTGTGAAATGAAAAATCCCAAATTTTGCAATCTGTAACACATTTACCTCACCAATGACATTTTCGTTTTAATTTTTCTGTTTTTCCTTTTTCTTTTTTTTCTTCTTCTTCTTCTCTCTTCCCTCCGCCGGCCATGGTGGAGCTGGCGGAGGGAAGCCGGTGTCCGGCAAGGGTCGCCCTCGCTGGATGCCGGCTTCCCTCTGTTAGCTCCGCCATGGCCAGTGGAGGGAAGAGAGAAGAAGAAGAAAAAAAAAAAGTAAAAAGACCAAAATGCCCTATAGTTTAGGATAATGTGTTACACGGATAAAAGTTCAAGGTTTTTTGTGTCACGAAAAAAAGTTTGGAGTAAATATATCACGGTTGGCAAAGTTCGGGGTTTTTCATTTTCACAAAAAAGGTTTGATGTAAATTTATCACTTTGGACAAAATTTGTGATTTTTGGTAGTCTTTTCTCTCTCTTTTTTTTTTTATAAGTATATTATTATTATTATTATTATTATTATTATTATTATTATTATTATTATTATCAAAAATTTAATTATTTTTCCAAACAATTCTTTTGTATTTTTTTTTTCTTTCTTTTGCTTCTTTCTCGGTCGGCCATAGGCAAGCTCGACCCTTGTCCAAGGCCGACAATAGGTCATAGGTGACAGTTAGCAACCGATAATCAGAAACTAGCATTGTTTGTCGACAACCGGTGACAGCGATCGAAAACCAGCAACATTCATCGACGACCGGTCAAGGATGAAGGAGAAAGGAAAAAAAGAATTAAAAAATTAGAATTATTTGGTAATTTTCTCATAAAATCAAATTAGATCTTTCATAATAAATGGAAAAAAAATTTCTAGTTTATTTATTGGTTTTGGTCAGATACCGAAAAATTATTTTGTAAAAAATATTTTTCAAAAATACTATATTTTTCGGAAAAAAAAAAAAAAGCCTTAAAATTTAGCTCTCACTCCCTCACAGACGAGCAACTCTCGATTTGGGAGCTCTCTTGTCATAAATTCTAAGGCCTTCTAAGTTCCGATGCCCCATTTATTGGCTCTAATCTACTGCTCTGTTTGTGACATCCAGATTTTTTGGGTCTTGATTTCGATTAGATAAACTGGGCATTTCATCGACGTGACTACAGTGTTTTTCTCTGAGTTGGCCACTTACGAGATAACTAGACTAGCTGGGTAAGTTATTAAGGACTTTAAGACAAATAGACTTGAGAATTCGATCGGAATCGACTTCTCGACCGTGCTCATCTTTAGAGATCATTGCGGCACGGTATAAAATCGATTTGAAATCGAGAGATAAGCTGGTTCGATAGAGATGTGTGGCCAATCGTGGGTGACACCACTAAATTGGAAAATTCTCATCGACCGGCACTAGACTGATTTTTCTTATTGTTTTGGTACCCTGTGTCCGTATTTGAATCCTCGGTATTTTCATGACAACCGAGAGTCGCCAATGTGTCGAGTGGGTTCATCGTGGCTCGAAGAAAATCGACCACGAGTCATTTGTCCTAAAAAGTTCTAAAAACTACCCGGTAGCCTAGGTCACGCTAAAAAACGCGTCCAAGTGAAATTAACCGCTAATCTAAGTCGATTTCGGGAATTGGAAGTTCTGTCATGTCACGCGATCATTTTAGGAACGTCGACTCGATCTCAGAAGATTTTTCTGACAACCAAGAATTTTTGGGAAAATGTTGAGTTAGGGCCGCTTTGATCGGAATTTTGCAGATGACCGTTTTTATTGTGAGATTGAGATGCAAGTGGGCTACATTGGTAAGGAAAAATATAAATTTAATTGTTGAGGTATCGAATGAATTAATGGGGGTCAATTTGATTTAATTCAAGTGGGATTAAGGTCCAATTGGAGGGAAAAACCTAGCAAAATTCGTATGCCCATAGACCCAATATTTTGAATTATCTAAAGGCTGCTAGAAGGGGCACTTTGGGGGCTTGAAAATGTGGGTGGATGACAGCTTTTTGGTGGGCCATGTTTGAAGACAAAAGAGAGAGAGAGAGAGAGAGAAACCGGTCTTCTTCTTCCCCTCTCTCTTCCATCGTTTCTCTTCCCTCCCCTCTTGTTCGAACAAAGCAGAAACAGGGACAGCAGCCATGTCGCCCGAACCGGAGCCGTCATCACCGTCGCGCCGGAGCTGCTGTCGCCACCGTCGAGCACCGCCCGCACGCCCTCCGCCTCCTCTCTCTTCCGTCGAGCTCTGTCCTCCATCTCCGGTTGCTGCTTGACAAAACCCAGCAAGTCAAAGAAGCCGCACGTCGCTTGGAGCCGCCTCTCGCCGCCATCGTCGCTCACCGAAGCCGGAGCCGCCGTCGCTGCTCCGCCCCGCTTGCGCCTCACCGCGCACAGCTCCGCCTTCAGCTGCGTCGTCCCTGGCTTGGCCGACGTCTTGAGCTGCTGTCCAGCTCGTGCAAGGGCTGTCGGAGCTCCCTCCGACCACCGTACGCCGCCACCTCTACTCACCGAAGTCTCCTCGCCCTTCGCCGGCCCTTTCCAGCTCAAATCAGCCCCGGATCCGCCCCCAACCAGCAGCGAACAGAGAGTGCAGAAATGGGTATAGCAGCAACTGTTTGGCCCGTTTTGGCCGCCTTCCCGAGCCCGGATGCTCGGCCCGCTTTGAGGAAAGTCGATCCTCGCGTCGATCCCGTCGTTTTGTGTGAGTTTTGCTCACTAATGCCTTCTTAGTTTGCTAATTACACTTAAAGGTTGATTAGTGTTAGTAAATGTAATTAGGTGGTTAGATTAGAATTGATTAGTGATTATTAGTTAATTGCATTGCATGTTAGTGAAATAGTTAGTGTACTTAGATAGAGAATTGCCTATAGTATTTATTGGATGCTCCTTGGGATTTTTCCCGACCCTTATCGGGTGTTAATTAGGCAATTCGGGCCTAAATGGAATTTTTAGGAATTAAATATTAATTTTCGAAATTAATTATTTAATTATTTATTTTTTTGGAAATTCAACTGGGATGGCCAGTGACCGAGATCTTATGCTAACGATCTTGGTGCAGTCCGTTTATTTAATTGCGCCTTATATTGTGCTAAATTGAATTTCTTGTATTTAAATATTAATTTTCGAAATTAATTATTTAATTATTTATTTTTCGGAAATCCAACTAGGATGGCCAGTGACCGGGGTTTTATGCTGATGATTGTGGTGCAGTCCGTTTATTTAATTGAGCTTTATATTGTGCTAAATTGAATTTCTTGTATTTAAATATTAATTTTCGAAATTAATTATTTAATTATTTATTTTCCGGAAATTCAATCGGGATGGCCGGTGACCGGAATTTCGTGGTGATCACTGCTGTGTATTTAGAATTTGAATTTGATGAGTGAAATGCAAAGTGTTCGGGAGTCAGTATTGAATTGTCGTGTGCTGGTTGAAAGACTCGGTCGCAGTAGTGGCTAGGCCAATTGGACCGATATTCCTTCTGGAACGCCGTCAACATAATGACGAGGCTCGGGTCGCAGTAGAGGCTAGGCCAACTGGACCTGTATTCCTTTAGAAACGCCGTCAACATAGTGACGAGGCTCGGGTCGCAGTAGAGGCTAGGCCAACTGGACCTATGCTCCTTCGGGAATGCCGTCGACGTAATGACGAAGCCGTGCTCCAAGGGGGGGATGCGATGCTTGGCATTAATGTCAATAGATAGCCGAACTGCGAGTAGGCTATGCCCTTGTGTGGCAGTGTTTATCAATTGGAACGCGTGCGGAATGTGGTTATCGATTATATTGAAAAATTGCCCGGAGGGGCCGTGATTACCACCTATAGATAAGTTATGTCCTAAGGACCGTGATTCATAATTGTGAATTGATTGATTGAATTGAAATGATCGTGAGTGGTCTTGTTGGTGTGTAATCGAGTAGGTCGATTTGATCGATGCTTCGATCAGTGATGTGATTGCTTGGATGCTTATTTGATATGGGCTAATATGCAGGTGGAATATGAGGCCAAGGTAAGTCTTCTGACTCATGTTGTGCATATGCAACCCTAATGTGTATTAGTTTACTAATCGGGTCTTAGGGGTAGAACTTGCTGAGACGTAGTCTCATCCCGGTTGTGGGACAACATTTCGGACCCGATGAAGAACACGAGGAGAAAGAACCCGAAGAAGAGTATCTGGAGGAGAACCCCGAGGATGATCCAGAGTAGGATCCTGATGAGAATTGAGACTCCACTCCTATCTGTTGACTTTTGCTGTAGAAACTTGTTGAGTAGAAACCAACTCTTTATCATGGCTTGTATATGTATATGTATGATTGAGTCATTATAGATGTACATAAGGGTGTTGGTTTTCTCGGTTCAAATTTCTAATCCTACTTGGTATATCCCATTGCTTTATTGTTTGGGGATTTTTATAATCTAACTTCCGCATGTCTTATTAAAAAGGAAAGGGCCGGCGATATGTAGTCCTGGGATATCGCATTTTAAAATCGACCAAAGTTGAAGGATGGTCACGTGACCGAGGGTCGGGACATGACACTGTTGGAGGCCATTACTGCTCCACTTACGGATCCTTGAGGGGATGTTCAGCCAAAATGCATCCGTACAGACATATCCATGTGAAGGCATTTATAGTCCCATGCCATTAGCCTTATGGTAGCTTACGTATGTAGATGTTGACTTCGAACAAATATTTATAAGTTATATTTATACATTCAAGTACAAAGAGAGAAGGATTCTAAAGAACATGAAGGAGCCTCAGATTCGACCAAAAAAAAAAAAAAAAAAAAGGAGCCTCAGCAAAACAGAGACCGAAAGATGGCAAAACTCGCAGTGACGAATGCTTATCACAGTTCGCATTGTTTAGAAGGTGCCTTCGGCATTGGGGCATTGGACGAGAAGCTCTTAAGCAAAGCCCGCGCCTGAGAGGGGACATGCATCGGCACTTCACCTCCCGATCCCATCACAGCGATGGAAGTCAATCCTTCACGTGCCTCGATCCAACCTGCATGCTGGGTAACCAGAGGGCCTAGTTTTAGTGAATCTTGGATGGCTGTGTGGAAGCTTTTCTTTAACCGATTTCTAAAGCGCTTACCCGATCGTTTATGGTTCAAGGGGTACCATTTTTTCTGTACCTTCAGCTTCAGTGCCGCAATGCTTCGTTGCGTCGGGTTACTGACAACGGAACAGTTCCATCCGTTGTCCCACTTCTCAAGAGAAGACAGTGAACCAGGAGAAGTCCACACTCGACCCGACTAAATTACGGTAAGAGAATACACACCTTTGTAATGAATTAGAAAAAATTTACATTTTCCACATATGAATGGGCAATAATCCTACCAATTAATTCCACCAGAGGTGTATCTCAAGCCTGTCCAACACATTCTACGGCACATTGCTGTTCTGATTTGGACATTCCATTCACTGCATAAGCCAAATCACAAGATTAATCTCCCGATGTTTCGCATGCACTTGAGTTGAGCAAGGTTCTCGTCTCATGACCAAGACCTGCAGAGGGTGTGGTTCAATGGAATATAAGAGGTGTCGACATGGAAGGATTCTTGAACCTATTTCATTCTCATGTACTTCACAGTGTCAGTCTCTAGGCAGAAATCATTCCCATTTCTATACAGCAAATCCTGCTTCCACAGAAAAACGTAGGATAAACTTTAAAGCTATTTCTATATATTTCTTTTCTTAATTCTGAAGAAAAAGTTCGGGAGCTACCTGACCTGTGTGGAGTTATTCCTGCGTGGTCTCATATATGTTATAGCCATTTACATCTCCAATTTCATTTGTGTTTGCTTCAATCCATGCCTTGTGGCAGCCTTCAGGATCTCCATCCACAGTGCAAAAGCTCCTCAAATTTTCGTATGTAGTGTCTGAAATAAGCCCGTGATTCCAAAAGTACTCGTGCCTTCGAGGATCTCCAGTTGCTGGGTCAAGAGTAGGATTTCCTGACTAAAATTTTTCCTTGACAATAGAGCAAAAATTTAGTTCAATTCATTAGTGAAAATAATCTGCTTTGACTGGAGATTCCATTTTATGAAAAGTTCAGGACAGTTCTAGCTATTGGGCTACAAAATGTTGAATTCCGAAGACACATACATCGGCCCAAATTTAAAAAAAAAAAAAAAATTATTAAGACTTAAGAAAGAAAAATATCTAATCTGATTTTTGTCCTTTCCTCTCTCACCTTAATCGTGTTCCCTGCTTTGATCTAAGACCCCCTTGTGCTTGTGCTTGTGCTTGTGCACTCACTCATTGACCAATACACGTTGGTAAATAATCTTAAAAAGTAATTGGCATATCTAATCAAAGAAATAATTCATAATTCGATATTGACATTTGTAACTTAAAAACGTTGACAAATTTTTTATAATGTTAACTTTCAGCATGGTGTTTAAAATCTGGAATTAGATTTGAAAATCAGACTTCGCTACGATTTAAAAAGACAATAGGCACTGTCTTGAGTACCTGAATCACTACGTTTGCTCACAACTTTTGATATCACACATGATTCCACTTATCAATTCTTTTACGATTTAAAATGTTTTAGGTGCGCCGTCAATACAGTATCTGCCATGATAATTGGTGCTGGTCTGGACAAATTGAAATGGGCCTCAACAACAACGGGCCCCTAATATTTTGGATCGCGAGGACGCGTGGGGAAGCGGCCGGTGAACGATTGCTTAGGGATCCATTTCTCCCTTCGTCCTTAAGACCTGAGGCACTTCTGATTTTCTAGCAGTGTCTTCCAGCCACTGCGAGCTTCTAACAAGACTCGATCTTTAGTTTAGACTCGATCTTTTGATTTCTTTGTTATGTTGTTGACGAAATCGTGATGGCGACTGTTTACGAATTGAGTGTGAGGCTTCCATCGAAGCTCCTTTTGTGTGAGGCTTCAAGTTTTAATATAAGATACTATTGTTGATACATTTGTCTTGTAAATCTTTTATCAAAGTTAGTTTTTTCGAAAATCGAGGTTTTATGCTAAAAATTAGCATATAGGCTCGCTATAAATGATCAAATGGACGGTTGTCCAGAAAATGATGGGATTAACAAATTGCAGCTTTTGCCAGAAACAATTACACCTCATTGCACTTAGTAAAATCATCAGTTGTAAAATTCGCCCGCATTTATTTTATCAATAATCAATCTCCCATGCGCTGTACGCGCCAAGAAACAGGTTAATAGTAAGACGTTTGACTATTAACTTAAAATCTCCCATGCACTGTACTCCATCGTTGAAATCCAATCGATTCCCATCCCGTATATTGATAATTTGTCACCATTCACTTAAAACATCTGACTACACTTTGTCTTAAATGTGCGAAGCTGCATGTCACAATCTCTCATAAGATCGACCTTACCCCTGTGCTTGTATACCACGGAAGATTATTTAGAGAGGTTGCTTTTCTTTAGGACTTTGCTATGGAATATTCTGAATAGGAAAGTCACCCCCCATGCCCATCCATCCTTCGCACCTTTCCATTTAAAATAACACTTCACTAGATGGGATGTAATAAAATCATAGCCTCTTGTGTTGTCATCTAGCCGATAAATTCAAAGTGCGATTTTGGAAACTAATTGCCTCATCATTTATTTTGGGGCAGATGCACGTCACCGTCAATCCAAGTATGGTAATTGAATACAACTTTGCGAGACCGTTTATGAATGTGAGCGCAAAAATTTAAGGAAATGATGTCGACTCTGAATTCTTTTAGAGACGTATGACTGGGGAGTCAAGTCATCGCGATGCTGCTAGATAATTTCTTAACGGAGAACACTTATTATGTGTGAGAAGAAAGCTCATAAAAAGTATAAAATAACCTTGGGCTCTACACCTACCATTACCATATATCATCAATTATCAGCCATTAGATGACACCAATCAGGAAAAATGTCAAATAAATAACAAATTTTAGTCATTATCGATAATAGTTTGGGTATATTATTGTACATTGTTGACACCTAAATTTTGGCGACCCGTTTAATCATTTATTGCATTAAAAAATTAGGGGTTAATTTTATCCCTGAAAAAATAGTTAATTGCATAGCATATAGTTTTAAGTGCATTTATTTTTAATTTGTATTTACATTGGGCCAATGACGGATGGGTTAAAATTGATGGTTCATAAACTTTAATTTGATAAGTTGGGCTAAGCCCACGAAAAGAAAGAAATCATCTGGCCCATATCCTCGAGGAGATTTTACGGATTCATCTAATAAATATTGTCTTTCCGAAAAGAAAATATTGCGTTTGGAAAAGCAAATATTGATCTGAAAAAAAGAAATCTTCGTGGATATTGATTTGGAAAAATTAAAACCCTAATGCGTGACCTATAAATAGATTAAAGTGCCTAGGGTTTTGTGGGAGGCCACACATTGAATACAAGGCCACAATTCAAAGAGAGAGAGAGCGCTTTTTGCAGCGGAGAGAGAGATGGCGCAGGGAAGAACAACGTGAAGAAGGAAGCCCATCGCTCCCAAATTGTGCCTGCTGGACCTCGCTTCCACGTTGCCTCAACCTTGCCTGACACGCCCATCTGACGTCTTGTTCCAAGGCAGCCAGACCACCACTAACAGCAGCTGAGTTTGACCTGTCTTGCTCCACGTCGCGCCTCCCACCGCCTCAGTCCATCGTGCTCCAGGATTGCCGAGTCAAACCCTAATCAATTGACGCAATCTAGTTTCCTGGAGATAGTTCAGCAGATCCAAAAGATCTCTCGCGTCACTCTCAACGTCTTGGCTAGACACTTTTGCCACCGACGACGAGGCTCGCTGCTGCTGCGACTGATGCTACCCACGACGAGTCGCTACTTTGCTTGCCGTCCCAACGATCGGAGCCCAACATAGGCTGTTTGCCGTCATCCACGCCCATAGACGTTCCACGAGACCCACGTCGTAACTACCCCCACGCTCTCATCATCCACGACAACTTGACGACGAGCCGCAAGCCTTGCCGTGCTGAGTTCGCTGTCCTCAATCTTGAAGATGCTGCTGCTCTAGTCTAGCCGCGTTGACGACGAAGCTACTGTTCACTCCACGACAACGCTGAGTTGCTGATGTCACTGCCTGCATCACCCGTGCCGCACTACTTGTCCTCAGATCACACCACGAGACGTTGTTCTTTGGTTTGATATTAATCCATGTTGTCATAAAAGTTGCAAGTGTGATTCACGAGTGATACGCGAAGAAATCGAGAGAAAATCGTGAGTGGGGGTCGAGAAAGAGATATCACGTTGCCCCCCCGAGAATGAAGGCGGTTATCTAGTAGTAATGTTCGTGAGTGTAGTTTGACCATTCGGTCAGACACCTACTCGCGGTCAAGCTCATCAAGAGCATGAATTCTTCATAGCTACAAGACAAAAGGAGGAAGGAGATCGTGAGAGTTGGGGGGTATGCGTGGCGATGTGTTGACCTCTTAGAATACACCGAGCTTGGTTGTTTTTCCTTGCAGGTCTCGATGCCCACGTCATCAACAGTCTCCCTTGTAGTGTCACCGCGACCGATCCCTTGGTGAGCCCATCGTGCTCGGTTTTTCTTTTACAGAATTTGTTGCGAGTCCCATCGCCAAGCACCATCGCGAGCCTGTTGCCCGAGCCACCCGCCGACGGTGACCTCACCATAAGCCCCACGAGCACAAGCCGTGCTTGGGAAGGAACAAAAGAAAAAAAAAAAAAAAAAAAAAGAAATTAGGTAGTTTCTTTTGTTTTTTTTTTTTTACTTATTTACTTACAGTTTCTTTTATATTTTCCCTTACAGTTTTTTTTTTTTTTTTAGTGAAAGTTGTTCCTAAATATATGGTTGATATTCCAACATGAAAGTGTTCCCAAATTAGGGGTTGTCAGTCCGATTTTCGTGCCCGAAATCCGACTCGCAATCCCTTGCAAAAATCGGCAATCCAATCTCAAGCCCGAGATTCGATTCGCGATTTAATTTTAAAATTGGCCGACCCGATCTCATGCGCGAGATATGGTTCGCCAATTTTGGATATCAATGTTATCTTGTTCGATTTGTCGTCGCGGTGTTTGAGTCAATTTTATTTTCGTAAAAGGAAAAGGAAATCAAGAAATCTGAATTAGGATTAGGTCGTTTTTTTTATTTTGCATGCTTAGAATAGGGATTTTATTTTGAGTCATGAAAAAAGAAAAAGAAAAAATGCATTCATTTAGGATGTTAGATTTTTTTATGTGAATTGCATGTTTAATTTTAATTTCGAATTTCATAAAAAAAAAAAAAAAAAAGAATTTGAACTTGGGCATTCTTTGCACGCCATTGCATATTAGGATAAGATTGCGTTTTTTTAATTAAGTGTAGGTTTAGATAATTTCTCTTAGATAGATTGCATTTTAGGATTACTTAGTTAAGATAAGATTCTAGTTTAAATCAGGATTTGGCTTAACCTAATTCCTAATATAAATTGAATAGAATTTTGATCTAGCTAGATAATCCTTGCATTTATCTAATTTCGAATTTCATGAAAAATACAAAAAAAAACTTGTCTTTAGAGTAGATCAATTTCATTCTTTAGGACAGGCTGCATGTTCATATTTCACTTTTGTCATATAGCTTAGGTCATATTGTCATGTCACATCATTACATATTAGATTAGTAGCATGCATTGCATAAAGCATGATTCTCATTTAAAAGGTGAAAACAAAATTGAGTGATTGCGTGTTAATTAGAAATCATATCTAGGATTGTCGATGTGAATTCTGATCTAACAACGCAGATGCTTTCGTTGCTTTGAGGTAAGTTTTGTAATTTATTCATCGCTTTCTTGAGTGTTAAATTGGTGGTTTGCGCACTCGCATGACCGCCTCACATGTTAGGGAATTAGATTTAAAATCAATTTAAGCTGCCTGTAAAAGCATTTTTTTGAAAATAAAAGAATGGTACCGAAAGGGCGTTAGAGAAATCTAGCGTAACCAAGTCCCCGAACTCATAAATCTACGGTTCGTAGGAGTAAAGTAAATCTCCCGTTACTTTACTTGGGTTTCTAATCGACCCACCAAAAATAGATTAGTGGCGACTCCTAATTGAAATATCATTTGCATGTTAAGAACTTGAACCTAAGTCGCGAATTGGTATGGGCTTGGGAGAGCCCGAGTTAAGTCTAGACTTAATAATCCATTAGCCAAACCCTAGGTGGTTCACCCTCCGAAAATTTGGTCGCGACATACATTTAAAATTTCCTACACTCATCACCCTCTTAGTAAAACTTTATCCGATCCACTCAAACAGGACAATTTTTCGCGTGTATAAAAGTGTTAATTGTGCTATTGAAAATAGTATGTCGAAATGTAAACTTAGCTAGAAAAGATTATGAAACTCCTAAGATATCGTACAATATATGAGATTGGTGGGGGTTCTCCATTTATTGAAATTCAATTGATTCTCATCCCATATTGGACTATACCGTCTTAAATGTGGGAAGTTACATGTCACAATCTCTCCTAAAATCTACCTTACCCTTGTGCTTGTATAGTGCGGAAGGGTATTCGCTTTTTCTAGGGACAAGTGGGTTGTTCTTTTTATCATGAGCGGTGCAGGAATCTTTCCACGTCGACCCTATTTTATATTCCAATGAACTACACTCCAGCTAGGCATTGTTCATGACACAAAAGCTTAGCTCAAATCAAGGGCATGAAAAATTCTGGAGAATAATACATCATATGGTTTCCTGGCTTAAGCAATGCCCTGGTTCGAAAGAACTACGGAAAAATCGACAAAGAATCATCGATGCTGCCGATTTTGAAGAACTCATAGAGACCCATTGGATTTGGAAACAAGAAAGAAGAAAACCAAGCCAACACATCTCAAGCCTGCAATGTTTGATTAATTTGAGGTATTCTCATGATTTTAATGAATTAGTAGGATTACCGCATAAACATTCATCGAAGATAATGACTATTATATTCAGATTCATCGTCAGGATGTCTTTTCTTTTTGGAAGTTGGACCTAATATTAGTTTTTATGTACAGGATAAATAGGACCCTTGGAACCATAATGATCTAGTAAGCGCAATTCAAATTGAGTTAGAGAAAAAACTTTCAAGCAGTAATTCACAGTAGACTAAAACTAGACTCTCCGGTTACTGATCAGTTCACAGGTTGGATCGAGATATACGAAGGGTTTCCATTTCTTGTTGTGATAGGCTTGGGACACGAAGTCCAGGCACATGCTTTGTTTGGGAGCTTGTGATCTAATTTGGTTTAGGTCAATTTAAGCAAACCATTTTCGACCAGGTCTGGCACAAATCTGATCCAATTAATTCATTTGACAAGTCTACCTCTTTCAAACTCATGGACAATGCATCTTTTAGGCCTTCCAACCAATCTATACAGCTCTAGACATCACTAAGTAGTCCATATGTAAGACATTGATTGAATAATAACATCTTCTTATTATTATTATTTTTTTGGTGACCAAGGATTCGCCGGAGCTTGTCCTTGTCGGCTTACGCCGATTTGGGGTCTCACGGGCCTTTGCGGTGGAGGCCCAACATTGACTATACCTCGGAGGAAACTGGCCAGCAACCCACCGCCGGGGCCTCCCGCTTTAATCGCTAACAACATAGGATTTCAAACCCTTGACCTCCTTCGCTAGAGGAGAAATCTCAATTAATTGCACTGCCCACGAGTGGGTATCTTGTTGTTTCTTTTTACCTAGAGGCCAATTTGCTCTTCCTTGATTCCCTGCTGGAGCTGGATTTTCTATCCTTAGTGTTGCCAAGTCAATCATGGGTTATAGCACCGATCGGCACTTATGACCTACTCTACACGTACTTAAGGCCTTATTTGGTTCGACTTTGCAAATGGGCTTTGGGACTCTAAAGTCCCTTAGCCAAATACAAATGCATTTGGTTCGATTTTTTGGGCGACTTTGGCAAGATGCAATTGCATCTCCAAATGACTCTAAGGGCCCTTAGTCCAAAGTAGGTCCGAAGGTCCTTTCGGAACTTGCATTTTCGAAATGCAAGTCGGCGGTTCTTGTTCATCCACGAGGGAAACCACGCACGGAGGCCGACGACCGCCGGCCAAGGGGGTCGTGCGCATCGGCTACCGCGCCCGAGGGTCGCCCGACCCGGCCGATCGCGAGACCTCGGCGACGCCGGGTCGCGCGACCTAGGCGACTAATGGCCTGAATCACTCGACCCGGCGGGCCGCAGAGGTCGCGCGACCCCAAGCGACGGCTGCACGGGGTCGCTGGGGTCGCCCGACCTCGGGCGGCCATCCGGGGGCCGATTCGATGGTTCGGTGGCTGGATTTAAAAAAAAAAATGTAAATATTTTTTTGTTTTTTTAATTTAATAAAAATCATTTACAAATGCAAATTTTACCAAACGGTATTTTGGCCAAAGTTGTATCTCAATATAAATTTTACCAAACGATATTTGCATTTTTGCAAATGCATTCCTCAAAAGCCGAACCAAACGAGCCCTTTATCCTCGCTTAGTTTTTCTGTCTCCCGCTCTATACTTTTCAAAAGTCCAAGTTATTTCCTTTTCTTTCGATCTTTGCCGTGGACAGTCAAACATTTTTCAATAAATGTCTCGAGATCTTTCCGAAGTACAAATACGGAGACTTCCACACTGCCGGAGAGGGCTATGTAGGTATTCGTGTTCAGTGGTAAGTGGCCATTTAATTGTAAAATGTAATTTTGAGTCTCTCGCGCGTAATAAACATTTACATCAGGACATTAGGACCCTCCACTCGCTGGACTGATCATATATCAAAGCAAAGGGATCGTGTGATCAATCATCAATCTAAAGAGAATATTGGCGAGATGATTAGCGTCGAATCTACATGTCAAAGCACATCCATTTTCACTATTGAACTGGACCAAACTATTGCTCTTTTCTCGGAAAATTTTTTTTAGCTTGGAAATACCTCTCTTGATAAAGCAACTGGACAACCCAGAATGGTTGATTACTTGTGGAGTCACGGTTGATATCAAACATACACTAAGTTTATTTCGTGGAAATTAAATAATTTAGAAAATGTTATTCTATAAATGACTGCTTATAAAATTAGTCAATAAAAAATATTTTTATTATCAACAACGCTTTATATTTTAAATATTTCAATGGACGATGGAAATACTTTTCGTTTATTCATTTCTGTAAGAGTTTTAAACGATCATTTTTAGGAAAAAAAATATTTTTCAAATCATTCATTTTTTGTGAAATAAGCAAATTCTATGTACAAAAACTTGAGGAACTTTTGCACCGTGGATCGTCGTTCTGACTGCTGCAATAAAGCTTGGGAAGAAACATATAGCAATGAAGTTGGAGATGTCCATAACTTCAATGTATAAATGAGACCATATGGGAGATCCATCCAGGTGAGATAGCTTCAAAATTTATTCCTAGAGGCCAGAAAATGAACGCATAAGAAAGCCCGAGAACACTTTGATACTTATTAATCGGGAGAAGTACACTATTGGTGCCATAAATTGTGTACGCGCTCACTTTGGTGCCAAAATTTTTCTTCGGATCACTTAAGTGTCAAAAAATTTTAAAAACGCTCACTTTGGTGCCAACGCCGATCCGATCGGCCGGAAATCCGATGTGGCCTTTTTTTTTTTATTAATTTCTTATGCTGATGTGGCTCACCGGAGTTTCCATTGGATCACTTAGGCCTTCAAACGACGTCGTTTTAGCATCCTAACACCAAAACGACGCCGTTTGGTGTCTCCCCAATTCAAACCCTAAATCTCCGGCCAATTGTCGTCCTCGACGGCCCCCGCGCTCGATGGCCGTGGCTCCGACCCCGACGATGGCCACTCGGCGGCCGCAGCTCCAACCCCGACCCCAACCTTGACCCCGACCGCGACGATGGCCACTCGACGGCCACGGCTCCAACCCCGACCCCGACCCCGACCCCAACCTCGACGACGGCCACTCGGCGGCCAAGTCGAAGGCCGTGATCTAACCGGTGCTCGGGGAGGCCGCCGACGAGTGCGCCGCCATTGATGTCTCCCTCTCCGTCTCCGATCTCCCCGACGAGTGCTTGGCTGAGTGAGTGACGGCGGCCCGGTGACAGCGGAGGCCGAGCAACGACGACCGAGCGAGCTAGGTCGGAAAAATCCCCAAATGAGTTAAATGGCGTCGTTTTTGTGAGGCCATCCATGTAGGACGGCAAAACGACGTCGTTTTCTTAAGGAGGACCGAAAACGACGTCGTTTGAAGGCCTTGTCAATTTTATTTTATTTTTAAAAAGTCACGTAATCATTTTTGCCGGAATCTTTCGCCGGTGGCGGAATCTTTCGCCGGTGGCACCAAAGTGATCGTTTTTCCTCCGATTTGGCACTTAAGTGATCCGATGGAAACTTTTGGCACCAAAGTGAGCGCCGTACACAACTTATGACACTAATAGTGTACTTCTCCCCTTATTAACCTCTGCTTTTCTCTGCAAGTAGTAGTATTTGATGTACAGAGATGGGTTTGGATTCTTCTCGTATGGAGACGCTATCAACTACTTGAAAAGGAAAGAGCTGCAAGAAGCTTTCCACATTGACCCCTCCTCCTGTATTCTGGTGAATTCCGCTTTAGACAGGTGTTGTTCATGACATAAAAACTCCATTCAAATCAAGGGCATGGGAAATTTCTAGAGGATAATTAATCATGTGAGATGGCTAATGCAAGTGACCTGGTTCAAACGAACCACAGAAAAAGGGATAAACAATCATCAGGGTGGCCGGTTCTTAAAGAACTCATGGACTCCAATTTTGCAGATTTGGATATATAGGCAAGGTGTATTAGATTTAGAAACGAGGAAGGAGAAAACCACGCCAACTTATTCGATCTCGAGCCTGCAACATTTGATTAATACGAAACTGTTATACCAAGGAGACCGAAAATCTATGAAGGGGAAAAATCACGAGTAGCAATATATCTCGATTGTCTATTATGCTTTTCCCCTAACCCAACGAAAGACCGCAAGAAGGATTTGAACCGTAAGGCGGACAGGGTGATTTGCATGCATCTGTGAAGATTAATTTGTCCATCCTTACTATATTTCGACTTAATTAATAAGATACATTAGCTAGTGGAAGCGATAACTCATCTCAAATCATGAACTTCTATTTCGATTTTTTCAGAATCGTATCAAAACCCACCATGGGCCATACTATCAATGTCACTAGTTGTGACTAGAGAACACCTCTTAGGAAATCGTGCAGAACATCAGGACACACTCGCTCAAGTGATATATCGAGACAATATTCGATATACATAAATGCGCGTGCTTGCCTGATAGTTTTGGATTTTGGGCTATTGCTACCTCTTTTGAATTGGAAAATCGCCTGAACTAGGGATGATGTCTCCATTCAATTTTTGCTAGTAAGTCCTTCGATTTCATGTGTTGGTGATTCCTGAGAATTTCATGTCCAAGGAAAAAGAACTGATGTGACCTGCTCACTTTTTGCCTTATATTCCTTGCTTGACATGAACGTTTTTCAGAAAGATCGACCGACCTCGAGTTGGACGTTGCGCGCGTCTCTACATAAAGCTCGAATAATAATATGCCCATATAATCTCTTCCCACCTCCACCTCTCACCTCCCCACCTTCGGAGTTCCCTCTCTCCAAGCTTCAAATCCTCATGGCTCAGGTCCATTTCAGCTTCATATATTCCTCTCCATCCACGTTAACTTTCTCTTAAGCTCAGCTGCATGATCTCGTTTTCTTCACAGAACTGCATCTTGAAACGTCGAAATTCAACTGTTCTAAACTCCATCTTTTCCTTCCTGTTCTGAATTCATTGCTGCAGAAGGTGATACTGAAGGTGTTGACGATGGCAGACGACAAAACGAAGCAGAAGGCCATCGAAGCTGCTGCTGATATTTTCGGTATCGGAATTCATAACCCTTAATCTGTTCATTTTCAAGCTATTCTCTCATGCGAGGATTTATAATTACGTGAGAATCAGTTGCTGTTGCTGCAAATCCTGGGGCTGGTTTACTTTGTCATCTGGTCATTTGATGAATTCATGTGGCTGACGGGTGCTTTCCATTATGCGCTGCGAGGAAAGGGGTGGACTCGATAGCGGCGGATTTGACGGATCAGAAGCTGACGGTGATAGGGTTGATGGACACGGTGGCGGTGGTGAAGAAGCTGAAGAAAGTGGGGAAGGTGGACATCATATCGGTAGGACCAGCGGTAGAGGAGAAGAAAGAGGAGAAGAAGGAAGAGAAGAAAGAGGACAAGAAAGAGGAAAAGAAGGAGGAGCCCCAAGTGGAGAAAAAAGAAGAAGCAAAAGCTGTGGAGAATAAATGAAGAAAAAAATGAGTGATCCTCATTGGTCAATTGCATATCCCTAGAATTTTCCTTTCTCTCTTATGTTTTGTTTTGTTTTTGTTAATAGTATGCTCATGCAAGATAAGTATTCCATGTCACAGCTTATTGAAATTTAGATGAATGGCATGTATTAAATTAAGGTATTAAATAACTAACTTCTACTATTGTTCGATCTTGAATTGAGTTCGACATCTTTTCTTATGAGAAATTCTGAATATTTTTGTCAAATTTCATTGATTTATTATTGTGTACATCCAAATCTTAAAACTTTTGACTTTGCATGTTGGATTTGCCTAATCGGGCAAATCCCCCTTCAATAAACGAAACTCAAAAGCCAAGATGCCAAATGAGAAAATGGAAGTGGTAATAACATTTTCAGAAAACAAAAAGTAGTAATTCCGTCACATAATCAAATTTGAATTTTCATATCGAGACTCTAGATGAACTTGGGAGTTTCTAGAAGTAGGAGTCGCAAAGTGATGAAATTTATCAAAAATGACTGGTACTTTTTAACTTTTCATTTTTTTTAATTTTGCCAAACGCATTGTTTATCTTTTTGTTGATTTGAAGTGCTCGAAACCTTTTAAAATATTTAAAAACCGACTTATAAAGTCGTATAGTGTTCAAATATTCAAATAATGTTTATTACTTTTCTCGGAAGGAAAATTATACGCAAAACATATTACATAAATGATTCCTAAATTTTGGTTTAGTTTGTATTATGTTTTATCAGTTTTAAATTTGTTCTGTGTATTGAATCCATGAATATAATAAATTCATAAATTAAATTGAATATTTACAGAAAAAAAATTGAGGATAGTTTGAATAGACTAAAAGTCCCACAATTTATTACATATTAAGTTAAAATTTAAAAATCACAAGAAATAAAATAAAAAGTAAGAGATCATATTGAATATTAAATTGAAGTTTAGAGATTATTTATGTAATTATTCATTATATATAAAAGTAAGAAGTACAAAGGAATCAATCGCCCCGTAACCCGGTGAGCCACTCAGCTGAGTCAGGGGCTGCATCTCGGCGAACTCGCGGCTCGCCTTCCAGTATATAAAGCACCCCACACCTCCGAAGCGCCAAATTCAAAATCTTCCTTCCAAGCCGTCCGTTAAAACCTCCCTCCCTCTTCTCCTCCTCTTCCGTCTCTCCCAAACCTGAGAAACAAGATGCGAACTCGCTTCCTCAACATCGACTACTTCAGCGCCGAACCTCCTCCTCCTCCGCCGCCGCCGCCGTCGTCGTCTCCGGCCCAAACCCTAACCTTCCTGGACCTCCCGGTCCCTCGCCTCCCCTCGGCTCTCCCTCTCGCCTCGGAGCAGGACCTCCTCTGCTCCGGCTCCCTCTCCGCGATCGGCGTCTCCCTCGAGCTCCACAGGCTGGAGATCGAGCCCACCCTCTCGAGGTTCCTGACCGATGTCGTTCCTCACTTCATCGACTACGCCGGAGGCGGAGAAGGTTGTGGAAATGGAAGCGTCGAGGTATGTCGCTCTTCGGCCGTGTTGATGCTTGAAGTAGTCGGTGATCGCTCGTGATGCTTCGGCGGTGTTGGTTAGCTGCGTGAGGGTGAAACCGGACATGTTGAGCGATCTATTAGGAGTTTGAGTTTGACGTGTGATTGATTGGGAAAAAGCCTGGAGATCGAGCTCTCGTTTTAATCTGTGGATTTCAGTTTGAATTTGGTGCGATCCTCGCCCTCTAAGACGTTGCCTGTTTAGATTTTGCGTCAGGATTAGCTCTGAACTTGTGTGAATATGAAGATAGTTCATCGTCCACTAGGCATAGTAGCTTGACTTCAGTTGGTTTTGGTATTCCCTTGTTCAACGTTCCTTTCCTTTTTGGTTAGAAAATTGAAGAATTTTTGAAATTATGATAAGCGAGGAAAAGCTTATTGGCTCCGGCACCTTTCATTATATCCACTTTTGGCCGGCGAATTAGCAGAGTTATTGGCAGTCGGTATTGCCTGGTTGAGTTCTGTCGAGCGGATTGTTCCTGCTTACTTGCAGAAAGAAGGAGAGCTAAGCTCCAGAGCGAAGGAAAGGTTGGGCTGCTGTTCAACTAGTAAGCCTGCAGTTAGGGAAGCTGAACTTTCCAAAGTATGAACTGATGCCAGAGAAAATTTTTTTTACTCTTATCTTTCAGAACTCCAGAAAAGTTTGTCTTTGTCTTCCTGATGTTATGTTACTGCAACCATCAGATTAGCAGTGAAAACTTCGTCAATGAAAAGGGCGCACAAGGCATGGCAGCATTCCAGCTTGAGACACCGGAGCTGGGTTGTTGCTTGGTATGCTGAATATCGTTAGCAAGTTACAGTGAATATACCAGAAGTGTGATGCCACAGTCCTATTTTTGTTCATTGTAATCCTCAGGAGAATTCTTACTTGCTTGAGGAAGAAGCAGTAGGCATCTTCTCTGAAGTTCTTGAAATTGAAAACAATGAGGTAAATTCCGGGCTTAACTTAGTTTGTAAGATCCTTCCATTTTATTTTTCCCCTGGAACTTGTTGCATTTAAGCTGAACTTTGTTATTCAAACAGCAAGCATTAGTTTTGACCAGTAGATAATTTAAGAAAACTAGAGAAAAGTGGCAACTCTGATTCATCAAGGACATCCATTTTTATCAATCTTTGATGAGTGACCCTGTGGTTACATATTGTGACATGTTTCTCTTTCTACATGAAAACTATTGAGCCAGTTTGTGAATGTTAGACCCTCTCAAATGATCATAGTCCATCCCTTAATTGATGATTGAGCATTTGCTTGTCCTTAAGAAGGCAAAGTCACTACTATCATCCAAGTCTGTATTTAGATATTTGCTAGGATGACCATCGGCGACCACAACACCACAACAGCTGGTTGCTTTCAATTGTTTCGCCAAATGGTTGTCAGAATTTAACAAGATTCTGGTCCAAGATAGTAAGGCATTTGGTGGTTTGCTAGCAGATGGATCTTGATGACAAGCTTTCACTCAAAATAGATACTTATCGCTATATTTTTACTGACAGGATGCACCCAAGCTGAGCTTTTCAGTGAACTATATTTTGGAGGCTCAAGAAGTGGTCACTAAATTTGGAGACACAAGTATACAGTATCTCATAGAGCCGAAGGCTGTCTTTTGGGAAGATGATGCTTATGCTGTGGGCCAGTCGGACTTCCCATGTATCCAATTTCCTCTTTTAGAAGGGGAGGAGATTAGTTTGGAAGTTATGACAAGCACATCTGTGCAATATGAGCTTGTAAAGCTTCTTGACAAAGTCAAACCACTATATCTAAGTCAAAATGATGGTTCTCCAATTGACACCAAAGAAATTTTGAACTTGCTTGAGAAGGACCTTTATGAATTTCCTTCACACCATTGTCTGTTTAAGGATTACCTTGAATCTGACTCTGTAATAGGAACCACTTTTCTGGAAATGGATTTTGTGAGCATTTTGGACAGACCTTGTCTACGAGGCAACTCACATTGTCAGGGACCACCAGACACAGATTATTTTTTGTCAATTAGCCCAGTTGTCTTCGAGGACTTTCAGATACTTCACATTGGGACAGCTCTATTTAGTGAGGTCTTCAGCTTACAAGAAGTCCATGAACCTGAGTTCTGCAATGAAATGCTGCAGGAAAAGGTGAAGTTCAAGAATTATGAGGAATTGGTAATCAGTCAGGAACTGGCTCTTGTAGATGAGATGTTCAAATCACTGCCTGTGCCAGTTCTCCCCAACTCTGTACTAGGAACATTGTCTGCAATTGTTGCAGAAGCCCTGATTGATTTGAAGCCACAGCCTCCATTGGCATCCGATGGGATCTATTTAAATTGGCATCTATTGGAGGAAGACAATTGCAGCTCTGCGATCAATTCCTTTTATCACAATATGGTAGGGGAGCTGAACAGGAGTTTTGACTTCGAATTAAGTATTGCCAATTATGGGAAAGTCATTCTTGACTTCATCCTTCTTGATCACAATCCTAGCAGGCCTAAATTTGAAGAAGGCAGTGGGCCATTGGACATGCTTTCTGACAGGGTCTCTTTGCTGAGGGAGGATCTGACTGAGGCTGCTTCCCGGACGTCTACTGATACTGAATACCAAAAGCCAACAAGTCAAACACTGGTTTCTGAGTATGATTATGACAGGGCTTCATCACTATTTAAATCCATGTCACCATTTCATGACCTGGACTTCTTCTTGAATCCTTCGAAAGATAGAGCTGAAGAAAATGGTGTACCTGCAGGCAAGATTCCTGGTGAAATGAACAATATCCATGCGGTCAAGGTTCCTGGTGATATTACTAGCAAGGTTTCAATTAGTAGCCCCGGGGCAGGAAATCCATCTTATGAGCCACCTGTTGTAGGATCGGGCCATATTGAGCTAGGGCTTGTTTCTTTTCCTGATGCTGTTGTTATTGTGAACACACAAAATTCAAGTGAAGTAATGTTGGTGTCCAGAAGAAGTACATATCAAAAGATTCTGGCTATGGAGAAAGAAGGAATTCAAGTAATTGAGCGTGATACAACCCTGCCAGTTGATATTATAATCAGTGCTGCAGTTTGCTTGGTGTGGTATACTCACAAGAACATTGGCAGAAAAGCCTCTGGTTTCAGTGAAGGATCTTCAGTGTTAGCTTGTCATATTGAGAATATAGCAGCAAATATTCTTACAAACTTGAGCTTCGCTTTTAGGGCATGCATTCTGGTAAATATCATTCATTATTCCTTGTTGTTAGACCTTTCTCAACCGGTTGAAAAGGAAAATTATTTCCTCTAGAGACAAAAATTTTCATTTCTGTATTTTTCCGGATAATTAAAGTAGGAAAAAGTCTAGCAGATGTAAAGAAACATGTGCAGTGATTACATTTATATTTCAGTAACAACTGCTGTTTCAGCTCCATCTCATGCTTTTACTTGAGATTTTCTGTGTCATGCTGAAGATGAACTTAAATTGTTTCTGCATGCAAGCACAGTGTGAAGATGATTTGCTATAATATACTGTGCCCTGTGCATATTGTTATGAAGCCAATAGAAAGCATAAAACAACTGTATATTTGTTACTCTTAAATGGGTTTTTGCATTGGGCTCCTCCCTTTTCATACTATTACTTTTTTTCTTTTGTAATGTTCGCTTAGCCAAGTTGGCAAAAGCATGCAACTTATGTCATTCCTTACAAGAAGTTAGTGCAGGTCTGTGATTTTATGATTTTCTCATTATCTTATGCTTGATTATTTCTACCAGATATTTGAGGGGGAAACTGGCTTTCTTG
The DNA here is from genome assembly GCA_017140595.1 of Eucalyptus curtisii. Taxonomy (NCBI): domain Eukaryota; kingdom Viridiplantae; phylum Streptophyta; class Magnoliopsida; order Myrtales; family Myrtaceae; genus Eucalyptus; species Eucalyptus curtisii. Next base: position 1,960,766 of record CM029504.1, on the reverse strand, counting down.
CTTCGGTAATGGAATCTTCAGATGGACTTTATGCTGCGGCAGCTAGTCTGGGAATTGATTTACAACTCCTTTGCTCCTTTTCACCTGAGTTGACTGATGAGATCATATTGAAATCTATTGCTAAGGAAACTAGGATTATTAGGGGTCTTTATACTAAACTTCCTGAATCAGAGACACTGGCAGAATCTTTCCTGACCAAATTTCCTTCTGTCAATCCACTATCAGCTCACGCAATACTGTCTTCTGAAGGGATGCTCAGTGACTTTTTTGAATTATCTCATGAATGCAGAGTCACCACGGTCCAAAAATATCAAGTTCCTGACGAAAGTGTTTCTCTTTTTAGTGCTTTATGCCAATTTGGGGAACGTGAGGATTCTCGGTCTATAATGACAGACTGCTCTTCTTCAGTGTCATCAGGCCCTGACTCTAAACACTGCCATAGTAAGCTGTACGAGAAGCACCCTGACAAAGGTGATGTACCTGTGGATGACCTGCTGCATTTTCAGCCTTCAAAACTATGTAACAGCAGCTCCTCAAAACTTCCCGGGTTTACAAATCTATATGATTCAACAATACTCAAAGATCAGGAGATACACAACAAGTTTAAAGAGTCCAATTCCTGTGTTGATCATTTCCTAGGTCAAAAAAGAGGGATGGATGAGTCAACTACCACATATCCTTCTAGAGTCGGCAATCGATTTGATTCTGGGATCAAGAAAGGTGTTTTCTCCTCTAATGTGACTGAGCACCAAAGCCTAGCTCCTGATGATGATTTCCTTTATTGGTACACAGGAGCACACCTAGCTACAACGGACACCTTCGATTGGACGGATATCAAGAACTCTGATATTGCTCATGAGGACACTAAAGGTGAAGCTATCAACCTTACCCATCCATCAATTGCTAATCCTTTGGATTTTTCATTTTCATTGCCAGATCTGGAAAACAATGCCAGAGGTGGATCCAATCATGCAAGTAGATTTTCCTTCGATCGACACAATTATCCGACTTTCCCAACAGTTGCTGAGAGCGATTCTACTTCATTCATTCATAGCCCTGGGAATCATCAAAGGCAAAGTTTACAGGAAGAAACTGATTGCTTTTTATCTACGGAGCTAGTAAATGACAAAATGCCTACTGACAATCAGGACAAACTCTTTAAGGGGTTTTCGGATGGGAGATCCATGGAGAACTTACATGGTATACCAGTACAGGAGAACAGGGCAAGGTATAATGGAACACCACTTAGAAATGCCATTCACATGCCCCACTTGCAAAAAGGTTCACCCTGGACAATTGAGTTTCTGAACAGAATCCGGGAAAAGAGCAAGTTGTGGCAGCAATCCCTTCCATCCAGTGCATCTCCTTGTTATGGCAATACACGGACCAAATCAAATACAACAAAGAGAAGAAGTCCATCGATTCTCGAATTTTTTAAGTATCAAGGAGGTAGCACTGTCAGAAAAACACCTGAAGAGAAGAGGCAGAAGAGATCCACACAATCATTTGGTTCGTTCAAGAATGGAAAAGTGGCAGCATCTCTGGTCCCTTCATGGACTCCTGTGGATAAAAGAGCAAGACGGGTTTGTCTGAATTTCTTATTTGATCTTTCCAGTGCTTTCTACCAAAATTTCAAATAAATAGCTCATTTTAGTGCAGAAACTTTCCTTTGTGACAAATGATGCTGAGAGCCAGACTAAGCTGGTTTGGGGTGATAAAGCCAGACAAATTCACGACCACTGAACAATGTGCTTCTTGAGCTGATCAAAGGATAAAGAGTTAGGGTGAGTAATCTCTCTCTTAACAAGATAGCCTCACTTTTTGTGAAGATGGCGAGTTAACTGGATTCCTCGGATCATATCTAATTTTTACATAATTTTTCACAGAACTGAAGAACCAAGAAAAATTTATGGGATTTCCCAGGGGACTTTTCATCAAGAAATTATGCACTTATAGGTGAGTTTCCATTAGGATTTATTTCCTCTATTAAGTCAGACTAGGCTTATGACCGAAAAAATGTCAGACTAGGCTGGCAACTTCATCTGCACAGATCAAACATTAACAAATGTTCTCTCTTATTAGTCGAGCAAATTCCCCTAGCATTTTGAATAGAACTATCTAGAGAAATTAAAGTCATCACTGATGTATAGTTCTTGTATTGTTATTCAGTCGCTAATTCTGACAGTCAAGTAGCTGCACTGTGAATTGAAGGGCTTACTTTTGAAATCCAGATATGGTTTTAGAAAATTTTCTCAAGGAAACCATGATTCTCCATTATATATGGATTTTTGGTTTGCGATGATGTGGTTTACTGCAAATGTATACAAAAGCTTTATGCAACAAATGTAGATTTGGCTAGTCATATTTACAAGGGTTGATGCAGATCTAAGTTTCTGCATTGTTTATGCATGCTATCTGCTAGTCAATTGTCATTCTGACTAGAAACTAAATTGTGGAATCTCTCAGAAAAAAGGGTGAGGACCTGAAGACACTGAAGAATCTCTCTGAAAATCCATCTTCAGTGTTTTCAATCCTCATGTCCCGACTAAAGAAATCATCACCTTCTTTAACTGTACAACCATCTTCTTGATTTCTCGTTCTATTTAACTAGCCTTTAATCGTGCGTTACACACGGTGCCTGTGAACTAATTTATATATATTGAAGTCAATTATATTATATTAATGCCTTTTCTCACTCTTTTTAAAATTCTCTTTAAATCAGTCTCAAGTCTTTTGCTTGAGATCTACATGACATTTAACACAACTTCATTTCACTTTTTGAACATCCTTTCTATTAAAAAAACACCAACACTTAATATACGTTGGCGGATTGCACACCTTCACAAGCATTCTCTTGAAATGATTTTGAACTTGTGTGTGTATGCAAAAGAGGAAAGTATTAGGAGGATTGCATACCCTTTTACTAGGTCGACGAAATCTGGTACAAGAATCAGCACATCGGTATCATGTTCAAGCTGAGTCAGGCTTGTTCAGACCATGACTCGAGTTACCTTTCACCTCAGTCTCAAGCCACCATCTGCCATACAAAGCTTGAGGAATATAATCTACAGAATGTTCCTACGCATGTGATGTGCACTTAACATAACGGCATGGAAAAAGGAAACGAGCACAAGAAACAATTACAGGTGATAAAGAGAGTCGGAATTGGCCGCTTTCTTATCTGAAAAACAACGTAGAATCTGTAGATCAGGGGGGACACGGAGCGGAAAAAAAGAAAGCATAAACAAACACATTCAGCACAAGAAACCAGGACCCGATTCATTTCTTTATTTATTAATCTATTTTTTGTTCCTAAAGAAAAGAGCTTGGAAATCTAGAGGGAAAATTAAAAGCCGGAATGGCATAAGGAAGTGTGTTTTCTTTAATGTGCTGTTCCATTCGTTCCCTTGTCTCTTTTCCTTCCATTTGATTCTTCACATACAGTCGGCTTATGCCAATCCAATGGTTCTTTGGATGGCCCATCTCCGGAAAAGTATAAAAAATTATTCTATGCTTATTCCATTTATGTTAATTCAGCATTAAATCTTTCAATTGTACTAATTGACTCTTAAATTTTTTGACAATTTGCCAATATAATCTATCCGAACGAATTTTGACAGAAGATCGTTGATAACAAATGTTAACTATGCTACGTGACACGATTAACACTAATGCGGACAAATTTTAAATATTTTTTTACATTTTTGTATTTTATTATTTTTTCCCTTCTTTTCTTTTTATTTTTTTCAACTTTGGGCTGGTAAGGTTGTCAGCTACACTTGGTCTAGTCGAGGGGCATGGAGGCCCTTGCCCAAACTTCACCTGTGGCCAGCGATGGTCGGACATCAAGCTCGTTGGCCCACTATTGGGAAAAATAAGAAAGGAAAGAATGCGTCCTCATCCAGACTTGCCTATGGTTGACGAGAGTCAACTAGCGACATCGCTAGCCCACGGTTGGGGAAAAAAAATAAAGTAATTAAAAATTCAAAAATTCAAAAATTATTTACATTAACGCCAATAGTGTTATGTAGGACGATCGATATCTATGTCAGTGATTCCTGGTAAAAATTGACTAGATGGACTATATCGGCAAATCGTCAAAATGTTTAAAACTAAATTGGCACAATTAAAAGATTTAGGACTCAATTGCATATGTGCAATATATTGAGGACTTTTTTTTTTTCTTTATGCATTTCTTCCCATTTTAATTGTTATATGAGCAGTCACCCTTCCATGTACTTAATAAGCACTCATGAGGTGTAAGGATTTGAACCAAGGAAGGTGCATTCCTCACCATTCTCGTGTTTGATAGAATTTTCATCTGTTTCCTGGATGAGAGTACATGCAAGCATTGCCTGCTGAATTGGCAATTTCTTGAAGACTGAATACCATAAAAAGCAGAGAAAATGACATATACGTTAGGGAACAAAACGTACGAAAAATTGAAGTTAGATTCCGGTGAGAAATCAGAGCTTGGCTAGTAATGAGGAAGATCCAGAAGTGGTTATGGATGATTGGAGGAGGCTCCTCGCTGTAGGAACTTCGCCAGAAACGATCGGCTTGAAATTTGAAGATGATCCAGGATAGAGAGGATTTTGTGTCCCTTTATGTGTGTATATGCGTGAGAGCTGAGAGAGAAATCCCCAGAATTGAGAGAGTTGGACGTTAACTTCGATAGAGTGCTCGTGAGTTATTCTCAAATGTGTGAAAAATTCTGAAAAGTGTAGGAAAAAATAGGCTTATGTGTTCGGCCACGGGAAAGAGGGAGGACAAATTGGAGCCAATTTGGAATTCCCTTAAGTTCTAACCATTAGATTGCCCTAATTAAGTCCTTAATGGCTAAGGAAAGCTCTATTGGTCAATTCTAGCTTTCTTGGATTGGTGACATGTTAATTTTTCTCGAAAGAAAATTGCAATCATTGCTCAAAATGGTATATGATATGATAAGTAAATTTCATAGTAAAGCAAATCGAAATAGAGCAAAATCCAAAACACTACAAAACACAATAAAATCAAATTTCTAATTTCAAAGAAATTCTACCTCTCTTATTTGACTGTTTTTGTCAAAAAACGAGTTCCTTCGTGATCAAGGAAATAAAATTTCGAATTTTCTAAGTTTGACTCTGATGAACATTCATGTATCAACACCTATAAGATAAAATAGGAAAATTGCATTGTCTGTATCTCATATCATATATATTTTCCATTTGGTTGACGAAAAATGGTTGAACCCTTGCAAAAAACGTAAATCACTCATTTGGTGTAGTTGGACCCTTTTTATATGAATATGAGTAAGATATTTCCAAAAAGAAAAAGATCATTAAAGAGCTTCTTTGTTTTGGGTTAATACTACACAAAAAATCTCAAATTATACCCACTATGACATAAATAATTCCATTTTTCTTGTCATTAAAAGTCCTAACTTGTTCATTGTGATACAAATACTTCAAACTTATATCAGTGTGAAAATAACTAAAATAGAAGATATATATGTCATACATTTGAGTTTTTTTGTGACATAAAAAAAGTTGAGGGGAGTCGTGTCATAATGGGCAAGTTTAGAATTTTTTATGATAAAAAATGAGGTATCTATGTCGAAGTGATCATAATTTAAGGTGTTTTTTTGTAGCATTTGCCCTTATTTTTTCAGCAAAAGTTAAAGGCTGGCTCTGAAAAATCTAGACCAATTAATCTGCCTATTCTGACAACGTTATCCATAGTTGACATATAACCAAAGGTAGGTCTTAACCTTTGCATATAATAATTTGTGTTAATTATAAAGAAAAATTTTAAATACGGTAAAAGGCATGTTAGTGTTATGTATCCATTCATTGCATGTTGTCTTTGTCCCCCACATACATTATACATACAACACGCTCTTTCGTATTGAACAAAGAGTTTTAGAGATAACCATTTTTTTTAGTAATTGATTAACATATCAGAGTAGTCCTAGAATTGATAGAAAAGGAGAGGAAAAAAAAATCTAGTCTTGCTTACCAAGTCCAAGAGTGGGTAAAATTTAGTCTCCATAATAGGACTCTTTAATTTTGTGTATTAGTTGAATTAAGAGGTTGGGACACGTGGAGTGCCAAAATTTGGCACGAATGAACACTTAAGTGCCAAAACTTCGGAAAGATACACTTAAGTGCCAGTTTCGGAGTAAAGTTGATCACTTAAGTGTCACTCCGGCTAAATTGCCGACGTGGCAATTTTCCGAAGAGTTGGGTGCAAAACGGCGTCGTTTTGCACTCTGACGTGGCGAGAAAATGCAAAAACGACGTCGTTTTGTGTCTAATGTGTAAATAATTAATATAAAAATTAATTAAATTAAATTTAAACTTAAATTTATTTAAAATATTCTAAAAAAACTTAAAATTAAAAAAAAAAAGGGGGGTCGAAGGGGGCGGCTAAGGGTTGAGCCCTTGCTGCGTCGCCACCGCCGCCCGAAGGGCCGGCGACGGACGGGGGGAGGGTCGGTTGGGGTCGCCGGCCCCGGTTGACCGGGCGGTGAGGGTCGCGACCCTTGCCCCGATCCGGGCGAGGGCTTGCGGGCCCTCGCCGCCCCGCCGCCCGTCGGGGAAGGGCCGGTGACGATGGGGGAGCATCGGTCGAGGTCGCCGAGGCCCTAGCCGGTGCCGGCGACCCCGGCCGACCCTCCCCCTCGTCGCCGGCCCTTCCGGCGGTGGCGGAGGCGGGGACGGCAAGGGCTCGGCCTCGGCCGCCGCCCCTTCGCCCCCCCCTTTTTTTTTTAATTTAAGTTTTTAAAGAATATTTTAAATAAATTTAAGTTTTAATTTAATTTAATTAATTTTTATATTAATTATTTACATCAGACACAAAACGACGTCGTTTTTGCATTTTCTCGCCACATCAACGTGCAAAACGACATCATTTTGTACCTAACTCGCCGGAAAATTGTCACGTTAGCAATTTGGCTGGATTTTGGCCGGAGTGACACTTAAGTGATCCACTTTACTCCGAAATTGGCACTTAAGTGTACCTTTCCGAAGTTTTGGCACTTAAGTGTCCCTCCGTGCCAAGTTTTGGCACTTGGGCTATTCTTCACTCGTTGAATTAATAATGGGATTTAATGTGAAAATAATCTACCTATAGTTTCTCTGCTAAATTTATGACTTTTTGTGGCGTTGTCTGCCATGAGTGATTGAATGCTTTAGGCTTTTTGGGGCATGCTTGTGGATTTTAAAGTATCATCCCATCAAAGTTTGTTTGTGAGTTAGTCTATCTTCTTATTGTGTCATGGCCTTGCTTAGGGGTTATGGTTTTGCTATATCTGAATTTCTACCCATCAAAGAAGAGTTCCTTGATGCCCTTGTAGGCAATCATAGCTCATGAGGTCCATTGTGTTCGATTTGCTTCCATGCCGAGAAATTTGTCAATATAATCAATGTTAATGAATGGATAGCGCCACGTTAGCGCCAGTAGGCCAAAATTAATCGAATGGACTGAACTGACACAACTACAAAAAGTTTAAGACTAAATTGACAAAAAAAAAAAAACAAATTATGAGTAAATTGACACAATTATAATAGGTTTATAACTTTTTGATAATTCTCCCGGCATGCTTTCTATTGCTACTTCTAGGACCTTTTTTAAACGTTGATGGTGCTTCAGCCAAACTATTATGAATATTTTTGCACGTTAGTCGCTCTTTTATGGGGACATGGGTAAATGAAATGGAACTCCAAACTCTTTGTTCATGGATCGTGCTTTATCTTAACGATCATGCTTGTTATAAAAATTCGTTGCTTGTTTGATCAATTGTCCAGATAGAATCATAATTCATTAAAAACATCAGATCATGCTTTATCTGGATCGTTATGCTTATTTGGAAGTTTGTTGCTTGTTGTTTACACCAAATGCTTGTATAAGTAGATGTATAATGTTTGATCTTTTTTGTGGATGTATTAAAAACGTTAAAAACGGTGGATCGACCTCTTATCCTTACATTAGTCTCGTTATGGAACTTTGTCACTTGGATATGTGGATTTGCACCCTTTTCTCGTACGTATGCTGATGGAACTATAGTTCATCAATAACGGTTGCTGCACTATGTCTCGACCATCATGCTTTTTATAGAAGTTGTTACGCACATGTGGATTATATTATTTGATCGTATCATGTTTAGTAATTTGGAAGTCATTCCATTGCATTTTTTTGGCGATTTATATATATGCATTAAAGGAGCATATCTGGCATTTAAGAATAATTACGTATGTTTGCCATCATTCTTGTGATATTTTACTTGTAGTTTGGTGTAAATTTGGGGTCCTGCTAATGAATCTTGCATGGATTTCTGTTATTTTAAGGCGGTTTAGCCTCTTGATAGTCAATATAACATAGTAGGTTGTGTATCTAGATTTTTGCTAATTGTATTTTTTTTTACATTAGTTATTTTGATAGTATGGAGGATGTATTACATAAGCAAAGAAGATTCGGTGATATCTAAATCAGGGATCAACCAAACCCCCGAGTGATGGAATGCAATAAAGATTTCAACACTAGGGATTGAAAGAGTGTGGCTAATATCAATTGTGCTCCAGCACCTCCTCATCTTATCAAGACATCAATTTGGACAGTGTAGTGCCTGCCAAATGAAATTTGAGTACTTAAACAAGCGACTTTGTTGCCACGGTTCTAGCTGTCATAAACACTATTTGCTATTGAGACTCCACCTCTACCAGTAGATGGCAATAGCTTATTTATTGAGCACTGCATTGTGTCCAAAATAATGTCTTGATAGGACGAGAAGGGGTTAGAGCACAATTGACAGAAGCCGCACTCTTACAACCCCTATTGTTGAAGTCTTTATTATATTCCATCTCTTAGGGGTTTGGATATCCCTGCTCTAGATATCGTTGATTCTTCTTTCCTTATGTGATACCTCCTTGGTATAGTCAATATCATTTAATGTCAAAACAATACAATTGGCAAAAAAATCTAGATACACATTTGTAATTATACTGACTTGTCAGATTATGCTCCTTTAACCCATTTATATACAAAGGAATGTGAGTCGCCAAACAAAATACACTCGAGTGATGTGCAAATGACCAAACATAATACTATCAATTGATGTAAAACCATGTATACACACAATAGACTTCTGTAAAAAGCATGACACTCATGATAAAGCATGACGACCATTATTAGCAAATTATAGTTCCATTTGCATGTGCCTACGCAGACGAGAAAATGATGTAGATCAACATGTACAAGCGACAAATTTTCACAACAAGAATAATGATAGTGATAAAGCATGATTTCTAATGTATTATGTTTAATCAGCATACATCCACATAAATGATCAAATGATGTACATGCACGTATACAAGGAACAAACTTCAACAATAAGCATTATGGTCGCGACAAAGCATGATTCATTGTCTTAGTGAAATATGATTCTATTTGTAACATCTATATAAACGAGCAACGGACATGATTTTGAGACGAAAAATGATCCATAATCATACTGTTTGCAGTTCCATATCATCTACAGATATCCACATAAAAGAGCAATGAACTTGCAAAAAATTCATGACAATTGGGCTAAAACACAATCAACCTTTAAAGAGGTTAGCAATTCCATCAATTTTACTTCTCATGCTAAAAATTAGGTAACAGAAAGTATGCAACAATGATCAAATTGACAAGTTTCTCGACATGAAAGCAAATTGGACACAATGGATCAAATTACCACAAGTCACATCATGAACCATGATCGCATACAAGGGCATCAAGGAACTCTTCTTTGATAGGCAGGGATTTTGACATAGCAAAATTATATCACCTAACCAAGGCCATGAAAAATAAGAAGACTAACTCAAAAACAAACTATGATTAGATGATAGTTGAGAACCCGTAAGCATGCCTCAGAAATCCTGAAGCATTTAAGTACTCATGGCACGTAACAACACAACATCGCACAAATTTAACAGAGAAACCACAAGCAAATTATATTTTACATTAATAAAATCCCACCATCAATTCAACTAACATACAAAGCCAGAATTTTCATGCAATGAAAGCGTATCTATAGAATTATAATGTGTCACGCCCCGAAATCCCGAGCACGCGAACAACCCGCCATGGTCATGTAAATGCAACATTCCCAGGTAGTGTCGCCGACCCCATTCATTTATTATTGCGCATGCGGAACGTATAATAAAACCCTTGACAAAAACTCACGGGATAGGAAAGCAGGAAACCAACTCGATCAAAAACAAACATACATTCATATATAAACATTCCAGAGTTTACATATATACCAAAAAGAAGGATCGGTCTACAAAAAGGAATCGATCCACCAAAAAGAAGGAACGGTACTAAGACTACTAGTTAGACTCGTTCGTCGATCTAGCCTCTAACTGATCAACCTCCGAAGACGATGGGTCCTCCACTCTACCATCGGGAAGGTCAGCTACGCCCTCACCTAGAATGGCCTCCATTACAGCAGGTGGAATATCAAAACTAGCAAGAGGACCAATCATGAAACCATTGGGCCCAAAGCGGAACCACGCCCTATATCTATGAGGCACTCTGACAAACTTGGCCTCCTGGATCTATACCGTGGACCTAATCGCTCATAGATCCAATGACTATCAGGATCGGGAAAACTATGCACCTACTCCATAATTTGCACGGGAATACCATAACGCTCCGGGGGTCTTGCCATCTACGGTCTTAAAGTTTTGACCCACAACGGGGTGAGACATTGTCTCAGCAAGTTCACCCCTCTAAATCCCTATTAGAAAGAAAATACACCCAATGGTGGCCTAGCCACATCACACGGAAGACTTACCTCGCCTTATTTCCTTCCTGTAGGTTACACAATTCATAACACTCAATCACATGTAGTAATAAGAACTTAAACAATTGGAACACAATCACTTTCATATAATCATTATCCACAATCAGCACGCATTCCAATTTTTACTTATCACCACACATGAACATAGCCTACTTGCAGTTCGGCTATCTACTGGCATATAGCCAGGCATCGTCTCCCCACCTTGGAGCACGGCTTCGTCAGTATGTCAACGGCGTTCCCGAAGGAGCATAGGCCCAGAATCTACTGCGACCCACATCCATTGAAAGGGCATTCCATATAGGGGCAAGTTCGGCTCAACAACCATGACGATTTTCACTTAATTATCACACGACCAATCCATACTCAGCCCAGGACACTTTGTATTTCACTCAATGCTCCAATTTAAAATAGTAATCTTGACCTCTTTTCTTCATATTAAAAATATTCCAGAAATTAATCACGTGTGTGGGGGCATACTAATTTCGAACCAGAAAAACCAATATCTCACTTTTTCAAACCCCACTATTTAATATAATTCTTAAAATCCAATTTGGTATCGAAACCCGACACTTGGGATTTTATGAATAAAATCCCTATTTTTCACAATCAACATTCAATTTGCATTATCCATTCATCAAATTCAAAATTTGAATACACAGCAGCGATCAGCGTGAAATTCTGAGAAAATAAGGTGTCGAAATAATTTTCAGAATTTATTAAATAATTAAATTTATTTCGAAATTAATTAAATAATAATATTTTAATAATTTCGAATAATAATAATATATTATTAAATAATTAAATAATTTCGAAATATGTATGTAATCAAAAAATAATTCATTTATGTCCAATCAAGGTTTATTCTAATATAATTTCCTTTTAGCCTTAATTAAACATGCCTTAAGTTAAACAAACCTCTTAATCTAATTCACAATTAAATAAACTAAACTAACCACTTAAGCTTACTTAACACGAACTAAACCTCCCTAAGCATAATTAACCCTCTAATCGAGATTTAGTGAGCTAAACTCATTGGAATTGCCTTCCGACGAGTCCCCGGCAAAAAAAACGGTGAGGCCGTTGACAAATCTCCTCAGGGCGACACCAAAGGAGGACCGGAAGGCGCCTAAAACGGGCCTTGAAGATCTGGTGGAGAGCTGGAAGTTCAGTTGCTGTCCTTGGCCGGATGGAGGGCTCCGATCGCCGGTTGGGCGCGGGACCGGTGGAAAAGGGATGGCGGCAGCTCGTGCGGTGTCCGGCAGAGGCTCTGGCGGCCAGGCGAGATCTCTGGCGATGGCTGGCAGCTTAGGACGACGAACGATGGCTGCTGTCATGCACGAGAAAATAAGGACTTGGAGGGTGGAGCGCTTGCGCTCGAGATGTCGTGCGCGCGGATGGACGGCGGCGAGCGACTCTGGCGACTCCGGCGAGCGGCGAAGGAGGCGTCGGGTAGTTGGTGGTCGCACGGTGCAGCTCCTCTCTCTCTTCCCAATTTCAAAAACAAGATCAAGGTTGAAGATGGAGTTGATTGGTGAAAGTGATGTCCCACATTTTTTAGAGCCAATCCTCAACCTTTACTTGTCAAGATCTCCTCACTTTGTCCCAACCACCATGACATCACATGATGTCACACTCCACTATCTCAAATCCTCCACAACATCTTCCAATGGGTGCAATTTTTTTTTCCGCCGAGGCATGAAATCTTGTACATTAATTTCTTCAATTTTATTCAATTCTCTTTTAATTGAGTCCAATTGAAGTCCATAAATTAATCCAATGTTCCTAATAAGATTTGTGACACAACAAGACTTCCAATTTCTGAATTCAGTCTCAATTTCATGGTTAATTTCACTCCGGCACGATACTAGCGCGTCCTAATCTACCAAGTAACTTTTAGAAATTTCTATGCATTTGATCTGTGGTTGATCAATTCAAGCCATAATGTACATCTTTGATACATTGGCAACTCTCGGTTGTCGTGGTAATCTCAAGATTTCAAATACGGACATAGGGTACCCAAACGACAGAAAAGCCAATCCAGTGCTGATCAACAAAAATTGTGCAATCTGGTGGAATCACCCACACTTGATCACATGCCTCAGTTGAGTCGACCTATCTCCAGTCTCTAATCAATTTTTAATTGTGCCGTAATGACCCTTGCAGATTAGCTCGGTCGAAAGGTCGCTTCCTAGTCAAATTCTCGAGTCTTATGCATTAGAATCTCTTAACGGCTTCACCTGATAGACTAGTTTTCCCATGAGTGGCCGACTCAAGGAAAAGAACTATATGTGCAAAGATAAAATGCACATCTCAATTTATTGAAATAGAATTGGAAAAATCGGGATGTCAAACAATGTATCTCATATTTCAAAGCAAGAATTTTACCTGCTCCAATGTTTGGAGGCAGCACTAGACTTATGTTCTTCTTTTTATCAATTTTAGGACGACTTATCTCCCAACCAATAGCCATAAATTGATTTATGCAACAGAAATAAGTTTTTCTATTTATATTCTTGGATGAATTTATAAGCAAAAATACGCGTTTAATAACGATACAAAATTTCTATTTTCAAAATAAAAATTTATTCAATAACAACATAAAATTTCTCCCTCTCAGGCCGCAGTAGCCAATGACTGTTGGCGGCGATTGGCAGTGGCAGTCGATGGCTGAGAAGTGGCGGTGGTGGACGGTGTCTAGCGGCGACGAATTGACGACCAGCTAGTAGCAAGAACGAATAATGAGAAGAGTAGCGGTTGACTGTGGCTAGCGGCAGCAGATGGATGATTGGCTAGTAGTAGTAGCAAAGACAAATAATGAAAAGAGTTTTTGCATCTTATTTTTGTTCTTGAAATGGAGAAGTAAAAAAATTTTACTTCTAATTTCTATTCTAAACCTATTTATAGAGTAAAAATCTATTGCAGAAATAAACCAAACGGATTTCTATTCCAGAAACAAGCATCAAATAGTTATCATGCACCTCCTACTTCTCCTTGGGCTGGCCGAATTCTACTTCCATTCAATTTTTATTAAGCTTGATTTTTTTTTTGTTGAGTATTAGGCTTGATTATTTGTTTCAGAGATTACAAATCTAAATTAGTGTAATTTCTCACTAATCTTTCTCATATTAAATTTCCACATAATAATGACTTACCATTTCACATGCCAAACCCCGGGCACACGCACATCCCTCGGCGGTCGATTAGAAATGCGACGTCTCAGGACGCGTCGCCAACCCATTCTTTTTTTTTTTTTTTTCGATTAAGCATATGTGGAAGCGAATTAAATAAACCCCGGCCAACAACAAACATATGGATAGTCAACACTAGGAACAATTTCCCCAAAAACAACGACTTCCTTTTCAAATGATTAACCTTAGGAAGTCTATTAATTACAAGTCTCTTAGCAGCCACTTCTTATCGACCCTCTCAAAAGCCTCAGGGATCAAGGTCACTCTAAACTTCGCTAACGGCAGGGCCAGCCAAAAGGTGGTGCATCTTGCGCTCACCACATTCACACTCAGCAGATCTCCACGCTACTGCCCTGAAAAAGGTTAGCTCATAGCAGGGTGAGATAAATTCTCAGCGAGTTAAAATCCTAAACCCCGACTAGGACACAAATTCACTCAGAGGTGTCCTAAACATACATCATATAGGACTTACCTCACCTTAGCGCGTTACTGCACATTAGCTCATCACATATACCATATGAATACAACAAGCGTATTTAATAATTAGAACACTTCATTTCATTTTTCAAACAATCACATGGGTCCCGATTATAAGACCAAACCGTTATGACACGTCTCATTCCGTGCTACACAATTTTGTCCCATAATCAGGCGCATCTATCTTAATCACTCAAGCATGTCCCGGTTATTTACGATTTATCAGCCATGGCCAACTCAACAGCCGGCGGTCATCCGGCATAACCGAGCGTCGTCCCGCTCCGTCGGGCACGACAACGTCCACATCTAGACGACATTTCGTAAAGGAGAATCGGCCCAGCCTCCACTGCAACCAACATCAGTTGATAAGGGACATCCGAACTTAATCAAGCATCGTCCCGTGTGAATGCATCAGGACGGGTTCTGATAGTGACCACACGCACATCCATATTTGGCCAAGAACACCGTACTTTGCACTCAAATACCTCCATTTCAAATAATGGACTTTGCCAATTTTCTTCATATTAAAAATCATCCCAGTAAAATAATCGTGCGTGGTCACGCATTTAAATTGAACGAGTAAGCATGGTACACTTTCCTTTCAAAATTTCACGATTTTATATACTATATAAAATTATGGCGTAAAAAACTGACACCCGGTATTTTTCTAATTAAATACCATAAGATCGGATTTTTGCAATAATAATCCATAATGAACACCAAGCACTCAATTGCACAATTAAACAGTCAATTTCATATATCAACTCATCCACAATGATTAGCGTAAAATTCTGCAAAACGGCTTCCATCACAATTTTTTCTAATTATAATTAATTAATTAAATCTCGATTAAATAAATAAATTGCGATTAATTAAATTGAATCACTTAATTAACCTAACAATGCATGCACCTCATCAATCAGGTCAACCTTATGCTCCCTCATATAGTCATGAACACCAAAAATTCCTTTTTAAAATTCACTTGGCAACCCCTTTTTTTTTTCAAACTTTCCGAAATAAATTCGTATAGGGTCCCGTATTTGAAATTAACCGACCAAACTTTGCACGCACCTCGTATTAAACCTCCTCGTTTTATTGAGCACATAAAACTTGGTATCTGTTTGCTCTGAAATTTGACTATGTTAAACTAAAATATGTGAGGAACAACTTTTGTGAAGAAACTCTTTCAAAAATAGAAACCTAAGAATTGATAAAAATCCCTTAAACACCAAAAGGTTACAAGTTCCAGCCCAAACCGAGATTATGTTTTGCAAATGATGAGGCTGAAATCTTATTCTTTTAAATCCCTAAAATCTTGAGTAAAATATATGTTATAGCTAAAGATGTCTAGAACATTTTTCAAGAAGAAAGCAATCTCAAAATCGCAGCACATTTCCATCCACAAAAATAGCAAATGGTGAGGATCCAGTAACCAGATCCGCGGGAAATCCACTAAATTAAGCTAAACCACCATCATTAATGCTAATTTAATTAATTATATTAATACTAATCTATCTTAAGGCTAATCTAACTAATTAACACTAATCCAATTAAGCTAATTAACACTAATCTAATCCCACTAATCTAACCCCAAAGAAATTAATAATCTAATCAAGGATTAGGGTGTTAACTCACCGGAATTCGACGGCAGCGGGCTCACGGCGACGGCACGCGAAGGCGGTAAAGACCCGAGCCTACCGCGTCTCCAACGGAGGCCAAACGGCTACGAAAACAACCCACAAGTTCACGACTTATGGCTGGTTCGGTTCTGGTTGAGCGGGCTGTGGTGCTGCTGACGTGGCTGCTCGGAGCTGGGACAGTGGCTGAACACTGGGTGGTGCTGTTGCTGATGTGGGGAGTGGTGGCTGGTGAAGTTGGCGTTGGGGTTGGCGGTGAGCTGGTGATGTGGTGGTGTTGATGGCGCTGGATGGACTGGGCTGGTGGAGGGAAAGTGGACGGCAGCAACAACAAAGGGGAGGGGATGATGGCTGGTGCGATGGATGATGGAGAGATGGGCTGGTGGACGTGCAACAATGAAAGGGGATGAAGAACTTGGGAAGAAAAAGAACATGGGAAGAAGAAGAAGAAGAAGAAGAGAAGGAGGAAAGAGGATGGGCGGCTGAAGAGGAGGGGGGTGGGGACGCATGAAAGGGAGAGGAAAGGGATGTGAGAGAGGGGAGTGAAAGTCAATGTTGCAACCACTCACAAACCTTCCAAAATATCTAAATGATGATGGTAAAACCCCTAAAGTCTTCAGCCCAAAGTCTTGCACCCCTCCCATGGCAATTTTCCTCGATTTCCTCACCAAATAAAGCCTTTTTGGAGGCCAATTTACCAAATTAAGCTGCTCATTCGAATTTCACTTATTTCTTTTGTCGAAAAATCGATTTTTCCAAAAAATCCCAAGTTCGATGGAATTTCTCCGAAAGATGAAACGAGGTCTTAAAAATGAATCGTGACATGCTCGAATGTCTGATTCCTAAAACCGAATTCAATTTCATGATTAAAATCGACCGAATGCGATTTTAGTACAATCTAACCTATCGGGTGGCTTTTAGGGATTTTAGCGTGTTTTACCCGTAGTTGATAATTTTCAATCCACGTTTGTGCATCTTCGACTTGTAGACAACCCTTGGTTGCCGTAAAAATCGCAAGGTTTCAATTACATGTCCCGAGTGCACTATCGATAGAAAATCGGGTTAATGCCGTTTAACGCGAATTTCGCAATCATATGGAATCACTCGCAATTCAATTATGTGTTTCCGTCGAATCGACCTATATCCGATCACTAATTGATTATAACGGTGTCGTATTGACCCTTGCCAATTATTACGGTTGAGCGATCAATTGCTGATCGAATTCTCGAGTCTGTCGCGTTTATATCCCTTAACGGCTTCACCTAATAGATTAGTTAACTCGTGAGTGGCCAACTCAGGGTAAAATAACCATAGGCGCGTCGACGAAATGCCCATTTCATATATTCGAGACGGGGTCAAATTTCAGGATGTCACATATCAACTCCCGCTTGAATTCATTATCGGAATTTGTTTTTTTTTTTTTTTTAAATTTGCTAATTTTGCTTATCATTTATAAAAGTTTATTTGCATTTCTTAGCAATGCCAAACTGCAAATCAGAGGCTACTCTCAGCCAGTGCACTTATTAGGGTGCACAAGCAAAAGTGCACTTACTTGTTGACCCGTTCAAAACGTATATGTACCACTAGTGACTTTGAGGCTACTCGGGGTAAAACGTAAAATATGGAGGTATCGATTTCCATCTCCAAATTCTCCAAAGTTTCATGAAACTATGGGTAGAGTCTCAAACTAGCACTGAATTTTCATCAGTCATCCCATACATGGCAATGCATACGTTAAGTACACAAGGCAGTGGCATGATCTTTAGATGACTAAGAAAAGAATAAGCATTTATAAAGGCGATGAAATCCACTATTACTCACTTAAAAAATTATGGGGAGTCAATCATGCCCCTAGTAAATATTTTACGTATATGACAGAAAAAAAATAAAGAAAAGTTTCAGCAAGATCATACAGATTTGGCCAACTGTGTAATTCATGTATTAATGAGGAGAAAGGACATCTTTGGCAGAAAAGCAAATACTGTGTTAATCATAGTAAAGAATCAAACTGTCCTCAAAGTTACCGATAATGTTGAGACTAGTCTTTTGAAGATCTCTGACCATGACCAATATCAAGAATCTTTATCCAACCATATTTAGCAGCTGAATCTGCAGATTTAATGCTATGGGTATAAGACGGTTATTTGAACAAATTGCTGACAAGGGTGCTTCCTTCTCTTCCTCGTCCATCTCCTCAAATTCATAAATTACATGTCAATCTATCCTATCTAACCAGCTGCAGTGGTCCAAAAGCATTAATGACTAAATTCGTTATCATTACTTTCCCTTAAGTCTGCGTTGCAATACCGGCTTCACTTTCATCCCCTGCTTCGCAAAATTGGCCACATCGTCCATCTTGATGTCCATTCTTTTCCGTCAGTTGTTTCACCAATTTCTGCCACTTCTTTTTCCTTTCCAGAATCAGCAAACAAGTGTCCCTTGATTGTATCAACAGTGCCCTCCATTTCTCCTTCCAACTTGTGTTACCGCCTGAAAAAGACCTGAAGGTGTGGATGCAGGATGAAGCTCCTAGCACTCACACCATGTTGACCTGTAAGCGAGTGAGCAGCGACCTGATGAGAGAATCGGAACATTTCCTCTCTTGGAATTGTCCATAATTTACTTGGATTAGGATGCTTTTGAAACACAGTCTTCAAGCCACACACTTCGATGAGTGGAGCAATAGTTACACCGCGGTCTCCACTGCAATTTCAATCACTTCAACCTTTTGTAGATGCGTATTACCTCGCTCAGAGTGAGCTCATTCCTTTAATCTGCTACTTAAACAAGTGATTTCGTTGCCACAATCCCAACTGCGGTAAACCCTATGTTGCTATTTAGATTTCACCTCCACCAATTGATGGCAATAGTAGAATAAGAAGCAATGTCTACACATCAGTTGGAAGACAGACTTCTACCAATACAGGGTCGACAAGCTACTTTGGTTTTCATTTGTCGGAAAAGCTCACTTCCTCATATTGCACATTAACCAAATTTGTGAGTGATAAAATTGCCCTTGCGGCTCGATCATATTCTTCTCTTTCAGACTTGTCTGAGCCTATAATTTGGCAACGGCAGAGAGGTCGTGAAGCCATAGCAGCTGCAGTAAAAGAGAAGTGCTTATAGATGATTTGAATGTCTAGTAGAGGTTCAGTGGGCATGTCTTCTCTTGTCAATTCCATAGAAACTAAAGGGATCAAAGAAAGACGGGTTGACGAAGGAGGCATGAATCAGAAAGTCACAGAGGATGCTAGCCAAGTGGCACTTGCAAATGGTAGAGGACTTGGAGTAGGAACTAGGAAGTACGTACGAATATTGAAAGCCGACTAGAGGATAGGAGAAGGGTTAATTTCAGCGTGATTAATCAGTGCACTAGTTTGGGGGATCTATCTCTGACAAAAGCACGAAAGATGTTGATACAAAAAGCAAAGAAGGAAATTTCTAAGAAGCTTGTTGAGTGAAGCAGTGAGAAAGAACCTGCAAATGGACTGAATTCTTCACAAGGAAAAATCAAGGAGAAGTATGGCAAAGAACAGGAAGCTCCGGCAAATGGTGCAAAAACTGTTGCAATTAAGCATAGGAAGCCTGTGGATGGTAAAGACAGTTCCGATCAATTGAATCAAAACATAGAGCTTTGTCCCAAGCAAATGCTTGTTGCAAAACCTGATTTTCATGATTTTGACAACAACTGGACAAAGGTTTCGTTTGCTGATGATCAAGTCTGGGCTTCTTACAATGATGATGATGGGATGCCTTGTTTCTGCCCTCTAGTCCACAATGTCACAACATTGAAACCATTCGAGGTGCACATAAGTTGGCTTAGTTCCAAAAGCAATCAAGAACTAAGCCCTCTGCGTTGGGTTGGATCTGGCTTTGCCGAGACCTGTGAGGATTTGCGGACTGGGGAATCTGTCGTCTATGGCTCCCTCAATGCTTTTCTGCCACATGATGAAGTGGATGAAAGGCACAAGGGGTTCGATTCAAATTTATCTATTGAGGGAGATATTTGAGCTCTGTATAGGAAGTGGTCTTCTGATTGGAACGAGTTCACTCCAAATGAGGTAATACTCAGCTATGATATGGTTCAAGTGATTCAGGACTGGAGCGAAAACCATGGAATAACTGTTGCTCCGCTCATCAAAGTTCGTGGCTTGAAGGCTGTGTTTCAAAAGCATTTAGATCCACGTAAATTATGGACAATCCCAAGGAGGAAATGTTCCGATTTTCTCATCAGGTCACCGCTCACTTGCTTCCAGGCGAACAAGGTATAAATTCTCCTATTGGATGCTGGGAGCTTGATCCCACATCCACACCCTCAGCGCTTCTTCACGTGGTAACACAAGTTCAGAGACGAGAAAGGGAGGGAACCGTTGATGCAATCCAAGAGCACTTATTTTCTGATATTGAAAAGTCGAAGGGAAAAGAATTGGATGAAAATGCGGAAACTGATGGAATGGAAATGGACGAGGAGGTCAATATTGCGATGAAGGGGATGAAAGCGAAGCTGTAACACAGGTGCAGCCTCAAGGGAAAGCAGTGATGAGAGATTTAGTCATTTTTTTACATGCTTTTGGACCGTTGCAGCTGGCTAAATCTGACAGATTGACATGTAGTTTTTGTATTGGTGGAGACGGGGGAGGAGTAGGAGGAAGCACCGAGACAGCACCATTCGAGACCCAGTTTGTCCTCTTTCCAGGGCTGTTCAAATAGCCCTCCGACATCCGTATTTAGCAGTAAATCTGCGCATTTGGCTCGTAATAATGGGTGGATAGAGATTCTAAATTTTGGGCAAGGTCATAAATCTTGAAAAGACTAATCTCAGCATTATAGGTAACTTTGGGGACAACCGATTTTCTTTACTAGGATTAGCTCAGTAATTGCTTTTTAGGCGAAGATGTCTGATTCTTGACATTAAAGCAGTCTCGGTGATATACATGGGTTACAAAGTTGGCCAAATCTGTATGATCCGGCTGAAGCTTCGTTTTTTTTTTTTTTTTTTTTGATCATATGTACAAGGTCTTTTATGAGCATGAATGTTCATTCTTTTCTTAGCCCTCTGCAGATTGTGCAATTGTCTTGTGCTTTTTAATGTTTGCATTGGCATATATGGGACGGCTGATGAAAGTTCAATGTCTCTTTGTGACATTACTCATAATTTCATATAGTTGAGAAGTTGGTGATGAGTCACGCTAGTTTAGATTGGTAATCTCTAAAAGAGCTAGCGAATGAAAAGGGTTACTAGTCCAGCCTAAGAAAAACTTATAAGTTAATTAAAAAGTTGATAAATTAAAAAAAAAAACAATTAAACTTTATTAGGTGATGTGATCAGTGTGTTATTGGGAATTAAATCCGGTCCATTTATTTAAAGGTCTACTGACAATTTGTTAAACACTTCATAAATCTATTTCATTGATCAATTTCTGTATACTTGATCATTTGCCATGCCAGCGAATGACCAGTTAAGAAGCATGTAAAGACGGGTTTTACAAACTCCTTGACAACCTTTTCTTTATATTTATCAAAAACTTCATGTATTTAGACATATCATCCATACAGTCATAGTGCCTACTCATGGTCCTGGTTTCTTCAGTAGTGATTTGTCGACAAACAACAAAGTTGATGATGCTTCTCCCAAATCAATCATTGAAGACGCGAGGGGAATCATTTAACTATATTTAGAGATTCCTTGTGCCTCCCACAAAGTTTCCCGACTAAAAATTTAGGCCTACAATGATCATTTGAGATTAGAAGTAAAGACAAACATCAATGTGCACTCGAATGAGATTTTTGAAAGTGAATTCAACATCTCATGTTATCCCACGGGCCTCGAAAGTGACGAGAGCCGTAAATTCCGACAAAGACAACTAAATTGAATGGACAAAGATGTCAATTTCCTCCTCATTAACTAATCTCTTTCCTTTCCCAAATTCAAGCGTAAGCTTCACGCTCTTGCAAATTATATTGACTACATCGAGTTACTTAGATAATAAGCATATCGATACCGTACATTCTAGACATAAACTCGGGTTACTAAATATATGTTATAATATGATATGTTTAATGTGAAATGTATGTGAGTGGGACATGGCTGACAATGGAGAACAACAAACTGTTTATGGTACTATCTTGATTTCTACGAGAGTACTAGGAAGCGCGGGCTTAAGATGGCTAATATAGTTGCAAGAATTGAGCACTACAAGCTACCACAAGAGTTCACCTAGGACCTTTTAAATAATTGCAGTTCAGACAAAAATATAGGAAACTCTAGAAAATGGATCCATAATTCAGCAATCTATACGTTTTATTATTTCTAACTTCGAAAGGACAGATATAAGCGTACGTTACTTGATGCGGATGAAACGCATACATCGTTAAAGTCATGTGAAATAATTAAGTACGCGCTCCGAGCACCCTGTTTGGGGTTAAAAAAGCAAAACGCTAATAATAGCAATCATTAATATTCTCACAATGGAAAAGTAATTAGATGATGCATGAGTTCCAAAAGAAAAAGAATAATAAAGGAGGAAAACGAAAAGGCAAGTGGGTCACCGTAGCCATACCATTATCTCTAAGTTCTCGACTGTCACTCATCGTTCTCTCATCTTCTTCAATAATTCAGTGAACTCGAAGCTCTGGAGAAGTAAAGGTCCTCGAGAAAATGGCAGAGGAAGAGCCCAAGAAGGTGGAACCCGAGTCCCCTCAACCTCAAGATCCCCCACCCGAATCCGAACCCGAACCCGAACCCGCACCCGTTGAAGAGAAGTCGGTCGTACCTTTACCTCTTCCTCCCCCTCCTGCTGCTGCTGCTGCTGCTGAAGACAAAGCAGATGATACCAAAGCTCTTGCTGTTGTTGAAAGTGAGTTTTTATGTTTCTTTTCGTTCTTTCTATCTCTATTTTCGAATATAAATATCAAATCTGGAGATCCTGAGTGTGAGACTCTTTTTCCTTTTTTTTTTTTTTTTTTTTTTTTTTAAATTATAGTTAAATGCACTACTTCATGCTCCAGATTTTATATCTCTTAAATTAAAGTTCCGTAAGACTTCAAGACGTCAGTTGGGTAATTTAACTGATTTGTTGCGTGTTTAGCTGTGAAATTTAGTAAAAAATTCACCGTTTCACCTTGAAATTCACAGCTTACTTGAACGCTTGAGCTAGCTTAGCACAGCTCAGTTGATGGTTTGATTAGTATTAGGACACTGAAGCAAAGGATCTGCACAGATTTCTTTCTGTTGCTGAACTGGGGTTTTGCATCTTTTTTTGTGGGCAGAGCCTATCGAGACCCCAGTGGAGAAAAGTAAAGACGGTTCTGGTAATCGAGGTAATTTTGATGTTCAAGTGTCGATGTGTTTTTAACTCTCCCTTTCTCTTGTTCTTTATTCTCTTTTATGTGTTTATGGTTCACCAAGACACTTCACTGATTCTATGCTTCCTGATCAGATGTTGAGCTTGCACGTGTTGAGACAGATAAGAAGTTGTCTTTGATTAGAGCATGGGAAGAAAATGAGAAATCAAAGGCAGAAAACAAGTAAGAGATGCTATTTAGTGAACTGTTTCTGTTGTTCTGCCATGAACTAGCTGTAAATTATGGAATTTTGGATAAAATATGATTATTCCTCACCATTAGTATGATCGAAAGAGGTAAAAAATTGCATGCTAAAGTCCCGCGTCGATCACTAAACAGAGCTCAGAAGAAGTTCTCTACAATTGGAGCATGGGAGAACAGCAAGAAAGCTTCCATTGGGTCTGACCTAAAAAATTTTGAGGTAATCCTCCATTTAAATTGTTATTTTTCTCAGTTAATTCGATTGTATTTCCTAAGTCTCAAAAGTGCAACATTCTTGTATTAGTCACACTGCTCACGCTGCTCTGCACTCCCCACTCGCTATTCTGGTACATCTCAAATTCATCATTTAGAGGACCTCGTAGTAGTTCTGCCTTCTTAATTCCTTCATGGCTGTATTAGACGCAAATTTCCACCACCCCTTTGATGTGCCACAGAGTTGTTGTTGTTCTAGCCTATTATCTTCAAAGAAATTGTATGTCATATTCATGAGGAACTGTTTGTGCAAAAAACAGTCGTGCTTCTGATTGAGTCCAGATAACGGACGAGTTGCTAGCAGAAAGTACCTGGTATACTAGTAACAAAAGATGCAGGTGCTGCAGTTTCTGATGAAATCTCACTACTTGCTTGCTAGCAGGAAAAAATGGAAAAGAAGAAAGCGGAATATGCAGAGACAATGAAGAACAAGATTGCTTCGGTCCACAAGCTCGCTGAAGAAAAGAGGGCGATTGTGGAAGCCAAGAAAGGGGAAGATCTCCTGAAGGCAGAGGAGATGGCTGCTAAGTATCGTGCAAGCGGACTTGTTCCGAAGAAGCTCCTCGTCTGCTTTGGAGGCTGAACTATCCATTCTGGGGAAATGAAAGTCTTTCAAAATCTACATGTTCTAGCTCGGTTTGTGTCCATCTTCTTGCAGTGTGCTTAATAGTGGATAAATAGCCATTGCTCTTTGAACTTCTTGCTGTTCATATCTATAGCTCTCAACTGAATCTGTCGTTTTCTTCTGGAACATGTAAAGAAATCTTGTATAGCAGTTATGTATAGCTCATCTGAAGATATTTGTGGTGGTTTCAAGTTTGCATAGGTCGTGTGACATGTAAGAGTGTTTCCCAAAGGGTATGACTTTGAATGAATGGTTTAAATAATTCATAGCAGTGCATTCTGATGCGTGCGAGAATCCATTTTTCCTAGAATTTTTCAGGAACTATCTGCAGACTGATTCTGAATTGGGAACCTAACCACAGCTCGAGGTCCTAATCGATCACACTCAAGCAAAATAATCAATTGCTGTTTTTTTCTGCCTCTCTATAAGTATCTTCTTCATTCAACTTCCTCTTACCTTCTTTGGACTTTATCAAGAGATAGAAGGAAATCATGTTTTAGGAAATAAATATTCCGTAGTGCGGGAAACCTTTTGTCTGAAAAGTGTTGTGGTCCGTTTTCAAAAGAAGGCTTTTCCTCTCCCACCGGCTAGCGTTTCTTTAGAATAACCACAAGGCATAACTTAGTGTCCAAGCTTATCTTTCTCATTCCCTTCTCTTTTTCGTCTTATAAAAGGAGCTTTTCTTTAAAAATCTCCATACAATCAGCACAGAACCCGTGATCTGAGCTAAAAATTCTGTTGAGTGATGGTTAAGCTAACGATTGTGGGAAGGGTGAAGGATGGCTTGCCTCTTGCACAAGGTCATCGGTACATCACCGACGACAATGGCATCTTTGGGTTTTACAAGCAACAAGCCGAACTTGTACTCGAAGAAATTGCTACAGGAGCCTTGGAGTCTCCCAAGATGACCATTCACGTCGATCACCATTCCTTCCAGTAATTCCTTTCCTTCTTTTATCAATAGCCACGCTATTATTCATAACTTCAATCAGATGCTTCTGAATTTTATCTACAAAGATAAATCAGTTCTTTGTGATATTCTTAATTTTTTCAATGTCAATGTGCACCGTGAGAGTGTGGTCAATTACATGCATATGTTCTTGGTCACCCAGGATAGAATAGGTTCAGCAGAGAATGTCAATGTCAAGCATGCGTTTGGCCCTGAATTTGTTGAGATAGATTGAAGCGATTAATTGCCGCAAAAATTAATAGAGGCTAATGGGATCGTTTGTTTTTTCAATCGAGAAGACATTTTTTTGTATTAATTTTCATTGCATTTCTTATATGTTAGCTACTTGGTGGAGGATGGTGTTTGCTTTATTGTGTTGTGCGAATCTTCATATCCAAGAAAGCTTGCTTTCCATTATCTGCAAGATTTGCAGACGGAGTTTGACAAGTTTGACAAAAGAATCCTAGACAAAATTACCAGACCATACAGCTTTGTGAAATTCGGTAAATCTTTAGAAGTTTTACATGTTCATGTTAAGAGTAATCAGCTCACAAATTTCTTTCTATTTTCTGTTAATTCTTCCGCCTTAAGAGAAGAGGTAGAAAAGAATGATTGATTAGCGCTACTATGAGTCCTTTTCACGCCGCATCAAGAGGGTAGTTCTATATGATGAAATGGGTCTTAATAACACGGATATATCCTTTCATAGAGCTCTATTTTTGGGTCACAGATAGTGTGATAGCGAACATTAGGAAGCAATACATCGACACAAGGACCCAAGCCAATCTGTCAAAGCTTAAAGCGAACCGTAAAAGGGACGACAGCATAGTTACGACGCATATTTCAGAGATTGCCAGAAGAAGAGCGAGAAATTTAGGTGAAAGTCCTCTCGTTTTCGAATCTGATTTTGCTTTATTGCCTGAACATGCAATTACAAAATGGAAATAACCGGACATATTCCCTTATGTCCAGAAATTCTAGAAAGCACGACTGCGATGAATGCACCGGTTTCGCCTCTTTGGGGTTCCTCACGCATGGAGGTAAGAGAAATACTGAACTGCAAAGTCCTTCAATCCATTTAGACAGGTTTGGATCGCAGTTTATACGTAGATATTGTTCAAGTCTCGGATAGATTAAATAGCTATATGATCTAGTCACGAGTTCGCAAGGATTTGCGATTGTATAACTTGCGCAGATAATCTTTCCTTCCCCCCATTGATCTGGCATGGTCTTTAGTTAATAATGACGGTATGAACTTGTTTTGCCGTAGGTGATAGCGATGAAATGGACGCCTATCGCCCTCATCGTCTCAGTTGCTGCTTTTCTATTATGGGCAAGGGTGAACCTCGCAGAGAATTACGTTGTTTGAAGCTTAGAATCTCAGTCGATGCAGTCAGAAAGTTCAGCTCATGATGCCAGAAAAATCAGCTGTGATGCTGATTAGTAGTTAATATCCCCATGGAAAAGAACGAAAGATGATGGCCACTCCTCTTAATTGCTGATCTTTGAGTTTGCTTGCTTCTCACTCGACCCTGTATTATCACAATGAGTCTCAAATGTTAGGCCCACTACATATTTAGACACATACATACACGTTGTAAACAGATGTATTGATACATGCAAAATTCCTCTTCAAAGGGGATATAATGAAATGTTGGGGACATCTTGACTACTATTGAATACATGGAGCATTTTCATAGTATATAGGGCTAATTCCTTTAAAAAACCTAACTTTAGGTACAACCCAATTCTGCTCGAATTTTTTGGTCTAAAACAAATTTCTAACTTTCATTCGAGTCCCTAATCTATCCATGCATCCAAAAGTCATCATTAAAAAAAAAAAAAAAATCAGCATCGGGCCGGTTAGAGGTTTACTATCAAAACTTTTACCTTCGTGTGAAACAATAACAGCCTGCTCCCCCTGATGTCTCTGCAGAGAAACCTGGCCGAAGAAAAGAGGAGAGATGGGTTCAAGTTAAGGGCCGATCTTGGCAAGTTCAATGGGCTTTGGAATAGCCCTACCTTTCGGTCAAAGTAAACAAGTTACGATGGTTTTAGGGCCTGGATCATCTACTTTCAGCTTTCTGGCCTTCGGCCGTGAATCTCCAACACTAAATATTTCAATGACAGCAATCTTGTGATCTCAGAACTATCGTGCTCCATGCTCTTCTTCATTTCACATGGACACAATAGACTTTTCTCAGCCCTTTGTTTTTCTCTTTGTGACATAAAGGTTTCACATGGATGCGGGAGTTTATGTCACCAAGATCATCCAAAGATATCAATAAATAACGCGAGTAGACGACCATTAAGAGAGTCAAAGACTCAACGTAAGCAGTTTTTACCATCTACAAAATGATTACAAAAGCCCTTGCTTTGTTAGGTGACAACGTCAGGTCTTATTACATATATAATCAGTGGATTCAACGGAATTAGGTGGTGGGCTATGGTGCGTCTGAATCTACGTTTTAATTACAGTCAATCAGCGAAGTTGGTGAATAGCTCATCCCTTCCATTGTGTGTACATAAAAAGTCAAGGCAGAAAGTCATGGATTACCAGTAGAACAAACTCGGTCAAATGTAAAAGCTATGGACCAAGAGAGTCCCTGCACGCGGAGAGACACACTCGACGTAACAGGATATTTTGTTAAGCAAATAAAAATTACATTCATAATCAAACTAGTATGAATCTCAAGTTATAGAAAAACAAATGCACTGATAAGAATAGTATAACAGATTCATAGGGTAAGGGGGAATCAGCGATCAACATAATCCAATAAGCAAACTTGCAATGGGGTTGACAAGTTAGAAACGTATCGTGTTGCACTAATTATCCCATTTAGAGTGAAACGAGATGCTCTCGCTACTAAAAATGTTCAAGTATGTTTGAAATTTTGGACTTAAGTGATCGAGCTCATGAGAGTACATGTATGTCGATAACGCTTAAAAGGATTACAATGTGTGAGATGGGAGAAGCGGGCTATGGTTAGACTGGTGCGTCGGAGCGGTCATCGTCCACGGAAGAGCAAGAAGTCGGTGCCCATCTGGAGGAGGCGAGAACAGCAAGGCAGCCAAACTCGGGTAGTCGTGCAAAGGACAGGAGGCAGGGAAAACACAAGCACTTCTAGAACAATTACCTTGGACTTTTGCGTAAAAGGTTCTTTCTCTCTCATGCCTTTCCAGCCATTAAAAAAACCTGCGTCTGACGCGTTGTCCACGAGACTTTCCAAGAGAGACTAATAACAAGCTAGCAGTTGCTGGCGAAGGCCTAGAGAGAGACAGAGACAGAGACAGAGAGAGCAGAAAAAGCACTCCCGACTGATTGGTTGTCTCCTCCCGAAATCTATGTTGGGTTTTAATGTCCGACATTCACTAACGTATTTTGAATTAATGAAATTTCCAATATTTCCGACCAAAAAAAAAAAAAAAAAAGAAAAACTCTCTTTAAAGCTGATCTTGCAATCATACGTGTTATTAAAAATCTAATGTTAGAAATAGGAATGATTCTTATGTTTCATTTCGAAAAAAAAAAAAAAAATTCCATGTGGTCAATTTTTAAAATAGATGGCAAATCTAAAATAAAAACTGATGAATATGAAAAAATTAGGATCGCCTTGGTTTTATTGATAATTTTCCAATTTTTTTTTTTTTTACAGTTTGCAAGTACTTAACTTTTTTTATCTTGTTACCAAATGCTTTAAACTTACCAACTCTAATGTGAATTCACTGATCTTTATTTGAGTAACTTTTTAAATTTTTTCCAATAAAGTTATCAATCTCTTTAGATTATCGATCTCATTTGAGTTTTTACTAATGTCTATTAATCATTTTTCAACTTATCAACTTTTGGAAATCGAGAGTTAGTAATCCCAATCTAGTTGCTAACTCAAGCAAAGATATTTTTGTGAGTCACTCTAATTCAAGTTGGTAATTTAAAAAAAAAAAAAAGCAAACAATAAGAAATTGTGAACAATAAGAAAAGTTGGCAAATTAATTAAAAAATATAAATGAACATCAGTAAGTAACTCAAATATAATAGTTGGTAACCCAATACTAAATGGTAATTTAAGTTGAGAAAAGTTGGTGAATCAAGCTAATTGAAGTTGTAATATATATAAAAAAGAGTTACAAAAATTAAAGGGGTTATAACTAGGACAAATAAAAATTAGTAACCCTATAGAAAAATTGGTAGATTATTAAAACAAAAAAAATTAAACATCGGTAAGTAACTCAAATTAAACTTTGGTAGACCAAAGCTAGTTGTAACTTGATCTGAATAAAAGTTGGTAATAGTATTCTTATTTAGGTTGGTCATTTCATGTAACAATTTGTAAATTCAAACCATTAATAAATTATGTAGATAGTAAATAAATAAGTTAGCATAAAAATTGGTGGCTTGCAAACAATCAAAAGAATCGACACTGTCATTAAAATATAAGTTACCAACAAGTTATTGAACAAAAAAGGTTAGCACCAACACGTTATTGAACTTTACTTGGCCAGAGAGAAAATCCGTATTTTTTACACTGACCTATAGGATCCTGCTGAGGACGACCATGCGAATAACATTTATTGTAGTTTGATTGTCCAACTACTACCAAGGCTCGTAAAAAAGGTCAAAAGCTTGACTAGGTGTAAAAAAGAAATCAAAATGCATGCGTGAGCGAAAAAATTGTAAAAATTCTTTAATTTGTTCTTGAGGTTCACATTCCTGGTGTTACTTAGGGTAACAAGAAGTCCCCCGTCAGATAATAAATATGACATATGTAGCATTAATCTATGTTTAGTTAAATCATACATGCCTAAGATTTTTATAAGACTGGGTCTCAATATGTTCAGGAGAGTTCCAACTTGATCTCTTTCTTTGAATTTTGGGAATGAGCAAATGAAAAAGGAGTTTGTTAACCGACATCTGACTTTTCAATATTGTCTACAGTATTAGATGCTTCATTTTTTTAACTGCCCTGGTTTATTAAAACGATTTCAGATAAAAGTCTTCTCTTCTAACTTACAGAAGGTACTTTTTACTCACCGACGCCAATTTCACGAGTAAATTCCCCATCGTTTTGGCACTTTTCTAGGGTTTTTGCTTCCTTTTTGGGTATGCCATGCACTTGCATTGACGAAAACACACACTAAAAAACGAAGGTATGACTACGCACGTACAATTTATTCTCCGTCCATAATTGCACGCTCCATGTAAATACAAAGATCGACCCCCCCTCATGTGTACAACATCATATTTACATCACTGCCCATGTCGAACTGACTACAGATATCATCCCCAGAGAAATAATCCAAGTAAAACCCACCTCCCGAAACCTGATCCATCTCCGACTTCAACTGTGAACTGTACATGTCGCTCACGCTGGCACTAGCAGACCCCTTACTTAGCTCATTCCCAACATACTCACCGCCGTAAGAATTCCCAAAATCGCTTGTGCACCAATCATGCACGAGAGAGTCCTGAAGATTTGAGCGATAATCGAAAGCATCGCCATAGGTCGGAACGTTGTACCCTTGATCAGCTTGATTCAGCCACTCGGCGAAGAAAATCTGGGGCAAGAAGCTGCGTGGACCCCCATTCGGAAAGTCCAATGACATCTTTTCCTTTTGTTCCTGTGACGGTGCATGAACTGATGCGTTTTGGTTAGTGGGGATTGGATCTGGAGAAGGCGAAGATTCCACATTGTCCGAATTGGTACATTGACTCTGGGCATTATGGTAGGCTTCTGATGATGACGATGATTCAGTCTTATTTGCCACCTTCTTCTTAAGATAAGAATGCCAGTGATTCTTTATCTCATTATCGGTCCTTCCTGGCAAATGCTTTGCTATTTGAGACCACCTAACCCAAAAAAAAACAAACATATCCCTTCATCACTATTCACTCACTCCTCCAAATAAAAATTAGGCACTTGCTGAAAGCTTGATTAATATCTTGGTGATTGTATAACACTGGTTAGATTTTTAAGCTCTCATAAACTATTTAGGGCATTAAGCTGCTGCGCTTACTTGTTGCCTATCAAGCGATGAAGGGACAAAATAATCTCCTCTTCTTCCATGGTGAACATGCCTCTCTTTAGGCCAGGCCTCAAGTAATTGATCCACCTTAATCTGCAGCTCTTGCCATTCCTCTGCAAGCCTGCACATTCAAATATATAATCAGAACCATATATATACAGCTTGCATGCATAGGTCAACCCTAAAAGGAGTGATTAAAATGAAAAATCTAGTTGATCTAGTCGTTTTTTTGAAAGAAAAAAAAAAAAAAACTCTTTTCCTTGAACAATGCATACTCCATATAGCTAACTAGATATGGCTAGTGAAGGACTTTCCAAATTATTTATAAGGCAATGCAATGACATTACAAGCTTTGTTGAACTTGCCTATTCATACATTGGACATTAGAATTTCATGTTTATACATTATATGATAAAGAAGTATATCACAAAAACTTACCGGTGTTAATGGGGACAGAGCTCCAGCAACCATGGCCATGCTTCAGGATATAGTTCCTGAGCCTCTGGTCTTCTTCAGGTGACCACAAGCCCTTCCTGTGCTTGGGCTTTGGCCTTTCTGATGACTTCAATGCCATAGCGTTATGCTCTCACGAAGATAGTTTTGAGAGTCAATGAGACTCTCAGATGTTGACAAAAAATGAGAGAGAGAGAGAGAGATGAGTTTCCGCAGTGTTCCTTTGGAATCGGACGGGCAGTGCGTGCAGAGACTGAACATAAGGGCAAGTGATATTTAAAGCAAAGGGGTAGTTGCAAGTCCCTTCTTAATAAAACGAAAAAGCCCATACAATAATGGGCTTCCCTTCTTTGTGTTTGAAAATTAAAAAACATTGCCTTTCAACATCTATCGTCCATCAAAATGTCAATGCTACCTCTATACTTTTCTGACCTTGGTGATCATGACTGCAACCGTAAGGCTTTGCTTTCACTACTATCTTTCGTGTACTTTAAGCTCGTGTTTTCACTGTTCAATACTACATGGGTTTACACTTAAAAGATTTAGTGAACAATTGCTTGAAATACTGTATGAATAAGTCAAGTAAGGTTAGTTTGAAACTAAATATGTCAAAATGGGCCATAAACCCATTTTAACCCATATTTGATGGGCTAAATCATTATATGATTTAACTAAATTCAATAAATATGTTATAAATTTGTTTATAATGACAAAGCCCAAAAAAAAAAAAAATATGGGTGTTAAATGAATTCACACTTTATTCAACCCATTTTTGTGCCTCTCTTCCCTAGGAAAAGTGTTAGAAAAGTTATAAGTTTATTACATTTGTGCCAATTTAATCTTAAACTTTTTGAATTAGTGCAAATTCAATCATTTCGGCTAATTTTGGCCAAATGTTGTTGAAGTGGACGTTCGCCAGCCCACATGGCATGACCAGCAGGTGTTGACATTGACAACTTTTAATAATATTTTTTATTTTTTTTTTCTCTTCTCTTTTTTTTTCTTGCCTTACTTCTTTTTCCCGGCTAGACCTCACTGAGTGGGCAAAGGCAAGGGCTAGCAAGGTTGAGACCTTGCCAAAGGCCGCGAGGGTGGCCTCGTGTTGGGTTGGCGAGGCTTGCCCTTGCCAAATTTGGCAAGGGTCGAGCCTCATCGGCCATGGTTAAGGCACGACCCTTGCAGCCTAATGCGCGGCCTCACACTAAGGCTCAAGCCTTGCCAATCGCCAACAAGGTCCAAGTTGACATCGTTAGCCCTCACCTCTGGTCGATCATTGAAAGCAACTAGTTGAAGGAAGGGAAAAAGGACAAAAAAAAAGTAAGATAAAGAAAAGGAAAAGGAAAAGAATTAAAAATTAAAAAAATCAAAAAAATATTACAATATTATGAAAAATTGTTCACATCAATGCTAACTATGCCATATAAGTTCGCCGATGTTCATGTCAGCAATATTTGACCAAATTAGCCAGAATGACTAAATTGACATTAAATTAAAAGATTTAGGACTAAATCAACACCATATCAAAAAGGTTTAAGACTAAATTGGCCTAAATCGATACTAATGCAATCGATTTAAAACTTTTCTGACACTTTTCCTCATTTTTGTTCCCCTCTATGAGAAAATAATGGACTATTCGGACTAAACCAAGTTTAGAGAAATCCTGATAGGCCCCGTAAGATGAGTTCAACTTCTCCCTTATTAAAAAATCAAAATGGCTTCTTTTTTTCCCCATTATTTTTTTTATTAATTTTATAAGTTTCATCCATCAGTTATTGGAGTATATCTTTCTTGGTTACCTTTGTCGTTATTATATTTATATAATATTTTAATCATAGTTCTTGTCATTACAACCCATGGTCAATAAAAATTATCATCTTTGATATCACATTCCATTTAATTATAATTTCAATTCCTCTGTATTATTTGTTGCTGTAATTTTATAAATTCACTATTAAATACTAATTTCCTACTATTCTTCATTGTGAATC
Source organism: Eucalyptus curtisii (assembly GCA_017140595.1). Classification (NCBI taxonomy): domain Eukaryota; kingdom Viridiplantae; phylum Streptophyta; class Magnoliopsida; order Myrtales; family Myrtaceae; genus Eucalyptus; species Eucalyptus curtisii. Next base: position 1,926,779 of record CM029504.1, on the reverse strand, counting down.
AATACAAAAATTAAAAATTCTATATAATGTCAAAAGCCAGTTTTTAGTATCTTATAGTCGAAATAACAAATTTATCCAAATAACATAACCTAAAGTGGGTTAACTAGGTGGATATGTTTTTTTTTCATAAGTTGGATTAAATGGTCCAATTAGGGCCAGGCCATTTTCAACCCAACTCATTCCGAATTTACCCGCATATTTGACGGCCCTATTTGCAACTACCTTAAAGAATATATAAGATTTACAGAGAAAAAGGTCCCTAAAATTGTGCGGGATTCTGTTTGTGTACTTGAATATGGAAGCTATGTCTAGGCGAGGTTGAGGCTACTAAAGAAAATAGAATAGCATACATACTTTGCCGTGGGAATAGTTCTTATTTCAATCGAAGCGCACGATCAAATTTATAATTACTAATGACATTGTGACAATAACAGATTATTACTTATGATTTCGAGAATGAACAAAGGCTCATTGTCCCCCATGGTGAAACAATGGTGCAGAGATAGAACAATAAAATAAACTATGGAGTTGATTTCTATTTGATGATGTGTGTAACATGAAACACTCGAGCGCAGTTTAATTTAATATATTCATGTTGATCACAGCTCAAAATTAATCTTCGTTGATGTAAAATCCGACGCACAATTTTAAATTGCAAGGAAACCCGGCCATATTAGGGCGATGCAAAAAAAAAGGGAAATCAGTTTCTCGCAAGACTTCTTTTACTGATCGAAGTCGAAGTCTTATGTTGACGTCAAAGAAGGGCTAGTATGTTTTTGCATATTAATATGTTGTTGAGTTTGGTCGTAACAATTTAAAAGAGTAAGCTTATGAGTTGGGAAAATATCAACTACAAAGTAAATGAAATAGCTCCTAGAAGGTGAGCACGGCATGGGTGCTAGAAGATAGGTCTACTCGTTGAGGATAACATTAGAAGATATTTCCAAAATGACAATATTGTCCTTCTCATATAAAAGCTCTTGGAAACTTGTCACAAAAATTGGATTTGAAGTTCACATCTTCATTGTAAAACTAACATCATCCGCCCTGCAGTATTCAACAGTACAAGCAAAAAATGTGGTTATACTTAAACTTTTTCTTCATGATTCAATTTATGACGCCATATAAGTAAGAAAGTGGAAAAATTATCAAAAAAAAAATCATAAACCTATTGTACTTGTGCCTATATTAATCATAAACATTTCAATTTGGCCAATTTAGTCTTGCACCTTTTGGTAATTCACCAATTTAGTTTTAAACATTTCAATTGTACTAATTTAGTCACAAACATTTTCACAATTTGTCAATTTAGTTCTTTATGTCAAAATATGCTCACATGGCAATCTACTCAATGCCAGCAATCTTTCATAGCACATTTAGCGTTGATATAGACATTTTTTAATTTTTTGAATTTTTTTTTATTTTTCTTCTTTTTTTTTCCTTTTTTTTTTTTTTCCAACTCTTGACCCTCACTAGGCGACCTTAACTTGGTTTGGGTGAGGGCATCACAACCCTCACTAGCAAATAGGCAAAGGTCACAGCCCTCCCAAGATTTGAGTGTAGGGCCCTCGTTGGCCAAAGGTTGAGAGGAAAAGAGGAAAAGAAAAGAAGAAGAGAATTAAAAAAATCAGAAAATCTTTTTAAAAATTGTAAAAATTATCCTTATCAACACCGGTCATGCTGTGTTAGACAAACAATACTAATTAGATCGCCACATCGGCATTTTTCAATTAAAATTGGCTAAAAGGATTAAATTGGTAAATCATCAAAAAGATTTAGGACTAAATTGATACAATCAAAAGGTTTATGACTAAATTAGTAAATCGTCAAAATATTTACACTGAAATTGACCAAATTAAAAGGTTAATAAATGAATGAGCACAAGTGTAATAGATTTAAGATTTTTTTTTATAACTTCACAATAAAGCGCTAGTACACACCACATGTAAGAAAAGGGCATCTCTTGACCATATATAAAATAAATTCTATTATGTTTTCACAGAATGAATATACGCAGTACGAGAATTCAAAGATGACCAGATTGAGAATATGATGTTGTTAGACCCTTAAGAAAGCTTGGTCTGAGTTACTATCGGTTGGTTTAACTTAATTATCAATTTAGTCCTAAATTTTGTATGTGGATTTCAATTAAGTCCTAAACTTTCTAGTTTTAGTAATATATTTTTAAATCTTTGCATGAATATCAACTTTACTAATGAGACTAGAAAGTGTCATAAGAAGTTTTTATATAGTTTTTCGATATAATTGTTTTTGTCCACTACAGATGCCATCTGTAAAATGAGCGCTACATGATATGTCTTCACTCGTGCACCTAACATCGGTAGTTTTTCTAGAAAGATTCCTCATCAGGGATTGTCAAATGATTTACTGTTCCAACTCCAATCGAAAGTCTCACAGCTTTGATTAAGTTGAGTGTTCACCTAATGAGCGGCCTTATTGACACCCATATCTACTCATCGTAACAGCTGGAGAAGAAATTATTGACTCAGTTAGGAGAGTTGGCAAAATCCAGCCATCACCCAAAAGAGAAGCAACGACCTTTTATTGCCTAAAACTTCATCTCGTTTTCCACGAAGTGAATAGAGATGTAAAAGCGTAACCTAAATTTGTCCGATTCGGCTTTACAATTTGTCGATGACTTTCCAATATTATGTTGTTTTCTCTTCTCTATGATTGATTGCTTAGACACTGAAATGTATGTTTTTCGGTTGGGTTTTCCTTTGCTCCCCTATAATTTATTCATGACAACAAACTGCAAGAGAACATCCCCAACATCTATGTAAAGTTATAAACAGCAGACCCAATCAAACTAATTTTAAACAAGATGCAATTCATACTAACCAAATCGACATGTCGAGTTGGGTTCCAATGGGAATGAAAAGAAAAAGATGTGGGAATTCTGGGAATTCCAGAGATTTGTGGACAAAATATACCGTTGTGCATCATGTGTTCTTCTCGCGAATCGTAGAAAACTTTGCTTGGGATTCAGACAATATTATTTAATAGCATATCATATGCTGAGCGTGATTAGAAAAGGATAGACACGATTCTATGGTTAGCACTAACTATCGTCGATTTGTCAATCATTGAGAGAGTAAACCCTTTGGACACGCTAACCCAATAAAACCGAGCATGTTTTCCACACTGCTTAGGATGAACTGTTTAAAATCCTCCTTGTTGTCAAATAAGAATTAGCTAGACCCTTGGATGGAAATCTATATTGTAATAAATAAATAAAAAAATTCTGCAAGGTTAGCTAGTGAGTATTATTCAAATAAACAAAGTAGGAGAATCCTGCTACAAATGCCAGAAAGGATTACAGCAGAAACTCAAGAAATACGGCAATCCAAGTCTCAAGTCTCCAGTTACTACAGATTTGCCTTCTCTGGGTTTGAACTATAGAATGATTGGTTTGGATGCTACCAAGCCAATACAAAACATCAAATTTAACTCTGGACATAATGTCAACACTGGCAACAAGAAAACTATCATCGTGAAGCCTTCTATTCCTCTCATATCATAAGTTAACAGCACACCATGCAATGTCGCAAGCAGCATTAGCTATAGCTTTCCCCTTCCATGTAGCCCAAATTTCACTGCAACTCATCACTCCAACTCTGCCTAATTCTTTGAACACCACAGCAACTATAAAGAGCTCCAGACTTCACAAGAAGAAGCACATTCAGAAAACAAATGATCCCTAGATTCAGGGAAAGAACCCCAGAAAGGAATTCATCATTTAACGAAGGATTCCAGTTGTTCAATCTATCTCTAGTAGGCAGATTATTCAAAATAATTTGCCAGCTTTATAAAACTGTGTTTTGGTACGTTTGAAGCGAACAAAACTAGCTTTTGAAATTGCTCAACATTAGTATGAATTCCACAGAATGCTGATTGAATTAGAAGTCGCTCCTCAGACCTAGCAGTAGGGATAATCACATCGCAGACTTTTGCAGTGTCGCAGACGACCCTTTGAGTAAACAGATCAAGCAAAAAGGAAGTTAGCTTTCCATCACAAATAACATGCTTAATCAAGGACTTGTATTCAGTTCTCGGCTTAAGGAACTTCTTCCACATATAGGAAGAAGTACTGAAGTAGCAAGCATACATGAAAGCACTTGTAAGAAGAATTTAAATGCACACGGCTAGGTAAAAGTGCTGTTTTCAGAGACCATCCTCACAATGCAACGACCAGGATAGACCTCACATTTTATGTACACAACATGATTTTCACCATCTACTTTTGTACGTAATTTAACTTGATTCTCTTGCATCTAATATGAGTCGCTTCATTACACGGTTCGTAGAACTTACAAAGATATGCATAATAAGTATGACGCTTTATATACTATACAGCCTAAGTATCTTTTTGGTATCAAAAGGAAAAATCTCAGCTGACCGTCCTCCGTCAAGTGACGGAGGAACGGTCAGCTCGTGACCACACATTTCAAAGGGAAACCGGTTGACAAAGTCAACCGGTTTCCCTCCTTTACTTTTTTTTTTTTATTATTTTTATCTTTTCCAAAAAAATATTAATGAGAATCCTACTAATAAAAAATTACAAGTAAAAAACAAGTGATCAAAGTTCCAAAAGAATTTCTTATGTTTGTGCACATAAGACTCAAGGCCATCCTCGAAAAACCCTCCAAAATTCCAACACAATCCAAAAATCGTTAATTACAAGTTAAAAATATTATCACCTACTAAAAAGAAGTCAAAAATATCATTATATAGATCTATTAAATTAAAAAGATGAAAAAACACTGGAGATGTTGGCGTCCTCAACCAATTTAATTTTTAACCTATTTTTCTTCTTCTTCTTCTTTTTATGAGATTTGTATAATTCTTTATTGCATGCTCAAATTGAGAAACAAATCAAAGTAATAATAATCATACAATAAGAAACAAATCCTACAATACTATTCAAATAATAAGAAATATATGAAGAATATAGTTGCAACTTTTAAAATAGTGGATATTATTCTCTGGCCAAAGAAAAAGATTATGTAAATATTGTTCCAAAAAAAAAAATCTTAATAACTCAACAAATGGGAATGTAATTCTCTCTCTCTCTCTCTCTCTCTCTCTCTCTCTCTCTCTCTCTCTCTCTCTCTCTCTCTCTCTTTTGCAGAATGTATAATTACCTTGTATGTTTTGAACTTCGATTGTTGTATGATTTTGTAGTTGAATAAGTCATAATTGGAGAACTTCGATTGTTGTATGATTTTGTAGTTGAATAAGTCATAATTGGGGAGAAAGGTTCGCCAATCTTTACTTTTCTTATTGCAAGAAAGTAAGGGGTATTCATTATTGTTGGATTTTAGTTCGTATCTATATATTTTAGACATATAATCTTTAATTGTGTTTTCTTGACATCTTGTTCAAATGGATGGAGTTTGTATTGAAAGCAACTACGCCCAAGAAAATAATAGTGGTGATGAAGACGAGATTAACAATGCAACTGAAGATGCTAATCATGAAAATGTCACAATACCGTCGAACGTGAAAATCAAACCCTGCAACCGAATATTTTTTACTTCTAATTAACGATGTTTGGGTTGTGTTGGAATTTTGGAGGGTTTTTTGAGGATGGCCTTGAGTCTTATGTGCACAAACATAAGAAATTATCACTTTGATCACTTGTTTTTTACTTGTAATTTTTTATTAATAGGATTCTCATTAATATTTTTTTGGAAAAGATAAAAAAAAAAAAAAAAGTAAAGAAGTAAAGAAGGGAAACCGGTTGACCTTGGGAATGTGTGGCTATTAGCTGACCGTCCCTCCGTCACTTGACTGAGGGACGGTCAGCTAAGCCTCCCGTATCAAAAGCCATCGTTAATTTGGACATTTATAAAATTTCTAAAGCTGTACATAAGTATTCATATCAATATTGGTGGAAATGACAATTGTAGCCAAAATGCTACAAAGCCTAGCCTATGTAGCAAAAATAATAAACCCATATAAAAATTTTCTAACAAATTAAAAGTAAGTGTCCGCTTGGCAAACCTTGTGGAAGAATTCTATCCATTTAGATAATAACCAAAGAATGATTTTAAGGTCAACAAAAGATCTTAATTGTCTTTGAAGATTTAAATATATAAGAAAAGACAATACTCAAGAAATATTGTAGTCAGCCAGCATACTTTAAGTTTATTAAGGTTACAAGGCATAGGTTATTGGGCGGTTCATATAATAAGGAGAACGTGGGGTTAATATAAAGCGCTATCTTTTCCTAGGTTTTGAGCGTTTCCTGAATAGCTCTCGTTCTCTGTCCTTTTCTTCCTACCTACTCATTCTCAAATTTCTCTGCAATTTGTCATCTTACCTTAACAATATCATAACGACGGTGGTGGTGACGGTGTTTCGATTTTTATAATTTGGCGATTACATCTTTTGAAGTACTTTAAAATGGTTCTGTGCTGTCGGTATTTGGTGATGGCATTTTCAATCGAAATTTAATCATGGTCACCGTCAATTTGCAGACTAAAAAATATGGCAGTTAACCTCCATATGACTTGTATTATTCTACAACTCAAATGGGAGTTGCTAACCAAAGTTAATTGATAACTTAATGGGGGAAAATCCGATATATCACATAAATAAAAGTTTATATTTTCATATAATTGTCGTTAAATTTAAGCCTCACTAATAAAGGTAAATGAAAGTTGGCAGTAGATAAGAGAAGGTTACTTTTGGTCAATAATAAGAAACATTAGTACCGTATGAAAAACAATTAAACAATGACAATTAACTCAAAGAAGAGTTGCTAATGCGTATTGTTGGCCTTTTGATGGAGAAAGTTGGTAATCACTCAAATTAAGGTTGAAAAGTGTAATAAAGTTTCGCAAGCAATGCCTATAAAAGTGGCAACTCAATAGAAAAGTTGGTGGATAATAGTTAGTAAATAAATTGGAAAAAAGTTGGTAACTTGCTCTAATAAAGGTTAGTAATTTGATATGATCATTGGTAAATTTAAGCCATTGTTTAAAAAAAAAAAAGAAAAAAGTGTAAACATTTTTGTCAAGGATAAGAGAAGTTTTTTTTTTCCCTTTTTGTCAAAGATAATAGAAGTTGATAATTGGAACATCGGTATCTAACTCAAATAAGAGTTTGTACTGCAAAATCAATTGGTAGCTTAATCAAAAAAAAGTTTGTGACTATCCAAGCTGCAAGGAGTTGCCTCTTGAGTCAGGGCTGTCTCACCTGCCTAGTAACTTAGGTGTGCTAACAAGATTGCGTTCCATATTTTAATGTGTCAATGCTCGTATGCCCGAAACACCTCCGCCCGCCCTCCCACCCCCCCCCCCGGCAACCCCCCAAAACCCAAAATTCCCTCTAAATATATTTTTTTCCGAGAGAGAATACAGGATGTAACATTACGGAGTTTTTTCTATTCCATGGCAGATCTCTCATCTGTTTCTTCTTCGTTTAGCCTTTAAGGATCTGTTCAAGTCCAAACTTATTAACAAACAATGAAAATCAAAGTCAGTAAATAATCAGAAAAGCTGGTCAACTTAAAAGGAATAAAAATATATGTTGATAAGCAACACAAATGAAACTTGATAAATGAAAACTAATTGGTAACCATATGGAAGAATTACTGGTAAATCACACAAATAAAGGTTGAAAAATTCATATACAAGTTTAAGAAAGGGAAGCATTATAAGGAAAAAGCAGTAAAAATCAATAAATGAAATTTAGGAAAAAAAAAATTACTGACCCGGAAACAAATTCGCTCTTTTGAAACGAAACAGTAGAATCAACCATCAAACGAACATTATTGGTTAATCATAACGTAGATAGTGATAGAGCAAGCAAAATGGATGGCATTCATCTTTCAGATGCCTGTACAGTATTATAATAGTTGTATCAAGACTTACCTTTGCATTGTAATACTCTCGTGCTGGACCACTCATAGGTGAAGATTGTCTAGAATTCCTTCTGATCACTCCTTTTTTTTCTTCTTAATTTGTGGAAAATATTCATTGGATTCGACATGCCATTGATTTAAGAAAATTGAGAGTAATGGACTGAGATTGAGACTGACAAAAAAAAATTTGAAATTTTTTAAAAAGTGTAAGATATGAGATGTGAACCGTCTGGCCATACAAGTAGGGCCATGTATTGGATACTCTTATCGGATAGATTTTACTCTAATTAAAAATACATTCCTCAGTTTGATTATAGAACAAAAGTTTCAGCATACGTAAGAGTACTTTGTATAATTATAATTTGACTAAAGTTAAGAACAAGTTGTGACTAAGCGAATTCGCCGAAGCGCTTACGCAATGTGCCATGAGGGTCTTTGTCCTGTTATATAATGAGAACAGTTAATCACTGAGAAAATGATGACGTGTCTCTAATAGTTTCAATGAATGATGAAGGATTAGGCCATGCTTGCCTCTTAATTAAAGTAATTATCAAACTGGTCTGGCCTGAAGATGACCAAGAGCTGGGTAGTTGTGTTCCCAGGTCACAAAACCATGCCCAGAAGGGACTGGAAAAAACAAATGTTAATTCATCTTATCCAGGACTAAGATGAAATGGGTATCATTCCCTTGTAAGCCAGCGTTGCTTTGGGGCTGATTAATTAAAGTACTGAATTAGAATCATTTCTTGGTCAACGCTTGATCAAGGGAAAAAAGCTTTGAAGGTTTAGCCAGAGCTATATGGATATGCTCTCTTATGTGTAAATTGAGCGAAAACTGGAGGAACCGTAGATTACAACATTAAACTGAAAAATAAATATATAGAAAGATTAAAAAAGATTAAAGGGTTATCTATTTCGAAAGTTCATACATAATTTATGAGATAATACCATGAACATAGGTCATGTGATACATAGATTGTGTTTTCCTCCATTTATGTGAGCGGAAACATTCTCAAACCACCGTCGGTATAGACTAATTAAAGACAAATATAAATGAATTCTCATATATGTTGTGAGATTTTGATAGGACCATTACTAACTGTTCTAAAAGTATAAATTTAACACTCCCCCTCATATTTAGTCCTGTCTTTTGCCCAATACTAAGTGAGAAAATTTAATTGAAGAGACAAATGGGATCTAGAAAAATTCGAAGTTAAGACCGCAAACTCTGATACTATATATGATTTTGATGAAACCATTACCAATTTTTCCTAAAAAAACTTAAGTTGTTAAATGAATAAGTGATTTAATATTCTAACATTTGTGACCACTAATAAAAAGAAACCAATTAGTAATAAAAGAAAACATCGCGATCTTTTATCTCAAAAGGTTAGGTTACCAAGAGTTAGTAAAATGCTTGACCGGTCAAAGACAATGCACAGGTGATTGGACGATATTTGTGCAGAACTTATTTCCGCCTCCTACAGTGTTAAAGCATATTTGGATATTAGATAATTCTATATTAGAGATGATTATTGGAGATATTATTATATATTGGACATTATTTCATATTTGGTTATTTCTTAAGATAGCTAATTTCTTATTAGATTAGATTATTTCATTTCCTCCACAAATTATTTGAGTAAAAGTACCCTTGATTCTACCTTTAAAAGTTTAGTTAATTGAATAAAGATGTAGTATTGATTGACCCTCTCTCTCTCTCTCTCTTCCGAAAGCCCTATAATATTTCACATGTGGGAAGGGGAGACTTTAAAATTAGAATAAGCTAGAGAAGATAGCTAGAGACTAGGGGCGTGATTAGACTAAATTATGTAACAAAGACCACGACTTATATTCTTGAAGTCACTTTTCTGTTTTTTAAATCTTCATACAATCAGTAAATCTTTAAATGATCCACCATCGTTTGATATTAAATTCGTAGGATTTATCATAATCAGTGAATCCTTTGGGACTTACTTTCACTAGCCTAATCAATGACGACTCTAGATAGCAAGAGAAGCTTCGGATGTCAATTGTCAACTACCAGATTCTACACCAACTAACCATCATTATCAAATTGATAACGTCTAAGTCGTGTCCCAAAAATATTCTTCCAGACAAGACAACGTCCATAAATAAATTGACTTGAAGCGCTTCTGTCTATATTGTTTTATAATACGTGCATGTGCATAGTAGTTTAACACTGCGTGCGCGTCAACTTTTTGTAGTAGATACGGGAATTAAAAGGAGAAATTATAAAAAAAAAAAGTCTTAAATTTATTGTAATTATGCCTTTTTAATCTAAATTTTTTTATTAGCTCAATCCTAAATCTTTCATATTTGTATCAGTTCAATCCATTCGATTAATTTTGATTGGCAGACGCTAATGTGATAGCTCTACCAACGTTAACATGGCATCTTTAAAATAATATTTTTTTTCTTTTTTCCTTCCCCTACCCTTAGTGTCAGCGAGAGAAAGGGAAGGGAGAAAAAAGAAAATAAAAGAAAAAAGAAAATTATAAAAAAAATCAAAAACATTGAAATATTATTTTAAAAATGTCTCATCAATGTCGGTAGTGCCACGTTAGTACCGGCCTACCAAAATTGGCTGGATGGACGGAAGTGAAAAAGTTTATGACTGAATTGGTTAAAGAAAGTTCATAGCTAAATAAGTACAATTATAATAAGTTTAATTTTTTTTTTTTTAGTAATTCTCCCTGTATTAAAACCTCATGTGATGAATAGTTATTATAGACAAGGGGCTCATCCGATGTGCCAGTCGTATCAAATCATATTAATATGGTAGTAAATCGATGGCAGCTCCATAATTATTAACAAGACTCGCTTTTAACATGAGTACAGTCTTTGCTTTATTCATCCTTAGGAAGAACTAATACCCATATAAGAACAAACCAGATGCTCCCGAAAAGTTTTCCTTCTATGCACAATTCTCAAAGAATAAATCATCCCAATGGATAGGGATAACCAAAATTTTCCGTCCATATTTACTTGCAGTCTCGGAAGTGCATAGACAATAAGGGGACGTTCAAAAAAATTTCAAAAGAAAAAAAGGTGAAGCTCTCTTTCTTCTGCAGCAGAAAAATTCCAAGGTGCAATTTCGCGAAATTGATAAGTGCACAGTTGTTAACCGGTGGATCATGCTCAAATTTTATAAAAAGTACTGTAAGACATTGGTCTTGAGTTTTTATGGTGGGATTGATGATAAAATATCTGAAAGTACGTTTTTGATGAAGAAAATCGAACTCTTCATCCTGTTAAATCAGGACAGGAGAGCTTAACGTGAGGTTACGTGTTTGTTCTAGGTCGGCATGCGCGGTCTCATGATAACGGTACGTCTTTGTTCTAGGTCGGAATGCGCGGTCTCATGATAACGGTACGTGTTTTTTCTAGGTTGGAATGCGTTGAAATTTGGAGGAGATTTCTACAACACCTAATTCTTCAACTCCATCAAAGAAAATAAGCATTCAAGATACAGAGACCTACACATTCGACCAAGAGACATCAGCTGTCACCAAGCCTAATCCTTAGTCGTGATTCACACCAACTCCAGTAGTCAAACTCGCAATTAGCAACTGCAACGCCGTCCACAGAACCCACCGACGCCAGTTAAGTTTCCACCGCCTTCCCCCTGCTGGTCGTGGTGATCCTCCTTGCCGTCAGTCGTCGTTCAAGTCAAAAGCCCTATCAAGGTAATTTCCTAATTTACTTGCTCAATTAAATATTTAATTGCCTAAATTGAGATTATTTGATTCTAACTCGATTTGATTTAATCTATTGAGCATTATCGAATAAGTAGTTTCCTTATTTGGATCGTTCCATATATACGTTTGATAACTGGGGATCTGATTTTTGGACTAAAGGCCAGACCCTCAATTAAGCTTGCGTCCTTATTTGAGCGTGATAATAGTAATTAAATATAATCAAGCATGAAAGGTTTAGATGTTACATGTCAATAGTTTAGAAATATACCTACAAAAGTGCATTGCATTTAAAGTTAGATTGTATTCATCTAAGTTACCCAATTTAGAATTGCATATTTTAGAAATCATATAGTACCTAGGAAATTATCTAATTTATATTATACATAATATAAATTATTTTCCAGTTTAAATTAGGTCATTGTATAGATTTAGGAAGTTCCCTATTTTAACTCACTAAGAAAATCTCAAAAATGTCGCATGCATATCTTATATAGAATTAGTTTTATAATACCCACATCATATACCGCATCTCATATTACGGGCCGTTTGGTTCAACTTTGGGGAAATGGCTTTGCATTTCCTCAAGTATCTTTGAATGAATGGGCATTTTGTGAAGGCAATAATGTTTGGAAACTCATTTTTTGTGTATATTTTGCAAAGCAACTTTAAGGTGAAAAGAAAAAGGGGAAAAAAAAAGGGGTGGAGAAGATACAACTGCGTGGAGAGGGAGAAATCATAGGGGAGCGGCTCGACAGTGGTGGTGGTGGTGGTGGGGAGGCGGGTGGTGGCGATGGTGTCGCCTGGGTCGTGCGACCCAGGCGGCGACGCCTAAGGTTGTGCGCACGACCCAGGGCATCGCCTGAGGTCACGCGGCCTCAGGCGACGCCACCTGAGGCCACGTCACCTGGGTCGCTCAACCTCAGGCGGCGTCGCCCGGGTTGCTCGACCTCGGGCGGGTCCCCCGGGTCGCGCGACCCAAGCAACGCCCCAGCCACCTCGCCGAGGTCACGTGACCTCGGCGAGGGTCCCGAGCATCCAGATCTAGCCGCTCACGGCTGAGCGCCACCCGTCGGTTGAGCTTCACTGTGGCCAAATCCAAGGAAGAAAACGATGAACGGTGTTTTTTTAGTGCACAAGGGGAAAACATGATTTTCAGTAAGGGCAATATTGGCAAGAAAAAAATTCATTAAACCTCAACCTAGCATTTCAAATGCTAGCATTTGGCAAATGGAGCCTCAAAAATGTGAACCAAACACTTAATATTTTTCCCAATGGGTTTTGGGGGCTTAAAGCCCCTTGGGAATGTTAAACCAAACGGGGTCGACATCAGTTCATAATTCTTTTATTTGTCATTAAAATTAGCTTATATATAGAATGCATTTAAATAATTCATGTCACGTGTCATTAGTATAATTATTCATGCATGTTAAATTAGAATTCATGTAATCTTAGAATTTAGATTAAATTGCATTCATGTCTTAGGAAATTTTAATTAATATCATGTTTAGTCATAAAAGAAAAATACAATAAATTGTTTGCATGGGTTTCATGTTAATAGTCAGTTTATTCATCATGTTGCATTTACAATTTCATTAGTACTATGTAGGAAACCGTTATGATGAGACTTTAGTTTGGCTTACTTAAGGCAAGACCCATCAAACAGGTGGGTTAGTTTAGATTTTGATTGAGTCAAAAATGGTTTGATCCAAATTGACCTACTTTTTAATAATCCAATCCGACAAGAGCAAGAAGTGTTCATTGAGGCCAGAGGACTCGAATAAGGAGTCACTTCTAATAGGTTTCTAGGATGGCAAAAGGGGACAAGAATGAACCTAATTGCACACCTAATAAGGGGAGAGTATGCTTGGGATATATATATATATGAAATTGAAATTAACTTACGGAGACACATTTTAATGTGACGGCAAACTCCAAAGTTAAGTGTGCTCAGATTAGAGCATTATTAGGATGGGTAGCTTCTTGGGAAAATGCCTATATGTACGCCAAAGGATATAACTATAAGACTTGATATGGGTAGGGCCAAAGTGGATAAATATCTCGTATGAGTTAATCTAGAGATGTTACATCATGGTATCAAAGTGAGACCCCTTTAGAAGGTGTGTGGTTCAAGATGAACAAATGTGGTATCTAATGGGCTTGTAATGGCCTAGTCCGACAAGAAAGGGAAATGGTCGTTGGGGCCAGAGGGCTCAGATAAAGAGCGGCTCCTGGCATGCTTCTAATATGGTGAGGGGGCCGATTGAACCGAATTGCACATTGAACAAGGAGATAACGTGCTTGAGATATTTATGTGTGTTAACGCCTAAATTTCATTTTTTAAATTAGGTTTTTTTTATAATTATCCATTTTGCCTTTTTCGGGAATAAATAATAAAACCAAAAAAAATAATAATAACAAAACAAAACAAACAAAAATAGAAAAAACAAACGCAGCCCGTCGGGCTGGGCCTTCGAGCCCAGCCCCCCTTTTTCTTTTTCTTTTTTTCGCGCAAGCCCTCGGCCCAGCCCGCGTGACTCAGCCCAGCCCCTTCTCCCTTGTCTTCTTCCTCCTCTATCTTCTTCCCCAACCGGATAAGCAGCACGCGCCGGAGACGAGGACGCGTGCGACGCCGGAACGGAGAGGGAGACGGCAGCGTACATGGAGTGGACGCGCCTTCAATGCAAGGCAGCCTAGCTAGAGCCACCTTGACGGATGGGACGCCGGTTCGGCGGGGCGGAGGCCGTTCGGCTTGCGAAGCTCCGTCGACCGGCCTCCCCTCGCCTATAAATAGGCTTCTCCCGACGATGGCGAAGAACACGGCGAACTCAAAGATCTCCCCCTTGAGAGACTTCAAGGGGAAATTGAAGAGCGAGCGCGCGAGGGATCGGGTCGGGAAGCTCGGCCGACCTCCCTCCGAGAGACTTCGGGGGAGGCCGGCGGTAAGCGAATCCGAGAGAGAGAGGGTCGGGTCTGTGAGAGAGGAATCGGAGGAGTGTCAGATTTGAGAAGCCGAGCACCGGCCGTCGTTGCCGTCCCTCCTGACGCCGTCGACCGCCCACGCCGAAACCCTGCCTACCACCGTGCCGTCGTCACCCTCCGACGCTTTCCGCCGCTGCCGTTCCGCCCTCGATTCGGAAAGCGAAAGACCGGATCGAGAAGGATCCACGAGATCACCGCCACCGCGACACGCCGTCATCCACCGCGCGGTCGCGGCCGCGTCGTCGCCGTCGCATTCCCCTCTCGAACCGTGTTGCCACCGACCACACCAACACAGCCGCGTTGTCGCTCGTCCTCGCCGTCCTAATAAGCGGTTTGTCACCGTCGTCGCCACCGTCGTAGTTGTCACCGCCGTCGCCGCCGCCGCCGCCCCGGCGACGCGCTTCGTTCCCCTTCGGCGCCGCGAATCGGGAACCCTAGGGTTCTCGATTTTCTAGGTCGCGGCCCCGGGTCGTCGGATCGGACCCGGGCCAAGAACCGGGTAGGGTTTTGCGCGATTTGGGGGAGGCTGGAAACCGGGTCGTAGGGTCGATCCGAGTCGGGTAGGGTTCCTCGCGGAACCGGTCATCGCCGGAATCGGGTCGGATCCGGGTAGGGTTTCGCCGGGTTGTCGGGTTGGGCCGGACCGCTCCCAAAACGACGGGTCATCGGGCCGTTTTAAAAAAAAAAAAAAAAAAAAAAAAAAAATCCGAGCCGGGCCCGTCCGCGTTCGGGTCGGCCCTTTTTTAAATAGTATTTTAAATAAATAAATAAATAATTTATTTTCAAAAAAATCAAAAAATCAAAAAATGATTTATTTTCAAAAAAATATCAAAAAATACCAAAAAATGTTTTATTTTTCCAAAAAAAATAAAAAAATCAAAAATACTTTATTTTCCGAAAAATATTAAAAAATATTTCATTTTCCGAAAAATTAAAAAAAAAATCAAAAATATTTCATATTTTCCAAAAAATGCCAAAAATCCACAAAAAGTCAAAATCCATAAAATGCCAAAAATTTTCATAAGATGATAAAAAGACTTGTATTCTCTAAAAATACTCAAAAATCCAAAAATCACTTTTGTGTCCAAAAAATGAGAAAAAGACTTAAAAATGTTTTTCCTCCCCAAAATGCATGGAAAATCCCTTAAACATCCAAAAAGCCTTAGGGTTTAAACAAGATTAGGTACCGAAAGGGCATTAGTGATTAACTAGTGTAATCAAATCTCCGATCCTAATTTATTTGGTTGCGCAGAGCAAGTATTTCTCCCGATACTTTGCTTGGGTTTCTAATCGACCCACCCCAAATCGATTAGTGGCGACTCCGTCTTAAAATTAATTTATAGGTTAAAAAACTTGGACCATTAAGTCGTGAATTGGTGGACTTGGGAGAGTCCGGGCTAAAATAAACCTAGCCGAACCATTAGCCTCCTTTAGGTGCCCGCCTCGAAACGGGCGCCGGAAAAAAAGAGGTCGCGACAGCTTGGCGACTCCGCTGGGTAATTGAGGATTTAGGCCGTTTTTATCTTGTTTAAATGCGTTACTGACTTTGGTTTTTTTTTCTTTTATGCAGGTTAGTATCTTAGTTTTTCTTTTTAAAATAAAATATCTTGTGATTATAAACTGTTTTGCATGCTTTATTGTTTTAACACTACACATGGCACACACAACCCGGCCGCCACACCTGGGCCGCCATAGGATTTCTAGGATGGTGTTAAGAAAGATACGACCTCGAACGCAAGACTGCGATGTAGAGGTTGCCTTTCTTTTCCCCGAATTTCTTAGCCGAGGTTAAGAGGGTACGCTGCCAACGCAAGACTGCGACGGGCGGATACCTTTTTAATTTCAACAAGCCTTCATAGTTAGAAATCGAGCCGCACGTTCCATGTGCATGTCTCTATGCTTGCCATTTTCTTTAAAAGCAAAAGTAATTTATTTACTTTTACTCAATCTTTTTGGCCCATGGCAATTTAGGGTAGGTTTTTCGAGTCCCGATTTATATGCAATGGGAGAAGATGATATCCAGTTCATTCCCGCTCCCAAAGCAGAACTCTTCAAATGGTGGGGTCAAGTAGACCAGTATGCTCAAGAGCGCGTGAAAGCCAAAGTCGGTCATCTTCTATCGTTGATCCAAATCCGTGTTCATCCTGAAGTCATACAGGCCATTGCACATTTCTGGTGCCCGAAGACGACTACTTTTATGTCTGGTGAGTTTGAGCTAACCCTAACTCTGGAAGAATACAACATCATCACTGGAATACCTCTCGAGAAAAAGCTGGTTAGGCCATCAACAGGCATTATCCCGTTGCGTGGGTTAGCACGACTTTTAAAAACTGAAGTCCATGTTATGAGGCAAATTCTTGAAAACAACCATAATACCCGCCCACTAGCATTTTTGACTCACCTGTTTTGAAAATCAACCCATGACCCAAAAAAGTGAGATTTTTCTCTTGGCCTTTTTCGGGTTCATTATTTTCCCCATCAAAGAAACGTCATAAGTCCAAAGATGGCATTGATAGTTGATCAAATCTCAAGGGGGCAAAATTATGTTAACATTATTTTAACCGAAACATTCTTGTCCCTTAATCGTTTTAAAGAAAACACGGAAAAAGTCATGCGGGTCTCCCCGGAAATTTTACAAGTCTGGTTCTTTTCTCACCTAAGTGAATACCGATGCTTCATGCAATCGTCTAAAACAAATAATTTTGAAAATCCATTACAGAAATTTATGGTTTTAGGACCATACATTCCTAACCAAAGCTGTTTAAACTGGATAAACTTCCTAAGAGACCCGACTCCCGAGGTATTCCAATGGTGTGCTGGTTGGTTCCATGAAAAGAGAGCTCACTTTGCTTATAGACGCTGCCATCCAATTCCTTTGCTCGGCCTCACCGACGCCGTTTCCTATTTCCCATATCGGGTGACACAACAATATGGAGCCCTTCGGAGATCCCGCCGCCTTTCAAGAGAAAGGCCCCTCCACTATTTTTCACCCATCAAAGCCGTGAATACACATTCGAGATTGACATTATCGAGGAAACATGGAACAAGTGTCATCGTAAAAGGATCGTGGTACCTGAAGGGCTTGAGGGAGAAGAAAAAGCCCACCATGCCTCTACGTCCTACATCCACAACCATCGTATCCCGACAAAATGGAAGCCATTGGTCCCTCACTCAATCAGCGAGAGCAACCAGCATAAGCAAGCAGAGCTTATGCAAAGGGATTTGGGAATAGACTTGATGCATATCTCAGAGCCAGTCCAAGGAAGCAGGCATCCTCGCAGGAACAAGGCTCCCCGTCGCATGTAAATTGGCAATCATGTGCCCCTTAGTGTTAATATTGTGAAAGTCTTGTCCCATTGTTTAGGGACTTTTGTTTAATATCTAGTATTACATTTGTCATTTTAATTTCAATTTTTAGATGTCGAAGTCTGCAGGTCTATAAAATCCTCTTTTGATAAATAAAAAGCAGTTAGACCATTGCCATGGGTCAATCTTTGTTTACTTCCGCGCTCATTATTTTCGCGATGACAGGTAATTATGAAACGTCGGCTACCAGCCACCCGCGAATGGCCTCACATAATAGGGCCCAATCATAATGATGTACAAAATCGTCTCGCCAACATTGAAGACGGCGTAGGACAGATGTCTATTACCCTTCGACAACTCTCGAGGCAAATGGAATCCACTCAAACCAAGCCCAACTCCGCAGCCGCTTTAAACATCATCATGACACCCACGAATTTGCTAGAGGATAACCAACGTGATAGACAGCTTGAAAAGATCATGAAAAAACTAAGCAAGCTGCAGGAGCAAGATCCAATGAACTTGTCTGATTACGCCGGCATTAAGATCCCTGAAGAGCTCAAAACACTTGAATGCGAAAGGTATGCTGATACCTCTCGCCCAAAGACCTACTTGCAGGCCTACTTGGTCCGAAAGATGATTCAGTCATACCAATCAAGCCTGACTGACCCCGCCTTGCGGTGATACATTGTAAGGAAAATTAATCTCCTTAAAACTTGGGGGGAACTAATCGATGTTTTTCGTCAAGAGTATAATGTTGACATCAGCCCCAACATCGCCCCGCCCTACGAAGAATATGGACACAGAGCACGAGGAGCCGATAGTCGCAGAGACTGGAGAAGAAAATGAAGCCTTGCACGATAAATGGAAGGCCGAGCCGCATCCTATTATTGAGAAGGTTTCCTATAGGAAAGGCAAGGAACCCACAGACAAAATCAACACTACTTAGAGCCGAAGCATGATGGGACGACTTCTCAAGCTTACCGCAAGAGCTAGGGTCCAAAGAAGGCCGACCCCCATCAATCTAGGGAGTGAAACTCCACCATCTCCCACTCCTCTTGACAAAGTCCAACTAGCAAAACAAAGAGCCTTACTCAAAAAGTCCGAACCAGGAGTTAAGAAAAGAAAGCCTAAGCAGCCCAAATCAACGCCTACCAATGAGTGTGGGCGAAACCTGACAATCAATGAGTCGCCACACCAAGACTTTGAACATCTCCTAGGGTACAACCCTAAAGACTTCCAGTCCCTAGGATACAATCCCAAGGACTACTAGTGTTATACAGATGAAATTGGCCATTCATCGTATAACTGCTTTCTACCCACACACAGGGTCGAAAGCCTGTCAGAAGAGGGAACATTCGTCCTTATCCGCTGTGACCCGAATGAACTACTAAGTTTGTCACCTGACCATGAAGAGGGCTTAAATGCCTCATCCTCGTTTGGTGACTTTGACCCGGAAGAAAGCAATGGGATAACCTCGGCAGAGTCCAGTTTCCCTGAAACAGAAAAACTCACCACTACAACGAATATGCAATGGGAAAACCAGTGGCCTAACCAGGATACATCAAGCCCGTCTTGCACTCATAAGAGCATGACCCCTGAAGAGATGTGGATACCTAATCTCCGCAAGTATAACGGCACGACTTGCCCCGTGGCTCATTTGCAATATCTCCACACTGAAATGAGTCGGTACTATAGCCCAATGTCATTCACAACTCGGGCCTTCCAAGAAAGTCTTATAGGGCCTGCATTGCAATGGTTTGTCACAGCAAGAGATATCTACCTCATGAGAGATTGGAATGAGCTATCTTCTGCATTCATGCTTCAGTATCAAAGCCAAATTGGAACTGAACTGCCTTACGAGAACTTGGTTCACTTTAGAAGAAGACCAATGGAGGATGTCCGAGCATATGCAAGGAGGTGGAAGACTTTTATGATGCAAACCTACCCTCAACTAGCCAAAGAAGAAATGATAAAGCTGTTCATAGGAGCTTTACCTCGCGAGCATCGTTGTTGGTTGCATGGGTTGCACTTCCGTAGCTTCAATGAAGTGGTCCTCTCATGCGAATACTTCGAGTCTACGGAGGCGAGGAACTCAAAGACGCTTGACTTCGGGACCAGCACTATCAAAGCACTCCTTCTCATAGGAGTTTTCATGGGTTTTGTTTGTTTTTATAATTTCATGTTTCTTATGCTATCTAGTGTGCTACTGTTGTATTTTCCATCTAGTAATCTAATGTACAGTTCTAATATTTTGTTTTGAGAGCATGAGGTGGTATTCCAAACCAGCCCAGTGATGTTATCCAACCATGAAAAGAAAATATCATCCAAGGAGAATATTGAGGGCTGGGCTTCCTCATGCTTTTTCTCCCCCAAAGACGTATTTTGAAAATAAAAAATATTTCATCACCCAAAAGCTTTTGTCAAAACAAGATGATAAATTTAAGCACGTTTGTCTTTCTAACCCTCTCACTTTATGTTTCAAAACATCATCCCCTTTGATTTAGTGTGACAAAAGGCATTTGAAACTAGCACATCGTGTGAACAGACCAAACTCAAGAACGCATTTTCAAGAAAGCGGGGGCAAACAGAAAGGAGCATCCCGTTTCAAAAAAGGGTAAGTCTTATTCCCTTAACATAATATTGAGAATGACAACCCCTCTATTCTATTTATAGGATACAAAAAGTGAGACGTAATAGGTACAGGCATACAGTTGAAATCAAAGCATCCATGACATGCCTCACTCCTACCCAGCTCCATCCTAAGCCAAAGGACTATCATGTCGCACGACGCACCCAAACAAACTAGATGTTACGCTTTCAACTTCGACGAGCCCGAAGCATAAGGAAGAAGTTCCTTCTCTTCCTTTAAAGTAATTACTCGTCACGGGAGAAAATCCGACACTCAAGGCGATCTATAGCCCCACACCCTGAACAAGGACTTTGGAATCTAGAAGCTTCACTCCAGATGCATATTCTTCCAAGGAGTAATTGCCATCAGAAAGCTTGAGATTTTTTATCTTAGATTCCATAGAAGCTTGAGGTACATGACTTTTGCCCAATGATGCTATAGTTAAAGACAGAATGAGAAATTCCACAGAAGGAAGGCGTTGAAGATGAATCGACGACCAGCAATCATGCACACATGGTCACAAATGAGGAAGACCAATTGAAGGAAACATTGAACTATGCAAGATAAAGAGGCCATCATCGACATTCAAATATCCTCAGGAGCTAGCACAGACAAACTCTGGGGAAGGGTAATTTGGTATCGTTTACAATACTCCCACTATCTGAACCCGCTTTTGACGTATTTTCCTATTTGACAGGGATCATCACAACTCAAGAACCAAACTCAATGGTTAGGTTTGACAAATCAATACTGGCCAAGCTAGTATACGAAAATGACCTGCATCGAATTCACTTGACTTCGTGTAAAAGGACGTGCCATCC
The DNA here is from genome assembly GCA_017140595.1 of Eucalyptus curtisii. Taxonomy (NCBI): domain Eukaryota; kingdom Viridiplantae; phylum Streptophyta; class Magnoliopsida; order Myrtales; family Myrtaceae; genus Eucalyptus; species Eucalyptus curtisii. Next base: position 1,905,431 of record CM029504.1, on the reverse strand, counting down.
ATAAGCCAATTAAGGAGAATAATTGACCTGACGAAGTGGAAGACACGAGACTTCATGTCCTCCTTGTACACCAGGCCCACTTAATAGTTTGCAAACCAGTGAAGGGTAATGTTGTATCGCTTCCAGTTGTTTGACTTCTAAAAAATTCGCGACTAACACGCTCTCTCTTGTCTTTTACAGGATCACCTAACCGTCAAAGATGCGGAAAACAAATCAATGAAAGGCATGTCAGACTTTGATAAGCTTTCCCAAACAAAGTATTATGATAGAGACCCTTCATGCCTCAAGTCACTTATGATCTTGGCCCTACTGGTTGAGCTATTTCCACAGCTTCTCTTCTGCAAGAGGCAAGAGCAGAAATTCCTGATCAGATTCCTAATCCCTGGTTGATCTTTCGTATGTCATGTCCCTAACCAATAGGAGCAATCTAGCGACACCCATTTGTGAATAACCCTTTGTAAATAACTCTTTGGATGTTCAAATTTCAACACATTTGTGAATACCGTTCCACCAAGTAAACACCACTAAAGCTGTTAAGTTTTTCTTCAGTAAAAAGCCATTCATTTATTTTGAGAGTACAAACTCTATCGCATCATACACTGCATGCCTTTTTCCAGGTGAATTTCGCATGATGATTTTGCCTGTCTAAATCTTTGATTCTATTAAGGATTATTAGAATAGACAGCTAAGTGAAGAATACAAGATTAATTAAGCATGCTGGATGAGGTGCGTCAGAATGATGACAGGCAAGCCATATCCTACACACAATCCCCTATCTATACACTTGTGAGATAAGTGCAGAAAATTCCATGACTACAGCGTAAAGAGTTCTCTTGCGAATGGTACGATGACCAAGACAGTGGGAGGCATTCCATTGCTCACTTTGAGCCCCATACACTGGCCAAATTTCTGTCTTACCCCTCGTAAAAAAAAAACGACCCCACACTCGGGCAAGTCGAAGGCAAGACGGCATCACGAGGTGAGAAAAGGGATAGCGTTTCTCTTGCCTGCACTTGCATCAATCTTCGAGTGTCTTTATTGCATATGAACACTCGCGTTAATTTAAGTGCCATAGAGTCATGAAGAGCAATTCTTTCTTTACGCACTTGTATTCATTGTACAACCCAATTGAGTCTCAAATTTACCCTCACATTGAGGCAAAACAGAAGTTACTGCCATTCGAGCAGCATAATCAGGAGCGCCGGCAAAAGATGAAGACTTAACAGTCTAACAACGGCATTTTCTTGAACTTGTCTAGATTAGTTCCTCAAGCAACAAAAAAACAAAAAACTAGGGGCATAAAAAAGCAGTGTACCTGGTAAAAGCAAGGTCAATGCCCATGAATGAAAATTGGAATAAAAACTAAGGGCATGAAAAAGCAGTGTGCCTGGTAAAAGCAAGGACAATGCCCCCCAACTAAAGAATATAGTCAATTGTATTATCAAGAAAAGTTGATGATGTGGTTCAATTGATAGAGCCTCTATCTGACAGTGAGAAGAAAGACCGGCGACAAATGCCAAGGCAAACACGAGCTCTCATCCTTTTGCACATGAGTCAAGCCTACATTGCGTCCCATTGTAAAAGTCTCTTCAGACTAGGGCACTTCAATTAATGTAGGATTTCATATGTCTATAAACATCGCTCGAAGAAGTATGAGCAAGATTATTCTATCTCTTTTCGCAGGATTCTTGACTTGCAAACCCAGAGATAATCGTGCGGCATCTTTTTCGCAGAGCCGTGACCTTGATAGCCCCCTTTGATGAGCCGACAACCAAGCCTACATTACGGTCTCAAAGAAAGACCTCTCACACCGGTAAAATCATACCACTTGCGAGAATACTCGGACCCCGCGACATGATGACAAAGTGAGATGTGTTGTCCTTGTAAATCCCGCATCAATGGTCGGGATAGCCTTTTCCGTGAGAGTGAGTGGAAAGTCCTTTCGGATCGAAAGTCCCTCATCCGGCATGCTCAAGACATCTATATTCCTAATAAAGGTTGTCTTTCAAAATCTTCCCCAGTGGAACTCAGATGATACAAAACTGACAAAATGGTCATGCATGAATCACATTTAAATTCATGAATTTACAGCATATATATCTATGTGTGCATATTGTCCAAATAGTAGACATACTCTCAGAGATCAGAAATATCGCCAGGTATGCATATCCCTATCCCCATTTGTCTTAAAGTACCTACCACTGTCTAGGTACTCTTGTCGACACTCGACCTATTCAAGTCGTCCCTTGAGTTTAGGTGCTTGCAATTGTTTCAGTATCCCATTGTCTTTGAGTACCCACCACTTGCCGGGTACTCCCTCTTATCGACACTCGACCTATTCGAGTCGTCCCCAGAGTATTGATATTTGCGACTGTCCAGGTATCCCCCTGTTTTTGAGTGCCTGCCGCTACTCAGGTGCTCCTTTTGTTGATACTCAACCTGTTCAAGTTGTCTTTAAAGTTTGGATGCTTGTGACTGTCCAAGTGTCCCATTGTCTTTGAGTACCGGCCACTGTTCGGATACTCCCTTTTCTTGACACTCGACTTGTTTGAGTTGTCTTCATAGCTAGGATGCCTGCAACTGACCAAGTATCCCACTACCTTTGAGTGCCTTTCATTGTCTAGGTACTCCCTTTCCGTGACACTCAACCTCTCCGAGTTGTCCTCAAAATTATACCATTGAATACTAGCAGCCATTCAAGTATTCCACCACATTGTGCTCACGCGATTACCCAGGTGTTCCAACCCTTTTGAGTGCCTATGGCCAGCCAGGTAAGCCTCGTGCTACATTCAAATTCCCATTACCAGAAGGTGAGAAACCTTCATGAATATCCGAGGTACGTCCTCGATATTCCAAATCACCAGATGGTGGGGGACCTTCAAGAATATCTCAGGTATGTCCTCGATATTCCCAATTACCAGGAGGTGAGAGACCTTCATGAATATCCCAGGTACGTCCTCGATATACCCAGTACCAGAAAGTGAGAGACCTTCACGAATATCTCAGGTACATCCCTGATATTCCATCCTCCAAGAGTTTGTACTTGTGATCATCCAGGTACCCCTTCGATACCTGTGTTCATCCAGGTATTCTCCAAGAGTTTGTACTTGTGATCACCCAAGTACCCTTCCGATGCTTGCAAGCAATCAGATATTCTTTAGAATTCCGTACTTGTAATCATCCAAGTACCTCTTCGATGCTTGAGAACATCCAAGCATCCTTCAGAATTCGTACTTATGATTATCCAAGTACTCTCTCGATACCTGCAAGCAATCAGGTATTTTCCAGCATCTAGTACTTGTGAGCATCCAGGTACTCCTTCAACGCCTGCGAACATCCAGGTATCCTTCAAGAATTCGTACTTGTGATCATCCAAGTACCCCTCCAATGCCTATAATCAGCCAAATGCTCTTTTGATGCCTGCAAAGGCCCAAATATCCTTCAGGTTAGTACTTGTGAATATCCAGGTACTCTTTGATATGCCTGTGAATGTCCAGGTATCTTCCAGAATTGATGCCCTGAGAAAGGTCGGCGAATCTCTCGAGAAAGGTCGGGTGCCTACCGGTGTCCTTGATTGAGGTCAGACACCCCAACAAATCGATGCCCTGAGAAAGGTCGGCGCATCTCCCGAGAAAGGTCGGGTGCCAACTGGTGTCCCTGATTGAGGTCAGCCACCCCCAACAAATCAATGCCCTGAGAAAGGTTGGCGCATCTCCCGAGAAAGGTCGGGTACCAACCGGTGTCCTCGACTGAGGTCAGGCACCCCACAAGCAGATGCCCTGAGAAAGGTCAGCGCATCCCCCGAGAAAGGTCGGGTACTATCCGGTGTCCTTGACGATGATCAGACACCCCACAAACAGATGTCCCGAGAAAGGTCGGCGCATCCCCCGAGAAAGGTCGGGTAAACAGCTTATTGCTTTAACAGGCGACCGAAGAATGGTTCGGGTCCTGAGAAAGCAATTCCCCGTCAAGACGACCGAAGAAAGGTTCGGGTCCTCGACAAACCACTGATTGCTCTAACAGGCGACCGAAGAATGGCTCGGTTCCTGGAGAAGCAACCTCCTCATGTCATCAAGTAAGATGACGCCTTGATACTTGCGAAACTCGGGGTTCACACCCTATCTCACTCACTCTCGGTAAGTAACTACATGTATCTTCTTATCTGTCTTAGTATATGTAAAGTTATATTGCTCTTTTTCTGCATAGAATGATAGGTCCCAAATAAAATATAATCTGCTACGCATGCATAGATAAAATTTAGGCATCAGTTTGTCTTTGAATGCAACCTCTGCGAGCTCACCTTCAAAGAGGGGCAAATGTTAACGCCTAAATTTTGTTTTTTAAATTAAGTTTTTTTATTAATTATCCATTTTGCCTTTTTCGGGTAATAAATAATAAAAACAAAAAAAATAATAACAAAACAAAACAAACAAAATAGAAAAAAAAAAAAAAACAAATGCAGCCATCGGGCCGGGCCTTCGAGCCCAAATTTCCCCCTTTTTTTTTTTTTTTTTGCGCAAGCCCCGGCCTAGCCCGCGTGACTCAGCCCAAATTTCCCCTTCTCCCTTGTCTTCTTCCTCCTCTGTCTTCTTCCCCAACCAGATAAGCAGCACGCGCCGGAGACGAGGACGCGCGCGACGCCGGAACGGAGAGGGAGACGGCGCGTACATGGAGTGGACGTGCCTTCAATGTAAGGCGGCCTAGCTAGAGCCACCTTGACGGATGGGACGCCGGTTCGGCCGGCGGAGGCCGTTCGGCGTGCGAAGCTCCGTCGACCGGCCGCCCCCTCGCCTATAAATAGGCTTCTCCCGACGATGGCGAAGAACACGGCGAACTTAGAGATCTCCCCCTTGAGAGACTTCAAGGGGAAATTGAAGAGCAAGCGCGCGAGGGATCGGGTCGCGAAGCTCGGCCGACCTCCCTCCGAGAGATTTCGGGGGAGGCCGGCGGTAAGCGAATCCGAGAGAGAGAGGGTCGGGTCTGAGAGAGAGGAATTGGAGGAGTGTCGATTTGAGAAGCCGAGCACTAGCCGTCGCCGCCGTCCCTCCCGACACCGTCGACCGCCCACGCCGAAACCCTGGTCTACCACCGTGCCGTCGTCACCCTCCGACGCTTTCCGCCGCTGCCGTCCCCTGCCCTCAGATCTGGAAAGCAGAAGACCAGATCTGAGAAGGATCCACGAGATCTGGCCACCGTGACACGCCGTCATCCACCGCCGCCGGTCTCGTCGTCGCCGTCGCATTCCCCCTCTCGAACCGTGTTGCCACCGACCACACCAACACAGCCGCGTTGTCGCTCGTCCTCGCTGTCCTAATAAGCGGTTTGTCACCGTCGTCGCCACCGTCGTAGTTGTCACCGCCGTCGCCGCCACTACCCCGGCGACGCTTCGTTCCCCCCCGGCGCGAGAATTGGGAACCCTAGGGTTCCCGATTTTCTCGGGCCGCGGCCCCGGGTCGTCGGATCGGACCGGGCCAAGAACCGGGTAGGGTTTTGCACGATTTGGGGGCGGCCGGAAACCGGGTCGTAGGGTCGGATCCGGGTCGGATCCGGTTCCTCGCAAGAACCGGGTCATCGCCGAAATCGGGTCGGATCCGATTAGGGTTTCGCCGGGTTGTCGGGTCGGGCCGGACCGCTCCCAAAACGACGGGCCATCGGGCCGTTTTAAAAAAAAAGACAAAAAAAAAAAAAAATCCGAGCCGGGCCCGCAACTCGGGCCCGTCCGCGTTCGGGTCGGCCCTTTTTTAAATAGTATTTTAAATAAATAAATAAATAATTTATTTTCAAAAAAATTAAAAAAATCAAAAAATGATTTATTTTCAAAAAAATATCAAAAAATACCAAAAAATGTTTTATTTTTCCAAAAAAATCAAGAAAAATCAAAAATACTTTATTTTCCGAAAAATATTAAAAAATATTTCATTTTCCTAAAAATTAAATAAAAAATAAAAAATATTTCATATTTTCCAAAAAATGCCAAAAATCCAAAAATAAAAATCCAAAAAAAGTCAAAATTCATAAAATGCCAAAAATTTTCATAAGATGCTAAAAAGACTTGTATTTTCTAAAAATACTCAAAAATCTAAAAATCCCTTTTGTGTCCAAAAAATGAGAAAAAGACTTAAAAATGTTTTTGCTCCCCAAAATGCATGGAAAATCCCTTTAACATCCAAAAAGCCTTAGGGTTTAAACAAGATTAGGTACCGAAAGGGCATTAGTGATTAACTAGTGTAATCAAGTCCCCGATCCTAATTTCTCTGGTTGCGCAGGAGCAAGTATTTCTCCCGATACTTTGCTTGGGTTTCTAATCGACCCACCCCAAACCGATTAGTGGCGACTCCGTCTTAAAATTAACTTATAGGTTAAAAAACTTGGACCATTAAGTCGTGAATTGGTGGACTTGGGAGAGTCCGGGCTAAAATAAACCTAGCCGAACCATTAGCCTCCTTTAGGCGCCCGCCCCGAAACGGGCGCCGGAAAAAAAGAGGTCGCGACAATGTGTAAATTGGAAATAACAAATGTAGAGACCTTTTTGACATGATGTTAAATTTTGCTTTAAAATTCTATAATTAAGCGTGCTCAGGCCATAAGACTATCAGAATAGGTGACCTCCTAAAAAAAAGTGCATGGTTGTATTGCCAAAGGACAAAACTATAAAGCTCAGTATAAGACGGGCCAAAACTAACAATGGCTCGAGTGAGTTAATCTAAGGATATCATACATTTAACTTGTGTCAACCAATTTTCATGCAATACAAAACTATTGACCATGTCAACTTAATACATATTACTAAAACACTTTCATATTTAACTCAATTTAGAAAAACTCTGACCCAAACTAAGTTGAGAGAGCAAAGTGAGCCAACGCAAGATCACTCGAAGGTGAAAGAGAGTGAAGAGAGTCATAGAGATGGATTGGGTCTAGATAAATTATGAATTCATTTAACACCTATATTATTTTGGATTTTACCATTCTAAAGTCATTTATGACCAATCTCCTAAATATAACTAATTCATATAATAACTCAACTCATCAAATATGGGTTTTTGACAAGTCAATTTAAGGTATTGAGGTTTGATATTTTGTTGCACCTTATTATTTTGATTTATTGAGTGTTGAATTTATGGTTGCACACTTGCATAATCATTTCTCTCATGTTAATGATTTAGGAATTAAATTGGCCAAGACTGCTAGCAAATATTTTTGAAATTAAAAAAAAAAAGATATAGAAAGGGCGTTCAATTTAATTTTTATCTAGTCATGTTCTTAAAATCTCTAGTTCCTAGAAGTGATATGTTCTTTCACATTTTACTTAAGTTTCTAGTCGATCTGCAATGGATTAGTAGCGTCTCCAAAATGAATTGATTTGTACCTCAAACCACAAAGCTGCGAATGTTATGTATTTGGGAGAGACCATGCTAAGTGTTTGCTTAATAGTCCATTCACTTTCCCTGATGATTCACCTTTGGGAAACATGCAACACCTATACATGTGTGTGAGCGTATGGCATGGGAGTGCAAGCTCACAATTGATGCAGTCGAATTTCATGCTTGTCGAATCAATTGCACTCGCTCTTGTTTTTACCAGATTCTCGGCGAAGTCCGTCGTCCAGCTTGGAGGAGAAACCTGAGAATTCACTTGTCTCCACCTCTCGATCTATGTCTACCACCCCAGATTCTCGTTCGTTCGTTGCTAGTCGTTGCTTTCTAGTCGCATGAGTCGTGCCCAATCTGATTTGCTTGATTTTGCTGTTCTGTGGCTATCTTCATGAAGTAACGCTACGTTTCTGCGTCTCTGAATGTTGCAAGTGTTGATCTATTCAAAAGGAACATTAGGAAGGGATACATCGATACAAGGAGCCAAGCCAATCTGTCAAAGCTTAATGCAAACCATAAAAAGGACGTCAACGTAGTTACAATGCATGTGTCAGACATTGCCAGAAGAAGAGCAAGAAGTTTAGGTGAACATCCTCTCTTATCTTTTATTCTGCTGTTGCTTCATTGCCTGAACGTACAATTTCAAAATGGAATGATCGCATCGACATATTTCCTTACGTCCTGAAATTTTCAAAAGTACAATGGCGATGAATGTGACCATTTCACTTATATGGGGTTCCTTACGCATGGAGGTACTTAAACTACTGAGCTGTAAAGCCCTTCAATTTATTAGACAAATTAGGACCGTAGTCTATACGTCGATATGATTACATAGCTATATGATCTAGTCATGACTTCACAAGTTTGTAATTATAGAACTCGTGCAGTGACATGGTCTTAGTTGACGGTGATATGTGCCACTTGTTTTGCGACAGGCGACAGCGATGAAATGGACGACCTAGCACCCTCGTTGTCTCAGTTGCCACTGTCGCATCAGGGGCATTGCAGAGAGTTTCTCTGTTTGAAGCTTATGAAGCTCAGTTGATGCAATTGAAAATTTCAGTTTGCGAGGCCAGAAAACAAAAAAGCTGTAAAGTGATGATTATTAGTGATTACTATTGATCTGCCTTGTGGACCTACATGACGTCATGGAAAAGAATGAAAGATTAGCGAACGATGCTTGCTTCTCACTTGGCAGTACAACGAATCACAAATAGTAGGCCCATTATATAAATAGACACATGTATACATATATGTGAACAGACGTATTTATGCATACAAGATTTCTCATCGAAGGGGCCGGTAAAAACGAAACTCAGCTAAAGAAAAGAGGACAGATTGCTGCAAGTCAAGGGCCGAGCTTGGCAAGATTGATAGGCTTTGATATGGCCCAAACCTTTGGTCAAGTAACAAGTATTGATGATCTTAGGGCTGGATCATCTACTTTCAGTTTTCTAGCTTTTCTCATGTAAAAATTATTGTGTGGCCCGTATAATATTATTAACTGATGGTTTAATAAATATTTAATGCTAAAATGTACTTATTATGAGAAGTTATGACTCTAATGAAATGGTACAATTCTTATTAAGAAATTACCATTCTTTTTCGAATGTGCAACTCTCATGAAAATTAAAAGACACTCTAATATAAAGCATCTCTTGATAACATGTATATATAAGAATCCAGTCTTCTCTCCACTCACAACAACGTGAAAAAGAATGTTCTATTCTATCCTCCATCAAATAGAATAAGTTAAAGAAAAGTGAATTAAGGGAGAAAAATCAAATTTCTTCATCTTTTTCGATTTTTCCGTGACAAATATTTTCAAGATTTTTCTATGAATAAAGTATGTTTTCATCATTCTTATCATGAAAATCATTAAGGTCAAAGATCATGTGTTTTTTATTTTCTGCATTACAAAATTATGTTATGGCTTACATCTCAAACTAAATCTTTTAATGACATCAATTTTGCAATCTGAGAACAATCATGATTCATACTCTTCTTCACTTCACATGCACGGGAAACAGGTGAGCCAAAGAAGAAAATTCCACTTTTCTTAGTCTTCGTTTGGCCCTCTGTGTCATAAAGGTCTCTCAACGAAATCAACAATGCGAGCACACGTGAATTAAGAGGGAGTCACAGACTCAACGCAAGCAATTCTCCCGTCTACAACAATCACCTGGGCGACAACGTCAACGTCTTATTTACATACATATAAAATCAGTGCATTCAATGGAAGTAGGTGGGCAGCCGGCGTGTTGCGCGTGATTCAGCTGTTTAATTACAGTTTCTACAAGCAGCGAAGTTGGAAAAAGACTCCGCCCTTCCGCTGTGTACACACAAAGTCAAGGCATCCGTTTTATTTTCTTGGCTGTCGTACAAGCGAGCACGTCCATGGAAGAACTAGAAGCAGATAGAATACTTTTTTTGGACATTTTCCGTAAAATGTCCTTTCATTGTTCTGACGCCTTTTCTGCCAAAGTTGATTTTGCAAGCATTTGGGTTATTAGTAAGTCAAATGTTAGGGAACGGGAATAATCTTCCACTTGGTTTCTTAGAAAAAGTTTAGGTTTTTGGTTCCGGTAGAAATCTGAAAGAGCTGATATATATAAGTAAGGTTATGGTAACTTGGTTTTTATCAGTAATTATGAACACTTTTATGAAAGTACCAACTAATTTTTTTATAGTTTTCAATAATCAAATTTTCTTCTTCTTTTTTTTTTTTAGTTATTATAAAATGCAACAAATTCGTCAACTTTCGTGTGAATTTACTAATCTTTATTTGAGCAACTTACTGACTTTTTTCAATTAAATTATGACAAGTTTTAGTATATTGATTCTCAGTGGAATTAACTTCCATCGTTTACCCGATTCTTTTTTTCCACTAGTTCTTAGGGAACGCCTTAGATATGTCAATTCTTTGGCCAATTCCATAAAAAAGCATGAACTTTAGGTGTTGTCCCAAATCTAGCCCGAACTTTATTTTATCTAAAACAAAAAGCACAAACTTTTACTTGTGTCCCAAATTTGGCCCAAACTTTATATTGTCTTAAAAAAAAGCACCAACTTGCACCCGTGTCCCAAATCTAGCCCGAACTTTATTATGTCTAAAAAAAAAAAAAAGCACCAATTTTCACTCGTGTCCCAAATCTAGCCCTCCGTTAACCCTCCTTCCACAGACATCCGACGTGGCATTTCCACTCAAAGTCTATTTGAAGATGAATGAAGTAAGTCTATTACAAATAGGCTTCACATCTCTATTTAACTACAAGATGCACACGCTTTTAATATCTCGCTTTAAGGCAATGTAATCTTCTGCTTCCAACCCAGCTTCTGACATTGAAAACAACTTGCCAATTGTTAATTGATCTAATGGCCCTAGCTATGTACCTCATCCCCTGGAACTGAAGTTGCTGAATTATTTTTCCCATGAGAATCATTTGTAAAGTTCACTTCATTGGAGGGTAGACTGAAATTTCAAACTTCCTCCAAACACTCGAATGCCCATAGGGCAAATAAGAGGAAAGTTTGTGCTTTTTTTTTTTAGACAAAATAGAGTTCGGGCCAAATTTGGGACAATACCTAAAGTTCATGCTTCTTTTTTTTAAACAAAATAAAGTTCGGGCCAGATTTGGGACAACACTTAAAGTTCGTGCTTTTGTTTTAGACAAAATAAAGTTTGGGTCAAATTTGGGCCAACACTTAAAGTTCGTGCTTTTCTATGGAATTGGCCGGTCAATTCTTCTATGAACTTATCCACCTTCACTTGTAGGACTTACTATTAGTTGTCCCAATAAGTCACAAACTAGTTTTTATTTGGGAAAATTATTTAAAAAGTCCTAAACCAATTGTACAGTGGTCAATTCAATTCTAAACCTTTTAATTTTTTCAATTCAGTCATTAACATGTTGATAACTTGCTAATTTAGTCTTAAACATTTTAATTGTGTCAATTTAGTCATAAATCTTTTAACGAATTGCAAATTTGGTTCTTCCAACTAATTTTGATTGGACATCGTTGACGTGGCAACTCAGTTAACACCGACCATCCTACATGGCGAGGCTAACACTAACGTAAACAATTTTTAAAGTTTTAAAATTAAAATTTATTATTATTTTTTTCTTTTTTTTCCTCTTTTTACAAAGGGCAAGCAGCCCCACCAACCCTTAGGTGAGGGCCGACAACCTGTAATGCCCGCCTTCACCGTGGCGTGAAGGTCACAACGGCCACACCTCACCAAATCTAGCAAGGGCATCGCTACCCTCACTAGGTCTAGTAAGCCATTATTGTGGCTAGCGAAGGTGTCACAAGCCCTAGCCCAGGCCATCAGCACCACAACGAGGGCAGGCAAGGACCACAACGCCCTCATTGGCCATAGCAATGGCTTCGTAGCCCTCACCTAGGGCTTAACGGGGGTCATCGGCCTTTGCTTAGTGGCCGACAGGGCTGTAAAAAGTGGGGAAAAAAAAAGAAAAGAAAAGAAAAATATATTATATAACAAATTAATAAAAAAATGAAAATTAAAAAAAAAAATTATCCACCTCGGCATTGGCATGCCACATAGGCAGCCGACGTTGACTAAGCCGTCATATCAACAATGTCTGACCAAAATTAATCGAAATGACTAAATTAACAATTTGTTAAAAGACTTAGAACTTGTTTAGTAAATCGTTAAAATGTGTAGCATTAAATTTGCATGATTAAAATGTTTAGGACTAAATTGGCCACAACACAATAAGTTTAGAACTTTTTGGTCAACTTTTCCTTTTTATTTACCCGCTCTTATTCAAGTTGTTTTTTCACATATATTTGATTTTCTATAAAATTTCAAGTTTTTCAAAAATTGAGAGTCCATAATCCAAAACTAGTTTTAAGTTAACCAGAGAAAAAATTTAATAAGCTACTCTGATTAATGTTAGTAATTAGATGTTGTTAAGAAAGGCAAATAGAAGTTTGTAAAAGAAAAGAAATGTTGGGAAATTGAAATACGAATAAGCGTTAGTCGGTAACTCACATAAGAGAATCGGCAACCCAGTATTATGCGGCAATTTAAGTGGAGAAAAAATCGTTACGCTAATTTAAGTTGTTATGTATCTCTTTTTTTTTTTTTTTGGTCGAAAGTTGTTATGTATCTCTAAAAAGTGTTATAAGCTAAAGGGTTTGCTAATCAAAACAAATAACAAAAAGTTTGGCGGCTGGAAAAAGTTGGAAATAGTTGCTCTTATTTAGGTTGGTAATTTTATAGAATCGTTTGCATATTCAAAGCATTAGTAAGTCATACAAATAAATTATGGTAAGTTTATATAAAAATTGAAGATTTGCAAACAATAGAAAAAAGTTGATTTTTTCATAAAAAGTTAAATAAGTTATCAACGAGTAACTGAAAAAAGAGTCATCTATTATCAATAATTTTTTGACACTTATCAATACATTATTGAACTTTGCCAGCACAGGAAATAATTCGTATTGTTTTACATTCACCAATATAATTCTGCTAAGGATGACCATGCGAATGACATTGATATATTTGAAGAATCTAACTAATGCTATGTACAAGGCCAAAAGCTTGGATAGCCGTTAAAAAGAAAATGTCAAAATGCATCCATGGGTGCAAATAATTGTAAAAATTCAAAATGCGTTCTTAATCTTCGCAATTGATGCTCATTAGTGCAATAAGAAATCCCGCCTCAGATCATAAATACGATATATATATATATAGCATTAATATTTATCTAGTTGGATCATAAATGCTTAAGATTTTAACAAGATCATTGGTCCTCAATATATTGTGGAAAGTTTCAACTTGATCTCTCTCCTATGTTTATTAACCGGTACACCATGCGACTTTTCATAGCCTACTGTAACTTGCATTGACGAAAACACACCCAAAGTTACAATTTGTTACTTACAGGCGGTGCATTTTTTGGGTATGCCATGCACTTTCTTTGACGCAAATACACCCCAAAAAACAGAGTATGACTACGTACGCACAATCACAAATCCCATCCAATTTTTGCATGCCCCATGTAAAAATAAAGATTGAACCCCCCCCCCCCCCGGCGGGGCTTTTTCTCATGTGTACATCACATTTACATCACTGCCCATGTCGAACTGACTACAGATATCACCCCCAGAGAAATAATCCAAGAAATAACCACCTCCCGAAACCTGATCCATCTCCAACTTCAACTGCGAACTGTACATGTCGCTCGCGCTAGCACTAGCAGACCCGTTACTTAGCTCACTACCAACATATTCACCACCATAAGAATTTCCAAAATCACTCGTGCATAGACCATGCACAAGGGGGTCCTGAAGATTCAAGCAGTCATCGAAAGCGTCGCCGTAATTGGGGATGTTCCCTTGATTAGCTTGATTCAGCCACTCGGCGAAGAAAATCTGGGGCAAGAAGCTGCGTAGCCCGTCCCTCTGAAAGTCAAATGATGTCTTTTCCTTTTGTTCCTGTGATGGTGCATGAACTGATGGGTTCTGGTTACGGGGGATTTGATCTGGAGGAGGCGAAGATTCCACATTGTCCGAATTGGTACATTGACTCCGGGCATGATGGTGAGCTTCTAATGATGACGATAAAGATTCGGTCTTGTTTGCCACCTTCTTCTTAAGATAAGAATGCCAGTGATTCTTTATCTCGTTATCTGTCCTTCCTGGCAAATGCTTTGCTATTTGAGACCACCTAACCCACAGAAAAAACAAACATATCCCTTCATCACTATTCATTCAATCCTTCGAATAAAAATTAAGAACTTCCCAAAAGCTTTAGCAATATCTTAGTGCATAAATGTATTATTATGCACTGGTTAAAAATTTGAGCTCTCAAAAACTGTTCAGGCCATTGAGCTGTTGTGCTTACTTGTTGCCTATCAAGTGATGAAGGGACAAAATAATCTCCTCCTCTTCCATGGTGAACATGCCTCTCTTTAGGCCAGGCCTCAAGTAATTGATCCACCTTAATCTGCAGCTCTTGCCATTCCTCTGCAAGCCTGCACGTTCAAATATATAATCACAAACCATGTACATACAGCTTGCAAGCATAGGTCAAACCTAAAAGGGGTGATAAAATGAAAAATCATCTAGTTGATCTATTCATTGAAAGCGAAAAACACGCTTTTCCTTGAACAATGCATAGCTAACTGGCTATGGCTAGCGAATGGCTTTCCAAATTATTTATAGGGCAATACAATGGCGTTACGATCTTCGTCGAATATGCCTAGTCATACATTGGACACTAGAATTTTATGTCCATACAATATATAATAAATAAGTGTATCACAAAAACTTACCGGTGTTAATGGGGACAGAGCTCCAGCAACCATGGCCATGCTTGAGGACATAGTTCCTGAGCTTCTGATCTTCTTCAGGTGACCACAATCCCTTCCTGTGCTTGGGTTTTGGTCTTTCTGATGACTTCAATGCCATAACGTGATGCTTTCAGGAAGATAATTTTGAGAGTCAATGAGACTCTCAGATATTGACAAAAACTGAGAGAGAGAGAGAGAGAGAGAGAGAGAGAGAGAGAGAGAGAGATGAGTTTTTGCAGTGTTCCTTTGGAATTGAAGGGGCAGTGCGTGCAGAGACCGAACATAAGGGCAAGTGATATTTAAAGCCGAGGGAGTTGTTGCAAGTCTCCTCTTAATAAAATGAAAATCCCCATAGAATAATGGGCTTGTCTTCTTTGTGTTTGGAAATTAAAATACATTGCCTTTCCACATCTATAGTCTATCAAAATGTCAATGTTACTTCTTAACTTTTTTGACCTTGCTGATCATGACTGTGACCGTAAGGTTTCACTTTCAGTTTTATCTTCTGTGCATTTTAAGCTCGTGTTTTCACTGTCTAATACTACATGGATTTTGAATTGCAAGGAAACCTAACCATATTAGGAAAGTTCTAATTGATCTCTCGTGAACAAAATCCTGGGTGATGCAAAAAAAGGGAAATCAGTTTCTCTTAAGAGTTATTTTCCCTACTGAAGTTGAAGTCTTATGTTGACATCAAAGAAGGATAGTACGTTTTTGCACGTGAATAGTTTTTGAGTTTGGTCTCTAAGTGCATAATGAGTAAGCTTAACATGCTTGAAACTTATGAGAAACGTGAGTATTGAGAATCATTAACTAAAAGAATTGAGAGTGCGAGAAAACTCCTTGTGATTGATTCTTGTGGTTGGGTATTTAGGATTGAGATCCACTTGTGAGGGAGTGTGACTGAATGATTGTAATTTTATCTTTACCAATTATAGTAGACCAATCCCATCGATCTCTTTACATGTAGTAGCGAATCATGTAAATTCCTCGTGTTTTAGTTTTATTGTGCAATTTTCACTTGTTGGTTGCTTTGTTTTGATTTGTTCACGCTTCTAGGTTGGTCGTAACAATTTAAAAGATGTAGGAAAATACCAACTCCGAAGTATATGAAATAGCTCTTAGAAAGTGAGCATGGCATGGGAGCTAGAAGATCGGTTTCATTGTTAAGGATATACGTTAGAAGATATTTCCAAAATGACAAGAATGTCCTTCTAATAACAAAGCTCTTGGACACTTGTCAAATTGACCCAATATTTTCTCCATGAATGAATTTATGATGCCATATAAGCGAGAAAGCATCAGCACGCCTCGCACGTAAGAGAAGGGCATCTCTCGGCCATCTTTTAAAAATTATTATATGTACAGCATGGCTATAGGTAATACGAGAATACAAAGACGACAAGGTTAAGAATCTAATGGTAAAATTATCAAAAAAGTCATAAACTCATTATAATTGTACAAATTCAATTTAAAAAAAAATTAGCCAATTCAATCCTAGATCTTTTGCAATTGTGTCAATTCAACTCATCTTGCCAAATTTGACTAGTCGAAGTTGACATGGACAATTTTCTGATAATTTTTAAAAATAATTGAATTTTTTTAATTATTTTTTCTTTTTCGTTACTTTTTTATCCACTTCTTTCTTCCTCTACCGGTCATTGAACTGAGGTGACCGACATCAGGTGACCGATTGCCAACTGGCCAAAGGTGAGGGCTCTCGCTAGTCTCGCCTTGCCACTAATTGGTGACGGGGAACTTGCCCAACCATTGGCGAGGGCGAGGTTAAGAACAACGTTGCCTACCCCTAGAGAGGCTCGACCTCACCGTCACTAGGCAAAGTCACACTCACCTAGCCGCTGGCGAGGCAAGACTTTTCCAGATCTGGCAAGGGATTCCCTTGCTAATGGCTGGGCGATCTAGCACTTGCCCCATCAACAACTGGGTGAGCACAACATCACTTGGTGACAGCGAGGTCGAGCCTTGCCAGGAATGGGCGAGGTGGAGTGGTGGAGCCTTGCCAGGAGCAGGTGAGGTCACCCTCACCCTCGCCCTCGCCAGCGACTAGGCGAGCTCACCCGTGCCGGCTAGGGGCAAGGCGAGACCACCAACCGACCAAAGGAAGAAAGAATAGAAAAAAGAATAAAGAGAAAGGAAAGAAAAAGAAAAAATTAATTAAATAAATTAATAAAATAAATTGTCCACATCAACATTCACCAATTGACGTCCACGTCAACGCTGGCTGGCTAAATTTGGCTAGATGGATTGAATTGGTACAATTGCAAAATGTTTAGGACTGAATTAACAAAAAAAAAATACAGTTTGGGATTAAATTTGCACAAGTACAATAGCTTTAGAACTTTTTTAGTGATTCTCCCAAATGTGATGATGTCGTACCCTTAAAGAAGGTCTAGCACAAGTTATTATTGGTTTAACTAGTCTCATTAGGCAAAATTATCAATCAGCCCTAAATATATTGCACAAACTTAAACTTTTCAACTTTGCCAATGTAATTTTAAATCTTTACTGGAAATATCAACTTTGCCAATGAAATTAGAAAGTTCCATAAAAAAGTGTTTATACAGTTTCGATTTAATTGCTTTTGTCCACCAAACACCCTACCTATGAAATGTGCCCTGCCCGATAAGTTTTCACTCGTGCACCTAATGTCGGTAGTTTCTCTAAAAAAGATTCCTTATCAGGGATTGACAAATGATGTACAGCTCTAACTCCGATCGAAAGTCTCACAGCTTTGATTAAGTTGAGTCTTCACCCAATGAGCAGCCTTACCGACACCCTTATCTTCTAATCTCAACAACTGGAGAAGAAATTATTGACTCAGGGGAGTTGGCAAAACCCTATCATCACCCAAAATATAAGCAACAATTTTTTATTGCCTTAAAATTCATCTCATTTTCCACGAAGTGAATAGAGATGTAGAAGCGCACATAAAATTGTCCAATTCGGCTACGCAATTTAGTCAAAGACTTTCCTATATAAGGTTGTTTTCTCTTCTCTATGATTGATTACTTTGACACTGAAATGTACGTTTTTCATTTGGGTTTTTTTTTTTTTTTTTTTTTGTCCCCTCTAATGTATTCACACCAACAAACGGCGAGAGAATATCCCCCAAAATCAATATTAAGTTATGAACAGCAGACCAAATCAAACCTAGTATATATACAAGATGCAATTCACACTCACCAAATCGAGATGTCGAGGTGGGTTCAAACGGGAATTAGAAGAATAAGAAGATGTGGGAATTCCAGAGATTTGTGGACGTAAAAAATTCCCTCGTTCATCATGTGTTCATCTCGCCAGTAGTAGAACAACACTTTGCTTGGGGTTCAGACAATATTATATAGTACCATATCATATGCCGAACGTGATTAGGGAAAAAAAAAAAAAAAGACACGATGCTACCATTGCACTAACTGTCATCGACTTGTCAATGGTTGGGAGAGTAAACCCATTGGACACGCTAGCCCGAACTAAACCAAGAATGTTATCCACACTCCAGGCCGAACTGTTTAATAACTGTCAAATAATAATTAGCTAAACGCTTCGATGGAACTATATATTGTAAGACAATTAGCAAGTGACAGGAATTAACGAAGCAGGGGAATCTTGCTTCAAATGACCGAAAGGATTACAATGGAAACTCAATACGGTAATTCAAGCCAAGAGTCTCCGGTGACTACAGATTTGCCTACCTGAGATTGAACTAAAGAATTACTGGTTCGGCTGCTGGCAAGCAGCCATATCCAAAACGTCACATTTGACTCTGGACATAATGCCAATACTAGAAACAAGGAAACTATCATCATGTTCCTCTCATATCAGATGTGGTACAACAGCAAACCATGCAATCTCGCATGCAACATTAGCTATAGCTTTCCCCTTCCAATTAGCACAAATCTGCCGCAACTCATCACTCCAACTCTACCTATTTTTTTGAAAACCACAGACACTATAAACCAAAGCACAGACTTCACAAGATATGGAATGTTCCAGAGGAAAAAATGATCCCTAAATTCCGGTAAATATCCACAGAGAAGGCAAACATCATTCAAAGAATGATTCCACTTCTTCAATCTATCGGGAAATGTACCAAAGAAGTCATAAATCCATCGTATTGATACCAATTCAATCATAAACATTTTAATTAGACCAATTTAATCCTAAACCTTCTTACATGAGTATTAATTCAATCCATCTGGCACATTTTTAGGCTCGAAATTGCTGATTTGGACGCCGATCATCCTATGTGGCACGATCGACGCTAGCGTGAAAAATATTAAAAAATATTATTTGAAATGTCCACGCTAATGCCAATCATGCCACATAGAACAGCATGTATCCATGTCAACGATTTCCAACCTAAATTGACCGGATAGACTTGGTACCAATGTGAAAATGATTAAAACTAAATTGATCCAATTAAAAGGTTTTAAGACTTTTCTTTTACTTTCCACTCAATCTATCTCTAGTAGGCAATAGGAAAAACCTACCAAATCCATTTCTACTTCAACAAATAAGCCCTAGCATGTGCAATTCGTAAAAGGAATAGCATTGATTATGATACCATGTTAGAAAGTCTTGAATACAAAGAGTATATAGGACTCATTGTCAAGTGATGTGAGATAATATTTCGACATAATTTTAACTTGATTCTCTCCTGTCGCGACCAAATTTTCGGGGGGTGAACCATCTAGGGTTTGGCTAATGGATTGTTAAGCCTAGACTTAACTCGGGCTCTCCCAAGCCCATACCAATTCGCGACTTATGTTCAAATTTCTTAACATGCAATTGATTTTTAAGTAGGAGTCGCCACTAATCTATTTTTGGTGGGTTGATTAGAAACCCAAGTAAAGTAACGGGAGTTTTACTTTCCTCCTACGAACCAGAGACTATGGGTACGGGGACTTGGTTACATTAGATTTCTCTAATGCCCTTTCGGTACCATTCTTTTATTTAAAAAAAAAAAAAACTTTTGCAAGCAGCTTGGATTGATTTTAAATTTATTTCCCTAACATGTGAGGTGATCATGCAAATGCGCAAACCACCAATTTAACACCCAAGTAAAGCGATAAATAAATTGCAGGACTTACCTCGTAGCAACGAAAGCATCTGCATTGTTAGATTAGAATTCACATCATCAATCCTAGATATGATTTCTAATTAACACGCAATCATTCAATTTTTGTTTCCATTGATTTAATGAGAATCATGCGATGCATGCTAATAAACTAATATGACATGGCAACATGACCTAAGCTATATGACATGGCAACACGACCTAAGCTATATGACATTAGTAAAGTAAATCCTAAAGAAATGCAATAATTAAATGCAATCTAAATGACCTAATTCTATTGACGGACAATTTCAAATTTTAAACTAAGATATTATCTTAACCTAGCAATCTCTAACCTAAGATGCAATCTATCTAGAAAAATAATCTAAACTTAAAATGAAACACGCGATTTTATCCTAATATGCCATGACGTACAAGGAATGCCCTAATTCTACATGATATATGCATGATAATTTTTTTGTGTTTTTTTTTATAAGAAAATTCGAAATTAAAATTGCCAAATAATTAAACATGCAATTCAAATTTAAAACTAACATCCTAAATGAATGCATTTTTTGGATTTTTTTATTTAAAAATTCGAAATAAGATTGCAATTCTAAATATGCAAGATAACCCTAAGACTAGGAATATTCTAAAACGAACCTAATCCTAATTCAATTTTTTTGGATTTTTTCCTTTTACGAAAACAAAATCAACTCGAACCACACGACAGCAAATCAGAGCAAGATAAATCGATATCCATAAAAAAAATTGACGAACCATATCTCGCGCATGAGATCGGGTTGGCCAAATTTAAACAAAATCACGAATCGAATCTCGCGCGTGAGATCGGATTGGCAATTTCTCCGTGCGATTGCGAATCAGATTTCGGGCGCGAAAATCGGACTGTCAATCATATGCACGTTATGAAATTGGGAAAATTTCCCAACTTATAAGGCTACTCGAGACTACGGATACCTCAGCATATCGAGAATTTCCATCATGTGCATCAACGAACATATCAAATAAGGAAACAAAATTTTCGAAAATCAAAATAGACAAAATTTTTACCTATTTCGAATTTCGGCTTCCGAATTTACGACTTGCGATTGGCGAGTGATGGATGGACCGTTCATGGCCAACGGGGTGCCCGTGGGTGGTGCTCGGCAAATTCTCTGGCTACGACCAAAAGCTGGAGATGTTCAACACTTCCCGTATTGGACTGGGCACAACAACAAGAGGACAAATAAATTTGCCCCCAAAAGAAACCTGTAAAGAGCTAAAGTGGACTCATGCGAATTATTCTTGAACTGCGTAATTAGATTGACGTGGGGGAGCAACTTTTGCGGGAGACAACACTTGTTGCTACTTGACGATGAGGCTCGTCGTCACTAGATCACGCGAGACTATAGCTTCTCGTGGGTGCATTCTTGAGCGAGACTACAAAAGATCACGGCTCAATCGGGAGGAACTCGGCATAGCTGGAACCTGGATCGCTGAAGGGAACCGTGAACGCTTAGCGGAGGTAATCGGCAGGACGACGTGCTACAGGCGTGAGGGAAAAAACCAGCGTTCTCGGCTTGTACCAATCCAGACAAGGAACACCGCTTCAAAGTCTTCTCGCTTTTTTTTGTGCTTTTGGTTGCTCTCGTAAAAGAGCCTCCACTGATCAGAACTTGTTTACTTTCATATTTTGACCAAGCAATCCCACTCACTAGCTTGGAGCGTTGCTAGGGATCGGCAATCTGATAGTGAATTCCAGTCAATCTCGACGGTGGCGTGTGCAAGGACTCCTCCGGTCAAGGATGTGCGGAGGGGCTAGCTCTTTGCTTCGTGATTGTTGATCACCGCCAGGCGAGGGATGCACGCTGCTACTTTATCATCGGAGAGGATCGTGACAAGGCTGGTCGTTGTCAATGCAACGGACGATTGGCAACATGGTCGGTGTCGAGGCACGGCCACGAACTTGACAGATTCATGGCCGTGAAGAGGTTTCAACCGTGACTTGTTCAACTCTCGCGAACGTATCCTCTCTCAATGGTGGCCGTATGTTCAATGTGTGGCCTCCCTCGAAAACCCTACGCATTTTCCTTTATATAAGCCATGAATTAGGGTTTTAAATTTTTCCAAATTCATATCCGTGAAGATTTCTTTTCTGCATGTAATATTACTTTTTATTTTCCACATCTCCTGAATATTCTCTACTAATTTTATCGCCTAAAGATAAGATTGCAACCCGATTTTTTTAAATTCCAAAAATCCACCTTAATATTATTTCAAATCTCCATTTAGGTAATTTTTATCATTAAAAGAAAACGAGCTCGGGCCAATTTGCTTGCTTCGTGGGCTTAGTCCACCTTTGCCAAATTTAAGCTCAGAACCACTAATTCGAACCCATCCGCCACCGGTTCAACAACTAAACGCAAAAAATGCAAATTAAAAATAAATGCACCTAAATCTATATGTCATGCAATTAATTATTTTTTCAGGGATAAAATTAACCCTTAATTTTTTAATGCAATAAATGATTAAACAGATCGCCAAAATTTAGGTGTCAACATCTCCCATCTAATATTCTCATGAATCGCTTTGTTATGTGGTTTGTACAAATTCTAAGATATACAAAATAAGTATAACTTCATATATACTATACAGGCTGAGTACCTTTTGGTCATAAAGCCATGCTATCATCTTTGATTTGGATAATTAGTTAATTTCTATAACTATTCTTCTCAATGTTGGTAGAAGTGACTAATGAAATATAAATGCTGTACAGCCTAGCCTACGTAGCAAGAATAATAAACTCAATAAGTATTTAGTGTGACAAAGAAATGATAGATGTCCGTATGGCTAACAATGTGGAAGAATTCTACTTATTTATATAACAACCAAGGTCAACAAAAGATCTGATTTGTCTTTAAAGAATTAATAAACGTACTTGCCCTCAGCACTAGATATATATAATGAAAATGAAAAAGATACCCAAGAAATACTGT
Source organism: Eucalyptus curtisii (assembly GCA_017140595.1). Classification (NCBI taxonomy): domain Eukaryota; kingdom Viridiplantae; phylum Streptophyta; class Magnoliopsida; order Myrtales; family Myrtaceae; genus Eucalyptus; species Eucalyptus curtisii. The sequence continues at coordinate 1,882,663 of CM029504.1, read as the reverse complement.
GTGCAATATTCCATGAGTCAGCCAGTATACCCTAAAGTTTATTAAGGCAAAAGACATAGGTGAATAATACATATATATATATATAGGTGAATAATACATATATATATATATATATATATTTATGTATATGTGTCTGTGTGTGCGCGCGCCAGAAATGAGAGTGGGTGGTTTATATAAGAAGGCGAATGTGGCTTAATATAAAGCGCGTCTTTTCCTAGGTTGTTAGGGTTTCATGAAAAGCTCTCAATCACGGTCCTTTTCTTCCTACCAACTCATTCTCCATTTTCCCTGCAATCTGTCATTTTCCCTTTAACAAACGTCATAAAGGTGATGGTGGTGACGGTGTTTTTCATTTTTGACAGATTCAGCGATTAATTTTTTTAATATCCCACAGCGGTTGCTGTGCTGTCGGCATTTGGCGACGGGATTTTCTTTCGTTTTTTAAAATATGGTCAACATCAATTTACAGACTAAAAAAGAAGGTAGCTCACCTTATGATTAAGCATAAATTCCTTCATAAGTGGCCTCGAAGAAGAGGGAAAGCCTGGGTGGTTGTCTTTCGATAGGAATACAAGGAGAAGAGAAAAAAGACAGGATCATACCTACCCACGGCTACAACTATTGGGGCTCCAAAAGGCTTCGATTCTAAGGGCACTATTGAAAGGCTTTAGGTTGTGGTTTAAAAAAGATTTGGAACCCTTCCCCTATTTTGGCATTTCATTCTCTATTCGGCCAGCCTCAAACAAAATGAGGGAAAAAAGAAGAAGAAAGGTCTATTGATTTGAAGTTGCTACAGGCCAGTGATGGCCACTGACTCGAGGTGGTTCTCAACTATTAAATATTGCAAATTGTGTGAGACTCACATGATATTATAAGATGAAATAGACTCACATACATCGAATTTATGTAAAACTTACTTTTCACTCACTACTCACTAGTCAACGTTAAGGAGGATATGTACATGGAAAAAGATGCACAAAAAAATAGACTCAACTGTTGCCTTTCTCTTGTCGTCACGAATCGACCAATGTATTTAGAAAGTTTACGCTATTGGGGGAAATTCATTTCAAGGATATGAGGTTCATAAAGACTTCAGCGGATAAGACATGTGGAATGATGTAACGTCCCACTTCACATACAAGTTAAAAAAAAAAAAAAAAAAAACTCCTAGGACAAGAATTGAGAAGACCGAGGATCCATACATAAATGGGGCTGCATAAAGAAATCTTATATATGATGTCATTGATATTCCGTGTGCAGGTATACACTACAGATATAACTCACTGTATATCATAAGGCGAAGGGAAAGATTAAGAATATTTGGAGGAGAGAATTGCCTCATTTCTGTTTATTTCATATTGAATTGTACATGAGCCTATTTATAATAATTATTTAAGCAAACATGATATTATATTATCAATTATGATCAATTAGGATCGATCAAGAACAAGCACAAGCACAATCAAAGAAAGATAATATATAATTTTAAAAGATATGGAGAATTAAGAAAGATTTAGAAAATCTCCTAATTCTCTTCCAATTATTTTTAAAAGTGAAGATCATGGATATAATATTTATGTAAAACTTTCCAAGATAAGAGAGGTGAGTTACATTTTTATGTGGCTATCTAGTACTCACATTTGTGTTTTTATGTGCCACCAATATTTTCAAAATTTTATTGTTTCGTACTCAAAAATACTTTCTTTTTTGTGTTGTCGGTGAACTATAAAAAAGGTAACATTGCTGGAAAATATTTTCCAAAAAGTCATTTTTTTTCTGGAAAATGATGATATTTTATGATGTTTGACTAAAACTTGGAAATGAATTAGAAAATGTCAAAATATTTTAATTTTTTAATTATTTTTTCTTTTTTTCTTATTCCTTCTTCCTCAGCCAGATCGTCAACGACCAACCATACGTGAGCTCGCCCAAGATAGAAGAGGTCGAGCCTCAAGGTCAGCGAGGCCTAAGGCCTCGACAAGTTGACGAGATCAAGCCTTGCCACAGCCACAGCCACAGGATAACAAGATTCAACCTTGCCAGATATCGGTGAGCTCGAGCCTTGCTGGCCTTAAGCGAGCTCATCCCTCACCTGTGGCCTATCACCAGTTGCCACTGTGGTCGGCTACCAACTAAAGAAGAAGGAAAAAGAAAAGGAAAGCAAAAGATTAATTAATTATAATTTTAAAAAATAAAATTAAAAAATTAAAAGCAGTGCAACGGAACATGTATGGTCCTGGTGAAAAAAAGAGGAGGGAAAATGATTTCCTCTTTGCAAACAGAGGAAATCATTTTATTCACTTTTAAAGGTGTTTTTCTATTAATGGAAAATGTTTTCCTTGACTAATTTATTTTATGTAACCAAATATCGAAAACTTTAAAATTTCTCTTGGAAAAAAAAAATTCCATGAAACAAGTAAAGAGTTTATCAAATGTAAGAGAAGGTATTTTTATTAGAGATAATAGAAATTGGTAATTGGACAAAATTCAAATAAATGTAGGTAATTAACTCAAATATGAGTTCATAATGCAAAACTAATTGGAACTTAATTGGAGAAAGAGCTGGTAATTATTCCAACTAAGGTTGGTAGTTTTTAAAAATAGTTTGTAAATTTGTTTATAAAAAAAACATTTTCCTTGACTAGTTCATTTTCCGAAAATAAATGTTGGCAAGCAACACTAATGAGATTTACTAGATCAAAACTAGTTGGTAACCTAAGGGAAGAAAAACTAGTAAGTTACACAAACAAAGGTTAGGAAATCTATATGCGAGTTGAGAAACTTGGGGTTATAAACAAAAAATCGATAAATGGTAACAAAGTTGTTAAATTAGGATAAGAGAACCCCGAATGAGAACTTGTAATCCAAAATTAATTAATAATGTAATTGGAAAGAAGTTGGAAATTCACTCGAATGAATATCGGTGAATCAACTCAAGAGTTAATAATTTTTATGGGTTGGTATGAAAGAAAAGTGAAAGCTGGTAAAAGATTTTTTTTTTTTTTTTTAAGTTGGTACTTTCCATATTGTCGAAAAGAGTCCATAGTTCCATAAAGAATGTTGCTAAGGTACCAATAAATTAGGTGACCGACATCTTCTTTTGCCCTTCTTTTTTTTTTTTTTTTTTTTTTTTTTGGGGGGGGGGGGGGGGGACTCCTCCAGAAATTTAACAGTAAGGAAAGAAATCCATTCTTTTGGAACAAAACGGAAGAATCCGCCCTTAAACAAATATTGGTCGGTCACAACGTTGATGTTGATAGAGCAAGCAAAATCGATCACATTCATCTTTGCGCATGCCAATACACATTTAAAACTCTGGGTTGATTATAATACCAAGAAAAAAAAAAAGATACTAGGTTCCATATCTTCGCATTTAAAACTCTGGGTTGATTATAATATCAAGGGGAAAAAAAGATCTGGTTAATCAATTCGTCCTGGACCGTTGATGGGAGAAGATTGTCCAGAAGTCCTTTTATTCATTCTACTTGCTTAATTCGTGGAAATTTATGTATTGGATTCTACAAACCGATGACTAAAGAAAATGAGAGTTTATAAAAGTTCTCTAGAAGTGTAAGATGTAATATGCGAGCCGTCAGGCCATTTTAGCAGGGCCATGTGCCTAAGCATCATTGGATACTCTATGGGATAGATTTTACTCAAATTAAAATCCTTTTCTTCAGTTTTATATAAGTAACAAAAGTATCAGCATACGTATGATCACTTCATATAATTATAATTAATGACAGATAAGAACAGGTTGTGACTAAGCGCATACGCCATAGTGCTTAGACGATGTGCCATTATATAACCAAACAAGTGATGGCTAACCAAATAATGATGAGGCATGTGTCTCTAATAGTGTTAAAGGATGATGAAGGATTAGGCCGCACTTGCCCCTAAGTTAAAGAAATTATGGAATTGATTCGGCCCGAAGATGACCATCAGCTATCAAGTCTCGTCCCCTGGTCCCAAAACCATGTCCAAAAGGGAAGAGAAAAAATAAACGTTAAATAACGTCATAGATCCAGATGAAATAAGAATCATTCTTAGGTAAGCCAAGTTGCTTTTGGGGCTGATTAACTAAACTAAGATTAGAATGAGAGTTCTTTAACATATCTTCTATCACTGTAGATCTTTTTTTTTTTTTTTTCTTTTTTGTCAATGCTTGATCAAGGGGAAAAAATTTGAAGATTTATGTTGAGCTATATCGATATGCCCTTCCATGCAAATCGTTCGAAACAAACATAAGGAACTATTAATTATAATAATGGTATGGAGAGATTAATAGGTTAAAGGTTCTCTAATTCAAAAGCTAAAGAGGGTTTCTATGCATGAAAAATGATATAATACCACCAACATAGATCCCGCAATACATTTGTCATATTTTCCTCCATTTTGTTGATGGAAACTTTCTCTGACCTAGCTCATCATTATTAGCGCATTACAGTATACATCACCATGATATAAGTTTGACCTAAGAACTCACCAATTTAATCTATCTCAAAAGGTTAGTTTTACCGGTCAAAGACAAAGCATAAATGGTTGGTTGTAGGGTTCTCTTCAAGAAAATACTTTTCATATTCATACATACAATCCCGTAAATGTATGTTCGGAACTTTTAATCTTAACATCGTCAACATGCAAAAAAGAATCATTCCATTAATCATTGGATCTTCTTTACTCAGAACTTAGTTCCATAGACTATAAGCAAGACTTTGATCTTATAATGAGTTAGAGAAGATTGCTAGAAACTAGAGCATGATTAGGCTAAATTATGTAAGTTGACGGCGACCGAGACTTTTATACTTTCTTGCAGAGTTACTTTATGCGTCAACGTCGCTCTTCTGTCGTTTTCCTCTTCGTATGATCGGCAAGTCTTTAAAAATAACCCACTGTCGTTCTACATGATTTTTTTTCTTGGCCCGTTTATCATAATCAGTGATAGCACAAGAAGAAGCTTCGAATGTCAACTTCCATACCCTATACCAACCATCATTATCAAATTGATAACGGCAGAGTCGTGTTCCATAAGTATTCCATCAGACAAGAGAAACTTCAATTAATAAATTGACTTGAAGCGTTTCGTCTACGTTGTCTTGAAATACGTACATCGTAGTTTGATACTGCCATGCGCATCGGCTTCTGTAGTGGATACGTATCCAAGAATCCTCACGTGATGAATAGTTATTATACACAGAGAGTACATCATATCGAATTATGTTATCCTATAATATGGTGAAGGGGCAGCACCTCGAGAATTGTTTATAAGACCTGTAAGCCGCGTTTAACATGAGTAGAATCTTGGTTTTATTCATCTTTAGGTAGACCTAATACCCATACGATAACAGAAGGGCAGTAGGTGAAATGCTCACAAGTTTTATTTTTATGACAAATTCAAAAAGTAGATTTGTCCCAATTGATAAGGGTGACCAAAATTTCCCGTCTTTAATTATTTGCAGTCTCACAAATGCATGCAAAATATAATATCAGATAAAATCGCATATTGGACGCCCCGTTACTTAGTGGTCAACTATTACTCAAGGGGAAATTTTATATAAAAAAAAATCCTAAATTTATTACACTTATACCAATTTAGTGCTAAACCTTTTTTAATTTTGCCAATTTAATTCTAAATATTTTAAAAATTCTGGCAAGGGACGACCTCACCAGCCTCAAGGGAGGCTTGCCCTGTCGAAGCCCGCAGTTTGGCAAAGGAAGGAGGGGGAAAAAACCAAGAAAAGAAGAGAAAATGATAATAAAAAAAATAATACTAATAATAATAATTACAAAAATTATATACGTAAGCATGTGTCACATCGGACAACTGGCGTTCATGTTAGCTTTCCGACCAAAATAGGTCGGATATATTATATTGACAAATTATCAAAAGGTTGAGCATTCAATTAGCCAAATTAAGAAGTTTATGACTGAAATAGCACACGTGTAATAGGTTTATAACTTTTTTTGTCATTTTCCCGTTATTTAGCAAGTTTCTCGACAACCTATTTCGGATGGAGATTTGCTCCAAATCAGCTTATAAGTTTCAAACACATAAGCTAAATAAAAACTCCACTACTCTTAGAATATGCAAGGTGACAAATTGTGGATAATAATTAGGCGTTGGTCTAAAGGCATATGGTCTGTAAGGATCATTGAATGACGTAATGTTTAGTTTGTACCTAATCTCTCTCTCTCTCCCCCCCCGTGGGCTGGGCTTCTTTCAATGGGTTTAAGTAGCTCTCAAAATGCCTTGAGGCCCAACTAAGCAATTCCGCATACTTCTTTTAAGCTCTTTGTCGCTGTGCGTGTGGAATGCCATAACCATTCCTTAGCCATTGTTATTGCACGCATAAGCAAAAGTGCATTAGCCAATGTTAGAGCATGTTGCTGACCGAAAAGAGGCGAAGTTTTTGCTTAAAAACATGTGAAATTTACAATTAATGAATCAAATTTTTTCTATGCGTAAACCATGTGAAACTTACAATGTATGAATTAAATTTTTGCTGTGTCAGATTAATGGCCCAGAGGTTCTTATTGGAATGACTTCGCGCAAATTCACATTACGTCGATATTAGAACACTTAACAATTCAATAACCTAAATTTCAAACTTCATCGACTTCAGTGGTATCAATTTGGCAACGAAAAAAGTTCTTGCAAGATGGATACATTAGCTGAATTTTGAAGGAACACTTGTTCGTACGTGGATTTTATGCGCAACGCTACAATTACAAATAAAAACTATCTTATATCGTTTATGCACAAAGGCAGCATTTAGTAGGAGAGCTTCGCGGAAATGCAAAGTTATTTTCTTGATGATCCTTGATTCGAAGTGTATTTAAACTGCATACCGTTTGGCAAAGGATATGAAGTAAAAAAAAATAATTGAAGGGAAAAAATAGAGGGCATGGCTATTGAAGTCCGTGAGCCTTGTGCGAGGCAGAGGTGAGCGTTGCCAAGCGTCGGCGAGCATTGACCAGGCGAGCCTGACGTGAGCGTTGAGCAAGTGACCAGAGCCAACCAGGCGAGGTTCAGTGACCCACAACGAGCCTCATGCGATCATCAGCGACCCTTGACTCGTGACCCTCGTCGAGCCTTGGCTGCCCTCGAACTGCCAATTCTCACTTGACAGCCTTATGGCCCTCCAAATCTCGCCTGACAGACCCGCAACCGTCATCGACTCTCGGTCAGTGAACGTGACCCTCGGCGGAGCGTCAAACTCATGACCCCAAATCTGAATTTGGAGCGTTCGTTTCAGAGAGCAAAGAGACGATCAGCAGCTAAGAGGGCAATATTGGAGTACGAAAATATTACTGACGGCAAAATTGAAAGAAAAAAAAAATGTATTGCCCCTAAAAGCAACATTCCAGAAAAACAGAATGTCAGTGCTTGGTAGAAGTTGCAATGGAATGCTAAATTTTATCCCAGGGCCTTTGAGGTTATGTTATCAAAACACCTCAAATCAGCACAAAGGCCTTTGAAAGTTTATAGTCCTTCGGGAATGCCAAGCCAAATCCCCTAAAGAGACTTATGCGATTAGTGAAGTATTTCACTTCCCCCGGACTAATTTACCTAAAGAGCATAGGTAAAGGTAGGAATGTTGTTAATAATGATTAGAACTTCGTTTAGTCGAGACATTAAAACACGAATAATCTGCGAAGGTACCGCTTTTGGCTGGTATGTCAGATCTCGATTGGGCCATGATGTTTTTCATGTTGTTTTGCTGGAATGAGCAGTATCGTTCTTTGTTCCGAAAAAAAGATGCAAATCAACGCTTAGTTAACAGGTGAGGGGACGTGAAGGCTGTTTTCGAAAATTTTTATATTTGGACTTTTCAGTATTTTGACGACGGAAAACTAATTGTTGTATAAAAAATATTTTCCATGAATTAAAAATAATAACATATGAAAACTAATTATTTTTCTCAAAAATGACACATAGGTTGATATTTGGCTTAAACCTAGAAAGATTTAAATTGAGGATGTCCTACTCTAATTTCATGTGAGATTTTGTGATAGCATTATCAACTATTCTAGAAATTTGAATTGTTAGAAGAGAGTGTGGTTTAATATTTGTATATTTCAACACTCAATAAAGTTTTCTCCAAAAGATTTAAGAGTTTGCATGTGCACTATGTATATTTAAAATTAATTTCTCTGAGATAGAATTAAAATGCAAATTAACGGTCCTGAAGAAATAAAGATTTTCTTTGCATTGTTAAATCGTCAGTCTTTCTCTTAAATATTTTTTTTTCCTACTTTTAAATAGAGAAAATTGTCCAAAAAGTTCTAAACCTATTGTATGAAGGCCAATTCAATCATAAATCTTTCGATTATACCAATTTGTTCATAAAGATTTTGACAATTTGTCAATTTAGTCCTAAATATTTTGATAATTTGTCAATTTAGTCCTTAATTTTTTGATGATTTGACAATGTAATCATTTCGGCTAAATATCCAAATAATAAGTTTATGATTAAATTGGTAAATCCTCAAAAGGTTTAAGACTAAAATGAGACAAAAATAAAAGTTCATGGTTAAATTGGCAAATTCTCGAAAAGTTTAAAACTAAATTGGCATAATTAAAAGGTTTAGGACTTAACCAGCTATCGTAAAATAGGTTTAGGACTTTTTGGACAAATTATCCTCTCTTATATATTATTACCAAAGGTAATTATAAAAGAACAAATTTCGAAAGAAAATGGCCATGATTCCCTTATATAAAATAGAAACCTTATTTCCCTTTATATACAAAGGACTATCTTTCGCATGACTTGGATACGGAAATCAAATACCACATGACGACTGCCATATCAAGAAGGTATTGAAAGAGGTGGAAACCACATGTCTAGAAATAAATGGAAGCTACAAAACTTTTCCCGAAGTAATTGACTTGATGGATGAGAATGGTGAACTTTAAAAGCACCTAATTATTGTTTCTGATTGAGACATTCATAAAGGCGCATGATGCTAGCGTCACTTAGATATTCATATGCACATAATCGAAATTTTAAATCAGATACATGCGGAGAAGGGCAATTCCTCCTTTAGAAATATTTTTCTCCTTCTTTTTCGACCATTAACAATAGGAGCGCGCTTGCACGACCGCTACTTTTGATAAGTAAAGATGCAACCCAAGCCATCCAATTTATCTTGTCTACCATGAGCAACCAAAGCAAAAAATCTCGGTTTTGTATTTGTGTAAGAAACATTTAATGACATTATTCATGAAAAGGAAATCCAAGAGGTAATTGACTACAAATTTTAGATGGTGAAATATTGTCCGAAATAAAATAAATGATATTTAAAAATTCATAAATGAAGAATAATAAATACCCAATGTGCACTGAACACAGATAAAATGGACTTCCAATTTTTCTAAAGTTTATTTCTTTTACCAAACGGTTAGCCATGGACTTGATTTTTCTCTAGCGTCACTTTATTACCTTGATATGGTTGTCATGGAATATTTATATCATTGAAAACTTGAAGAAATTTAGTGATAAAAAATACACCATACAATATATGTGGATAAGGAAAAATATATTATGAATCGAGCTCGTAGCCATGGCCGTTTACTTTGAGCTTGCAACAACCATAGGTTTGAGTCACAAAGCTTGCAATGATTGTGTCCTGTAGATCTTTTTGAGTCAGGAATCTCGAGGCCATGTTACTCGATTGGAGCTCTTAATCATGATCACTCAATTGGTGATCGTGTGAATAATTACAAATCATAAATTTTATATTTTTATAGGTATTTTATCGGTTTTATTCACTTTAATCACTTTCTTATTTTAGTTTTATCATATAAGGAATCTCACTATCATCTCATTAAGGGACATTTCCTTCCTAATTTTCGGAGGAAACCGACTAAGCAATTTAACCGGCATCTTTGGGAAATTACTTGGCAGGGAAGGCACCAATTGCCCAGGCATAATGTTCTACACACTTGAATTACATTTTAAATGAGGATGTCATTAAGCTTTTCGGAAGATTACATGTACATAAGGAATTTTCTCTACTGTTGTCAATCGATGCACTTCTCCCCTTGTAGAATTGTATTCTCTTTCATCAACGACAGAAGTTTGATACAAAATTGATGGAAGTGAAACGATTCTTATTAATATTTACATACCATGTACAAGAACTAATTTAGTGAAATAGTCAGCCACTTGCAAGCGCAAAGTTACCAAAGAATAGTAGCTACGAGTAGTTCTTACATATGCACGTGTAGAACTTCTAATTAGTGCGAACGTTTTCCAGCATTGAGTGAATAAACACTCGTATTCTTCAAATGAGGAATCTCACCAGTTCAGACGCAAAACGCCTTTTCTGCTAACTAAATTTCACTGATTTGGTTGCTTAGATCAAGAAACGGGTTAAATTACATAAAGATTAGAGAAACTACAACATGCAGAAACTGGCCATAGGCTTGATTTTATTGAGTATCAACTCAAGACAGCAGAAGCAATTTTAGAGACAGAACGGGAAATAGGTTTTATGAAGAATCATCAGCTCGTGACGCGGAAGGTGCCAAAAGAATTCTGATCAGAATCTTATCCATTCTCTCGAGAAGACACAATGCATAGCAATTCCTAGGCATACAAAAGATGGCAAAAAACAAAATAAATGTTGCTCAGAAGAAGAAGAAAACAAAAAAAAAAAAAGTGACCTGACCGCATCGTTTCCGATGTATGTCCAACAGGATAAGATTCCAACCTCTAGATCGATTAAAGAACCGTCTATAAGATAATGTAATGAAGAAGAATACCATGAGCATTTCCATCAAAGAAATAGATGGTAACGCTAACATTAACCGATAAGCTGGAGAGAGGAGATTGAAAAATAAATGGCTTCTATTCTTTCCTCGCTCACCAATTTTCTTTCATTTCCAAGCCTTTCAGTGGTGGAATCATACGTTCAGACGATCATCCTCGTGATGATGATGCCTTCCTCGTGCCCACAAAGAGCTGCAAAACACCGTCCGACCCGCCCGCGACGAGCGTGCACCTGTCCGAGCCAGCCTGCCTCCAGCACACGCTGCTCACGAACCCGCGCTCGAACCGGTGGGCCCAGATGGGCTCGCCCCACATCGCGTCGTACACGAACACCTGGTCGCTCTCTGAGCCACAGGCGATCAACCCGCCGTCTCGCCACACGGACAGCCCGACGAAGTTCCGTGCGTTCACATGGCCCCGATATGTGCGGACCACGCACGCGTCCGCCACATTCCACAGCTTAAGGCAGCTGTCGATGCTAGCCGACACCAGCGCTTGCGCGCCAAGGAACTTGGCGTAGGTCACCGCCTTTGCATGCCCATCAAAGACCCGGACCGGGCCCGACATGTTGCGCAGGTCATAGGTGTAGGCTCTCCGGTCCGCGCACCCGACGGCCACAGTCGTGCTGTCGAACGGGCTGAACTCGACGCTGCATACGGCGGTGCTCCGACCCACTTCCCCGGGCCGCACCGTGGAAAGGCACCCCCCGCTGTCGCTGCAACGTGGGTCCCAGAGCTGCATTGTCCCATCGTCGGAGCCAGATGCCCCGATGGCCGGACCTGAGCTCGAGTAGTCCACGCTCCAGATCCGTCGGCCGCCATGCTCATCACGCTCGAACACCGGCACCCGCCGCTCGAGGTCATACTCTGTGATAACCCCATCATAGTCGCCAGACCCAATGACTCGGCTGCCTGAGCCGGGCCGCCACCTGAGACTGCTCAGCTTCGCCGGAGTGCATATGTAGTAGCTGCAGGCACTGGAATGCTCCGAAAATGCAGTTGTTGTTTGGTCACTTTCTTGGGACACGAGAGAGCTCAAGCTGTAAATCCTGATCTTCCGAGCAATCCCACCGGTGGCGATGAGCGCGCCAGGCGGGTCAAATTCGATGACGCCGAGAGTGTCGGAAGAGGAGGCGGCGGCAGTGGAGACGACGGCGGAGAGATGGAAGTCCCACTCACTTCTCGCTCCTTCTTCTTCTTCTTGGGGCGGGTCAAGCCGAGGGGCGACGTTGAGCTCTTGATCTTGACCTTCTCTTCTCTCTATGTTTTCTTGTTTCTCCTTCCTTTGATCTTCTTCTTCTTGGGGCAGCTCGAGCTGAGGGGCGATGGCGAGTTCTTGATCTTGACCTCCTCTTCTCCCTATGTTTTCTTGATTCTTCTTCCTTTGATCTTCTTCTTCCTCTTCTTTTTCTTCTGCCGCCACTGCTGCTGCCGCTGCTTCTTCTTCTTCGTTTGTTGTAATTTCTTGTGATTTCTGGGGCTGTAATAATCTGTTCATTGCCCATACATAGGAGGCGATGGAGGTACAGGCTCTGGCGGAGATGATATGGTCGGAGGGTTGTGGGGCTTTGGACCAATCAAAGGACTGCATAAGTATTGTCTGAGGATAGACTATGGAACCCCCAAGCTCTGAAAGTTTTCTTTTTGGCACAACTCTACTTTGATAGCTTGACGATGTGGATATAAATACAGGGTATTAGTTATTCTATATTGTACTTTTTTCTTTTGGGCAATCACGGACTTCCACCCTTCTCGGCATGGGTGAATATCGCTCTAGACTTCCCACTTAATCACCGCAATGCCACTAAGAATATGGTGGAGAGCTTTGATGACCCACCAGCATTTTCTTTTAGAGATTCCCCTCAGAAAATATCCAATTAGAAAGGAAACCTCAAGGCATTGGATACCTACGGGACCTCACTTAAGAACTCCAAAAGGCGAGGGCCAACAAGTGAATAAGTGGAAAAGGCGAGGCCCGAGATGGGATTTCGAACGTATCGATATTGGATAACTTTGGGGGAGACGAGGGATGTTTTTGGATGCGTAGGGGAAGGAAGGGGGCATTAAATGAAATAATAAGTGTAGAGGAGGGGGAGTGAGAGGAGGCAGAAAGAGAAGTGGTGGCAGCTTTTGTACCTCATTATGCTTGTGGATACCGTCTCTCGTCGGCGTCTCCGCTACGTGGTCTCCGCCAAGCCTCCCGTATTCTCCCCTCTCTCTCTCTCTCTCAAATATGTTGAAAATAGTCTTTATATCTAAAGAATTCAAGAGAGATCTTTGATATACATTTGCTACGGGGTGTAACGTGTAAGCATGTTGATTCAGATCTTGCTGTGTTATATACGCATTCGCATCCGAGGAAGTTTAGATTCTTGATTGCGAACATAGTTTTGTGCGAAAACCGAATTCTGTACGTCGAGAAATTCCTAGTTAATGCCAGAATTTCACGATGGGAAGCCTACCCTTTTAAGGCCACTCGTGGGTAAGTGGTGGCCTGACAACTTCTGGCCATGCCAAGGTCGATTTTGGGCGACGTGGCCCGTTGCCCAGGTGGCCACGTGCTAGGTGGTCTAGGGTTAAAATATCACAGCTGCCCCGCCCCGAATCCCCCTGTTAACCTAAATCGTACAGCCATAATTACGGGATGAAGCTAATGTCGTGAAAGTCTGGAGAATCTCGGATTTGATTGGACCATATTGAGTTCTCGCTTTTTTCCTTAGTCACCCACACGTGAATTTATTGCGAACGGATGCATTCATGTCCGGAAGAAACTTCTTCTCGTCCGGAGGCTCATCGTGTGTTTCAGATTCAAAGGCATTGCGTCGCCTACTTGGAACTCTCATGTTCTCATTTCACAAAGGATGTTTAAGCAAGTTCCAAGGTCGTGCGACCTTCCATGTGTATCTCTTTGGTTATCTTCTCGGCTGGGTATCGGTTACGGGCGCTCATCATGCGCACATGACGTGTCTTATCAATCATCGCATGAGCCTTGCCCTGTGATATAGCCTTTGCAGACGTTTGTTTAATTTTTTTCAGTCGTCGACCGGGTGCATCTTGTCTTGAAAGCTTAAGAAGAAGTCTCGTACCTACTTAAGGTTTGCATCGTGCGTTATGAGAATGCCAAACCTGTGTGGGGGTGTTAGAAATTTAGTATTGGCTCGAACAAACAATTCTTAACCTTGATGAGGAAGGATTGTATGTATGCCATGTTGCCATGCACAGACAATATATCCTTTTTGCATTATTTTTTCATGTTCGTGCTGTTGGAAAAGTGCAGTGAAGGTCCGATGCATTAATTATAGGAAGAACGAAGAAGAAGCTGTAAATATGAACCCATTTTACTGCAACCATCCAATTGGAGCTAGTTACTTGAATGGCAAGAATTAGTTGTTGCTCGAACAATAGCTATTGGCCGTTGATCCCTAGATATCGCCCGTTTATTGGTGCATTCCGCTAATGCGCATCTAATCACTCATGATAATTTTGTAAAAAGAATCCTAAGCTTTACTTGTTCCACCAATCTCTCTCTTCCTCTTGTAATCACGGCACGGCTCCATCGCCAACCTCCTTTTCTCATCCCCAGCCCATCCCGCCTCTGATCAAATATCACCCAATGGCTCTAGGTCTCTCTCTCTCTCTCTCTCTCTCTCTCTCTCTCTCTCTCTCTCTCTCTCTCTCTCTGTGGCAGGCCCCTAGTGGCCCACCTGGGGAAATTTGTAAACCCCATATACTGCCCTATCCCCTATCTGGAGGAGGGGAGTTTTGAATTTCCCACCACCACATTCTTACGTGAAAATGGTGCTAGAGATCATCTCATATCGATTATAAAATGAGTTAATGGTCAATTTATAAGTGTGAGAGAAAATCTCACCCTTTGAGCTAACTTTTAGAGTGAGAGAGGTCCAAGACCACTCAGCGCTGGTAATAAAACCTAGATTGCAACAAATCTAGATTCAAAAAAGTCACATGGGAGAGTTATGAGTTGTTGGCCTAGCTTGTTAGCACGTCTGTATCTTTAAAGCTTGCATTTGTATATTATATTGTCCATGACTATCGAGCTCAAGGACCCTGGGCTTGGTCGGCTAGGAAGACGGTGATAGGCTACAAGGGCTTACTTGTGGTGTGCGTCATCCTAAGCAACCACAACATTGGTCTGGTCATGGTGACTAAAGGCTGAGCAAGTGTTCCCATGAGCTGGCCAACGCACGGTGGAGCTCACTCAACCCCTATTGTGGGTCTATTCGTGTGTTAAAGAGAGAGAGAGAAGACTCGACTTTTATTGTGGGTCTATTCGTGTGTGTGTGTGAGAGAGAGAGAAGGGGTGGGTTAAGGCACAACGAGGAAACTAGTGAAAAAGAAGAAGTGGAAATAATGCATGCTAGAGTACAAAGATGCACAATAAGGACATCCACCGACCAACGAGTCCTAGCAGCAATCAATCCTCCTCAACCAACAGCTAATTCTTGTCTGTAATTAAAAGCTATTAAACGCTCAAAGAAAGCCAAATACCTTCACCAAAAAACTTAAATCAACAAATCATCAATCTATTTATGGGAAAAATTGTCCAAAAAGTATTAAATCTACCGTATTAAGATGAGTTCAGTCCTAAAACCTTTCAATTATGCCAATTTAGTTTTAATTGTTTGACAATTTAACGATTAGCTGAAAATTACTAACATAGACGTCAAATATCTTACGTGGCATAGTCAACATTGATGCAGCCAATTTTTGCAATTCTTTTAAATTTTCTAAATTTTTTTATTTTTCTTACTTTTGCTTTACTTTCCTTTTTCTTTTAACTTTTTCCTATATCTATTTGTCGGCTAGGGTCGCAGCAATGACCGATGACGTTGCCAACCACAAGTGAGGCAAGCACCACTTGCCTTCACTAGCCACAGCCGAGGGTATCGTAACCTTGCCTAATGGCTAAAGAGGGTCACGAAGCCCTCGCTTTGCCACGATGCCCTCGCCATGGCTAGTGGCCCCCTTGCTCTTTATTGTGGGAAAAAAAACGAAAAGAAAGAAAAGAAAAGAATAAAAGAAAAAAAAAATTGTCCATAAATTTTAATAAAAAAAACATTACAAAAATTGTCAATGCGAATGTCAATCATGCCATGTAAGACATTAGGATCCATGCCAACAATTCCAATCAAAAATTGGCTAAAATGACTACATTGACAAAGAAGATTTAAGATTAAATTGGCACATGAAATGTTTATAACTAAATTGGCTACCAAATAATAAATTTAGTAATTTAAAAAAAAAAATCTCCAACTATGATATGTATTGATTGCTCCACTCCAACTTACATCACATCTTTGATATAGGACTTCTTACACATAACACCCCAACACATGCATCCCAAAAATTCTTCATCTAACCTGTGAGCCTCTTGTGATAAACTCGCTAACATTATGAGTCATCTTCAACGACCTTAGCTCAACTAAGCTCGGCACGAGCACACCATTTGCCACCCCAATTCCAAGATTACTTCTTGGAAATATTCACCAAACACGGATCCCCATTGAGAGCCTGCAACTATTCAACCTTAGGTGCCGATATCACTTGTTGGAATGCACAACAAAAATTTGAAATTTGATACCTTCAGTTTGAGGGGATTGCCAAGGGAATCAACATCCGAACCCATCAACTTATCCATTGGATCTATTATAATTTTAAAAATTTAAATTAATAAAATATGGATCAATTAGGATATATTAATTCATTCACCTTACAGCATATCTTAGATGTGGAATTTCTTTCACCTGGCACACTCACAAGTTCATCTCAAAAACTAAGCACTGAGATTTGACCATGCTCAACCGTTTCTTTTTAACTCCAGCCAGCGGGGACGAAATTATACTTTATTTCACAACTTGTGTGCATTCTTAACATTCTTTTCTTTACGTCCGAGTTTCTTGTACTCGGTAAGCTTTCCTTAAATCCATAGCTCGGGACTCTTCTGCACCAACAAAACTCAATTCTAAGTCTCCAACCATTGTTGACCTGTAAAACGTTCTTCACGTTGTCTTTTCCTCAACCGAAGTAAGGAACATGCATTTGACCAACCACATAAGAGATAACCTGCCTATATAAAATCTTCGAACTAAGAATTGTGTGCGCAACCATTTAATAAATAGAAAAAAAAACTTAAATTATTAAAGAAATACAAGAAAAATAAAGCTTTGTTAACCACTAATCTCGAAACATTTTATTAGACGCACTTTAATAAGAGATGTTTTAGTGACCATGTATGTCGCATAAACATTCTTACTTTCATAAGCTCGGGTTAACTTTGCACCACCTAAGAAGAGGGTTACTATGGGCTTCAAGTTTAAAAGCCAGCGTTTTGTGACGTGATATTGTAAGTTCGTTCCAAGTCGCATCCAGCCAACCAGGAAGAGACAAATATCCCTAATTCAGTTTTTTCACCAATATCATAATGGTCTATACACATTGACATGCTAGAGGATTTCTCTCATTGCAAGCTGGGAACTTTACATCCATCACTTCTTTGGAACTTCCACGCATCACGCCATCAATTATGTCTTGTAGTTTGAGAATGAAGGTGAATAGGGATTAGTGGATAGTACAGCAACCATAGCCATAAAAGTGGACGACAAATTCAGCTGACGTAGGAAGAAAAAACGCGAGAACTTCATGTATGGGCCAGAAGCGTCTCTTCAAGCTATCGTTCATGCTTTTCCCAAGAATAGAGTGAAGACAATAGAAGTCGGATCCTAGCCCAAAGCCAGATCAATCTGATGGACCTCCCCGTCTGGTCCATAAAGTTGATGTACCTCATCTTACCCTATGGGGCACGGCTCGAGTCTAATCGAAATCACTCGCTGCCTCCCAATCTTACCAAGCAACCTCACTGACATTGATCTTGAATTTTCGTTAAACAAATGCAATGGAATTCACGTTTGTCATGGGTTTTGTTCGCAAAATACCAGTACTTTTACATAAAACGCATGCACATATGTGATTTTCAATAGAATTTCCATGGGAAAAATTACAAAAAAAAATCTTAAACCTATTATAATTGTGTGAATTCAATCTTCGACTTTCTTTTTTTTTTGCCAATTCAATCATAAACCTTTTACATTTGTGCCAGTTCAGTCCATCTAGCCAATTTTGGCCAGACGGCTCTGACATGGCATTTTAAAAATAATATTTTGATTTCGAATTTTTTATATTTCTTTTCTTTTTCTTTTATTTTCTTTTGTCCCCCTTCCCCTTCCCCTTCCCGACAATTGGCAGGCCACAGGTGAGGGCTGCAGGTGACCCTCATTGTGATAAGAGTAAGGGAAGTGGGAAGGGAAAAAAATAAAGAAAATAAAAGAAAAAAGAAAAAATTATAAAAAATTCAAAATATATTAAAATATTAAAATATTGTGTTAAAAATACCACGCTAGAGCCGATAGTCAGCATTGGGCGGCTAAAATTGACCAAACGGACTGAACTGGCACAAATGAAAAAGAGAACTAAATTGGTTGAAAAAAAGTTTATGATCTAATTGGCACAATTGCAATAAGTTAATGACTTTTTTGGTAATTCTCTCAACTTTCATGTCATGTGCATTTGTTGAACTTGCTGGAAAATACTCCATCTGTTGGAGTAAATTGTAATTGTAATGTAGAAAATACCTAGCATGCTATACTAGGTGAAACCCGCTTTGATTTTTACTTATTTATACCTTTTTATTAATCAATTGATGAAGTAACATATCTCGTATTATATATATAGTGAAATACAATTATAGCATGACAAGTTCATAAGACAATTATATGATTCTTTTGATTTATTATTAGATAGCACGAAAGAATCACAAAATTTAACTATCAAAGACGATAGTTTTATAAGAAATTGCATGAAAATAGGTATATATAGACAAATGTTATATAATTAAGCATATTCATGATAACAATATCTTTAGGTTTTCTTACAGTAGGGTCGAAATTTTCACATAATTTTAAGGATGATAGATACATGTCCGTAATCGTGTCACATGCCATTTAATTTATCTCCTGTATTACTAACAGAGTCATAGGTTCTAATTAATCGAGCATTGCTAAATAACGGAGAAAATGATAATTAATAAGGGACCGTATGAATAACATCTTCCCCCATGGATCATTTAAATTTACATTGCATTCTCATCATCTTTACAAAATATAGATTTGTATTTTTAAGATATTTCGAATCGAATCACACTTCTCTTCGTTTATCTCGGACTTTTTTGAGAATGGTAGATTTTTATCAATGGGAGAATTACCAAAAAAGTCATAAACCTATTGCAATTGTGTCAATTCAATCCTAAACTTTTTTTTTTGGCAAATTTAGTCCTAAACCTTTTATAATTGTATCAATTCAGTCCATCCAGCCAAAATTGGCCGGCCGGCGCTGACGTGGACGCCGACGGGGGACAACCATCCAGCGAGGCAATTTTTTAATATTTTTTTCGAATTTTTTAATATTTTTTTCACCTTCTTCTCCTCTGGCCGGCACCGACCGGCCAGAGGCGAGGGCTAGCGAGGTCAACCTCACCGGCCACTGGCAAGGCTCCCCCCCGCCGACTGAAGGCGAGGGCCGGCAAGGGCGAGGCCCCACCAGATCGGGCGAGGTCAACCTCGCCGGCCACTGGCGAGGGCGAGGCCCCGCCAGATCTAGCGAGTCAGCCCTCGCCAGATCCAACGAGCTCGGCCCTCGCCAAGGCTAGGTGAGGCTGCCGTTGCCAAGGGCTGCGACGGAGGCGGGGAGGGAGAGGATGAGGAGGAGGAGGAGGCAACGGCGGAGCGGCTACGGAGAGGCGAAGAGGGGCGCTGTGGCTGCGGCGGCGGCGGCGGGGGGGAGAGCGAGGTGGGGGCGAAGATTTGTGTATGAGTGCGAGGACGACAACGACGGGGATGTCGAGTTTCTCGGCGCCGGAGCAACGCCCCCATCTCCGCAGCCGCTCCGCCACCTCCTCCTCATCCTCTCCCTCCCCACCTCCGCCGTAGCCCTTGGCGACGGCACCTCGCCCGGCCTTGGCGAGGGTCGACTCGTCGGATCTAGCGGGGCCTCGCCCTCGCCGGCCCTTGCCTCTGGCTGGCCGCCGGCCGAGGAAGAAGAAGGTGAAAAAAAATATTAAAAAAAATTGCCTCGCTGGCCGGCTATCCCCGCGGCGTCCCAAGTCGGTGCCGGCCCGGCCAATTTTGGTTGGATGGACTAAATTGGCACAATTATAAAAGGTTTAGGACTAAATTGACAAAAAAAAAAAAAAAGAGTTTATGATTGAATTGGCACAATTACAATAGGTTTAGGCCTTTTTTGGTAATTCTCCCTTTTATCAACTGGCATGCGCTCTCAAAAGTTAAAATCAGGTCTCGATCATAGACTTCCAATGTATTCCTTTTTTTTTTCATTTTGGAAGACTAATATTGAACATCGTGAATCATTATTAAGGTTTGACGGATTAAACTTTGTTTAGACATTAAGTGTTTTGCGAATATAACTAATTTCTCCATTTGATTTAAATAGACTAATGTTTCCTTTACATAGTTTCCTTATAAAACATCGATAAGATTTAGGCTCTGTTTATTTTGCAAAAAAAAAATTCATAAAAAAATTTTCCTCATTTTTCTCCGTTAAAATCACTTAAAAAGGAATGAGTCAACAGAAAACCAATGATTAAATTCTAGAAAATAATTTTCTCTTAGAAAAATTAAAAATAATTTTTCAAAATATAACTAGATATCAGAGCTTGAATAAAAAAAAAGCTTATGCTTGAGCAAAGGAACCCTAACACTTGTTCTCAAGCATTTGGCAGGGAAGCTGGAAATAGAGGTCAGGGTCGAGTCTAGTAGGGTCCATCGAGGGCAAGCTCAAGTCCATTAAGGCATGACCCAAGACCCTAGTGCCCCTGCTTGGAACTCCAACACTTGTGCTTAGGACTACAATGCCCTAGCACAGATCCATCAAGGTTGATCCCAGGTTCTTGGTGCCCTAGCCCAAGATCTTGGCTGCCAAGTTTGGGTCCATTGAGGCTAGGCCCAATAACATCAAGGCCAAGTCCCAGAACCCCAACACCTGTGCCCAAGTCCTAACTCCTAAGCCCAAGTACATCAAGGCCGTGCTCAGGACAATGACGCCTACACTTAGGTCCCCAACACATAGGCCCGAAACTAGCACTCGGACTCAGGACTCCACCACCCTCGCCCAAGTTCGCCAAGGCCAAGCCCCATACCCCCGTGCCTGGGACTAGGTCCCCAGCGCTTGAATCAAGGTCCATCAAGGCTAGGCCCTAGACCTCGGTTGCCACACCTAGGTCTATCGAGGCCAATCCCTAGACCTTGACGTCGGCATCACGATCCCCAGTGCTTGAACCCGTGTCTATTAAGGCCATGCCTAGACCTTGGTGATCGTACCTGAGTCTATCAAGGCTAGAATTGGCTTAATGATGCCCCCACTTGGGTCCATCGAGGCCACGCCCGAGTCCTTGAATCGCGCTTGGGTCTATCAAGGTCAGGCTCAAGACCCCAATGCTAGTGCCCATGCCCAAGATGTCGAGACCCAATTGCTTGAGATTAGGTCCCCGACACCCGGGTTCAAATTCATATAGGTGAGAATCTTAAAGCCCATGCCCCTGCCCAAACCTAGTTGTCGAGGACCTGGGCTTGGGCACCAACTGCCTAGGCCTATCCTTGATGGACCCTAGCTTGGCCTCAATAAACCTAAGTACGAACACCGAGGACCTAGCGCACCAGCACAGGGGACCTTCTCCTGAGCACTAGAGTCTTGAGCACGACCTACATGGACCTAGGTGTAGGTGCCAAGGCCCAACCTCGATGAACTTGGATTAGGCGTTGGGGTCACAAGCGTAGGCCTGACCTTGATGGACATGGGCTTGGTCACCGAGGACCAAGGCTTGGCCTTAAAGGACCCAAGTGCAAGCACCAGCACCAAGGTCACAAGCCCAACCTCAATGGACCCAAGTGTAGGTGCTAGGGACCAAGGCCTAGCCTCAACTAACCCATAGGCGAGTACTGGGGTTCTAGGCTTGACTTCAATGAACCTTGGCGCTAGCACCAAGGATTGAGCCCAACATCGATGGGCCCGAGCCCACCCTCTGTAGACCTAGGCTATGGCGCTGGAGAGTCGAGCAAGGACACCAAGTTCTTGATCTCAGCTTTGATGGACCCAAGACCAGCTGCCATGCTCATGCCTAGGAGCCTTGTATTCGAGCTTAAGACCCTAGTGCCCATGCCAAGTTCCTTAGCTACTTATACACAAGTCACTAGCGTCTAAATAGTGTATGTTTATTTAGGAAAACTAAATAAGATTTTCTTTATCAAATGACATAATATTTTCTAATTCATCTTCAGGTTTCAATCAAACATCGAACAATATTACTATCTCTCGCGAAACAAATGGAGCCGCATTGTCTTGCAGATTTCTTGTGCCTCAAAAGCCATTTAGATACGTTGGGACAAACGTACGTTCACCTAAGTTGTTCGATATGAATTTTGACTTTTTACATTTGGATACTTATATATTTTATTCGCGGTTACCTTATAGAACTGCACTTTAATTTTCATTTTGTAGTTTATTAGAAAATTTTTGCTTTTGTATTTTAGAGGGAATTCAAATATGAACTTAATTCATATTATAAGCACATCCCATAGCCATGGGGAGGGCTATTTACAATTAGCTAAGTCCATTTTATTTAAGGTTAATATCCTAGAAAACATAAAACCGATACGCTTATTATAAATCTATTTTCTAGTAGTTTTCATTAAATTTTACTGTTAAATTGCTAAGTTGGACAACATGTAACAATTGATAGGTGTATCAGTTTGGGTTTCACTCTCTATTTGTCAAAGATATATAAGTTTGTAATTTTTTATAGTATTAACTAATTTAATGAAAATTACATAAGAGTAAATTTGTCACAAATATACTTTTGGATTTTTCAGTAGTCAAAAAATTAATGTTGAATAAATTTGTCACAAATACACAAGTTCAACCACCAGCCACGGTGGCTCCGCTGGTAAGTCTTCCCCATCGTGGGAGGGACCCATTGACCTCTTCTCGGAGGGCGAGTTCGACTCACCGTGGAGTCTTACCCGTTCCACAGGGCCACACAAGTTCAAGATTTTTCGTAGTATTAACTCTTTCGTTTATTACCTTACCAAAAAAAAAAAAACTCTTTCATTTATTCATTTTTTAATTGATACAAGTAATTATTTTGAGGAAAATGTTTTGAAAATTATTTATTTTTCACTAAATGAACGTGCCCTTAAATGAATTACAAAATAGAAAAAGTTTTTTTTTTTTTTTAAAGTTTTAACCATCGAGACACCCTTAAATTAGGGGCATGATTTGCCATTTTTCCCGATCACGTTCACCTCGTCAGCAGACACTTTTTCCTCGGGAGTGTCCAGCGATCCCCGTCCCGTCGGCTTCCCTCCACGGAGAACCGCCACTTCGGCGGAGGAAAAAGCGCGCGAAACCGCCGTTCCTCCACCGAAGCGATGACGGGCAAGCCAAAGCAGCAGGTGATCTCGCGCTTCTTCGCGCCCAAACCCAAGACGCCGCCGCTTGCGGCGGACCCTTCGCCGCCTTCCCCGTCCCCGTCCACCCCGCCTCCCAAGATCGCCGCCGTCGTCTCCTTCTCCCCGGCCAAGCGCCGCCTCTCCTCCCGGCTCGCCTCCCCGCTCAAGAAACCGAAGCTCTCGCCGCACACTCAAAACCCCGTGCCCCCTCCTCCCCTCCTGAGACCGCAGAAGAAGGAAACAGCGGAGCCCAGCTCCAGAAAGTACACGCCGCTCGAGCAGCAAGTGGTGGAGCTGAAGGAGAGGTACCCGGATGTTCTTTTGATGGTGGAAGTGGGTTACAAGTATAGGTTCTTCGGAGAAGACGCGGAAGTAGCTGCTAGAGTTCTGGGGATTTATGCGCACATGGATCATAGCTTTATGACTGCTAGCATACCAACTTTTCGACTTAATGTCCATGTGAGGAGGCTCGTGAATGCTGGGTACAAGGTCGGCGTGGTTAAGCAGACCGAGACCGCGGCTATTAAGGCCCACGGTTCGAACCGCCTAGGCCCGTTCTGTCGCGGGTTGTCAGCCTTGTATACGAAGGCCACGCTCGAAGCGGCTGAGGATATGGGGGGTAAGGACGAGGGGTTTGGTGGGGAGAGTAATTATCTGGCTTGTGTTGTGGAGGAGAATTTGTTGGTGAAGAATCGGGAATGCGACGTGCAGAGCGGGTTTGATGTGAAGATTGGGGTTGTTGCTATTGAGATTTCGACAGGGGAAGTTGTTTTTGGAGAGTTTAGTGATAATTCGATGAGAAGTGGGCTTGAGGCTATGATTTTAAGTTTGTCACCGGCTGAGTTGCTTCTTGGGGACCCACTTTCGGATCAAACGAAGAAGGTAGCTTTCACTAGTTATAATCGATTATAAGTAATCCTTGAGATATTGTTTGTTTAATTACAATGAACAAGGTTGCATCTTCTCTCTTTTCTGCCTTACCGACTAGGAATTGATATATGTCCGGTTGATGGTATGTGAACATACATTATCTAGTTATGGAAGGGTTAATAGTTTACACCATGGGAGTAGTTAAACCCACTTTGAGAATCCTTTCCTGTTCCACAGGATCCATATCTGCTGTATGTTCTCTCTCCACTTTGCTGTGATAGGTGTTTTTTTCCATGCAGCGGTTGACCAAGTATTTTTTACAATACCCATTGGTGTAATGAAGTTTCATGGACCTCATTTTGCATGAAATATCTTTAGGCTTTTGGTGCAAGATAGGGAAGACTGTATCTTACTTGCAAATATGTTATGCAGAAGTCATAAATACACTAATCTGAATTTTCTTTTTCACCATACATCTCTCAGCTTGCTGCATAGTAGGAGAAACAGACAATTTATCCCTGTGATGTATTATTATCCATCAAAGGTTGCCATCCGTGTTTTTGAAATTAATTTATAATCGCAAAGAAAGCAGAGGAAGTGGAGCAGGTGGTTACACATGGATGGCAAACTAAACGTTGTAGTCATGCACCAGATTAATTGATGATGTGGTGTGTACTGTCCATGGAATAATTTCTCTTGAAATAGATTCCCCATACCAATCATGATGGAGGATCTTCTTCTCCTATTGTGATTTTCATTATTTTCACAAGAATTAAACAGTTCATGTTCTACTTATCCAGAGGACAGAGACGATTAAAGTTACTTTTTTCCTTGAAAGTTTATCTTTTGACAAGTCCCATGCTAATTTCTTGACCGTCTGGACTTCATATTTTCAGTTGTTACTCTCTTATGCTGGGCCGACCTCAAATGTTCGTGTGGAGCATGCTTCTCAAGATAGCCTTACGAAGGGAGGTGCACTAGCTGAAGTGATGACTATTTATGAGAGTATGAATAGTGTCAACACATCAGTTACTGAAATGCAAAATGGAGAAGACAACGAGCAGGAGAGTAGAAGCTCAGCAGTGGAGGTAGCATATGTGTAAAGCATTTTATGTTATTCATAGGATAAGCTGGTCACAATTTATTGCTTGTCAATAAATTGGTCTAAATTTGATGACAACAGATTGTTTAATGAGTCACCACAGCTGAAATTTTGTACCTTTTTCATCTGGGGATTGAACTTCTGTTTTACCTCTTCCTTTTCTTCCCGCTGTTGCTGTCCAACTCATGTGAAAATTAGTGATTAGCTTACATTATTCTCAGTTTCTATCACCTATTTTAAGCTTGACATTTTTGGTTCCAAAGGTAATGATGAATATGCCAGATTTGGCTGTCAAAGCATTGGCCTTATCGATACGTCATCTAAAGCAATTTGGTTTTGAAAGGATTCTGAGTCTTGGCGCAGCTTTTCGGCCCTATTCATGCAATATGGAGATGAGCCTTTCTGGCAATGTGATTCAACATCTCGAGGTACTTAGATTTTTTTTTAATCATCTCATCAGCCATAAACATTCTGACCACCAATCTAAAACTCCATGGCCCTCCTTTAATAGCAAATTTCGGAAAAAAAGATAAGCCAAAGAGCTGCCATGGCACTTATATAGAAACCAAGGCCACTAATTTGACCAGCCAATCACTTGTTGCTGTTCCTAATGGTGTATGCACCTCCTCTGCCACTGTCTGTTTAATTTCATTTTCATTCTTAAGAAATCCATAGTTTGGTTCTCAAAGATGACAAAATGGAAAGAGCATATAAACATATATATGTGGCAAATCGAATTTTGGATCTTATGTAGATGCATGGAGCCATGGAGGACAAAGGTTGTGGATAACTTGGTCTGAACTTCAAGAGAATGTCCTGATGAAGTTTTGAATAGATTTTCCTTTTGATCAGAAACCGTTTCTCCTCCTGATGACCTTATATCTGTCATAAATTATATTTTTCTCGCAGCTACAGCACTTCCTTTCTTAGTTTCCTTGCCCTTGAATGCTGAAGATTGCTCTCTTGATGCCTATAGATCCTGAGGAATAACTCTGATGGCTCTGAAGCTGGCTCTTTGATGAAGATTATGAATAACACTCTCACCATATACGGTTCAAGGCTTCTAAGGCACTGGGTATATACCAAGTGTGATTTTGAACGGAGTGCTTTTGCTGGTTTTGTTTGTTAATCTGTATTTGACTGTTTAAGTTCTTCCGAGATGATTTAGGTGACTCATCCTTTGTGTGATAGAAGCATGATTTCTGCTCGCCTTGATGCTGTTGCTGAGCTTGCAGAATCAATGGGGTCTTACAGAGTAACAGAAGATACTACTGAGCTTGATAATGAGAATTGGGATGTGGAAGTAAAACGAGCAGAGCTCAATCATTTGCTTTCCTCAGTTTTGACATATTTGGGAAGATCACCAGATCTTCAACGTGGAATAACTAGAATCTTCTATCGCACTGCCACTGCATCAGAGGTAATAATTCGTCTACCTGTGAACCAGTTAGAGCTTCTGCCAGTAAATCTCCTTTTTTCTTTTTGGCCAGTTGTGCAGTAAAACATTGAATTATTTTTTTCCCTCCTGGAAAATTCGTTTTTAGGGACATTCCTCATTCCTTTTGAGGAACTTCTAGACTTTATTTCCCATTTTAGGTAAGAGAATTTTTTAGAATACTTCCAAGCAACCCTTGAGTTCTTTGGAACAATTTCCAAAATTCTTTAAGCTTGATGTGGCAATTTAAGCATCAATTATCTCCTCGAAAATAATATAAAGGTTTATGATTGTCAAACCTATTTTGATTTAGCTTCCTGTGTGCTGATTGGTTCTAAATAATCTCTGTTATAGTTTATTGCAGTCATGCAAGCTATACTGCATTCTGGGAAACAACTTCAGCGACTTCACGTGGAGGAAGAGTTCAATAAGGATGTGCTACACTTAAAGTCTGTCCGTTCTGTTTTGTTGAGAAAGCTGATTTTGACTGCATCATCATCTAGCATGATTTCCAATGCAGCAAAACTACTTTCGGTTCTAAATAAAGAAGCTGCTGACAAGGGGGACTTGTCCAACTTAATTGGGATATCCAATGGCCAATTTCCTGAGGTCAGTCTACAAAGATTTATATTTTTCTTTTGTTTGCTCGTGTCCCTATTTCCTTATCAATTACCCTTTCGATATCTATTTATCTGAATGTTCATACATTTTAAGGTTACTGCTGCCCGGAAAGCTGTTCAAGAGGCGAAGGAAAGATTGGAGTCCTTGATTGTTATGTACCGAAAGCAACTTCGAATGCAAAATCTAGAGTTCATGAGCGTCTCTGGATCTACACATCTGATAGAGGTGATTGAGTTTGGAATTAATCTTGTATAAATATTTGAATCTTGGTTTGTTGGCATGAAAAGGTAATCCATCTTGAATTGATGAAATTTCCTCTAGAAACCGGGAGTAAAGCATCCTTTAGCACATTCCTGAATTGGGCATATTAGCCAGACATTTTAGATTTTGGCCTCTTGATTTTAATGTCCTAATTCTGCTGCATGTTAGTTTGTTTTGCAGTGAAAGACATGACATTTGAGTGATTCTGTAGCTCTTGCTTGCATATCTAATACGTTATTTTACTGCAGCTTCCTGTAGATGTAAAGGTTCCTTTGAATTGGGTCAAAGTAAACAGCACTAAGAAAACAATACGCTATCATCCACCTGAAGTCGTGACTGGTTTAGATCAATTGACATTGGCAAATGAAGAGTTGATAGTTGCATGCCGAACTGCTTGGGATGGTTTTCTGCAAGGATTTGGCAAATACTATTCTGAGTTTCAAGCTTCTGTTCAGGCTTTAGCTGCTTTGGATTGCCTACATTCACTGGCTCTCCTTTCAAGAAATAAGGTGAGTCGAACAACATAATTTCATTCCATATCCTATATCCTATAGCTTCTTTTGTTAGTTTCTGATCTTTGGAGGTTTCTGTTGCAGAATTATGTTCGTCCAATCTTTGTCTATGACGATGATCCCGTCCAGATAGAGATACGTTCCGGTCGTCATCCAGTATGTGTGAAATGCTTGTTGATCCCTTATAACTTTTATTTCACCTAAGTAGATGAGTAATTATGTCTGTTTTAAAATAAGCATTGCTGCCTGGTTTGACATACTGAAAATTCATCAAGTATTTTGCGTGTTTTCTGATATTGCAGTATATGCCATGGATTAAAATTTATTTTCTTTCAAAGATTTTAAAAAGTGTGCCCAAATGTTTGACTGAAAAAGGCTGTTATGATGTAGAGATTGTGAAGGTTAACAATCTTCTCGCCATAGTTTGTGCTTGTCGCAAGTTGGTTAAGACCCACATGCTTAAGCTGGTCTAGCATTAGTTTGCATTACTCTTTCTGTGCTCCCTTATGTTGCATCAATTATTACTGAATATGAGTCCATACTTCATTAGTGTTGATGCTAAAATCTTATGTATGCATGGCTTTTATTTGGTTTCGGGCACTTTTCAACTGTTGCGGTTGGTTTGACAGGTTTTGGAAACTTCATTACTTGACAATTTTGTTCCAAATGATACCAACTTGCATGGGGATGGAGAATTTTGTCAGATTATAACGGGACCAAATATGGGAGGCAAGAGTTGCTATATCCGCCAAGTTGCCCTCATTGCTATTATGGCTCAGGTATCTCCCTTCCATAATGAGTTAGCGTTGTGCACTAATTCTATGCTCCTTTTTTAAAAGCTCTTGTTTCCCTGTCCTGTTAATTTGATGTAATGCAATATGAAGTTCCGCCTTCATAATCTAAATAGCTGAATGGAAATATTCCCTTATTGTGTATCCCCTCCTTTGCATGCTTTGTCACCAGGAGTTCTTTTAGGGGGTTGATGGGCAGTTGCCTCATAAAAGAATGCCTTCTGATGTCTCTAGGTTGGTTCCTTTGTACCAGCATCTTCAGCGAAATTACATGTACTTGATGGCATTTACACCAGAATGGGTGCGTCTGATAGTATTCAGAAAGGGAGGAGCACCTTCCTCGAAGAATTGAGCGAGGCTTCTCTTATACTCCGCAACTGCACTCCACGTTCACTAGTAATAATTGATGAGTTGGGCAGAGGAACTAGTACACACGATGGCGTTGCTATTGCTTATGCCACATTGCATCATCTTCTAGAGAAGAAAAGGTGCATGACCCTCTTTGTCACACACTATCCGAAAATAGCCGACATCCAAAATCAATTCCCGGGGTCCGTTGCAGCATATCATGTTTCATATCTGACATCAAGCAAAGATGCAAGATCAGGCTCAAGTTCTGATTATGAGGATGTTACCTACCTGTACAAACTTAGGCATGGTATTTCAGAAAGAAGCTTCGGATTCAAGGTTGCTCAGCTTGCACAGGTTTAGTGAATTCTCTTGCATTTCTTCTCATCTTACGAATGCCAGTGCACATTCCCACGTGCATTTCTTTTGTTGGTCATGTCATCCATATTCAATACTAAAATTCACATCCATAATATGGTTCATTATTTTCTTGGGTAAATTGAACTAATGGTCACTAAACTAAGTGGCCTTTGTTATTGGCCACTATGTTTCCAATCATCCCATGCACAAACTTACAATTTTTTGCAATTGATGCACTTTGGCTGGAATCTGGCCAATTTGTCCACTGCAGATACCACCTTCTTGTATAAATCGAGCCACTGAAATGGCTTCAAAGCTCGAGGTTATCATGAGTAATAGGACAGAGGATGGGTTGATGCAGAAAATGGCGGAACAAGACGCAGAAAGACAAAAGAAAAAGTCCAAGCCTTGCTTTCTCCAAAGTCCGGAGTATTGGGATACTCTTTACAAGGAATTCCTCTCAAATTTGAGATCTGCTTCGGAACAGGAGGATGCGGCAAAAATATTTCAGTTCTTAATTCGTGCTAGAACTCTAGCAGAGCAGTTGACACTGGATCCTCATAATTTGATCTCAGATACCCAAGTCCCACGAGATTGATTTGACTCGACTGTACAGTAAGCATAGTAAGCACATGGCAGTGGAGAAACGCGAGAGACGCGAACGGGTTCAAATGTCCATGATTCTGGTAAATAGAATTAAAATGTGTAAAATTTTTGTCAAAGTTTCTCCCCTGCTCCTTGTTAGCCTGTGTTTTCCAAGAAACACCCTCACAGATGACTTGGTTTATCATATGATTTAGTACACAAAGTCTGAGGGGTACGTATTCCGGTGCAGACAAAGGCAATTTTGTACATCTACACGCTGTTCTGTATTCGAATACACTGTTCTTTGTTTTATTGCATCTAGTGAAAGAACATCCCCAGCAAAAAGAAAAATCCAGGAACCAGATACTGTCACGGGTTTTGACTTGAAATGTTGAGCCATAGCCATTTTTCAACCAAGCTGAAGCTTCTCATTACTTCTTCTGCCTAATTGAGCTTACACTTTTTAAGTATAATCACCTGCTGCTACTTTCATGTAATGTGGGAGCTTGAAAGATCACCAAGCTTACAGGTTCCGTTCTTCATGCAAAGCAAAAGGCTAAAGAATTTTCATTTCATATCCTCATTATTTTGTAGTCAAATCACAAATCAGTTTTAGCATCCCTTGTATAATTCTACTCGCAATTGGGAATTCCATTCGCTAATATTTTCATAGATCCCAATTAGAAGGGAAAAGGAAATTGAGAGGTGAAATATGCGGAAGTTATTAGTTATATTTTTATTTTTGGGGGAAAATATGACGATGGATAAAATTCGTGAAAGTTATTAGTTATATTTTTATTTTTGGCTAATTAAATAGGTGAGATGATTCAAGAAGTTAATAAGAAGGATTTTGTTAACGGATGCTACGTACAATAAGAGAAATTCGTAATTTTCAGTACACCGTCTAACGTATTGAAAGTCAAAACATTTTTTTTTCTTTTTTCTTTTCCTATATTTTCATTATTCATCTTCTTAATTATTGAAATTCAAAACATTTCCTTTTTTTTTTTTTGTTTCTTTTTTCTTTTCCTCGCTTTTTCACTGTTCATCTTCTTCATTGGAGTGGAGTTGCAGGTCTCCATGGCGAAGACGATGGAAAGAAACGTGGGCGAAGGAGCTCAACACGATCCGCACACAATCTCAGAAGACGAGAGAAATCATGGGTTGTCTTCCTCATTCTTCTCCCAATAGACATGGCCATTGGGTCTCGAAACACTTGAACGGCACCGAACGCCAAATCTGGATAGGGACGTGGGTAGGTTCTTCGATCAATGCGATGAGGATATTTGATACTATGGGAAGCAAAATGAAGGTTCTTTCCTGGAAATCTCCCTTCGTTGTTTTGTATTTGTTCATTTTCAGGCGTGATCTTGGAGTAGAGGCCAGCAAAGCGAAGATTCATAGGGCAAATGCGTCGTTTCTAGCGAAGGAACTTCGCGATGACGCTCTGTGTTTTCAGCTAATCGGCGGGGTCGATCGAGGATTAGTGCCGGTCTGTCCGAATTTCAGATGGGTCGTGGCCAGAAGAGACGTCCGTGCCTTGGATTCTGCATGAACTGTAAGTGCGCGCCTAGGGTGTAATGCTTGTAAAAACTGTAGATTGATGATCATCTTGAGATCTTGGACAGATCTTTATGCGGCAGGGCTAGTTCTTTGCATTTTGCATCTTCATTTAATTGAATTCGATGCAAATTCTTTCATGATCTTGATGGTTTTTTTTTTTTCTTTTCTTTTTTTGGCTGTTGAACGGATCAGACTGAGTTCTTACACCGAGCATTTGTAGAATCTCCCGAATCTGACGCGGTTCTGAGGATTTGGCATGAGAAACTTGATGGGAGACGAGGGCTTAGGAGATGATTCCCCTCCAGTTTCATCGGGGGAAGATTTATGGAATGGAAAAAAGAGATCTTTAGATGCGGAAGATGATTTGGGCATTCAATCACAGAAGAAACACAGGTCTGGTGAAAATTCAAAATCAGAATTGGAATTGGGTTCAGCTGCTTTGGATTGTTGTTGTGAGTCTAATCTCTCTAAGGCATCAGATGGTGGATGCCATTCTGATAAACGAGATGGTAGTGGAAGTTCTGGAAAGCGGAGGTGGACTAGGGAGGAACTGCAAGTTGGGGATGATGACGAAAGTGTAGAAGACGATAGGAACAAGAAACGAAGAAAAACTAGGTGGTCTAGCTTTGATACACGGATAAAATTGTTAGGACCCCTACAGCTTCCTGACTTCATCAAAGAGAGTGTACTAGAATCTGACTACAACCCAGAAATAGTTAAGCTGAAGGCAGAGCTTGCAGAACTCAACAGTGAATTGCAAAAGCCGGTGCTTCATGAAGTCCAACCTGCGGAAAAGCAATCCCCTTCTCCTGAAACTGTGCAAAATGATCTTGGCATCACAGTCAACACACATGAAGTAAGGCTGCAGGAGGAACTCATCAGGAAACGCCAAGGAATTATATCAAAATTGATCCAGAAGCACCCGACTTTCAAGACTCCTCCAAGCCGCAAGCCCTCCAAGCTCTTCAAGAAGCTTTACGTGCCAGTGAACCAGTACCCAGGATACAATTTTGTTGGTCTTATTCTTGGTCCTCGTGGAAATACTCAAAAGAGGATGGAGAAAGAAACTGGAGCAAGGATTTCCTTGAGGGGCGCAGGCTCCTTCGCACGGGGGAAACTTGCCTCTGAAAACGATGACTTGCACGTCTACATAGAGGCAGATAATCAAGAATCTCTAGATGCAGCAGCTGGAATGGTTGAGAAACTTCTGATTCCGGTCGACGCAAGAATAAACGATCACAAACAAGCCCAACTGGAGGAGTTTTCTACATTGAAAAAATTTTATCCCAAGGCAAAAGGTCCGTGCTTTATGTGTGGCATGCAGAGGCATCCAAATCATGCCTGCCCTGACCAGCCATCTGCTTCTACCTACGTATCCTGCAACACATCCAGCAGCAATGGATATCTCCATGTCAGCCATTTGCCTCTAACAGTAGATGATGATCAGTTGAAAGAGTTGTTCTGTCCTTTTGGCAAGCTTGTTGAAGCTAAATTGATTAGGGACAATAACACTGGAGTCAGCAAAGGTTATGGGTTTGTACGATTTGAAAATCCCGCTGATGCAGCTGTAGCTTCATCACATTTACATGGGTTCAAGATGGGGAAGAAGAAATTGACTGTAAAAGTGGCAGGAAAAGCAAAAGTTGGTGAATCAGTCTCCCCTAGTGTTGCGAGCCAGACAGCTTGGCCAGATCCACCTGGATTATTGCTTTTGGAGCCTCAGGGCTCCCGTTCACCAAGCTTCACAAACCACACGACTCAGCCTGTTCCACAAGAATCCCTGCTTGTAGAAGCTTCAATCTGCTCTGCACCATGTGTTGCAACCCAGGTGGCTTGGCCTGGTCCGCCTGGATCACAACCGGAGGAACCCCAGGCTTCCTTTCAGAAGAGTGAAGGGATGTCTGATCTCCCTTCTCAGAATCAGGACTTCGTATTCACTCCATCTAGTGTTGGAAGCCTCTCAAATAGTAGTGATACAAGTTCTCTCCGTTCATCTAGCTGTTTTTCAGACTGGTTTCCATCTTCATCGCCATGTTCATTGGTGCAGTTCCCCGGTCATCCCAACTACCCTTACTCATCCGGAACTATCCATGAAATCCCAAAAGATTTCCAGACACCAGAGAGCCTTGTGAAACCAATAAATTGGCCAATGGCTCATCGTCCATCATAGGCTTAGTGTGCTGTATAGCTATATCAAAGAAATATAGAGTAAATATGAGATGAGTACTTGTATAATTTTTTGTTCTATTTCGAACAACAGCCATTGTACTCTGCGAAACCTTCAGAGATTACAGCTAACCATTTAGCTCACGCTTTGCTCTGATGTTGAATTTTTTGTGTTCTTCTCAGATACTGCATGAATTTACTGAGTTCTCACATGCATTTGCTTCACTTCTCCTTATAAGCTTTTGGCAAAATGAGGCTGACATACTGAATAGCGACTTGTGCTGCTGCCTGGATACTCATCATGGGGGTTCTTCGAGCAGAGCATTAATCTTTATCCACTTTGATGGAATTTATTTGCAAAATCCAATTAAAGTTCTTCGATCTAACAAACGTTCCTTATAATCCAGATTAGGATTCCCTCATTTATGCACTTTGTCTATTTTTGTCTTGTTAGTAAACTGGATTACGAGACATTGTGATTGTTGCTTGTGAAAGCCCAACATTCCGATGACTAGACATACGACAGGGTAGAAAAACCACCCTGATCTGCATTTTAGGACTTGTATCCTTGAGTAATTACTGTCACGCGTCCAATAGATGGATATCGTTGCTCGTTCATTCATATAAGCTTGATTTGAGCCTTCCAGCTGTGACTAACTCAGTCCAACCAAAATTTTAAGACACACACCTGAAAGTTTTTCATTTATGCAACTCAAGGAGTGTCATCCCTAACATTGATTATGAACTGTCGTAGTTCTCTCGCTTTCCTCTCATGTTCAGGCGACACCTCAGCATCTGACTCGCTTAAATCGATTACATCAATATGCTGATAATCAAAATGCTTGCATCTTGCAACAGCTGGATGCCGGATTGCTGGCGAGGGGCTTAAGAGATCGATGACCTCCTTTTCTACGACACTTGAATCAGCTGAAGAAGAGGGCATGGAAGCATTACAACCACGTTCAATGTCCAGCACTTGATCAACTAATGAGCCGTCATCCAATAGATCAACTTCAATTCCGACTCTTCCATTTGCTGGTGTTACGGCTCTTGAAGAAAGTGAATTAGTTTTAGGATTGCTGCCACTCTCAGAGTTGATTTCGAGCAACAGTTGCTGGAGCTTCAGATCAAGCTCTGCAAGTGATGACTCGCTCTTCAATTTTCTCTGTCTTGGCTTATGACACTTCTGTTTTTTCCGCAGAGCTATTCGCTCCTTGAACTCCAGTATCTTTTCAGGACAAGCACTATAGGACAAACGAAAAATTGAAAATAAAAGAAGAGACTTAGAGTAAATGTGAGAGAGAGTTAGTTTAAAAGCATAAGTCAGCAACACAGGTAAAAATAATAGAAAAACCATATGTGATCCAGCATTTCAATATGTCACCATGACCATAAGTATGACTGGTAGATGCACAAAGCAGCATGAAGTACCTCACCTTTCCAAAAGATTAGCAGGCACGATGCTAGTTTCAAGTCCGTCCAAGTGCTCCCATGATACCTCAAAACAATCTACACCGAGAAGTTTTCTCTGCTTGATGATTTCAGAGACAGGACACTTGACAGGAATCTGTAATTCGGAAGTACTTATCTCTTGAAGTAAAAATGGAGCATATGCTCAATGACTCAACAAATAAGGTCCTACTGAATTGATAAGTTTATTAACGTCCAAAAAGGGAAAATTAAGAAGCATGAGGCATTATTGCACAGGGAAAAATCATACTTCATATAGTGGAAGCTCAACCCCAAGTTCTGAAGATGCCAACCGCAATTTGGCAAACCTCCTTAAATCTCTCTCTGCAATCTTTGGTAGGATATACTCGTCTGAGGCGAACCATAAGGACATGAGCATGCATCTATGGTATTTAAGGTCTCGTGTTTGTGTGTTTTGTCTGTGCAAATGCTAGCAGGAGAGCACGAACATACATAGAAAACATCAGTATATCTACATGTGAGAGTGGATACAAAACCTGTTTTCTCGGGAGGCCACTCAAACATCTCGGCACATACTTTTTGAAATTTGAAACGTTGAAAAGGATGATTTGCAAGGACCCTACAAAGATTGAACCAGTTAATTGCTAATTGGAAAGATGATCATTGTTACACCAAAATTTGGAAGGAAAAAGAAAGGCCAATCAAGAGCTCAAACGTTTTTCATCTTTGTTGCCTTCTGCTCCATTAATTGATTAAGAGTTGCTTTGGTTCATAATGTTTAACTTTCAGCTAAAAGGTTTCACTCGCCACAAGAGTCCCAATTCATGGTCATGCGCATGCCATGAAATGAATGATTAGGAGCAACTCAGACCATTCGGTAGCTAACTTATAAACCTCATGATATGCATAGCCAGTTTTGAAGTTCCAGACAAAGCCTACACGGCAGTCCATGAAAAGAAGGCCAAAAAAGTCCAACAGAAGCTAAAAACATGTTTCACCAGATCATGCGAACCCGTCAGTCTATGGAACATGGATCACCTATAGTCCTGCCATCTCTTTGCATCCTTATTTGCTTAAGTCAAAATTAATCGCAATAGTTTGATGGAGAGAAGAAAGGATAACAATCTCGATCTACTTATGAGATTAAGCGTGCAGTACTGGGAAGGATATTCTCTTGCAACGCCCATAGCAGACCTCTCTAACAACTGAAATCTTAGGCGGTCTTTCTGTGAGTCTTCATGGCGATAAAGCTAAACGGATTCATCATGCAACAGTAATCAAGTATTCATTTTCCAGTTCACTCAAGAAAAAGATGCAGAAGAACAAAGCTGTGGAAGACGGAAACATGCCTTCTTACCTGTGGACAGTTTCAGAATCTGCAGAGTGACACTTTGGCCTAATATATGCATCAATAACTTGCAAAAATTGTTCATTCCCTTGAGAATTACCCTCATTACCTATCACAGCCATTAAAAAAAAAAATCAATTCTATGTTGAATTGCAAAAACTGAGAGTATATAACAACTGCTGCTTCAGAAACGCACATAGATATTTGAAAAATTACTGCAGAATGAGCCTTCAAAAGATCTCCTCGTTCTTCAGATTATGGTAACTAGAAATAGGTAAGAACCTAGAATGTGAAAGAACAAATTACCACAATTCACTTAATTTTTTTGAGCTACAAGATTTTAAGAAATATTGGCATGCCTGTATATATTAAAGCACTTGAAGATATACCAGAGGAAAAGCTGAAAGTCCTGTACCAATCACTCACGCATCTTTCCTATATTAAGTCAAGGAAAACTGCAAGTAAAGATTTCTGACTCTTCATGATCAATCTCAGTTCTTTTTCTGCTAGGACATAATCGATCTCGGTTGAATTTAGGAGCATGAGTTCTGATTTCAAGCAAATATATCACACCATTTCTAGTGAGTCTGCTAGAACTACAAATGCTCAATAGCATAGTACTGAGTTCCAATGACACACCATTGACATCAAACTCATTAGGCAATGAGTTTTCCTTATCATTTGGCTCATGCAGCTTCTGCTGTTTCTTCGAACCTCTCGTCTTCTTTAGAATGGGCAATCCCCCATAAGCAATCTTTTGAAGGACCCCATCATCTCCAGCTGATTTTACTATCTGACATGCTGACTCCTATATCAAGCAAGAGTAAGCATGTCATGAATGAAGATCCATTATAACTGCAGTCTCAAAGTTAACATAAAGAGAACCCACGGGAGCTAAGAAGAACAAATATCTAAGACTCACTGGACCAAAACCACGAACTCCATGGGAGTAGTCACACCCCAGAAGCAGGGCAAGAGCAATCTGAAAATCATAACTCGCCAAGTTAACTAAAGAGGTAACAAATAGTAACTGAGGGAAGATTGCAACATAATTTATGGTTGCAGGCACGTGCAAAATGAAATCACCACATAGCCTTCACTGTCCATCAAGTGCAAGGTAACAAATGTCTAGGTAATTCAAGAACAACGAAGAGAGTGACATATCTCCTGAGCAGAGGTGCAGCCAATAAGAGAATTACCAACGAGTTTCTTCCAAATCCAAGCTGTCTCTCTATGTCTGCCATTTCATAACAGATAACATAACCACCGTCACCTGATTCACACAGCAACTTTTATTGTTATTTGAACATAAAAATCCAATAACGAGTCTATTTTTTCACAAGAGAAATAAGACAAGGATGACTTAAAGATGTCCAATAAAGGCAAGTTAATTTATATACTTACCAAGGCAAATGTCTCTGTAAACTGTCTTTGCTCCAAAGAGGAAAACATCTGAATCGGAGGTGAAGCATCCATCCTAACAATTGCAGCAAAGTCGTGGCGATGACAAATATACTGGCAGGAATATTACTAAGATTTATAGTGCAAAATTATTTATTCAAAGATAAAACAAGTTTTGTGCTCACACATAATGATTCTGAGTTTAACAGTGCACACTGAGCTTCAGCTTCCTCCATCCTGAATAAAAGGCAATGACAAATTAGCAAGTTCCATTGCTATGTTGGAAGTAGTTTCTAGACAACTCGTCTATTTTTCCATAAATCTATGATTTCTAATGCTTAGAAGCTAAAACATTCTTTCACAAGGAGGTAAGGTGATCAATAGTTGCTAAAAGCACTTTTCTGCCAAAGTGTTTGCATTGGGAAAATTGAAATGAAAAGTTTCCTTAATCATGTTCAAAAATGGAGGGTAAGGCATCAATTTTGCAAAACCAATGTACTGAACGCAAATACATATGCAGGTGTATATGTTGCACTTGTTACATCTCATGGCAAAAGAAAAGCCTTTGTTAGGTTTAATCTCCACTTCTCTTATGAATGAACACTTTTTGCCTTACTACTGCAGTCGTTCCTAGCTTCCTAAGAATAATCCTAAGTACTGTGAAAAACCTTACCCATCTAAGCAGGGGATTCCGAGTGCATTACCCAAAACCTTTGCCTCTTTGATCATGCGTGAGAACTCAGAGCCCATGTTTCTTTTCAGTGAAGCTAAGTTTTGTGGATTCGTTTCATCTCGATCAACCTGCCCTCACTGAGATTAGTATGAAAACACAATGCAAAGGATGTCCAAAGATCATATGGTTTGGATCGGTAGATAGTGAACAATACCTCAATTCCCGAATTTAGACGACGCCTGTAAGTGGATAGTTTGATTGCAGGAATGGATCCATCTGATTAAAAGAAAGACCATGGCTAAAATACTCAGTACATGTCTTCCAGATGAACCGGTGGAAAATGGCATAATATAACATGCGATGAGATGAAACAAGGACTGACTTTTCCTAGTTAGAAAAAGGAGAGAAGAAAGCCATCTTATCTAAACAAAAATCCGGTTTTGTGTGGTCGTGAAACGCAGAGTGACGACAAAGAGAGGATCTTTCACAACAACTCTTATGCCCAAACTTTCAATTACGCACATAAGATAACCTTCTTCCCAACAGGGGCATCCAGCAGTAGTCTGATAACCCAACGGCCAGCCTAGATGCGTTGTTTATTTTAACATGTCAGTGCCCGCACACCTCGTCCTTCCCAATTGGAGAGATATTTTTTCTTCCCTCGCCCCTGGAATCCTCCCGAATTTTACATCCCAGAGTCCACACGAAGTAGTTTCAGGACATACTCAATTCCATTTCACAACAACTTTTATGCCGAAAATTTCAATTAAGCACGTAAGAGAACCCTCTTCCCAGCAGATGAAGTCACGGTCCACCATTTATGGTGCAGCACCAAAATCGACAAACGGTACAAACGTCCGAACCTGTGACGAAGATGAGGCTACAGTTGAGAGCGAGGAGAGCTCGGAGGCGGTGGAAGAGGCCCTTGAGATAAACCTTCTCCTTCATGCAATTGTGGGTCCTGCTCACGTTCTGCAGCTGAACCATCCAGCACGAGAGATCGATGCACACCCTCTTGTTCCTGCTCCAAGATTCAAGAAACGCCCGGTGACCACCATCCTTTCTTTCTACATCAAGAACGGAGAAACGGAGAAGCAGCCCAAGAGAAGGGGAGGAGGAAGCTCACTGGAGGTGGTGGAGAGGGATGGTCTTCTTGCAAGATTCCAGCATGTCCCACAGGTGCTTCACTCCCATGCTTGCTCTCTCTCTCTCTCTCTCTCTTGCCGAGACAAACGAGCGATTTCTTCCGAAACGTTTCGGGAAGAACACGAAGCCGGGAGTTTTTCAAATGAACCGAGAAAAGTGGGGAGCGGTTCATGGGCCGGCTGGACTGTTTGGGCCGATCCGGGCCGAATTACTGAACCGGCCAGGTCACTACAGGAGAAGTAAATGATCGGGCCGGGGAAATACTTGTATGAGCCTAAGCGTCAGCTCACGAAAAAATATGAATACTTTGGAGAGAAAAAAATATTAAAAACGAAATAAAAATATTCTGTTATTATTGTAAATTTTTTGGGCCGGGCCGAATACTGACCCGGCCTGGTCGCTTTAGGAGAAGCAAGTAATCAGGCCGGGCAAATATTTGCAATGAGCATTTGCCTCGGCTTACTAAAGAAATATGATTACTTTAGAGAGAAAAAGAAAAAAGGAAATGAAAATCTTGTGTTGTTATTTATTTTTAATTGTTATGTGATTCATCATGAGTTTAGTAATGGTTCGAGTTTAGAATTTTGTTGGTTGTTCCACTCGACCGTCCGAAAATTATTAGAAATTTTTTTTTTGGAAGAATGTTACATTCGCATTTTAAGATTACGAAAAACCAGTTAAAAAATTGTAGAGTAGTTAAAATCATTGGGCAAATTGATGAGAAAAAAAACTTCTCGCAATTCCTAGATGCTCCTACGCACTAACGGAAAAGGCCCTTTCCCCTTTCTCTAATAATAAGGTAAGCTTCATAGCTCCAATCAATAGTAAGGACGCCAACATGCTTCATTTCTTATAGCACGATTTGTATCCCCCTCCCATTTATTGAGTGGAAGATGGGAATTTCTTATTGTTCAACCGAAATACATTTCATGGAAAACTAGCTGTATCTGATCTTGTGGGCTTGGTAACTCTATCCCGGAGATCTCTTATTTGATTGATTGGTCTATCTTTATCCCTCGACTTTTCGGTCAATAGATCAATCAATATTGATTTGATGGTTGGCAGAGGAGTCAATTGTTCTAGTATCGATTGCAAGCATTCTTATAGACGTGTGTCCCTTTTTGTCCTCTCAATGCTCACGACTAAATAGAATGTAACATGAAAAGAAAAAATATCCATGGGCATTTAGGCGGAATCGACAAATATATCTTCTTCTTCTTCTTTTTTGGTGAAAAAACAGCACAAACAATCTCTATACTTTGAACTAATATGCAATATCATACATAGACCTTTGATTAGTTTGATATGACCTCCAAATTATTATCAAATGTTTAACATATCCTGTACACTATTTTATAATGTGCAATGTTCTCTATTACGGAGATTTTGAGTTTATAAAATCTACTAATGTGGATTCCAAGTCATTGAATTTTAAGGAGATGCAATGCGGGTTGTCTTACACTATCACATAATCAATTTTAATTTGGAAAACATGATATATTAAATATGTGTATAAATGACACTCGTCTCTTTTGCAAAAGAAGGAAAAATAAAAGAAAGAAAAGTGGCGATTCAATTATTAGACGAGATCCGACTCCCATCTCCTTCTTCTCGAAGCACCTCCGATGGCTTTTCCCCATCGATGCCGACGCCCTGCTCGTCAATCATGGCGGACGAAACCTTGATTTCTAAGCATTGGATTTGTTTTTTCTTCAAACCCTAATTTCTCTTTCCAGGAGAATTATAGAAGGCTGTCCAAAAGAAAAGCACAACCGCATCACGATCGTACGATTACACGCCGACTTGATATTCGAGACATCTAGCTCAACTCACGATGATTCAACTCGTCAATAATTTTTGTCTTTCGCGGCTTGATTACAACGGAGGATTACTTTGAATTTTTTATAATAATTTAATAATCACATTGAATTAATTAAAAATTTATAAATGGTATTGCACAATGATTCAAAATTTATGAACTATTTACGTTATTTTCTCTAATTTTTTTCCCTTCTGAAGAGAAAGTCAAGAATTATGTCGATTGAATGAAACTTGTGAAATAGCCTATCAAGTCTGAAGAGCTTTGGTGGGTGGGAGTCGATCGTGCCCGACATGAAGAAATATAACATTGACGTTGATATGGTGCCATTATTCCGCCTACTAAAGAGAGAAGAATAATAAAATTATAAATTTACAAGAGAGAGAGAAAATAATAAAATAAAAATAAAAGAGAGAGAGAGAAAAATAATCTTTTTGACCAAAAAGAAAAAGAAATTAAAATTCGGTGGCCGTTTCTTGTAGATGGAAAATAAATGATTTCCTGCTTGGTGGACCCACCGCTTACCGACCAATTTTAAGGCAGGACTCAATTATCCCTCTTGATCGAAGCAAAATTTGTGCCAAAATTGACGACTATTTATTGTCGAAGTACGTTGTTCGGCTGCATATGCATTCCAAAATTCATGAATCACGTGTCACATGCTAAGAGAACATGGTGATTCACGTGACTTTAGAGCAGGTTACAAAATCGAATAAACCATTTTGTTCCTTTTACAGTTTGGGTACTAAACTTCAAAGGCGTTGCCTTTTTGTCTGCCTAGGAATCTTTTATGTAACATGTCCGAACCAAAGTTTATGAAATGAAGTTGCAAAAGACTAGAAATGTCGTGAATGCATTTTGGAAAGTAGTAGATCGAATGCTTTAATTGCCCAAAAGGGGAAATCCATATGTGGTCATCGTGGATTCCTCTATTATAGTAAAAAAAGGTTAAGGACTACTTGATTGATCGGATCAAATGACCAGACAATTGGTAAATAATAAATGAGTAGTGGTAAGTAACTACAAAGAGATTAAAAAAAAATCAAAAGTGCTAAATACTTATCAATTATCAAAACAAGTTATTTTATTAAAAGAATCACCGAACAAGAGAAATGAGCAAGTGATAGTCATTGATCTACAATAAGAATAATAATATGTTCAGGACCACAAAAAACTAAAAAATAAATAATTATCATGGTAACCCAAAAACTATTGTAGTAATAAAGTCATCCGAACAACTATCGCTCTTTTGTCCTCTATGACATGGTTTCGATTACATCGACCTCACCTAAAAAAAAGTAGGGTAAGTTACTTTTTATCGCGAAAGAAAAAGATTATTAATCACAGTTATTAATTGGTGATGATTTTTCTAGATACGAAAATTAAGGAAAATTTACTAATCTCGATGACAAAATTTAAATAAGAAGTTAATGAGGCCAAACCACAGCCATAGCATAGGCGATATCGAACTTCGCCTCTCTTTACTTAGCGCTCCACCGAATTTCGGACCAAAACCCCTGTCGACTCCGAATCGTCGACGACGCTCGAGAATTCTCTCTCTCTCTCTTCACTTTCTCTCTCTAGCTTTTCCGAAGCTAATTTCCGGCCATGGCGCTGCAGCTGTGGGAGACCCTCAAGGAATCCATCGTCGCCTACACCGGCCTCTCGCCGGCGACCTTCTTCACCGTCCTCGCCCTTGCCCTCGCCGTCTACTACGCCGTCTCCAGCGTCTTCGGCTCGCCGGCCGACCACCAGCGGCCGCGGGACTACCAGGAGCAGATGCAGCCCCTGCCCCCTCCCGTCCAGCTCGGCGAGATCTCCGAGGAGGAGCTCAGGCAGTACGACGGCGCCGACCCCAAGAAGCCCCTCCTGATGGCCATCAAGGGTCAGATCTACGACGTCTCCCAGAGCAGGTACGGCCGGATGGAAAGCGGTTTCGATCGATGTTTGCTGTGGCGGTCGTGGGTTTTTGGATCGGAGTTTCGGTGTCTCGAGATGAGCTTGCTCGACCGGGTCAAACGATTGAGCAGTCTGATCTTTTGACTTCTGGACTGACGATTTTTTTTTTTTTTTTTTGGCCGATTTCGATGCAATTTTCTTTCTAGGACGGATTGTTGTATTGAAGATCCCCTGCCTGGTGACTGGGAGTTGGTAGTGTTTTGATGGAGTTAGGGTTTATAATTTCGGATGCTGCAGTGGTTTTCCGGACTGTCGGTGTTAGTATCGTGGTTTCTGAAGATTTGCAGCTTCGGTAGTTTTTTCATTTTACCCCCTTTTCTCGTGGTCGGTGGTCGACACACGCGTCAAGGTTTGATCTTTCGCACGTTTCATGCCATTGGGTTCTGGAAAGTCTTCCACTTTCATGCTCATGCTTGGAGATTTAGGGGTGTGGGTTGTCCGTTTAATTC
Organism: Eucalyptus curtisii; assembly: GCA_017140595.1. Classification (NCBI taxonomy): domain Eukaryota; kingdom Viridiplantae; phylum Streptophyta; class Magnoliopsida; order Myrtales; family Myrtaceae; genus Eucalyptus; species Eucalyptus curtisii. The sequence goes on along the minus strand of CM029504.1, from coordinate 1,838,513 downwards.
GATGTAGTATGGTATAAGACGTCCTTTGGGGCAGATTAATATGTTTGCTCTATTTAGCTTAATCCGTATGGAAAACTGTAAGTTGCCTCCTGGACATGTGATGTTGAGGTTGGAAAGTATATCTCATGTGCAGTGATACCATGTTGAGTGGTATCGCCTTATCGCCTTACCGCCTTACATGGAGAAGTCCAAATAAATGAACATACCTCTAATTAGTTGTTCATGTCATATTGGCACATGCCGTCTCCTTTACGCGACAGTGTTCCTCGTTGTCAAGGATTAAAACATTTTATTGAATGTCTCGGTGATTTCTGCCCATGGGACTTCTTTGGAATTATGTTTGGGAGAATTATGGATATGTCTCTTAAGAGAAGAGCAGTTGCTTTTCTCATGGAAAACGAAGTCTATGATATTATATAGCCACATAGTTGAACACGTGGCGCCAGTGAGCTGCTGCTTGGTATAGTTATTCAAACTACACTGCAAATTTGTGTTCCAACAATGGGATGGTGGATGATTGCTTTCAGTTGCTTTAACATGAGATAGCGTTGCTTAGTGTCTAGAGCTCTTTGCTTTAAGCCACAAAAGCTTTGGGCATCATCATTTTGTATATAATCTGCTTCTTTGATTCCAGTACTTCTGCTGGCCTGTCCTCTCACTGAATTCTAATCTGAGGAAGTTAAGTTCATTGGTGATTGAGTGTAGAATTGGGTGATTTCAATGGAATGGACAGCTGGTGGCATGATCTTAGTTATGTCGACTGATTCAAATTCATCATGGTTTGTTAGAAGTTCTGATTCCAAAATATGATGTGTTGGTTACTTTCTTAAAACATGAGTTTGATTGGATGGTGGCCAAATATATATAGTCTTACTGATTGGCAAAATGATAATTATGAGAATCTCCCTGGTGACATGATCACTTTTCCTTTTCTCTTGTTTATTTATAAATGTCTGATGGTGCATACACCGTAATTTTTATGCAGGATGTTTTATGGGCCAGGAGGTCCCTATGCTCTATTTGCTGGAAAGGATGCAAGCAGAGCTCTTGCAAAGATGTCATTTGAAGAGAAAGATCTGACTGGGGATATATCTGGTCTTGGCCCATTTGAAATTGATGCTTTGCAGGACTGGGAGTACAAGTTCATGAGCAAGTATGTTAAGGTCGGAACCATCAAGAAGACTGTCCCAGTGACAGAAGGAGCATCCACTGCTGAACCTGCAGAAGTCGCTGATAAAGATGTGCCTAAGACGAGCGAAGACGGCCCATTGGAGAGCACTGAGGCTAAAACTGAAGAAACCCCTTCATCAGTCAAACCTGAGGATGCTGAGTGAGCAAGATTTGGGGAGTACTGTTGTCCGTGTGATTCTCCGTTATCATACCCATATTCCAAAATAACTTACTGTTATGAGGCCTAGGACACTGTATGTCGATTCTCATAAATATTTAGTTATTCAAATAATGTATTTGGCACCCAATGAACTTAGGTATGTCGGATTTTGGAACCGCGACTTGTATTTTGCCTTGTTGTGGTGTGATAATGTAACTGTAAATGAGGATCCGGAATATATTTTCTTCTTAGGAATGGTACGGGTGCATGACAGGAGTGGATATGGTCGATCAGCAAGATTCACCGGAATGGCAATGGACTTCATGAGGTCCTGCACATAATAGCGTCCTGTGTCTGATGTCGTCTGGTGCATTTTGTTGTGAGTATCTTAGGTTCAAGAACTTGTCATTTCATAGTTCGTTTTCCTCTCGTATTCTCCCTTCTCTGACCAGTACGGGAGGGTCCATTTTGGATTGCTTCGCAGTGAGTCGGGAGGAAAGCCATGGAAGTATGTCTTAGCATTTTGCATCTTATTGGTGCACACGGCACATATGCTATTTTTTTTATATCCCTGATTCATACCATCTTCAAACATGCATCTGGTTCTTCATGTTCTTTAGATGGGAAAAGAAGGATGTACAAGGATATGGTAGGTGGTGCGCGCTCCGGCCAGAGGAGTTGGGTGAAAAAGAAAGAAAATCATAATACGTATACATCGGTTTTAGTATTCTGGACGAATATTCAGTTCTAAGATGGAGTGGGCAAGTTTCTCTTTTGCCATGGGGGTCATTTTAGGTACTATAAGTCCAGATTTTCTCAGGGAAAAAGTGGCCTTGTGTACTGTGAGTGTACTTTGCTAGAAACACCTGCAGCGTCTGGTGTGTTCAAGGCAACATAAGACGCGTACCCTACAATTCCACTCTTCTACCTGCAAGTATTCGTGTATTCAGCAGAGGCCTACTTTGAATTAAAGGGCCGGTTTGCCATGATCGTTTTTCAACATGTTCATCGCGTTTTTGAGACCACTTGATTAGGAGTTAAGATTCTCGGCTGTGGTCACTGGTCAACCAACTTGACAGATACTTAAAGAGGGATTAAAATGGATCAACTGGTAGGATGGTATATATGTCATTATTTTAGTCAAACCTCGCAATGAAGACGATTGTATATTTAAATATCACCTATGATGAAGCCTGACATTACGCCGGTTGAAAATGACCTCGTTAACTAGAGCTACAATTTGTAACTTAAAAGAATTTTTAAGGGTTTGGCTTAGTAAAGAGGCGTGCTTTCCAGCATCTCTGGTTGTAAGCATCGAAAGTGACTTGAAATTGGCATCTAGTACCATGTTCCGTGCAGTGCTTGGAGGATCTTATCCGGACAACACAACAAAACACTCCAACCACCGAATTAATCCATAGAGCACGCCTCGCTCTACCCAGGGTACTTTCTTATGTCCCTCTTGGAGCCACTTCATACGCTAGTTTTTCATGAAGTATTTTGGTTCTCGTAAATCATATAATACTAGGAGGGTGATCCTGCCGATGTCGTCGGTGTGGCTGGCGTGGGACAAAAAGGCTATATCACTTTCGTACATTGGCAGTGAGTAAGCGAATGCGACATCATGTCAGTCTTCGATGAGTGCATAGATGGGCACAGTACTTGTCCAGGTCCCTTAAAAATTGATTCTTGAATGAAGCTGCCTCACCACTGACTTCCAATTAGTTAGTCTTTTAGTGTTTTTGTGAAGTTACACTGGTATTATCGCACTTCAGCGATGTGATTAGAAATTGTGATCCAAACGGCACGTCTCAAACGGCATGTCTCGATAGGAACTCTTAGGTGAATTGCTGCGATGAACATTCGGAAGAAACTGAATTGACAAGGTTTTCTCAATGGAGACAACAAGAATGACACGGTACTAGTGTGAGCTACATCTTTTAGGGGCTTAATACTGACAAAGGCGATAGGGTACTATTACAGATCAACTTAGGCAAGGACATCTTTGACACCAGGACTCGAATGGTGCAGCATCTTAACCAGGATGGTCAAGCCCACATCTTGTTATATGTCAATGGGCTTGATCTATTGCCCTTTGTGATCATGATTATTTTGAAAGAGAGAGCACACGTTGAATTTTTAGGTCCCCTGGCACTTGAATTATGTTTGTATGCAAAAGTCTTGTCTGTCCTGTTACCGATCCTCTATAAGTGTCCTCACCTGCCAGTCTGAAACCCAGTTTTTGCCCTTCTTCAGGTTCCTCTGCTAATACAGGATCCTCAACCATGAGGATTCATACCGCTTCACTTCTGCTAGCAATGATTGTTATGGCAAACATTCACGTCTCTAGCTCCAGACAACCTCTTGGGTTTACATATGAAGAGTACATCTCTGTCTCTGATTTAGGCACCAAGTCCTCTTCTCCAGGATCAGAGCATTTTCATACCGCCAGTCCCCTCGTCTCGATGTCTGAGAGCTCCAAGGCGGATCAAATATATGTTTCCAAAGAAGAAGTTCCAAGTGGACCAAACCCACTTCACAACTGATTGAATTTTCTGTCCTCTCTCTCTCTCTTGCTGGGCGTTTGTTGATTTGGTATTGAACTGAGTGATACTTTTGGTTCTCTCACAGAACAAGGAAAAGAATCCTTTCTGAGATCTGTGCATCATGTCAGCTAATTTATTAGCCGCCTTGTTCTAAGAAGAACCAACTTGTTGCTGTAATTGAAGCTTCAAGCTTCAGGATATATCCCGGATAAATGATGTACTATTTTAATTGTGGATTGTAAGAAGGGAACTGTGTTATTAATCACAGTTCATGTTGCTGAGACGCTCATTCACTCAGCTCAGTATCGGCCAATTTATAGTATCGGTTTTCCTTCCCTTTTAAGATTATAACAAAGAGTCAATTTCAGTTTCTCTGAGACAACATAATATTGGATTAGATGGCAGATGTTTGTAACTTGTGGAGGGTTGACACTCTTCATTAAGATCATATGTGTTACTCCTATGTTGGGGAAAGACAGGAATCTCAGAACTGGAAATAGCCTTCTAGTTAGTGTAGCAATTGCTAGATTCCAAATTGCTGCTGAAAGATGGAAAAGAAGAGGAAGGTAGTTCTTTAAACCCTTGCATTAATTTTGTGAATGATTCAACGTAACCTTTCATCATCCTTGTATTGTCTGATGTTGATTGATTTTGGCATGTGCAATTGGTCTTTCAATGAGTATATGATGTATGATCTTCAAGAGGTGATAAATTTTCTATTTAAAAAACAGAGAATGAATCATGCATGAGCAAGAAGATATGAGGCATGCATCACAAGCTAGATCCAATTTGTTTATAATGCAACCTTGGACAATTAGAAGTTAGAAATTCTTTTAATCCAGGCATCAGAGAGATGGTCAAACAGAATAGTTTGACATTAGTAGGTGCTATTGAAAGAATCCTGGGCTTTTAAGTCAAGACAAAATGAGGGGAAATGTGGACTCTGATCATGGTTGCAAGATGAACGAGGAAACGGAATCATAAAACAGAGAATTTAGCAGAAATGAAGAAGCTGGGATCTCCTGTATTGACATCAGAATGGAGAATTTGGTACTTCTCAGTATAGCATCTTCTCTTCAAAAGTCAACTTCCTTAATTTTTATTCAGCTGATGATGAAAGCATATTTTAGGACCACCAAATTTAAGGATCAATTATCTTCTCATACATCATACAAACTCCCAAATATTGTAGCTGAAGTCAGAATGGACGATCGATGTTGGCACACTCTGATTTGCACGCATCAACAATCATGACTCATCCGGTTTTGCTTGGTCAACGGTTGAACATGCATCAGAGCAACAAATCTCGAGCAGTGCATTTCCGAGCATGACAATTGACAACAAGCAGTGATAAAAATTTGGTCATACACCAGGTTTCATCTCATTTATGTTCTTATATAACAAAGAAGCCACGCACGGTGACAGCATCCTTTCTGACTTTGTGGATTTAGTTATTCAGGAGATTTGTCAACTGTTCATTCATTATTTCTAAATGTAATCATTCTCTTCTGGTAGCCCCCGCGTATATCTTGGAAGCATGCGTCAAAAGTCATCACATATTCAGAACAGGAAATGAACGAGAAATGTCTAGGGTGAACTTTGCATTATATATGCGGAAATCAAGGCATGAGTTTCAAAGTGTTAGAAAATGCGCTCATCGAACCAGACAAGCAAGCGGGAAAAAGAGAGTCACTTTATGATACTTTCTCGCCAAATGTGACATCCCAGGAGAACAGAAGAGCCTGCTTTTCTTGACAATATGACATGCACTTTTGTTTTATTTATCTGGAATTTATGGTCGTTGCTTCCCATGAACTCTCTCTGTCTTAATGGTTTGAAAGCTCAGCTTTTGTTTAAGGACATGCTGATTTGAAAAGCATGCCCATTGTCTATAGTTGGACCTAGCAGCGGAGTTTCCAAAACGAAGTTCATGTCTCATGTGTGTCATAAGCATGCGAACTAACAAATGTCTTGTGCGAAGTTCACACAGGACGTGGCATCAGATCAAACAGCTCGAGAAGTCGGTGAAGATCCGGGAGTTAGATAGCAATGTACTGCCCGCTGTATATGAAGGGCTTGCGATTTTTTTTTTGGGGGGGAAACCGACCACCAAAAAGTCAACTTTTATACTTTTCTAGGGCATGCGATGTGCTAGCATGACAGAAAGTCATAGCATCGTGTAGTTTAACTCAGAGAAAAAGAATTAATTAGTCTTTCAACAATATTAAACCTGATATCCTGTGGAGTGCTCATTCTTCCACGGCATATAGCTAGGTTGGTCCCTTCTTCCTCTTGGTGCTGAGCCATCGTTGATCACCATCTCTCAATACTCACCAAATTCATTATTAATTGCAACTGAGATTTGTCTGCACTATATAACTCAACCGAGGCTAGTCCATTGTACATAGACTACTAGCCTCTTGAAGCTGCCAAAGCATTCAAAACTCTACCAACCCATCATTCAATCGGTATACTATTTCCGAGTCTTTCCCGACCTCGAGAACATGAAAGCTTACAATTCCCGTCTTCTGCTTGTCATGATCTTCATGATATCAGCTCTGTTCCAAGTTACCAGCGCCCGTCAGATTAATGAAGCTGCCGATCAAGTGAGCCAACAAAGATTGTGGGCCAAGTATTCGTCTATCTTCCAGAGCTTCTCTTCGATTCACAACTCTGCCAAATCCAGGGGCGAGAAACATGGCTCGATGCATGTGGTAACGCGCAGACTTGTCCCGTGCGGACCCAATCCACTTCATAATTGATTAGATTGTGCAGAGTGTCATCCGATCCCTGTTCTTTCATTTTCTTTGCAATAAGCGAGTCTGTACAAAGATCGTTCCGCTCTTGTCGTGTGAGATATTATGTCCAAAGAGGAAGGGAGGGGGATTATCAGCTATTGTTTGAGTGAGCCTTAAAGAGAGTATTACCGAAAGGTTTGTTTCAATCTATATCTCATCTGCATGTGTACTCAATTTTGAGAAAGTGAAACTGCCCTTCATGGGAACGTGAACACTTGATATATGGTATCAGAGTTGTCATTAGAATACTGCAGCTAATCAGATGGACGGATGATTCAAAAGAGATGCATCCTGCAGTTTGCTTCTGCGAAATGAACGAAAGCAATTCCAGTAAAAGGATTCGCATGAGCAGTGATGACAGGCTTGCCTAGAGATCGAGATCGCATGTTCAAAAGAGCTTGTACATTCGCAGCCTGGCGTAAAAGGAAAAGATTTTCGGGTTGAATTTAACGTCAAAAAGAAAAGATTGCACAGCAGAGATTGAGACTCAAGGTGTCATGTATTGCATATGCAGTTCCAGCTACTAGCTGTGTGTCTAATCCGTAGACAACCAATTTTTGTCAGAATGGAGTCTAATCCATAGACAACCAATCTTTGTCAGAATGGAGAGTGGCAGAAGAGACTGATTCTGCTAACGGTTTAGAGAGAGTGGCAGAAGAGACTGATTCTGGTTTAGAGAAAGTGTCCAAAACGAAATTGAGCTTAATTTCGAGCACTCGAGTAAGACATGATTTGAGCGATCAACAACGTTCAAATCGGTTCTATCTGGACCAACTTAGGATGCGAACAACCTTATATCTCAAATCCATCTGTTTTCTCGTACAGATTAGTTGGAATTGATGGACTGATGAATGTGTAACAATCACTTACCGCAAAAACCTTGTAGATTATCTTGGACCCTAGCAAGCACAAGTCCGCAAGTTAAAGGAATAGTAGCGAACGTGGAATGGATGCCCTGACATTTTGTTTATGCCAAAGTCTATAGGTTACTGAAAGATAGCTCATTCTAATTCCATTTCAAATGTAGGAGGATGCTTACCGCCAGTAAAATTGTCACTAGCCCAGCACAGATGAGGCCCATTGGGCTGGACCCAGCTCATCTTAAAATTCTTTCACGTAGGCAGGTTTGGATAAGCGACGATCCTCAACGCTCGACCCGCCTAAAGTTGACTCTTTTGTTTCGATATTCTTTTGGATTAAATACAATTTAGTCCTGTAAGTTTCGGTGTATAGGCGATTTGGTTCTCTTACTGTTGTTTTATGCAATCGAGTTCTCTATCATTCTCCATTTGTGTGGTTTGGTCCTCATAATTCTATTTTCTTCATTCAAGACCCCGATGTTCTTGTTTTTGCGCAATCAACTGCTTCATTTACCTGTTGTAATAACATTATCAGTTCTTTTCCCTTTTTTCATATTTAGTTTTTTGCGAATTTGGTGCCACTAGAGCATTGCGATACATTTTATGCTATCTCATTAACTAATTTAAGGTTTAGTGACAACGATCGATCAAGAGGATTTGATTGCACAAATTGAAAACACTAGAGTACGTTTGATAACTATTTTGTTCCTAGAAAAAAATTCCATTCATAAATAATTTTTTTTATTATGTTTTCAAGAACAATTTCTCGAGTATTTAAAAGCGTTTGGTAACTAGCTTAAAATTTTTATTCTCGGAATAGGTAAAACTCTTATATATTTTTTTTTTTTTTTCTCATTTTTTTTCTTTTTTCTTTTTACTTTTCTCTTCTTCTTCCTCCTTCTTTGTGGTCGGTTGTCGGCGGCGATGGTGGTTGGCAATTGGTTGGGTGAGGTCTGGTAAGCTCGCCTAGCCATTTGTTGGCAGTTGACGGCGACGGTGGCTAGTGATTGGCTAGGAGGAAGAAGAATAGAGAAGAAGAGAGAAGGAGGAAAGAAGAAAGGAAAAGAGAAAAAAGAAAAATAAGTTTGGCTTAGTTCTAGTATTGTTCCTGATCATACAGAAGCATCTTTTTTTTTACCTTCCAAATCTATTTCTTTTTTTATTTTCGAGAACAAAAAATAGAATAATTTACTATTGGAAAGTTAACAAATAGACCCTTGAAGGACTTGATTGTACAAAACAGAAGTTAGGAAACCAAATCGCTATGAATCAAAGAAGTTAGAGAACTTGATTAAATAGAACAAAAGTGGACCGAGTTGCACGAATGCTCAGGCCCGACCCGAGCTCGGATCGTGGGCCGGTGGTAAGGGGAAGCTACAGAGAGGCCCATAGAAAGTAAAACTCCCGAGGCCCAAGCCCAAAACCCAAACCAAGTACGCCCGAACCATTATTATAAACAGCAGGCACGCACGCGCGCGCACGCGCGCACGCAACCTCCCCCAGGCCCCCCCACTAGCAGCAGTGGTCAGTTGCTGCCCGTAACCGAGCCCCCAGGGGCACTTCCGGAAAATCGCCCGCCGAACAATACACCCCCCGCCGGAAATGCCCAATCTACCCCTCTTATCCAAACCGAAAATCTTCCCCCCTTTCTCTCTCTCTCTCTCTCTCGCTCGGTCCTTTGCTCGTGGGGGAAAAGCTCTTCACTTTCGTGGGATCGGGAAGTTCTGCTCCCCGTTTCGACTCCGGATGCTTCCCCTGGAACGTCGCCGGCGATCGACGTCGCCGGAGGGGGGGTCGAGCTCGAGGCGGAGGAGGAGGGGGAGGAGGCGGGGCGTGACGATGTGGAGATGGGAGGGGGAGGGCAAAACCGTCCAGGGGAGGGGAAGCGGCAGTGGAGGTGGAGTAACGGGACCCCATCTCGACGTCAGAGCAAAAAGCAGTAAGCAGAGGAAGGAGGGGAGGGGGAGTTGCTCTTTCGTTGCGCGATTCGCAGCAAATCCGAGTTCGGCAACACGTGGTCCTCGAAGTGACGCTTTTGTCCCTCCCCTGCGACCCCTGCCTAACGCTCGCAATCTCTCTCTCTCTCTCTCTCTCTCTCTCTCTGGGGAGTGTCTTTGTGCGGTGTCTCCCTGTATGTATTTTAACTCTCTTTTGCCTCTTGGTCTTAACGTGCGCTTAGAGAGAGAGAGAGAGAGAGAGAGAGGGGGTGGGGAGGGGAGGGACTAGGGAAGTGAGAGTGGTGGTGGTGGGGAAGAGTGATTTCCGGAAGCGGGTGATCGTCGGCGCCGGAGAGGCTGGGCGGGGGCCTGGGGAGAAATGGCGGACGAGAGCTCCGATGAGTGGCTTCCCTCCGGCTGGACTGTGGCTGTCAGAGTGAAGCGGAGCGGCCGGAAGGATAGGGTAACTTTGATTGCTCCTGCTTTCTTCCAGGGAACGGCAGAAAGCTCCGGTTTTTTTTCTTTTTTTGTTGCCCTGTTGGCTTTAATTCGTTCTGCTCCGGATTGATGCTCGGTTATCTTTTTGCCTTCCGCGCTCGGGTGTTCGTTAGCCGGGAGATTTTTTAGCTTGGGTTGCTTTCAATTTGCGATTTTGAGGCTGTTGTTACTGGTGATGTCGTCGGCTGGCCAGTGAAATTGGCATTATTGACGTGGGTTCGGAGGTGCTTTGTTTATTGGAGATGCCTATGCTGCAGTTGGAGGAGCAAGAGATGTATGCCTGCGTCTCTCATGATCGTGTAAATTGCTGGGTTGCATGTAGTGTTTAGGGCTTTGTGGTAAACAAAGGAAAAGGCTTGATAGATAGATAGCTTTCGATGTCTCCGTTTTGTTAGTTGAATTAATTCCTGGTGTTTGGATGGAGTGAATCGTGGGGAATAGAGGGGAACTAGTAACATGCTTTTGGCGGGATGACAGTTTTAAAGCGAGAAAGAGGGAAGTTGGGGGTAAGTTAGAGGAAAGGAGTTCATCTGTTCCATATTTCCTTCCATAAGTGATGGGAATATGAACAGGAACGGAATCTAACCGCCTCAAAGCATAATTTGACTTCCAAAGATATCGGAGCAAACGCCGATCATTTCAAGAGCATGGCATGATAACGGTCGGTTCATTTCTGTTTCTTTAGATGTCGGTTTATGCTTCGAGGACATTAGGTTTCCGTTTCTGTATATATTCCCATTACTTTTGGGAGGAAATATGGAACTTGTTACGCGGAAGATCATATCCTTTCCTTTTACTCACCCCAACTTCCTGCTTTCTTGCCATAAAACCACTATCCCACCAAAAGTATCGTACTTCCCTTTCTCTTGAACTTGTTCTCTTCTTTGAAGGCCACCTTGTCCATACATAGTTGTGATCTAATCTCCGATCAAGATATGGGGGTTTTCACTTCCATTCTCTTATATTAAAACAACATCCATTTTCCTTTCCTCTGCCACTCGAACTTGTAAGGTTTTCTGGAACTAATGTGTTTGTGCTGTGACTGTGCTAGTTCTATGACTGCTTATAACTTTCCTTTTTCCATTGGGTAAGGAAGGATAGAGTGGGTGATATTTGCTTCCTTCTCTTATCTAATTTAACGAATTTCAGCACAGAACCATGATGAAAGCATTCTGTAATAAATTAGTGCGTGGTAACCTGGGAATGGTGTGGCTTCAGCACGTTCCTGTGTTCACAAGATCTAATGTCTCCATTTATTTTGAAAATTTTTGGTAGTTGCGACTTTTACCTGGTTTCATGTCCGTGCAGCTTTACACCTCTCCTGATGGAATCAGATATTCTACCAAGGTGGAGGTGTTGCGCTATCTGAAAACTGTAGAATGCAATTCTCCTCAACCGAAAGAGGAGAAAAATGTCCTCCTTGAGCAATCTGTGGGCAGTGCTTGTGATGGCATTGCACACACCGACTCTTTTCCATCAAAAGAGGATAGAAAAATCAACCCTGATCAATATGACAAGAATCGCTATGATCACACTGCACGAAACAGCCCTCCTCCATTCAAGGAGGAGCATAAGATTGGCCTTGAGCATTCTTCAAAAGATTTTTCATGCAATGCTATAGAGAGTGGCTCTCCTACTTTCAAAGGGAAGAAAATCGTTTGTGGCGGTGCTGTAGACAGCTGTACTCTTCTTCCCGTAGGACAGAAGGTTGATCTTGATCGACCCATGAAAATGGTTTGTAGTGAAAGTGCAGAAAACCACTCTACTCTAACCAGAGAGGAGGACAAGAGCAGCCATCAGCAGTCCCCAAAAGATGTTTGCAGTGACACTGCATGGACTTCCTCTTCTACTTTCAAAGAGGAGAAAATATTCAGCCTTGACGATTCTGCAAAAGAAGCTCATGAAAACAAGACAAAAAGTACCTCTCCTAGTTTGAAGGAGAAGAACAAAGTGCGGCGTCAGCAGCCTACTGTAAATGTTCGTCAAAAAGTTGTTTCCATTGTCTTGTTTTGATAATTGTGCTGTATTATCATCATTCTCTTCTAATTTAAGATTTTGCTGTTTTAAGCAATCTAGGTTGTAGTTGAACAGGTTGTGGCAGAAGGGTTACCCGAGGGATGGACCAAAGAAATTAAAGTGAAAAGGAAGAATGGTACCATCATCAGGAGAGATCCGGTATTTGATCTCATCTCTTGTTGTGCTTATAATTAAGTGGTAGTAGTTTCCAATCTTTTGTATGTCTCTTCCATCACCTTTCATGTTTTGAATTCGGTATTCTTCTACCATGGCCTTGCATCATAGCTTAATCTTCCTTCATGTCTAGCTTGGACTCGATGCAATCCAAGCGGGCAATGCATGAACTATCCTTCATGCTTTTCTTTTAGACCTAAAAACCATCTATATATATATATATATATATATTTTCCTAGCCCCTGGAAATGGTTATTTCTGAAGTGGCATCCAATTTTTGCAGTACTACACAGACCCTGTGAGTGGATATGTATTCCGCTCGATGAAAGATGTCCGTCGATATCTTGAAACTGGAGACATTGGGAGGCTTGCATATAAGCCCCCAGACAAAGATGAGATTGATGCTGATTTAGAAGACAGCAAAATCACTGTGAGTGAGTATGAAGTTTTTGTTTTGTGATCAGTCAACTTCTAATTTCTCTTTGCTTTACATGAATACCTCAGTTCTCAGATGGCACATTGTTTGCATGTGATCTACTCTATTTAGAAATTGTAATGTTGTTGCCCTTAATAGCTAAGATTTTAGTGACTGCTGGTGAAACTATGGGAGCACTCATAAAAATGTCAAGTTCTACGTGATCTGATTTAGTATTTCCTACTCCATCCGGCTACCACTACTAAATACATGTCTTTTTTTTTAAATGTTTCGGCTGATGGAATAGATTGAGATTAGACTTAAACATAGAAATGTATCTTCATGGCATTGCTTCTTTGGGAATCCTGGCATTATGAGATATGGTGGTCATAAGGAGTTAAAAAAATGTTACTACTTTACCTGCAGATGTGGATAGTTATTGGAGATAGAGAGTTTTAAGGATATTGTACATGAAACCTATGTAACTGAAATCCTGATAAATCTACCAGACTAGATGGGAAGATTTGGTTTAGTCGGGTTTGGGTTGAGGACCAGTTCAGGTTCGTCAGACGTGTTTGGGTTTGGGTTGGTTTCTAGATATGTTGTTTGTTACTTAACCATACATTTTAAAGCAGATAATAAGAATGACGAGAGGAACTAGAGAGTTATAATTGAGTAACCACCTGAGACTGGCTGGATCAACCTGTTGTCCAGTCCAGGTTGGTTGGATTGGTTTCTTTCTTCCAAACAATTGTTGGTACTATGGTTGTCAATTTTGTTCAATTTGATATTTTACGAATTGAATCTCTTAGAGGAATAAAGAACGAATTCGAGTCTAACGTCAATTGATCAGAAGGATGTGAATCTTGCTATCAAGTTCAACATTCATATGTAAGATCCATGGAGCACCTGATTTGACCAAAAGATGGAAATGGAAAGAAATGTCTTGTAATTGTTTATTGCATAGACTGTCACTTTTTCATCTATTTGCTTTCAAAACCCAACCTTAGTACCTTCGTCATATTTCAAACAAATTATTCTACTCACAGGTGCCAAAGTTATCCTGGGAACAAATTTAGACAGGTGGTGTTGAGTTGATGGCCATGACCTATGGTTCTTTGATTCAGCTTGATTGGTGTAATGCATGCTTATGTTGACAGTGTGGATGTGTCAATTCTTAGCCTTGCATATCGTATTTACTCCACTTTACTGATATTAGTTCTTGTTGTCAGGTTGCAAGTTGAGATTTTTGTAAGATTTGGACTTATCTGTTGTATTGTCTTTTTGTTTCTGCCTTAGTCACCTGTTGTTATCAAGAAGCAGAAATTATCGGTTGTTGAAACCGAAGGTACAGATGATCAGGGATTGCAACAGAGTGAATGTGTGACAGATAAACACATGCCTACATCTGACCAACCTGAAGAAGTCATACCTGTACTTGGAGGTAAGCCTAATCACCATTGTACTCGAAGCATCTTATCCCCTATCTTTGTATGTTATAAACAAGGTGACCATCTTGCAGTTTGTGGAAGTTCTGTAGATGCTGTGGGCACGGAGGGAACTGATTTCAGCTGCTCAAGAGTTTCTGATGCTGAAGGTCTAGAGCAGAAGCAAGAGAAGAGCAACTGCAGTGAAAAGGATCTTCCAGTTCCTGAAGGCAGAACCCTCTCTGAGGAGCATTCGCAGAATTTGGTGGTGGCAGAAGGAAACAAAGAGATCGAAACTTCCACCCAAAAATCCCAGAAGAAGAAGAAGAAGAAAGGGCTTGCCGTTCCTCAGCGAGCTTCAAAACGACTTGCTGGCATTGCCGTTGATCCCACAGTGGAAATAACAACAGTTCGAGCAAATAGAGGCCTGACAAAGCATGTTAATCAGGAGGATGTTAGTCAGGCTAAAGGTACCACAAGTGGTAGTGGTGTTGCTCCTGAACCCCAAAGTATGGAACAGCTTGGGCTGCAACAAGACACAAAATGCACTGGCGAAGCGGAGGAAGCTAAAGAAACTTCCGAGGTGGTGGCTGCTTGCAAAGAAGATTTTGAAGACTCAGAAGACGATAAAAAGAAACAAGGAGGCGCAAAACCATTGCAACAGGAGAGCTTATCTATTGCAAATGAACGTCCTGGAAATGTTGAATCTGTTCATAAATCTGAAGAGAAGCCAGTACTGCCTTTTGATCTGCCTTCTGAGGATATACTTTCTGATCCATGCATCGAGTTTGCTATAAAAACCCTCACCGGTATAAGTTTTGATAGTTCCACCGAGAATGCACTTGAATTCAGCAATAGCAGGAACTCTTTAGGGGACTTGGCTCATCTTAATGTGCATGGTGAAATCATGGAATCTGAGAAAGAGGAGAATGAAAAGCAGGGGTGTGGTGTTGTTTCGCCTCTTCAAAAACTAGCTCAGCCAGAAAAACATGTGGGGAAAGTTAGTGCTGAAGAAACTGCTGGTGATGTGCCAGGCTCCTCTCTGAACTTACCTTTTGGGGATTCATGGGCGGATCCGTGCATTGAATTTGCTATAAAAACTCTCACTGGTGCGATTCCTGTGGAGTATGGTTTGGACGTACATGACTTGATCCAGCAACAGATGCGTTCATCACAAATGCAAGAAGCTAGCGACTTGAATTTGTCCAATGCTGGTCTAGATAACTTTTGCCGAACTGATTTGTTGTGGCAGCATTCTGACACGACAGTTAAGCCTGTCTGTAGACCTCAAGCGGGACTAGTGCCCGCTGCACCACATACCGGCAATGTCGATTTCCAAAGATCAAGTGGAAGTGTTCGACGCCAACACCGTCAGGACAGAAGCAACAAATGCCAGAGATAGGGTGAAACCGCTATCCCATGTTAATCAAATGACTCTG
This sequence comes from Eucalyptus curtisii, assembly GCA_017140595.1. Classification (NCBI taxonomy): domain Eukaryota; kingdom Viridiplantae; phylum Streptophyta; class Magnoliopsida; order Myrtales; family Myrtaceae; genus Eucalyptus; species Eucalyptus curtisii. Next base: position 1,823,073 of record CM029504.1, on the reverse strand, counting down.
TACAGGTAGGAGAAACATTCAGAGCATAAACTTTCGAGCTTTGGTTCACTGTGCATTTCTGAGCCAGATTAGTGAGCTTTTAGTTTGGATTCATCAACTCTCTCCATCCTTTCTGCTGCAGGTCCATCATAAGCTCTCTTCTGGATGCAAATGCTTCCTGAAAGGAAAGTCTTTTGTATTGATTTCTCTAGCTAGTCTGACATGTCACCTTTGTTGTAATCTGTAATCTCTTGTTGCCATGGAACGGTGTACTGGGCGTTTCCCATTGTGGCTTTTTTTTTTCCGCAGTCGCTGCCCTCATAGATACACCTTTTGTTTGTTGAACCAAAATCATTATTCATTTAGCTTAGCATTGACTAATAGATAAGGAGGGTAGTGGGGGTTCTCCAAGAAGTGCCTGTCGTTGCTCCTTGAGGCATTTTGTTTGATAGGCTCATGAGGATGCTGGCTCTGTATTATGACCAATAGATTCTGGATAATCGAAGAGGTCCCAAGCTGTAACTTCTAGTTTCTTTATTCAGGCATTATGTCCTCTTGCTGCCGGGTACCCTTACCCTTTTGGGAGACGAAGCTGTGGCTGAACTTGCAAGTGCCCGTTTGATTTGGTACCGAGGTTCACTTGATTTTACATCATGGATGTCTGATCAGCTGCACTGCACCAAGGTTATGCCACCAAGGTTATTCCATCTTTGTTCTTCTTATTCCTTTTCACGGGTCTACAGGAAAACTTACCTAGGGTGTCGAAGGGCAAGATTGGTTCGGGTCACTCGGTGATGCCCGACCTATTATTTCTCGTAGAAAATGAACCCGGCAAGTCGCGATCCGCGTGCTGGTAGAGGAAATGTGGAAGAGATCCATTGCCCTGTCATTTCAGGATGGAGGAGTCGCCAACGTTTTTGTCATTTATTATCCTGAAAATGTTCCATATGGCTGTCGAGCGGATGTGAGGAAATGGCAAACGATTCCGGTGCAGAAAATGGTTCAATGCTAGCAACAAAGATGTGAAGGGCCGGGCCGACAAGTGGATCGGGCCACCGAAAGAATTAGGGTTTCCTTTTCTGTGTTTCGTGGATGATTTCGGGTCGTTTCTGGTTTATGACTCAAACCAAAGTAAAACCACGCTTTTTTAACTTAGGGCGTTTGATTATTTATCAAATAGTGACTGATTCTATTCTTTTATTTTCGGGAATAAATTTAGAATAAAAATTCTTTTGATAATTTTTTTGTTCCCGAGAATAGATTTTCAAACATAATTAATGAGTAGAAAAAAGTTATTTTTTTATTGCCGAAAACAATTTTGGAATCAAGTCAACTCAAATTTGTTTTTTCTCTTTTCTCTTCTTCCTTTATTCTTGTTCTTTTTTCTTCTCTCTTCTTCTACTACCCGTCATCGACACCGATCACCAGCGACCGATTGGGCGAGCTTCAACGAGCTTGTCGAAGGCTTGCCCAGACCTCCCTTGGCCACTAGTGAGCCTCGCTAAGCTGCAAACGAGGCTCGACCAATGACGTCAACAACGCTCTAGCGAGGTTGTCAGCCCTCGTTTGGCCGATTATCGGTCATCTCGTGGCCAGGGACTGACCAAAGCTCGAAGAAGAAGAGAAAGAAAAGAAAAAAAGGAAAAAGGAAAAGAAGAAGAAAAGTATTAAAAAATTAAAAGAAAATAATTTGGATTATAAATTTTAAGGATGGTACAAAAAACGCAATTTATTTCGGAAATAGAAATTTTGAGCAATTACCAAACAATCTTCAAATATATACAAATTGTTTCGAGAAACAAAATAAATAAAAAAATCATTTCTGATCAAAATTATTTTTTGGAACAGAATGGTTGCCAAACACATTCTTATTGGTTTGAATAAAAAGGAAACCCATATAAAAAAGAATCAAAGTTTTTTTAGTCGGATTAGTTTGGTTCAAATTTAGCGATAATTCTTACACACATAAACTTGGATATCAAATATTCATGGCAGGTGTCTGCCGGCTTATTCATAAGGGTACCAAAAAAAAAAAAAATTAACATCTTTTAAAAGTTTCGAACAAGTCAATACAAACTTTTTTCTGTATTTCAACTTTTCAAGTCAAAAGACTCAAAATTCATATTAAATTCAATAGATGTGTCGACTATAATTAAGATCTGAATAAAAAGATTATCACAGTTTGGTATTTGGTTGAGAAGTAAAAAGTTGAGGATTTCCAGAAGGGACAAAATAAATTCCTAAGTTGCAATTTAACTCGATAAGGTTTATGTTGGAATATTTTAACTGCACTCAAAAGGAACAAGGAAGATCGAAATTTCTACTTAATTTCGGAAAAAAGCCCCTTTTCACTCCCAGTTCCCGCGCTCTTGAGATTTCTCCATCGCAATCGACCCGCGTCGACGGAGGAAACCTTGCCGCCGCATCTCCGGCTCCGGCGGCGCTCGCCGAGTCCGATCCTCTCTCAGGTCCTTTCTCAACCCTGAGTAATCCAGTGGGCGTACTCGCGAGCAATAAAAATCGTTTCTTTCTTGCTTTCTTGCGCTTTTCTTCTCGTTTTTTCAATTCTTGTATGCTATATGGCGGGGGATGTTCTACCGGTTGCTCCCCAAGCTCTCGATTTTCGTCGAAGAAACAAGAATCGAAACTGGGTTTTCTTCTTTTTCGGCGGGTGGGTTGATTAGGAGTGTTCCCTTTTGGGATTGCAGAATTTTGAAGTAGTGTGATTGAAATGAGATTGCTGTATGCTTTATTAGACTCGAAAATCTCGAGGTATCGAGTCACGGAGCAAGTGGGTTGATGTCGAACGAGTTTGGTCTTGGTCTATCTTGGTGGCTTATCGTTGCCTACCGATGTGATCTCTCCGGTAGCGGCAAAATGCTTTCTTGCTGTAGTGAGCAGGTTGTGCCGAATGAAATGGGTTCGCGAGCTGGCGGTGGATAATGCTCTTGGTCCATTGGTTTCTGAATGTTCTGCTTCATTATAGAGCTGACATAAGAATTTCTGGGGTTTGCAGGGAGGATACAGCGCAAATGCAGATTCAATTGAAGTGTAGCTGTGGGGATGGAAGCTGCCCTGAATGGGCCATCGTCGAATTGCAAGGCGTGGTTGAGGTTCAACCGTCGTTCCAAGGTCAGCTGCAAAACCTTGAAATTGGAAAGCTTTGTCGTCCTTCGTCACAGGTTCGTGTAAATGTCATCTCTATTGAAGTGTCTTAGAGATGGTCGCTTGTTGAAATAGGCTTTGCTTCTTTCTATCTGAGGATGTAGTACTCAACACCAACTTCCCCGTCCCCCAGGAAAAAAAGATACTGCATTTTTCCGGGTACATGCTGTTTTTATATGTATGTAGCTCTATTCAGTAATTTCTAGCTCTGTCTGGTCTTGCTTTCGCTTCTGACTGTTGTAAGAGAGTAACTGGAAAAAACTATCTGTGGCTTTTCAGTTTTTTTTTTTTTTTTTTTTTCAAGATTTCAGTCCTCTCCTGATTCTTTTGTCTTCACATACCAAAATTTAAGTTTTTCATATTGGGGTTTTTGTTCAGGAAGTCTACACTTTTACTGTTGGCTATCATGAATTAACGGGTTCAAAAGTGCTGTTAAAGAAACCATTTCTGGTATTGAAGAAAGTAAAACTCATGGATGCAGAGCAAAGCTCCAATACTGATTCAGCCAATTCACCGAAGGTTGAGCTAGAAGTTGCTGGCATCATCAGGCATCGGATATTGTTCAAGACCAGGCCAAAGGCCCTCATTTCCCGTAAGCCCTTATATGCTGCTTCTTTTAGTGATGACATTGATTGCAAGGCTCTTTCTTTGGACTGAAGTGCCTGTTGAATTGGGGATGAGATTGCTTGTGACTTTGCTTTGTGGGATATATGATAGTCTTGGATTTCTCTTTTAACTTTGTACAACCTAAGAGAGATTCCTTTTAAGCTCTTAGCTTTATGTGCTTCTTAGTTGGTTCTTCTTCTTTGACTCTGGAGCTGGCTGTGTTTCTGTGGTTGAAAACAATCAGCTCTTATGGATGGAAGGCTGTTTGGCATGATAATCTCTTCCCATCCTTGAGATCTGGAACACTACCTGCATGTTTGCTGACAGAATTTTGTGCGGTGCCATTTGTTTTTCCAGATTGCTTTTGGCTGTTCTCTGAATCTGTAACCTTAGTTTAAGCTTGACGTGACTTTGACTTCTTGGGTACTCATACAAACAACGCTCATTCTCGTGTGACTTCCTGAGATAATTTTGCAAAACTAATGATTTGTCTGGATGGAAGTACTACAACTCATATAGGCAGTTGACAAATTCCAGGTCTCCTTGCATTTGGTGTTTTGACCACCAGTGTCTACTCGTTGGTTATGTGGTTAAACAATATACGATATAGGCAGTTCTCCTGATATATGAACTGTTGAAGAACCTGCATTCATCTATCCCGTTATCTTAGGTCTCTGTCTCTACCTTGCAGTTTCTTTTTACCTCCTCCTTTCCTCTTTCCTTCTTTAAATTTTAGTTATTTAGGTGAACACTGTTTGTTTCATCCTTTCCTGGTGGGTCAGTTGTAGGTTGCACAGTTACGATAGTTTTTCGTACTGATTGTTTGTCTGATGATGTTCTCTCCTGACTCTCATATTCCTCAGGACCAGAGCCGGTTGTCAAGGAAAGAGCACATGCATCGGGTTCAATCGCATCAAACTCATCTCTATGATATGAGCAAGGGTGTTGGAGGACCTGGAGCTGTTACTTTATTAAAAAGAGGACTTTCCAGGCTAATTGTGGCAACAACTCTATGCTCCCATTAGTTTACCTGATCTGTTTTTGGCAAAAGTTGCCAAAGTCTTTTTGAATGTGGAAACTCTGAAACCTTTCAAACGATGAAAGAATGCCTTTCTACTTGTACTTGTGTTTATTCAAGCGCTCTACTTAAGATATGATATGTGTAATTCTGGCTCTTCCACGTTTAAAATTACGAACTTCGGCACTTCTGGCTTCGTTGAAAGCTCTACTGGCCACTAAATTCATTTTGCTGGCTGACATATTCTTTTTGTTTATTGGTGCTTGTGTTGATTCTGTGTTCATCCTCTCTTTTATTTCTCTTCCATGGTTTTCTGTCTCCTTGTCCTTCCAATCAATTAGATTTATCAGGTACTCAAGAGCATAAGAACTATAGTCTTCCTTTCTGTGTTCATCCTCTCTTTCTATGTACCGTTAACAAATTGAAATTAGGCATATGATTTAGAATCATTTGATGACACATGCAACATGTGAAGTCTTTCAATCCAACCTTTCCAAGTATAGGGGAGCAAAGATGCAGCAAGTAAATCTGGTTCTAGAGACATCAATGCCAAAAATATGATCAACTAAAAGAAGAATATGACCCTCGCAAGGTGTAGAAGCTTCCATCAAAATTGAAGGAATGATAAGAAACCTTGAAAAAGGTCTTTCTAATCTTGAAGCTGGAAGAATCCGGCATCATTATTTGGAAAACCCTACGGAAGAAATAGCGAAAGTGAAGCAGTAGATTGCTGAGCTTAAAGAGCATGGTCTTCCCACCCAACATTCGAGACAACTAGCTGATCTCTTTGATTGCTGAGCTTGAAGAGCATGGTCTTCCCCAGCAACCGAGGCAACTAGTTGATCCTTTTGCCCCAACTACCACAACTCTGTAGGTTAATAGTTCTCCTCTAAGCTTTACTAGAAATATTTTTGCAGAAATCTCAGCTAGGCAAGACTTGGTGCCTCGACGCCCCATAGTCAAAACTCTACGAGAGTTGTAATATGAAGGGGACCCATCACCTTACCATAATGACTAAATTAAACATGAACAAAAGGTTTAATGACCACGTCGCATATTGACCCAAACTTTAGGGACTACTTATAAAAAGGAACGACCTCCTTATTTCATGAGCAATCCCAAAAGCAATTTATGCAATTTGATTCCAAAGGAAATATGACCCAGAAGACCAAAATGTGTTTTGATTACATTGGATGCATCGATTATGCTCATGTCTTGTCAAATAGGTATTTTTCTTAGCACTTCTTTAATTTTGCTTTGCATTTTTACCGTGTCCAACCTTAAGATTGAATATCGTAATACATCCGAGAATTATGTGTTGATTTGACAAAAAAGAACTTTTAACTTTAAGCAAATGCTTTGTTGATCCTCTATGAAACTTATTGAAAGATATGCGAGAATCCTCTGGATATTATTGGATATTATTCAGATCAATCAAGATCAATTAATATCGGATCTGCTTTGTAGATTATATTGTTGCCTTTCTCTCTACATGCTTTGTACTATAATATTGATCTTGTACACTGAGTTAAGTGATATACAAAAATACAGAGAAAATTTCCACGTTCTTCTTTCCCGTTTTCCTTTCCTTTTGTCTTCTTTCATGGTATTAGAGCAGGTTGTGCGCCTGTTTCATCTCTTCCGCTTTCTCTTCTTTTTTGGTTCTCTAATTGTCTACCGGAAGAAACAAGCTAACTTATAAAATAGCGTTAGCACTCCAGTGTAGGAATCAATACCTTAAAGATTATTTTTTATAACAGACGAAGGAAGGAAAATGATTTTATCACCACCATGGCCGGCGATCAAGTTCCCGTGGAAACACCTACCTCAGAAGCACAAGACTCCGTGCGGAACACAACCGCTCGAGCTGATCAACCCACTATAGGGCAATTTTTTCCATGGCAACTATATCCAAGGCAGCCCACTTTGGGCCCTCCATACCAGTGGGTGCCATTTCCCATGTATTATGGGCCAAGCCCACATTTTTCTTTTTCAAGAGTCCAGATTCGAAGAGACAACGTTCAAGCCCATGATGGCCCACCAGCCATAAGCGGGGCGGGCCTTTCAGAAACAACCGGATCATCCAATGCGGGCGAAAACCCTAACGGGTTAGGTGAATCAAATGCAGGAGTACTGGGTGGGTCCAATTCGGGTCAACCTACAAATCCCTACCCGAGATTTCCACCGGGTTTTCTGCCATTCCCCATCGCACTCGCCATGGGTTGCCCATAACCCGGCGACGCACTGTACGTCTCCACTGCCGATGGACCGGAGTTGCGGCTTATCAGCCACCCTCTCACAGGATCGGAGAACTACTCAAGTTGGGCGCGAGAATTTCAGCGAGCCCTCATCACGAAGGATAGAGAAAGTTTTATTGACAGGACCATTCCGGCTCTGACTGACGAAAAAATGGAGCGACAGTGGAGAAAATGTAATCAGTTAGTTAGGACATGGATAGGAAATTGCATTAGCCCAGAAATCGCCGCCGGTTTGCCTCCCACAGAAGACTTGAAAATCATTTGGGACAACATTTGAGAAATGTACGGAAAGTTAGATCGAGCGAAAAAATTTTTCGCTACATCAAGCCCTCACGGAGCTGAAGCAAGGAAATATGTCCGTAACGGCATGCTTTAACAAGCTTTCAGCTCTCTAGAATGAGCTGGAAGCGGCTGAGGAAAAGCTTGAGGGACTCGAAACGACCCTTCAGCAATATAAGGCGATGAAAGACAAAGAGAAGGCCACACGATTTCTACTAATCCTTAATGAATCTTACCTCACTTTTAGGTCGCAGATCCTAGCTATGGAGCCTGCCCCTTCTCTTGGCTGGATCTTTCAACTCACGGTGCAGGAGAAGAACCAGCGGCTTACCTTGTCGGACAGCAAAGCCACCGAGAGCCTAACACTGGCAGCAAGGAGCGAAAGAGGGCAGAAAACCCTAGAACAAGAGAAGAGGTGAGATTCGTTGCTAGGGTTTGCTGAACAGCGAGCCTTTAAAGGCTCTGCGATGGACGGCCATGATTGAGCATAGCGATCCGACGGTTCTAAGGGCACGCGCTACCTGACTGATCTGGACGACGAAGATGGCTTCGGATCCAAAGGATCCAACGGTGCCCATTTTTCGAAAACCTATGGGCCGAATTTGAAAAATAAAAGGGAAATTATGTTGTGATTTTTGCAAGCGTCCCCACCACACAATTGAAAATTGTTGGAAATTACACGACAGACCTGGAGAAAAATAAAAAAAGGGAAATGAAATATCAGCAGTAGCCTATCAACTTACAGGATCAGCATATGCAAACCAACCTATCACATATGGGGAATATCGGCAATTGATGTAGGCATTATAGGAATTAGACGTTCCCAAAAGAGGAAGCAGCTTTACAGGTATTTCTCATTGCCTGATAAACACTATATCAAGAAATGCCTGGATTATTGATTCGGGAGCCAGTGACCATATTGCATGTGATAAGGGATTATTTTCCATTATTCATGAAGAACTGGATAATCCTATTATAGTGCAATTGCCAAATGGGAACATTGCTCATGTTACTATAACAGGGACAGTCAATCTTAGGTCCCAGATTTTTCTCACAAATGTCCTTTATATCTCGGACTTCCAATTTAATATTATTTCTATGTCTAGAGCTTGTAAGGAAAATTCATGTCGAGTTTTTTTTTCAATGCTGATACCTGTCTATTTCAGGCCCTTTCAATTGGGAAACTAATGGGCTGGGATAATCTCTCTAAAGGATTATTTTTCTGGAATAGTTCATCAAAAAATCTCGATCATTTTCCTTGTAATAAACAATCATTGTGTAATTTGACTACTAATAATAGAAACTTCCTTTTACATTTCAGATTGGGCCATAGTTCTTCATTTCTCTACCATCGATGTCATATTTGTCCGCTTGCAAAACAATCGCGTACCCCCTTTCCATCGAGCAAAAGTCGTACAAATAATATTTTCTTATTGCTATATATTGATGTCTGGGGACCGTATCACACAACGAATCATGATGGGTCTCGGTTCTTTCTCACCATTGTGGACGATTATTCAAGAGCCACATGGATTTTTCTCATGCAGTCTAAGGGTCAAGTTATGTCCAATTTAAGGACCTTCCTTTCTCTGTCAAAAACCCAATTTGGGAAAACTATCCAAAGAATACGGACAAACAATGGACGAGAATTTTTTAATCATGAATGTACTGCTCAGTTTTCATCTCAAGGGATATTACATGAGAGCTCATGTACATATACACCACAACAAGATGGAGTAGTAGAACAAAAGCATCGTCGCCTATTGGAAGTTGCACGGGCTTTGAAATTTCAAGCCTCTGTTCTAGACAATTTTTGGGGGGATTGTATATTGACTGCAGCTTACTTGATCAATCGCATGCCGACCAAGATACTTGACGGACGAACTCCTTTCGAATTGCTTTTTGGGAAGAAGTCAGATATGAGTCATCTAAAAATCTTTGGGTGTCTATGCTACACCACAATAGTAGGACCTAGGGATAAGATGGGTCCTCGTGCTTGCCATTACATATTTATGGGATATCTCAATCTACAAAAGGGATACCAAAAATTTGATCCATCTACCGGAGAATTTTCCGTTAGCAGAGACGTCTTGTTCCAGGAAAATGTTTTCCCATTTGCTACCCAGGAATTAGGCACATATAGTAAGGGGCATTCTCATACTTCTCATATCGAGGAAGCCATCGAAGATCCAGGATATGTTTTACTTCGCTCATCAGAAGATACAAGGAACCCTTCTACATCAACCACGGACCTGACACCTCTAATGGAAGTGACGGATCAAAGCCCGGATAATGTAGTTACTCAAGACTCGCCTCATGTCAAGACTCCAGAAACTCATTTACCCCCAGAGAATGATCCACCAAGACATTCCGGACGAGCCACGCGTCCACCAACTTGGACCAAAGACTACATATGTGGTGTCAGGAATTCACCGGGTATTCATTTCCCCATTTCTTCTTATCTTATGTTTCCTTCGATTGATTATCCCCGGAACATAGATATTGCATCACTCGCATCTCCGAAGAGCGAGAACCGTCCAACTATGATGAGGCACGCACTGATCCGCAATGGCAGAAAGCTATGGAAGCAGAATTGCAGGCTTTAGTGGTAATCACTTATGTTGCATGGACACGTTACACGTGCTTCCATGTCGTGTTTGACATGTGTCGGAGCGTGTTGGACACGTCAACACGCTCGGACACGCGTTGACCGCGTGTCGGATTTGTCGACACGTGGTCAACTTTTGTCGACACGTTTCGACATGCGTGTCCAAAAGACAATGGAGGGTGGAGACGAGGGCGAGGACGAGGGGGCAGAGACGAGGCCGTGAGCGAAGGCGAGCTTGCAACGGCGAGAGACGACGAGAGAAAGAGCAGAGACTGATGCGAGGGCCGTGAGGAGGAACTTCACGAGGGAGGCACGCATGGGGGAGGGTGGCGTCGTCGAGTGGGGCGGCGGCGGCGGCGGCAAGGGGGAGGAGGAGGAGGAGTTCGCGGCGGTGTGCAGCCTCTTGGCGCACGGGGACCGCGCGTTCCGTCTTCTTTTCCGATCCCTTTTCACTGAAATTTTTCTGGGTTACTCTCTTTTCCGCTCATTCAACGAATGTTGGTGCTTTTCTTGATCGAGTCTTCGATGCTTTCGGGGATAGGCGTCGTGCCGCGAGGAGGAGGAGAAGAAGACATTGCTAGGGTTTTGAGAAGGAAAATAAAAGAATTAAAAAGGGACTTGGCGTGTTGGAGGGAGGGGGAAGTGACGGGCTGATAGCTTGTCAGGTGGTGGGGGAGGGAAAAAAAGTGAAAAAAATTGAGGGTGGGGAAAGAGACGAGGGAAAAAAGGGAGTTTGGACCCGGGGGGGGTTGGGGGTGGATTTTGAAAAATAAGAGTAAATTTGGGACAATGAAATAAAAAAAACCTAGAATCTACCGAAAGTGTTGAATGATTAGTGTAATTCTTTTTTTTAATTAATTAATTAATTATAAATTAGATTCAAATTAATTAAAAATAAAAATATTCATTTAATATACAACGTGTCCCAGCGTGTCGAAATTTTTTATTTTTGAGAAATGACGTGTCGGCGTGTCATGTCATGTCGTGTCGTGCTGTGTGTCAGTGTTGCATATCGATGCAACCTAGGTAATCACACATGGGAACTTGTTACCTGACCTCCGCATAACAAGGCAATTGGATGCAAATGGGTATATAAGATCAAACATCGAGCAGATGGATCAATTGAAAGATACAAAGCCCGATTAGTGGCTAAGGGTTTCACACAGCGGGAATGTTTTGATTATCACGAAACTTTTTCCCTCGTAGCCAAAGACGTTATAGTCCACTCATTCCTTTCAGTAGCGGCCTTTCAGGACTGGTTATTGCATCATATGGATGTTTACAATGCTTTCTTGCATGGAGATTTAGATGAGGAAATTTATACGGAAGTGCCACATGGTTTACGGAGACAGGGGGAGAATAAAATATGTTGTCTCCGCAAATCCTTATATGGGCTTAAGCAAGCCTTTAGACAGTGGTACGCAAAATTTGTTGAGTCCTTGATAACTGCCGGTTTTCAACGGTCCAGATTTGATTATGCTGTTTTTACATGGACTAGAGATATGTCATCTATCTACTTGATGATATATGTAGAAGATATACTTATTATGGGCAATGATGAAGTAGCTATCAAAGGTTTGCACTCTACCTTCCACATAAAAGATCTAGGTTCGCCAAAGTATTTTCTTGGAATTAAAATTGCACGATCAAACCAAGGAATCTCCCTTAGACAGAGGAAATTTGCACTGGAAATCCTATTAGAAGCAGGTTTGTCAAGATGTAACCCAACTGCAATTCCAATTGAGCAAAATGTCAAGCTGACTACAATGGATTATGATGCTAGAATATCTCAAGAAGTTGATCCCATACTCAGAGATCCATTAGGTTATCAGAAACTTGTTGGGAAGCTCATATATTTGACTATGACTAGACCAGACATAAGTTATGCGGTGCAGACATTCAGTCAGCCAAAGCGGTCTCATATGAATGCTGCACTAAAAGTGGTAAAGTATTTGAAGAATGTCTTGGACTTGGGATTCTTCTTTCCAGGAAATGCGATATGAGAATGACTGCATATCGTGATGCAGAATATGCAACTTGTCCGATGAGCAGAAAATCCATGACCGATTTTTGTATTAAATTGAGGGATTCTTTACTTTCGTGGAAGACAAAGAAGCAACCAACCGTTTCATTATCCTCTCTCAGAATATCGAGCCATGGCAAAAACCACATGTGAAATAGTGTGATTACGAGGTTTACTTCGGGATCTTGGGGTACAAGTTAAAGGACCAACCGAATTGTTCTGTGACAATGATGCAGCTCTCAAATTTGCATTAAACACCATTGTGTATGAAAGAACGAAGCATATAGAAGTGGACTGCCATTTCACTTGAGAAAAAATCAGCAAGGAATAATCGAGACATAGGGATTGGAACATAAGAACAACCAGCAGATGTCTTCACCAAACCTTTATGTCAAAAGACAACATGCGTATCTTTTGAGCAAGCTAGGCGTCTTAGATATATATAAGCCATCAGCTTGAGAAGGAGTGTTGAAAGATACGCGAGAATGTTGGAAGATACGCGAGAATTCTCTAGATATTATTGGATATTATTTAGATCAATCAAGATCAATTAATATCGAATCTAATTTGTAGATTATATTGTTGCCTTTATCTGTTCATGCTTTGTACTATAATATTGATCATGTACACTAAGTTAAGTGATATACAAAAATACAGTGAAAATTTCCACGTTCTTCTTTCCCGTTTTCCTTTCCTTTTGTCTTCTTTCAAAACTATATAAAGAAAAATCAATGCTTGTGACATGATACATTACTTTCTTCATATCATAATTATATTAGTAAATGAAATTTAGATAAGTAAATTCTAGACAAGAGTTTTTTTTTTTTTTTCTCTTTTATCTTCCGCGATAAATAGAAAAGAAATAAGGCTCATGTTCCTCGTGAAAAACTCAAAAAGGGCCCCGGCATTTTCCGATAAAAGGAAGAAAGCAAATTTTCCTTTAAAAGTCCGAAAAACGAAAGCGGCGCGAGGCTGTCTTCCTCGTCCTCTTCCTCCAGCTAGGGTTTCGATTCAAGCTCCCCTGCCGGATCGCCGTTCGTTGGCCGGACGAGGGATTGCGGTAACCCTTATTCCTTCATCATCGAATGCGATGCGATGTCCGATCGGGTTGAAATCGGGTGTATATCGTGGGGTCAATTGGCTGTTGTGTACGAATTGAGATAGGAGAAGCATTTCCGGCACCGCCTTCGATGCGTTCCCTGCTTTTAGAATCTTCACTGATTGAGCAATGAATGAGGAATAGATTTGATAGCAGCGGCGTTTCATTTCTCTGTCGATTATGAATTCGCGTAATGATTTCGCTGCTGCATATGCTATTTCCAGAGTTTTTTTATTTTTATTTTTTATTTATTTAAAGATTCTGGCTTTGCAATATTGTGGCTGTGTTGCGGCGTCGTGGGATCGGTAATCCGACGATGAATTGGAGAATCAGTCATGGCAGATTATGATTGCCGATTTGTGTGTGTGTGTGTGTGTTTGATCCTGCTGTAGTATGTCAAAGTACCATCTCTCTGTTGAATTACTGAAACTGTTACATTTTCCGGGTTGTTGCAGCAGGAAGGCAAGTCAGTGAAGGGACTGTTGATACTTTTGCGATTGAGAGGACCGGCAGTTTGACGATATGAAGTAATTATATCTCATGCTGGATCTCTCTCAGTACATAATTTCTTTTCCAACTTTGTTATCAATTTCAAAGGCTTTAGTTGGCAATATAAAGGTCCAGGAATTGTCCTCGATGAAGGATCGATATCAGTAAGATGTAAATTGTGTCGTAATACACGATGTGTCTTGGCTTTAGTGTGTTCCACGTGATTATATAGCATGCAAATCTAACAAAGATCTCTCTTTTTTATTTTCTGAATTATGGCGGATTCAATGGACTAAATTCTGAATCAGCTGTGTCATCCTAAGCACCTCTATTGCTATCCTTGTTAACTTCTAGTTAAAGAGACCATGGAATTACTAGGCAATCCTGAGGCTGCTTTTCTCAGAGATCAGAGTTGTTTTTCAGATAGTCGGAGCATTAATGTACATTACGTGCTACCGAGTATTGAGACGTTAATTGTCATCATGGTCATCACGTAATCCTCTAATTGTACTGCAATGCTTCAATGGACTTACGTGTTTCAGTCTCAAACTTATACTCTGTAGTTTGGAATAGTTTCTAAGCTGGAAGGATGAAAAATATTATTCACTAACGTTGCTATTGAAGGATGGGCTGCTTTTCTCATAGATTAGAGTTGATTTTCGGATAGTCGGAACATTAATGTGTATTACGTGCTACTGAGTAGTGAGACGTTAATTGTCATCATGATCATCACATAGTCCTTTAATTGTATTGTGACACTTTACTGAACTAACGTGTTTCAGTCTCAAACTTCTACTCTGTAGTTTGGAATAGTTTCTCAGCTGGAATGATGTAAAATATTATTTGATAACGTTGTTATTGAAGGATGGCCTCTGTATTTGTTTGATAATTAGATTGGATTAAGTTTCCAAAAAAAAAAAATTAAAAAAAAAAAGTTTGGGATTAAGAACCTGGTTGAAGGACCGCTGGGAATCTCCAGGAGGAGTTCTGGTTAGGGGGATACTAGACAAATAGTTTCATTAGGATTTCTTGGTCATTAATATGAACATGCATTGTATTGATAACAAGTTTTTTAATTTTTATTTTTATGTGCATTTAAAGTGATACAATTGGAAAGTGACGTATACATGTTTTCTGGACCTTCAATATGTTGGCACATTGTCATCTATGGTGTGGCCATCAAGGATGTACTTATCTCAACTTTTTTTCAGGGGTAACAAGAGCCGTGTGCAGTGGGATGAGAATAATTTGGGTGAGATAGAAGCGAATAAACCCGTTAGGCAGAAAATTACAGAACCCAAGACGCCGTATCATCCCATGATTGATGATGATGGTAGGCTGTTATATATCTCTGCTCCACTTGAAAGTGCCGTGAACGGTTGGCTATCTCTTCTTAGTTTGATAATAAGACGATGGACGGACCTTGATCTCCCTGACTGATGATAATATGCCCTCAGAGCTTCAAAGAGTTAAACTTTCCTGACATTTTTTAGGACTAGATCTCCGTTGAGGTTTTAACATTTCTGTTACAACCAGTGCAGGATTCAGACTTACTCCCGCTTAAAAGTTGTTTTCTGTAGGTTCGCTATCTCCAATGCGGGGTCCTTTTGATGAGTGCGTCGATGATCATGCAGAAGCTATACTTACTGCTCTAAATGATGTGGCTTCTTCAAGTACAAAAGCTAATAGACGATCTGGGTGGACATCATCTGAGGATGAGGGAGATGCTATGGAACCAGATGATGAAGGTTTGCAAATTTAGCTATGGCTTCTAGATTTCCCACCTTGCCTTTTATAGAGCCGTCATGTCTTATAAGCTGAGAAATATCTAGTTACCTAAGAATTGCTGCGGGTATTTAGTTTTCTAGCATGAGGAGAATACGTTTGGGAATAAGTTGATGTGTTGTTAAATTCTGTACCTTATTTGATTCTCTGTCATCTTTTGTTAGATTTTTTTTCTTTTGTACTCTTTTTGTTTGGAGACAGACGAGATATTTTCCTTGACGACTTTAGTGATTGTGAAGATAGATATGCATTATCTACGTGTCGTATTCTTTCTTCTTTTGACTTGCTTTGCTTGTGCTTTTCATGTTGCTACTTTTTCTCCCTTCCATTGGGTCTCAAACTATTTTCCATCACATGTTGTCGGAAGTTGAATAGCTTTGTTTTCGGCTTTTGTATGTTCAGATTCAGAAACTGACAAGAGCGGGATGACCTTCAGGGAGCACAGACGAGCGCACTACGACGAGTTCTTGAAAGTGAGAGAACTCCGGAAGCAAGGGTCTTTGCTCGAGGAAGTGGATGAGGACGCTGAAGAGATGCAGAAGGACAACGGCGCGCATGATTCCTCGTCGTCTTTAAGCGCCGGCGTGAAGGACATTGAGATCGAGGACAGCACGGTCTCTTCGTCAGGGCCGCCAGCCAAAACAGCTTAAAAAGGCTGTACGAGATCGAGCCAAGACTCAAAGCTGACTGTTTTCTTGTTCTCTTGTTGTATGCTGGTTATATATTTCGCGCAATTTTCCCTTGTTGTGTACAGGCAAGTGACCATTCTCCCACCTTGTGTGGTGCTCTTGCTCTGCTGATTTCCATCGAGTCGTCCTCTCGTCACGACCCGAAAACATTTCTCAAGGTTTTTCCGACATCGAACTACAAGTATCTGTGTAATCTCCTCGCACCCTATGCGGCAATATCCATTCTGTTTGATTAGCTCCTCAAACCGATGGCGATGGAATGCGATGGAGTGCGATATTCGTGGCTTTCGCGACCGACCCCCAAACCAAGCCCTGCTGCTAAACTCCAAATTGCAATTCGGCAGTCGTGGAACCCATCAGTTCTTGCTTGCATCATGCGTTGGGCCATCTCCTCGAGCGTTCTTGGTGACTTTTTCGCGTGTGTCGAGCTTCGTGTCCATCTCCGCATGGCGAAAGTACCCTCCCCTTTTGACTCTGACCACATCGTTGGGATACATCTGGAATTCGGGGACCACTTACATGGCCATTGGCCAGAACGGACCGAGATTTATATAAGCAAAAGAGAGAAAAAAGGGACAATAGGAGGAGGGAAAAAGAGCGATAAAGTTATCACTTTTATATGCGAGGATAACGATCGCAATCTGCAGCGAGCAACTGCAGCACCAGATTCCGACTCTGTGTCTTTTTGTGGGCCGCTGGCTGCTGCTGCTGCTGTGCTGTGCTGCGATGAGACGACGGATACTTTTTCTTCGATTCTCCTTCCGAAAAATATCTCACCGAGTTTTCCCTTATTTATATCTTCCATGGGCCCTCGAAGATATTTCTGTCCTCTCGCCCTCGCCCTTTTTTCCGGCGTGGTCCATACCCACCTTCTAGAGTACGCCAATGCCTTGCCTACTCGCCCTCCCTTCCACTTTCAGCGTGTCTAAAATCCATGCACTACGGAACCATACGGCCCTTTTGCACTTTTTAGGGACCTTTTGGTGGTGCCGAGGGTACGAGCCGGGGGTTCGAGGTTCGAATCCTGGCCACGGCATTTGAACTTGCGGTCTCTAGTAATCGAATGTGTCGCAATTCTTTAGAGAGAAATTACAAAATTCTCTGGTTCCATCGAATAGAAGTAGCTTGACCAAGACGATTTCTTATTACTACTAATGATAATTTTAATGTAAGACGTGGTTATCTTAAAGGAGTCTCTAATTTTACTCGCACATTACTGGAGGAGGAGCCTATCGAAAGACGACACGCGGGCAAGTTTCTTTTCCTCCACCCTTCGTGTCATTAAATGTGTAGGTCCATCTGTAAGATTTATCGTACGGGCGACGATCTCGCATACGATAAGACATTAATAAAAGTCAATAGATATTTTAATAATTAAATCCACATTCTTTTCGACTTTTTACGATTTTGATTATTTTATTAAAAGCTGGAGGATTAATTTCACAAGACCTTAGGGGGGTGAGATAATCCTGTAAAATTCTTTCTTGGTCCCAAAGTAGGGACTGCAAAAACAGCCCTCCCTACATTCATATAAAGCGCAAAGCTTGAGCTCCTGAAACACACGATCCAGAAAAACCTTAACCCGACCGAACCCCATCTCTTTTTTTTCTTTTCCTTCCGACTTCCGGCGCGAAACTCGGCCGGCTGGCGATGGCGTCGCGGGCGCCGTCGGAGACGTGGACGGACGAGAAGCATTTCCGCTTCCTGAACTCGGTGGAGGCTTCCTTCGTGCGCACTGTCTTCGGAAACAAGAACGCCGACGGCAGCGGCGGCAGCGATGACGGCGGTCTCCGCCTTGATCGGTATCTTCCCGACAGCTCCGAGTCCACCCAGGATTTGCAGTCCCAAAGGAGGAAGAAGACCACAACCTCGTCATCGTCATCGTCTTCAGGTGAAATTGAAAACAAAAAAAAAAACAACAGAAAAAAATAGAAGGAAAAATCCCCCCTTTTCTTGCCAGTTTTAGTAGCATTTTTTTAATTTTAATTTTGTTTTTTTGGCTTGAATTCACTCTGAATAATTCATTCTTCCAATAAGAGGGTCGAAAATTCGGATTTTCCACCTTTCTTTAAAGCGTTAGATAACTTAGTTGAAGCTCCTTCATCTAATCAAATAAATTGATTAATTTCTATAATTAAAATGTCCTCTCAAAGAGCGAAGTTTCGAATTACGCATCACCTTCAATTCGTCACTTTAATGCATGGTAAGTTCTTGACTTTGTATTAGGGAGAAACTATCATGATGAACGTCGAATCAATTTCTTTAATTAAAATGCGATTTTCTGAATGCATTGCTCAATTACTCGACGGAACAAAAAAGAAAAAATGCAATCTAATTAGTCAATGCCACAATTTTTATTAATTCCTTTAAATTAGGTCTTTTTTAATTAACCCTTTGACGGGCTCGATTTTTCTTTTTCTCTTTTTTTTTTCCCTATTTAATTTCCGACAAAATTACATGAATTTTTTTGTTGGTCTCGTATACCGAGAATCGATCGCTGCCCCGGAAGAATCTACGGAAAATGTCGAATATGCCACGGGGGCAGGCAGATATTTGGGCCTTTTCCTGTTCCTCCGCTTTTACGTCCCTTTTTTCCCCCCCATCTTCTTTAATATTTACTTTACTTTTTTTACTGTTTTACTCATCTGGGCCTTTTTTATTTTATTTTTCCGAGCATCAGACCGGATGGGGCCCGGGTCGAGGGCGAGATCGGACGGTAGGCAGGACAGGAGATCGAGGAAGGGTTCATCGCAATCGAAGAGAGATTCCTCTCACGATCAGGTTGGTGCTCATCAAAAGATCCGCCCTTATTTTAAGTGCTCGCCATCAGATATTTTACAAATGGGAGTACAGAATATCGCGAAAAATCATAAATATCAAAAATATTTTTAAAAAAAAATAATTACATGTATCCTTTTTATAAAAATGAATAAATAAAAATATTATTTATTAATTATTTTAAATTATATAAATAAATACATTTTAAATTATTTATTTTTTTGGGAAAATAAATAAAATTTGAGAAGTCATGACTCCAAATATCTGATTAAGCTGGTAATGTTTTTGCTTTGCTATGATGAATTTCTGTAATTAGGATGATTGATGTAGCGTACCTGACCCGATGCAGGTGGTCCCACAGCTTGCTGATATCAAAGGTTGAGAGGGGACCCATCGAGTGCAATGCCCCGTTCTGGAGGAGACACGTGGCACCTTCCAACCAATGAGATTTGGGATGAAATTTTAATTTTCCGAATTTGAGGGTTTGTTTCTTACATCTGGTTGAAGTGCATGTGAATGGTTAGCCAGTAATTTGGAGGGAATAGTGAGCTTATTATTTAGTGGGTGGGCTTGACAACGTATGATAATTAAATAATAATTTTTTTTTTCACCAAACCATGAAGTAATTGGGCATTATTGGAATGTTTTGATGACATATATGATCATAAGATTTGACTTTCTATTGTGCATAACATCACTCAACTCAACCTGTGATTTGTCGGAATTTGATTCGACGATAAAGTATCTCTCATCAAAAATGAATTTTCAATTTTTTATAAGAGAAGACATTTTCTATGAAGATTGCGTACAAGATATGGCACTGGAGCACAGAAAAGATATGGCATTGGAGCACAGAGAAACCAATAGATACGTTTCGATGGAATTCAATCAATGTTAAAGTGCATAGGACTTTGCCAAAATTTCATCGATGAAGTGAGATGATGGAAAGACATAATGCCAAAATTAATCAGCGACGAAGATACAAAAGATGCAACGAAAATACACATCCAAATTCAATTATAAAATATAATGTGATTGCCCATAAGTAATTCTTTAGTACTTTCAACCATGCCGTCATATCTCCAAAGCTTTCGGCTCCACATCTTCACATTGCCACGATATCTTACTTCTCAACAGTTACATTTTAAAAATCGCACTTTGATTCTCCATATTTATTCGTCACCACCTTGATGCTCATCCAAGTCATTACTTCTTATCACGATCCGTTGTGCTCCATTGTCTTGTCCACAAGCAGTTTTCACCTTGAATGTCATTATGCTTGAACTTTGCACCCACTTTATTAAAAAAAATAGTTAGTTTTCATATAATTTCTTTCATCCAGCTAGGAGTCGACATCTTTGCTTTTTCTAACCTTTTAACAATTTTATCACGATAATTGTCAATCAACGGTTATATCGTATATCAATAGTTGATAATGGTCATCGATAAGTATAACCATCAACAAAAATTCCAATGACTAGTATCTCCATCGTAATCAGCATCTTGCTGATAGCCACCTCACTTGGTCTCAAGTCATATGCTTACTTGAATTGATACCACACCAACTATAGTGACTCAGTTGATTTTATCGGTGTAAACAACTTATCTACCACATTAAGAGATTTTTAACTTAAATTAGTCAATTAAGTCGTGTATAATTAGCGGTTACAAAGCTCACTGATTGGCATTAGATTTTTCGGTACTTGATAGTGGCTATCAAACAAATTCTCCGCGTCAAATCAAAGCGGTTGGAACAAGTAATGTGATATCTACTGGTAAGTTTACTTTAGAGAATTTAGAAGGTTAACCTATTAATCAAGAAGAAAAGGATGCCCCACCTAACCCGGACATCATTAATTTGAACTCCATATTTGCTAAGATTGTCCTCCTTTCTTCTTCTTTTTTGGCTTTTCCAAAGTCATCAGCATCGACCGGTTCTCATCGCTCTTTCACACATGTTGCGAAACTTTATGTTCGTTTCGATTTAGTGGTATTTTGGGCTAGCTTTGTGTCCTAAATGTCCACCTAAGTCACATTAAAAGGTGGAGCCAAGCTATCCATACATGCTATTTTTGATTCACTTCGATTTGCTAGGATTATAATTGGATTCGAGTCCCTATCTCCTTCACGAACCAATTATCCTTTCCTTTTCACCGTTTACTTAAACAGCTATAATACTCGACCAAATGCATTTTATTCAGCCATGCGAAAATGTCTACTACAACAGTGGAGGTGGCCGAGAAAGGGTAGTCTCGAGGAATATTGTTAACACCTGATCATATCTTTGGCGATTGAGTAGGTTCGACTCCAAGCATTGCTTAATCTATTTCCACCTCTGAAAAATGCCATAAAATAAGTCACAAGAAGAAAAAGAAGAAAACAGGGGTCCATTGAATTTCAAGTATTTCGTTTGATATAGTTTTTTGGTCAATTTTGACTTAAATCTCTGATTTGAATATTTTTGCAATTTTTTAAAAATATTCTGAAATCTTCCTCTCTTTTTTTTTTCCACCTTTAATTTCTTCCATTCTTCTATTTTTTGCTATTTCCCACCTCTAGCCATGTGTGGGGACCACAACGCCCTTGCCGGCCCTCACCTAGCCTAGAAAAGGCAGGGGCATTGCAACCCTCGTTGAGGTCCTGACAACCGGTGGAGAGGAATAGGAAAAAAAAAAAAAAAAATATATAAACTTTTTTTAAAAATTACAAAAATTATCTATGTCAATGCCAATCTTGCCATGAGAATAGCTAGTGTCCACGTCTTCTTATCATAATTGGTCTGAAGGATTACATTTGAAAATCGTCAAAAGATTTAAAGACTAATCAAATTGGAAAGTCAATGATTGAATTAGTCGCCGCACAATAAGTTTCATATTTTTTTGGATAATTATCCCAGCCGAACAGTAGGACCACGACCTCATTTGAGCTATGTGTGAAAATAATGACCTTGTTTTCTGATGTAGTCACGGATGGTATGCGAGGAAGAATTACGACTTTGTTTCCATTTTAGTGTTGTCCATTTGTGCTACCATGTCTTTGCTCGCGAATGTTAGAGAAGAGGACACGGACGAAATGGACTCCCTACATTTGTATGCATCTCCATCCCACAAATAATGCGATGTCCTCATTCTTCCACAATCGGATGCAATTTTTAAACCTTTTCGTTGACCTTATCCCATTTTTGGGTTATGCTCATCATCATTGGAAATACCTTTTACACTCGCATTACGTTTAGCGGCGACTTTTGCAATGAAAATCGTCGTAATTCGCTTAATTAGATTGTTGCATATCTTGAGTTCGATACTTCCGTAGGGAAACTATAGTCATTTTTGCCTGTGACATAAAAAAAAAATGGAACCACAACTTGTCCGAATTTGAAGAGTCAGAGTAATATATCTACCGTTTCGTCCAACATGAAAAAAATCATTCGTTTAAATGCTTTCGAGAGATCAAATTCATATAAACCGTCGAAATATATTCATTTTTAAGACTATAAAAGTTAAAAAATTATGACCAGGCATAGGTTTCACGAAGAAGCTGGAGTCTCGTAGAACACCAGCATCCTAGACGACAGTTTTCTCCGGCAAGCAGGCAGACATCGAAATCATCGACGAGACAGCAACCTCGAAATTCCAGAAGAAGAAGGAGAAGAAGAAGAAGAAGAAGACGACGACGACGATGCCGCAACCGCTCCTGGCGACGTACAAGAACGTCGCCCTCTACGCCTCCCTCGCCTTCTCCCTCTCCCTCCTCCTCTCCTTCCTCCGCCTCCCCGCTCTCTTCCTCCGCGGCCTCTTCACCTACATCCAGCCCGAGAACCTCGGCGGCGGCGGCGGCGGCCGCCGCCTCCCCCTCCGGCCTGCGCGCCGCCATCCGGAGGCCTGGCTCCGATCCCGCCCCCTCCGCCGCCGGCGGCCTCAATGGGTACCAGACCCTGTCCTCCTCCACCAGTGCCGAGCTCAGGAAGCGGGGCAGATCCAAGGACAAGTTCGAGTTCGACGAGAACAACGCCCAGATCTTCCGGCTCAAGCTCGACGAGGCCCACCTCGAGTCCAGGATCTACTTCCGTGAGTACGGCGGCGTCTTCGCCTTGTCCCTCGTCGGCGCCTCGTGCGCCGCGCTTAATCTGTACTTGGGCGGCGGGGCCGAGGGCGGCGGGGATGGGGTCTTGGCGGACGGGTCTCTGATTCCGGTCCTGTTCGGATTCGTTGCGGTGTCCAAGTG
This sequence comes from Eucalyptus curtisii, assembly GCA_017140595.1. NCBI lineage: Eukaryota > Viridiplantae > Streptophyta > Magnoliopsida > Myrtales > Myrtaceae > Eucalyptus > Eucalyptus curtisii. Next base: position 1,800,073 of record CM029504.1, on the reverse strand, counting down.
GTTCTTGGCGCTCGCCAAGGTTTCCTTCGAACGGTCGGCCTCGAGGAGGTCGGAGAAGCAGCTCAGCTTGTGCTTCGGGGTCCTGGGGTTTATCGCGGGGCTCTTGATTTGTTCGTCGCTCGCTCGGTCAAGTCTGGATTTTGATCTCGCCGCCGTTGATGGGTTCTGCGCGATTCTAATCGCGGGCTCGATGGGTTGCCTCGCCGGTTATCTTTATATGCCCGCCGCGAAGAGTGCCCGGGCGTTTTGGCTCGGAACCGATCAGATTCGATCTAATTTGTCCATAATTTCCTGCGGATGGTTCGCGAGGATGGTGCTCTTTGCGACCTATCTGTTGAGTATCTTCACGGCATTGCTTTGGATCAATCCATTATCAAAAATGCTTATTAATGAAAGACTCGGCGATGGTAAGGTGGGGAGCTTGTCTGGCGATGGTGGAGATGCGGACAGATTACTTGGAAATGTGGGGATGTCGAGATCGGAGTTTACCAAGTTTAGGCTTTGGTGCTTGCTGATATCGAGTGTCATGCAAATCGCAGCATTTCGTTCGGTCTTTCAAATGTATCTGAACGAAGCTGTACTGTCGTGGTACCAGAGGTTGCACTCTAGCAGAGTTCCAGATTTAGATTTTAGCAGGGCCAAGGTTTTTCTCCACAATCACTACCTATGCCTGACTATTTTGCAGTTCCTGGCCCCCCCGAGCTTGGCACTTCTCTTTCTTGGCTTATCTCAGATTGAAGGTAACCCCTTCGGAAAGTTGAATTTGCAATGTGGCCAGCTACCTTGCTCAGCTTTTCTCAAGCAGGTGGCTCTGCTCATGGCTTGGTGGGTGGTCTTTGTTTGGACCGTGTTCACTTCTGTGACCTTGGTGCTATACCGTCGTGGTTTTTTGTATGTTTCCTGAGAACTCGTTCCACTTTCTTGATGACTCATTCCACAGTAGGAAGGGCTATGCGCACCAGCCCGGTTTTGGGCCTTTATCTTGTGGCCTTAGGGCGACAATTTTGACTAATTTTGAGTTGGGTGTCGCGCTTGTGAGACCCTTTTGAATGTTAATTTGATAGCTGCAATACATGAGACTACACTGGCTCATTTCATTGCTGGATAGGCTATATAATGACCTTCGTTGGCCACTGACTGACAACTGCTGGAGCTCTTGCCAGTTCTCTATTAGTTTGTTTCAGCTGGAGCCGGTAACTTCTGCGTTGTCTGTTTCATGTTCAGTTCCATGCTTCTATCAGTTCGTTTTGATTCTTTATCATATGAATCTATAATTCAAACTGCTTTATGCCATATTTTTGCTACCTCACTAGTCTGGCTGTTCAATGCCTACATAAGGGCCTGCCTAGAGGGTACCTGAATGATCTAATATGGACTCAGCGACTGCTTCATGTCATGCGTGGTATTCGATGCTAGTATTGGCCCTCAGAGGCAAAGTATAGTGAATTAAAAAACCCAATAAGTGGAGTCACTTAATTAGGTGCTATATCCTCTCTGTGCCTCTATCGTGCTATATGGATTGTTGTTTATAGGGTCTAAAAGGATTCTGTGATTGAACTGAATGTGGAATTCTCAAAGAAGGGCATCATAAACTGCATTGTCAATTAATGCAATGCTGGAGAAGTTTGGTTTGATGGGCTGGAAGTCCATCCTCTGATGAACTTATATGCTCATCGTCATTGTAATTTCAACATTGATTTCTTTTTATTTGTTGTATTTTTTTCCACCTCTAGAAAACGAATTCCTTTAAATGGCTAGAGAACAGCTGAAGAACCCGAAATTTCCATCTAAGATATTCCCTATGCCATTGGCACCACTTTGTTTCTTGAAGTACAAGTTGTTTGTTTCAAGATATCGGTCGGTCACTTTGCTTTTGCCCTCTGTCCCTTTTATTGTTCTAAGGATCGTGGAAAACATCAAGTGGTCTCTCAGCAAATGCGCACTTTCAGGAGCACCGTCCTTTTGATGAATTCTGTGACGGCCATGTCTCATCCCACTAATGTTCACATATGGTCATGAAATTTTGCTTTCATAATCAGCTACCGATTTTCTGCGGTAATTTATCTAATCTAACCTGATAAAGTTTGCTGGGATAACAAAAGGAATGATGTCGCTATCCGTTGTTGCATGCGCTCACTTTAGAGATGATGCATCTTCTTGGCACTGTCAAAGAAGCTACGAGCTCTATTGGTTAGTAAATCACGTCTCGGCAATTGCGATTTGGGCTCTCATGTTTGCAACTTCTAAGATGTATGTCGGTTCAAGTCTCGTTTACCTTGCACAACGTAAGTGACTGTCGACAATGTGTTCCTGATGATTTGTCCTGAATTCAGAAGCTGGTTCTTGTTGATGATAGAGTTCTAACCTTCTCTTGTTTTATATGTCGGTCACATGGCCAGTGAATCATCACTGCTTAATTGTATTGCCTGTTCGCTATGCTTGCAATTCTAGGTGATATGCTAAAATTATGACATTCTTCCCTCTTTAATTGGGTCAATACACCACCGTCACTGCCAGTTTTTCATCGAATTGTTATTGGATGCCGAGGACTCAGAAACTGTGATAAATCTGTATAGAGAGTATCATCTTAAGCCCTCTCCACGATCACTAATCCGATTTTTTGTTGGGCTATGCACAACCGGAAATTAGTCTCTGGAAACTAGGTCTCAGTAGAAGGGAGGAGTCTCTAGGCGACGGCATTGCCCGTGTTTATGGTCGGGCAATGCAAAAATCTGGTTCTTGTTAGTTGAGAAACTCAAAAACTTATCTGAATGAGAATACTGATGATAGGAGCGGGGGGGTTGGGAAGTTAGCGGTTGACTTGACAATTGGTTGTTGTTATCTTCTTCGTAGCTATTTGAGGTTTCTTTCACCCATTTTATGTATTTTTTATTTGGTGGGGTTAAATGAGATGATTTTTGAGTCTCTTTTGCATTTAGACCGGGACATGTAGTGGAGGTGAGCATGTTGGACTGCCTAAACGGAGAATCGCCCGGATCAGATTAGATCGGCCGGTTTGGTCTGGTTCTCAGTTCCATTCGGCGATTTTTGGTCCGGTTCCAAATTCCTGAGGGGGAACCGGACTGAACTGACTCTTTTTTTGTTAAAATATATATTTTTTAATTTCTTAAAAAAAGCAATATATCCTAAAATAGTAATAACTCCAGTATTTTTTAAAATTTTTAATTTTTTTTTTTTTTGCAAAGTGATGGGTTCGATGGACCGGTTCCCGATGTTAGGACTGTTGGGTCCGATTCTTGGTAGAAAATTCTACGGCCGAATTCGACGAAGGATATAATCAAACAACGACGGATCGTTCTCATCGTTTCCAATCTCGAAAAAGGACAAAAGGGGGACAACCCGGGATGTGGGGCCCTATCCCATCTCGTGCGAACGGGGTGCCACGCGTACGCCAGCCAACCCTTCCTCCGGGAGAAAAGGGGGTGGGGGCCCCAACTCCTGAATAAAAAAAATCCCAAACCAAATTCGAAGAAACTTCTGGACGACACGTCGGACGGAATAAGAAGGAGAAGAAGAAGGTACGGCGAAATTGAAACGTATGTCAGTGAAGGAAGGAGAGCCTTCCTCCTTCTCGCCCCTTCTTCTCCTGAGAAGCCCGGAGATATTGATATTTATTCTCGCTACTCCGTCTTTCTCCTCCTCCTCCTCCCTCTTACCTCCTTCATCTCCTGAACCTTCTAGAAATCCCATCGTCTCGCCAGCTTCGATCGTGTCCTCCCGTCGCTGCACATGGCCGCCCCGCCGGCGGAGCAGCTCGGCGGCGAGAGCCAGCGCTCCGTCCCCACCCCGTTCCTCACCAAGACGTACCAGCTCGTCGACGACCCCGCCATCGACGAGGTCATCTCCTGGAACGGCGACGGCTCCTCCTTCATCGTCTGGAACCCCACCGTCTTCGCCCGCGACCTCCTCCCCAAGTACTTCAAGCACAACAACTTCTCCAGCTTCGTCCGCCAGCTCAACACCTACGTACGAGCCGCCGCTCTTGCTCCCTTCCCTCCCCTCCCCTCGTTCTTGCATGCTCTCGATTCCTTCCGTTTCATCGGGCATCCCGACCGATGAAACGTGGCGTTTCTTTTGGGGTCGATAGAGCCTTATTGTTCCCGTCCGTTTCTCTTCTCTTTTTTTCGGCAGGGATTTAGGAAGGTCGTGCCCGATCGGTGGGAATTCTCCAACGACTGCTTCAGGAGAGGCGAGAAGCGGCTCCTCCGCGAAATCCATCGCCGCAAGATCTCCGCCTCGCCGCCGGCACCGGCGATCGTGGCGGCGGGGAGGCCCAGGGCCTCGCCGTCGAACTCCGGCGACGAGCAGGGCATCTCGTCGCGGTCGTCGCCGTCGGCGTGCGGGCAGAACTGCGCGGCGGAGATCATGGACGAGAACGAGCGGCTGCGGCGCGAGAACCTGCTGCTCAACCGGGAGCTGAGCCAGATGAAGACCCTGTGCAGCAGCATCTTCAGCCTCATGTCGAACTACGCCAACGGCGGCGTCCGGGCGGAGGCGGCGGGGAAGAAGAAGCCGCTCGGCGGCGAGACGGCGGCGGCGGCGGAGAGCCCGAGGCTGTTCGGGGTGCCGATCGGGGCGAAGCGGGGAAGGGAAGAGGAGGAGGTGCGGACGGAGATCAAACTGGAGCCGTTGGATTGCCAGAGCAACGGCGGCAGGAGCCGAGCGGAGCCGTGGATGAAACAGTGTCACCGATCCAATCAAAGGGTGTTCAACTAATCAATCATCACTAACCAACACGAAAAAGGGGTGCTTGTGCTTTAGGAGGGCAGTTTTTAGAAATTTTTAATTTTAGATGAGCCGAAGCGGGTGGGGTGGGGTGGGGACCACCGGCGGGAGGCACGTGCGGACACGGACATCACGTGATTCACCTGAACCTCATTTTTGGAGGTGGGGGTGGGGGTGGTGACTCGAAGCATGTTACCTATCCTGGCGGGACTCACCTGCTTTTTCTAGAATGCACTAGAGCCCTTTCCTTTTCTTTTATCCTTTTTATTTAACTTTTTCGTATGCTATGAAAATGTTTGTAATGCAAAAAAGCAAAAAGGCCTCTGTAGAATCTCGAAGGCGATTCTCCAGGAGAGGTGGTCGATCTCAGCGTTAGCCTGGCTTCTTCTTGTTAAACACTATATAATATTAGTGTTTGTTCAGCTATGGTCACGCCTTTGCTGCTTTTGTTATTTACTAGGGTCGATGTTGGTTTGACTCCGGGTTTAGACTCCCAAGACTCGCGATGATGTTCGGACTAAACACGTATCGACAACGATAGGCGGATAGAAATAACTTGATTAACATTTCACATCGTTTCGAGATTTAAACATTTTTTTTTTTTTTATATGTGATCATTTTCTACTTATGGGTATTAAGTTCTTGTGTCGAACTCTTTCAGGTTATGGTCATTTCTGCAGTGTGTCTTTCTAGTTTGCACGTGATGCACGAAAGGGTGCAATCACATATTGAGAAGCATTATAACCGAGCAAACGCTTAGAATATATTTATAATAAACTATCAGCAAACGAATGCCTTTTCGAGTTTGCACGTGACAGGTAACGAGTGCAATCACACGTTAGCTTTTATTGAATAGACGCCAATCTGTTTTTGACTACCGGCTGCTTTGCTTTCTATGTAGTTTCTTGGAGGTCTCCGTGTGTTTTGCTAGGAAATTGCAGATCAACCGGTCTAAAGGAGCACCGAGATTGCGGCCGGCTGGAAAATTCAAAGAGTTGAGTTTTGTTTTTTAAGCTGTAAAAGGCCCACTCATGAATGATGATAAGATATGGTGGGATAGGGGGCGGAGCATTTACTTTTCAAAGCTTTGATTTTGGATAAAGATCATCACGAAGGTGACTATAATTTCTTGCTTTGGCGTCCGGGAGAAGACAAAACGAAAGTTGATGGAGAGAGAGTCGGTCAGTCGCCTCTTTCTCCATCCGTTCTTTGCCAAACTTGTCCAACCTGATCGTACGTAATTGCAGGTTAGGCTACGGTCCACGTCGAGCTTTTTCAGGTTCTTGGCAGTCTCGAACCCTCGCAATCTAATCTTGATTCTCACGCAGCAGACCCGCAAAAGAAATATTAAACATTGACACTTGGAATACATTCATAAAATATTCATGACTTCTCTTCTCGATTTCCAATTCATTTTTCTAAGGAGGGAAGCGGAAAACAGGAAAAATAAACCCAGCAAACCGGCCCTAAGGACATGAACCACTCGCTCCAGAATGCCTTTTTCTTGATGCATCTATAACCAAGCAAACACTTGGAATATATATATTAAACAATCAGCAACGAATAGTCGGCGCATCTAAGGAGCACTGATCCAACGTTTTTTTCTGTACGCTAGCTGTGTTGGTTTTGGACTGTAGGAGAAGTTCAGCAATCCTTTAGAACAGGTTTCATTAAGTCTGCTTGGCGAAATTGTCGGTCTCGCTTTTGTTCCAAGCTGCTGACCTTGGGCATTTCTCGCCAACGCGATGCGATTCCGGCCACTTTCTCAAGATCTTAGGCATAGGCCCAGTGGGATGGCTCGGGTTGACCTGAATCACATGTTGTTGCTTTACATGATGATAAAGGTTTAAGTGTTGTTTGAGACAAACGTTAAGCTGTAGGTTGGGTTTTGCTTGAACATCACACGTGTCCGTGGTGGCCTCTAACTATGTTTCTTCCCTCTTCTGTCCGTCTCTCCACTTAACTGAATCATGCTCCTTTGAATGTTCCTTCCATTCGCATGCGTTAAATGTGCATACATAGAGATGCTTGCCAGAAAGATGCATTATGCTCCTCGTGCTCTTCATGCAGTTTTGGTAGCTAATCTTATGTTCTCAACACCCTTTAGCTTCTATTTCTCACGCAACATCAATCAAGTTGTGTCATGTGTATGATAAGCTAGTCATCCGACTTATCGATATTTTCTTCATTCGACATGTTAGTGTACGTGTTAATTTCAATGACCTTATCGGTAGAATTAGGGTTTTAAAAACGAATGTTTACACGGTGAAAATCTAAGAAAACATTAAGGGCCCATTTTCCACCCCTCTTCTAGGGTTAATTTAGATGATACATATAATGCTCGGTTGATGCGGGAGACTTCAAAATGGAAAGAGAGAGAATCCCACGAACGAGAAGCCGACGAAGGTTCGTTCCTGCAACTTTTGTTGAAAGATGCTAGAGGCACGATAGCTGGAGGCCTCAACCCTCTGCCAAAATCGCGACACATGGCAAATTTGACTAGAAATCATTCAGCTTCCAATCGCTTTATGGGACGGCTACGTGTCATATGTCAATGATGAAAAGAAAGTGCACCTGAATTCGTGCTGATCAAATTAAGTGTCAGTGTGTATAGTAGACGGAATATTGGAAAAGGGAACTGCTTTTCTGGAGCTTAACCTGATGTTTTATGCATGTTCAGTCACATTGTATTCTCTTCTTCATGGACACACAAAGACGTGTCAAGCAGGGACAGGTTGATTCCAATCCATTTGATTGAAAATACCGAACAGGTGGCTAGCCTCCTCATTTCGTTCCCTCGGCCTTTCCTCATCTTTTCCAGTTGAAGATAACTTTATGTATAGAAATCAATTGGAAAGAAAAATGGTTCTGAAACTGAAAGTGTACTTTAAATCCTGGCATTCGTGGCCAAGAGGGACAAAAGATGCTGCAATGACTACCCAACAAGTTATTCGTAAATTGAGCAAATGTTGGGAAAATATCTTGAAGAACACAATTCAGAATCTCAAACGATATGTTTGATATAGTCTAAATCACGTCTTAATGAAGAATCAATTTGCATGATTGTATTGTTTTTTTTTTTCTTAAAGTACTTCGCTCTTATGTACATGTTAGCCGACATATCCACCGTCTTTTTCAAAGTATGGTTGATTTATTGCGTTCATTCCCACGAATCATCTTAACCATTGTGGCATTAGGTTCGAGTTCCTTGTGTTGTGCTCGTTCATGTTGTGAAACTTCTTAACAATGTAATCATCTTCAATATGCCACATGAGCAAATACTACAATAAAATTACATGTACCAATCTCACAATATCAACGACCCTTTCCGTAACTATATTCCTAATTATAGGTCCATCCAAATCATAGTTTCAAAGAGACAGTAAAGCTAAAAGGACAAGCAATTCATGCATTAGGCCACTTGCATTGGAAATGAGCACGGAAACGAAAGTCGAAGTCACGTGATATGTAAATATCATAAATAAAAAAAAAAGTGGTCTAATAATGATAAAATATATCCCATTCCGAAGCAGAATGGCCGTCCCTTGGAAAGTGCACATGCCCATTTAGAGTTAGCAATATCATCATAATCAATGCAACTTTAAGCCATTTCCGTTGATAGAAAGAACGGTTCATGGGGCGACATCTTGCTGCCCCAAGACAACTCTTAACTTTTCTTTTTCTCATCCTAGTCCACATGCCTTGATATAACTGGAAAACGGGATCATCATTAGGGATTTTACTATCAATGGTATGGATGCCATCTAAAGTGAAGCATCAACGACAGTTTACTAATCAAATGTTTCCATTGGAGGCATCCCTTGGGAATGAACAAAAACTGTACGCATATAGAGACTTTTTCCCTCGAAACCCACTTAAATCTGTATGTTTAGACAAGACATATTCAACAACAAAGACATTTGGGGCGGTAAAGAAGATCATTAAAACGAGGGTTAGACGCGGGGCTTGTCGATAAGATACTTTTTTCTGTGATGTTTCTAAGTGCGAGAAAGCAGGTGCATGGACGGAAGCACCTTAAAAGTTGAATGCCCATTTGGCCAAAGATATGGTTTTTTAATCTAAGTAGAGAGTGGGAATTATTCTGCCGTCGACCCCATGATATGAGTACGTGTGAGATTCGTTGCATGAAATGATTTACCGTGCAAATTTAGGGTTTTGAGAGATTTTTTTTTCCTTTATCATTTTTGCTAGGACGAACTAATCACGGGTCTCATCTCTCTAGTGGCTTCAATTCTCTCCAAACTCATATAAAAGAGACAACTCAGTTCTGATGGAAAGAGATGCACTTTTGGTTTGAATCCTTTCCATAAAAGACACAACCTTTTCAACGGGATGTTGGAGCATCTCCGAATCTTTTGAGCCAGCTCGAGCGTTTACAAGGCCGTCCTCTCCCTCTCCCTCCCTCCCTATAATTAATTTCTGCGTCTTTCTCTTGCCTATAAAAGGCTCTCTTGCTTTGCTGAATAACCATGCACTCCACCAGATCTCTTACGAAGAAACATATTAATATACCGAGACCAATTCATTCGAGTTCGTTGGTTTTTGAGCTTTCTTGATCTTGTACAATGTCGAGACTAATGGAACCGCTGACTGTGGGAAGGGTGGTGGGGGATGTGGTGGACATTTTCACACCCACAGTGAGGTTGAATGTGATTTATAACTCTAACAAGAGAGTCTCTAATGGCCATGAGCTCATGCCAGCCGTTGTTGTTTCCAAGCCTCGCGTGGAAGTTGGCGGGGATGACATGAGGGAGGCTTATACTTTGGTTAGTCTATGCTTTAGTTTCTCTCTTTTGCTAGTTCGTCTATGTGTATTTGTTTGTATGATGATGTATCTTCCTTGCTTTGATTCATAAGTTTCTGACGCGTTTGTTTTGGTTACTTCTAATCGTTTGGGGCCGACGCGAAGATAATGACCGACCCAGATGCTCCAAGCCCTAGTGATCCTCGTTTAAGGGAACATCTCCACTGGTTGGTCTCTTCACTACTGTTATCTATAATCTTTCAGCAATAACATTTGTTTTCACACTGCGTTTACCTCAAATTTAGACCTAGCTAGAACTGCCTCACTCTGCATTTATAAAAAAAAAAAAGAAAAAATCACCTGTTTTCATCTACAACTTAAAGAAATATTTGTCTTTGTTCTGATGCCAAATTGTTTTGCAACAGTTCAAAAGAGTAGGTTGACAATGTGAAAATGAATCTCTTAGTCGATACAACTTAGTTTAACATGAAAACGAGAGTTTCTTAATAGACAAGTTTGATGCATCTCACCTGTTCATTTAGGTTGGACAGTCATGTCGCTTGTGATTCTCTGAACATCATAACCCCATTAGCCGTTCTTGGCGATATGGGACAATTGGGTCGCTAGTCCAGTCTTGTTTCTCGGTGAAATAACATTTTAATGCACCGCCCTTTCACCTCATTCATCAATTGCTACAAAGCTTTATTTATTAGTGTTTTGTGGAAGATAACAGCGCTTTGTCTAACATTTCAATTTGCAATTCCAACATTTCAGGATGGTTACAGACATTCCCGGTACTACTGATGCTTCTTTTGGTGAGCTCCTCTATTTTTTTCCGCCATTTAACAATTTTTTTTTTACCTTCTCCATTTGGTACTATTTAAGATATAGCTCGAGCGATGAGTAAACCGCTTTGCTAATGCAATCAACACAGGGAGAGAGATTGTGAGCTATGAGACACCGAGGCCGGTGGTCGGGATCCACCGGTATGTGTTCGTGCTGTTCAAGCAGAGAGGGAGGCAAACTGTGGTTGGGGCTCCGGCTTCGAGAGACCATTTTGACACCCGAGCCTTCTCTCTCAACCATGGCTTGGGCTCACCTGTCGCCGCCGTCTACTTCAATGCCCAGCGAGAGACTGCCGCTAGAAGAAGATGATCAATCGACCCTCATCACCACCATCGATCCCAAATTACTATAAACCATGTCCTCATTATCAATTCCCTTCAGCTTAGCTGATGAGAACTTTTTTGCCTTTTTCCTTTCGTTTTCCTTGATTTTTTTTTTTTTTCCCAAGGCTTCCAAAAGGCTTGGATTTGTCACCAAATCATGTGGGAAGAGATTTGAGAATGTTGTGTAGTGTGTGTCATTTCGATTGGTCGGTACCGGTTCAGTACTAGGTACTGTGCGTAGGTGACTGTGTCACCAAATCATGTGGGAACAGATTTGAGAATGTTGTGTCGTGTGTGTCATTTCGATTGGTCGGTACCGGTTCAGTACTAGGTACTGTGCGTAGGTGACTGTCGTTGCTTGGTCCCATGTCATGTCTTTTTCTATAGGACCAGAAAAAAAGGAGAAACACTAGATGGGGATGCATGTAGCATCAGAGCTAGGTCCTAGGTTTGGGAATTGTGCCACTTTATATAATATATGTATTATTATATTGGCATGCAACGATCATCGATGGAGCATCTGCTTCTTCCATCTCTCTCTTATATTGTCTGAAGTGAATCAGCAGACCAGGAAAAGTAAAAGGACTAAGAGGAAAGAATGGGAGTATATGCATGTGGTGGGTGAGGTTGGGGCGAAGGATTCGATGAGTAGTTGTAGCATAAGTAAGAAAAAGGTTCGGCAACAAAGTTCCTAGAATTTGTGGGGAAGGCCCCAAGCCTATCATGGCCTTGACAACATGTGATAAGAACTCAAAACAGGTCCTGGGAAATTACGTTATGAACATGGCGACAATCTCTCCAATTGCATCCGACATATGCATGTCATAACATCATAGCGGTGCAGTTTGCCACGATTGTGTTGAAGATTCAATTTTCAATTTCATAGCCTGCCTTACAGAGTTCAGTCGGATTGGGAAAATAGAACGGTAGCTCCACTCTCTCCTGAACTTTAAACAAGATTTCAAGGAATGACGTTGGACGGGAAACAAAGTGAGAAAATGGTCGGCCATATACATTGCCTTGACGACTATACCATTTCCTAGTCACTAGAAAGATCTGCCACATATTCAAGGTAGAAATCAACCCAGAGACCTTATGACATGACTTGCACGTGAACAACGAGTCCAAAACCGCGAACGCAAAGACAAGCTCGTTACAGAGGATTTAAACTCAATAGGACTTGCATGTACGAAACCCTGAGAGTTAAGTATCTTTGACTTGATTGTATGAAACCCTGAGAGGAGTAGCTTCTCCGGCATATCATGAAATCAGATACAAGACCGTAGTAGGAGAAATTGCTTTGGCGCTGCATCAATTTCCGAGCATCCCAGTTCAATCGACGTTCATTCAATAATGACCACGGCGGCATGAAAAAACATATGTATCCAATTTATGTGCTACACAGGCAAAAGAGCCCGTGTTTGCTGTCCAAGAAGAATCATGACCATAGAGAAGTAGAGCGAAGTGTTCACTTTTTGATTGGCATTCACTTGTAATCTACAAATCTCGGGATAGACGTCCTCTTTTACAAACCCTTCTGAATAAATTCAAAGATCAATACAGAAAGCGTTTGCAATCAGTCATCCTCCAACAACATGAATTTACTTACCCACAAGCATCGAGCCCAACAAGAAAGAAGCACACGTAAAATCTGAAAATCTTCTTCCTCCGCTCCCATTTAAACCTAAATTTCGTCACTGTGAATCAAAACTAGATATAGAGGACTTTAAAGGAGCCCTCCGTTCCCATACAAGGATCAGGCATTTATCTCCGAGTTGCACTGATGTTCCCTGCTGCAACTTCTTCTGCCCCAAAACATGCTTGAGCATGTCGTTCTTTCCACTCTAGGCCTGTCCACTTTATCTTGTTCTGTTGCTATCACATGTGAATCATGGGGAGTCTCCCCTTCTGCGTCTTCCTCTCCGGGCTCAAAAGATGGGCAAGGCCTGTCATTGCATGTGCAAAGCGGAATGGAAACAGAAGGAAATGGGCTACAGGTGACGGGGCAAAAAAGATCAGAAGAAACTGAAGCTACACGGTTTTTCCTAAAATCGGGTGTACATGCTGGAGGAAACTCTGGATCACATTGATGAAGAATGCAAGGGTTACAGAGGGCAAGGGAAGCGTGAAGTTTGATCTCCTTAGCAGGGGAACCGGGAATTTTAACGAAAGAAATAACTCCATGTCTACAAAGCGGGCATGGGATACACCCAGGTGGTCCCATCACCTCCGAAGATATGTTGCTCGTGGAGCAAAGATATAGAGCGCATCTCACACAAAGCTCATGGCCGCAACCTGAAAAATTAAAGTCAAATGCCATCAGCAAAGCACATGAATGATTCTAGACTGAACGTTAAATTGGCTACAAGTTACTATGCCTTAGGCAAGCTGGGAAATTAGATCAAGAGAGGAAAAAGTTTGGCTATTTGAACAATCATACTGGACAAATAACAAGAAGAAGCAAAAAATCAAGATATCCTCGAACGTGCAAAACTCCTCTGGAGGCTTAATTCTTCCTCTCAAGATCCCACTCTTATTGTAAGTCACATCAATCTTAGGTGAAAATGGTTCTCTCGTTTCCTCCACCAGGAGCTCTGTCATGACCCTCCTAAAATTAGGGATTTGAATAATATCTCATATGTTCCTCATGATCGGGAAAAGGTTCAGAATGTCCAAACGCATCCCTAAGATACCTTGTCAAGAGTAAAAGTCAGAAAGCATGACAGAAACCAGCTAAGCATTGCTTTACTGAGAAATGAATTATCATCAATTTCAGCCAAAAAATGCAGCAAGGAAATTATGGTTCATATATAAAGATAATGTGGTGACTTGTGGAGATTAATTTAAGTTGGTCAGAAAGCATTCATCCAACCTGCTCCCTATTGACAGGTATAATGGCTTGTTCTGACAAATCATGCTTTAGGACGTCCTGAGCAACTCTTATTCTTCAGAGTTGAGAATTTGTTCACGAAAGACATGTCCATTTCCATTTTCTTATATATTTGGCACATTGTGATGGTATCATTATTAACTGCTTCACTTTCCAGTACCTAAATCTGTCCTATGATGATCTTGCATTATTTCTGAGATTGGCTCCTTGAGAAGAACTATCCACCATGAAGAATAATCCTAGCAGGAGTGCTTTGCAAGCCGCAAACAGTTACACACAGGAAGTTTAATCGTTGAAACTAGTCAAACTAAACCAGTTGTTTGTGAGCAAGCACAGAAAAGATGTCATCCTTGCTACAGAGCTTGATCCAGTAGTTTGTGAGCAAAAACTGAAAAAGATGCATCCTTAGTACAGAGAGCTTGATCAGGAACTCATGAATTACTGTCATTTCACTCATATATTACCATATGATCCAGCTAATAAATATGTTACTACATAATCTCAACTTCTCCAGGAATTAAGTCTATACACAATGATATAAGACTCTCAGTAAATCAAGCTTTCCCAATGATTTTTAACACAAACAAGTACTTGTTGGGAAAACTGTGAATAAGTTGGTTCCAATAGCTTGTAAAAATCATTAAAGGAGGTAAAGTAAACAAACAGGGATACCTTCTGATTTTCCAACAATGTAAAGAACGCTTGCAAAGAAACTTTTGATTAATATTACATATGAAATGAGTGACCAAATTAAAATGAAGCAGATATCTAATAATAGTGAAGCACGACTAGTGTGGAGTCTATGATTATCCTCTTAAGTTACATATTGAAAAAGAAAATGAAACTGATCAGAGACAGAAGCATCGAACCTTCAGCTGCTACACTACATGCTCTCTCCAAGCAGACAGCGCAAATGTCCATATCGTCAGAGGAGGTCATGGAGGATTGCAACCCAGAGTCTCTGCATTATTTTTAGCTAGGTCAGCGGAAAAACATGATCTGACCTACTGCTTCCTCATGGTAGCATTTCTCTGTATTTAATTGTTCATTCTATCTCTAAGGTCATCTTACCAACTACCAAACTTCTATAGCTAGATTCAAATAGTTCCATTTCATCAAGAAATTTGAAACGCACATGACATGTCAGTTCTAAAATTCTGCTACAAGCAAATTGGGATGGAACATATGGAGTTAAACATGGCTCAACACCTGCATCATAGACTTTAAAACTAGTGGAGGAAGGACAGAATATTTCATGTTCTTAAGAACTGAAAAGGTAATAAGCTGCAAGGTCATTACGTTATTAAAATTAAGTGTTCGCATGAAATCTCAAAAAGGTTGCACCCAGAAAGTTTTCAGGACACAAATAGAAAGAAAAGGCAATATATGACTTTAGTTTCATATAACAGCTAGACTAACAGTTAAGGGACAGGCTTACCTTGCTATGTTGAGAACGCTCATCAGAGGCAAAGACAGATACTTGGAAGGAGGGAACACCGGGATTAACGAATCAGAACTAGGAGCCAACAGCGGCTCTAGCCAATGCCGCCCCCACATTCTAGCAACATCAAGAGGAAGCCACCTAATAAAGGATGCCAAAAGTTAGGATTAGATAGATGATTTCATCTCAAAACTGCAAGGAGACTCAAGATGCAATATCTACCCATTGCAATTCAAATTCAGCCGACTGGCACCTCTTGCAAGAAGTATCTGAAAGAAAAATGTTACATCAGTTTCCAGTGAAAAAGGCGACGTAAATAAATGCTCCATAGCTAATAGAACTCTTGCCTGACAGCACTTAAGATTCCCTCCACAAGCAGCATAGTGCAGAGGAGTACTGCCCGCTCCTAAGGAGATACACCAATGTGTCAAAGAACGAGTAATTGATCCTCAAAGTGAACGGAAGGATAAAAAAGACAACATGTACCTATCAAATCCATGGATGTCCCATAGTGAAATGTGACGGCTGATACATTTGCATGAAGGTCAAGCAAAAGTTGTACACAATCAAAATACCCATTTAATGCTGCCATATGAAGAGCTGTGATACCACCGTCAGCCGCCTTGTTTACAAACTTGGACAGCGCACTGCACTGGAATGAACAAGATAAATAGCACGAATAGATTCTCAACTCCTCACAGCAAGTGTCAATGAATAATAGAAAAGGCGACTGCTGACTTATCTAAACCCTCACCATAGGTTCTACCAACAAGAACCTAAGAAGTCTTTTTTTTTTTTTTTTGTAGCATGTACTAAAGACCAAAAGTTCTAGACCTTCCCAAAGCTTGAGGTTGATGTTCAGGATCCCACCAGGACAAATTTGAAAACGGAAGCTCTTTAACTCAAGCAGGGAAAAAGCCAGTAAGAGAAACTAACATCATACCTCTGGTCACATTTGCCTTTGCCATTTGCTCCATCGCCTCTATCCCCATCCAGCTGCCTGGCTATTGCTTCATAAGGGGCACTTGGAACAAAGTCAGCCACAACTAATCTTATACACCGGACATGCCCATTTACAGCTGCAAAATGAAGAGCTGTCCTCCCACTAAGATAATCTGCTCTTGTAACCTGAAAATTGCAGCAGATACATATTGTTGATTATGCTGAACCACAGTATTGAACTCGGCAATCATTGCACCGAAAAGATAGAACAGCAATTTCCCACCCAAGTGAAATAGGCCTCTCCATTATTGGAAATTAAGAAATGAGATCTGAAAACCCCAGCTTGCACAAACAATGGACTGGGGCAAGATATTTGAAGACAGAAAATTTCTCTTGGAAAGGTGCATATCGGCAAAACTTAAAAAGAGATCAATTTCGAAGGAAACCCACGTTGCATCTGAAAAGCAGAAGCGTCTGAGCAACTTCCCAATGCCCATATCGACATGCCTGCATAAGTGCCGTCTGTGCACACAAACAAACAAGGAGGAACAAAAAATCAGAAATCAAGCCATATCAAATCAATTGCCGATGCATCAACAACTTCTTAACAATTGCTGCCTCTCGTTATGCCGAGACACATGGCATACACAATTTTTTTTCCTTTCCAAGAAAAAGCTGAAGACAAATTCATTCATTCTCCAATAATCTGAAAAAAGAAATGAATTTTCAGATGTATGCCCACTACAATTAATCAAACCCCATCCCAGCTTCAGCTTTCAAGATCGGAGCCCGTTGAAGTCCCGCAATCCAAACACGTGCCATCATCCAAATACAGTTCCAATTGTCCAGGGCAAAAGGAAAGGCCGAACGATAACTCGGTAGCTACGTAAAGAATTTTTGAAAAAGAACGGAGCAACGGAAGCAAAGACGGTACCTGCCCACAGTAGTTTCTGGAATTCACATCAGCTCCATTGTCGAGCAACAAAGCCACAATCTTTACCACCAAAAAAAAGAAAAAAAAAAAAAAACAGACACGAAATTACGATTAGCGATCATCGACGGAATCCAATTGATGCGAGAAAAAAGAAGAGGAGAGGGGAGGGAGCGGACCTCGTTGTGGCCCTTGGCGGCGGCGAAATGGAGAGGGGAATTGAGGCCGCCGAAGGTGGAGTAGCGAGCGAGGCAAGGGTTGCAGTCCAGCAGCATCTTCGCCTCCACCAGGTCGCCGTCCCGGGCCGCCGAGACCAGCCGCTCGCCGGAGGCCGAGCAGCCGAACGAATTCCCCATTTGCCCCCCCTCCCTCCTTCCTTCCCTCCCTCTCTCTACCTCTCTCTCTCTCTCTCTCTCTCTCTCTCTACCTCCGAATCGATCGCGCTTTTTATATTAATTTTAGGTCAACGATCCGTGGAACGAATTCGAGTTAAAAAAAAAAAAAAAAAAAACAGAGAGAGAGGAGGAGGCTCGAAATCGAAAATGGGGGCCGCGATCGGGGGAGGAGGGCTGGCGGCGGGGGCGGCTCTCCGGCGGAGGAGGCGGCGGATTCCGGCGGCGATCGTCGGGATATGGGGAATCGAGCGTTTTTTTCCACTTGGCGAGCTACTCCGTCGCTTTTCCGGAGGGAGAAGGTCGTATTGGTAGTGGTGTTGGCGTGTAAAGGTGCGAACTTTACCCCTCTCTCTATGTAATTTTTGTCTTGTCTTCTACGCGTGACAATTGAATGGATTTTTTGGTGATGTGAAAAAGGAAGGTGGGTCACGCTCATCACTTTATCCACGGTTCTTCACCCGCCTGTCTCCCATCTTCCTCTCTCTTTTTTTTTTTTAACTCCATATATTTCTCTTTATTCTTTCGTACGAATTGGGAAAAGAAGAATTTCCCAGCTTCTTCCTCCATGAGATTTTACGAATTTTAACAAATTTCATGAAATTCTTCTAAAATCTCGGAATGTTTACCATCTCGAAAGTCAAGCACCATTGTCGAGTGATTCGTTACGTAAAATTTCCTCTCCCGAAAATAGTCAAACGACTCCTGTGGGTTATTTAGGAAGCTTCTTTCGAGATTAGATTCATGTAAAATCAGTCGGAAATCGCGCCGATGATATTCAAGGATGCCTAGTTGTATTTCTTTTTTTCCAGAACGCGACATGAATCAGCCGTTGACTTCCTTATATTGAGGTGAAGTCCACCGTTAGGAGTGGAAAAAAAAGGGGAGGTGACGAGGATGGAAAAATATGGACGTAATGATTGATTGGATAATTATGATTGACCATGCCATTTCTCTTTTTCGCCAACGCCACAAAAGCAAAATAGGCGATTTTCTTCTTCTTTTGCTCCAGCAACTAGGCAGTGCTTATCTAAGAAAATAACTTTTACAAGATCTGGGCGAGCGATTTTCTTGGACGGTTCAGCAGGAAAAAAACATAAAAAAATATTTTCTTTGGAATTTTCCGACCTGCTTCGCGCGCAAATTGACGTATACTAATATGTCCATAGGACTATAAAAAGAGAGTACAAGGTTTTTTTCCGGTAGAGCCAACGTCCGGAACAAGGCAATGGATCGAAATCAAAGTTGGTGTCGGATCGGATCAACCGTATTTGTCCTAGGCCGCGGACCACTCCTGGTCGGATCAGCTTCGGAAGTGGGTCCCGCCTCGGACCCCATCGGTCAGGACAGGACAGGCCTCCGGAAAAAAATGTTGGTCGCTCGTGTCAAGTCAAACATTAATTTCAGGGTTGGTTTGCACATCCCCATTGAAACCAAATTCCCTCCTTTTTTTTTTTTTTTTTTTTTTAAACAGCCTCCCACATTATTTTCTTTGTAAAAAAAAAATGTTTCAAATTAAACCGTGCCTCGAGCTACCGAGATTGGATTTGGGAAACCTAACTCAGAGATTCGAGTCCTAAAACATTCTTACAATCGGCAACCGTCATCCGAAGGGATGGAGATCCATTTTTGGACATGATTGATTATGTTAGGTTTTTTGGTATCACTATTAATTATTCTAAAAATTTATGCAATTAGATGGATGCGTGACTTTATATTTAAATATTGTATTGGCTTCATTTATCTTGAAAAAAAAAACACCAATGATATTTAACCTCAAACTACTGCTATTTGCATGGAGAGCAGCAGATAATCAAATTTATTCAATAGTCTTCTCATTGAGATGTCATCATCCCTCAGATCCTGCTCCTCAAAAGATACACTGTCAACATGATCACAGTGTTTTATATACCGACCTCTTCCCAAATATCTCCCATATTCCTCCCTTAGTTTAATGGTTTGAATGGACAGCTCCTTAAACAAATGCATGTGATAACATCTTCACGGTTACTGTCCACAGTATGTGTTGATTGTCGTTGCTTCGAAGCATACGGCCGTCCAAAACAGAGGGCGATGTTACGTGACATCGGTCATACGTGCGCATCGACATGTTCACATCCTACCGACGATGCCGTCGCGGTCGTTTTCGTTCACAAGTTGCTGGAACCAACTCATTTCTTCAATGGACGACACTCCACCTTTGTATCAGTCCAAGCTCCGTTTCTGCATAAGAATACAGACATAAAAGAATATCCATCTGCAGACCCCACATCAAACCCATCTGCAAAGACATCACCTCCGCATGATTCATGCACAATGATGATTATTTATGCCTGCAGCGTCAAGCAACAGAATGAATCTGCACAATTTTCAGGCACGGCCTTGTATGTTACGTGGAACATCCTATGCGTTCGATAGGGTGTCAAAAAACCAAGAAAACTTCGGATGACATCGGTGGATCGATCCTTTAGAAGGCGACTTCCCCAACTCATTAGTATCAAAGCAAACCACGAACGGGACGATTCCGGTAGGTGACTGCATGATTCAAGAATCTTCCTGAGTTCTCAAGGACATGAACTCGGAATTTGTTGTTAATCAATGATAGGATAGAGGTGCTTTTTTAATCCGCAGGTGCATGGTTTGGTTGTTTATCAGTTGTCCGGGACGAAGCTTGGGAGCTGGCACTGAAAGTGACTCAAACAATAAAATTTCCATGTTAGACGTGAGCAGGAACTCTTAAGATAGGATCAGCTTTCGAGTTCGACGTCAAATTCCACCTACCTAAGCCAACTTCAACTTCTTCAGCGGCAAACGCCTCAAAAACACGTCCTCTTGCAACTTCTCCTCCACTCAAGACAAGGCAAGTTCCAAATGCCACGTAAGATCAGCATCGTTATCTATGATGGAACTGTACATGGCAGACCCCTAGTTACGAGCCTCTGCAGGTGTTCAAAGAACCCGAAATTTCAGGGTGGAAAAAGAAAAAAAAACGAGAGAGAAGATAACGTCTTGAATTCGCTCCAAAATCACCGTTCATTGCTAGGTTCCTGTGCCCAATTGAACCAGAACAGCTGATCATACGAGTGCTCAGCTTTGTCTAAGAAGATTTTATCGTTAAAGAAAACCAATTGCCTTGTGCTTGAAACTCTCTGATGAATACTTGCTATTTCAAACCACCTCCAGTTGGTTACTTTAACCTGAGCTCTACTTTGCCGACCACTTTGTCATGCAAAAGACCGAGGGAGGCAACTGGCAAAATGTTAAGATGCAAGAGCACACGGATGCAAGATCAACCGAAGCGCATGAAGAACAAAAATATGGAATCTGATGCTCCAATTTCAAGTCTGGACTAGTTCAAGGACAAAACTTTCCAAAGGACATCAGGATCTCTTATCTTTTCTTGCACAATAGATAGGTCCAGAGTCCAATTTGGTCTTCCATTTCAATAGTTACGATCAAAGCAATGATATGTGGCTCGATGCAATTAGCTTCCATCATCGGACAAATATTTATATAAATGTAATTATCAAAATCAATTCGCCTAAAACATTCTTTTACATTCTACAATAATTGGAATGAAAAAAAGATCCTCCTCAGTTTCGACTTACATGCTCATTAAAATCACCTCACTGATTTCTATTCCACGAGCTAGTAAGCAGACTTCTTTCCCAGAAGATGGAAGCACCTTATTTTCTGATAAAATGATGCTCGCTTAATTCTCTGGATGTGGAAAAGACGAGAACCATTTACCAACTCAAAGCCATTGTGGCCAGCATATGTCTAGTTTAAGAACTTGTGGCTGTCTTATGACTTAAGACTGCTTGTCTTCGATGTGCCTGTTTGCACGTGAATTCTAATTCCATAGTCTGAACCGTGCCATGAGGTAGTAAGCATTTAATACAACATCAATACACCAGGGAGCAGTCTGTATCATGTTCAAATTCAGTGTTGCATGAGAAAAGTTTTAGGCTCCAGCCACAAACAGCTTCTCTCAATATGCTAAAACGAATCAATGGATTACTTCTTCTTCATCATTAATTGCCTCGCCATCATCACTGTCATCCGTAAAGTCAGCTTCTGAAGCTGCATCCGAGTCTGGTTGTTCATACCCCTCCGCATCAGGTACAAAATTCTCCTGAACATCAAATTTCATCATCTTATTCTCTATATGGTCTCTCCTAAATCGCCTCATTTCATCGTGATCGTCTCTACTATAACTAACAAGCTCCTTATCCACGTTTGCCTTTCTTGGACTCAACAAGACCAAATCAGCCAATTTTCTTCTCGCCAAATACAAATCATTGGGTTCTATCAGATCTCCCTTCTTATAAGCCTCCCTAAGAAACACGGTGTGAAGCTTGCCATGATTACCCCTTGTCGAAATATAGAAGATCCCTTGATGTTGAAGGAGGAAGTCCTTCAACTTCTTTGGCAAATTCATTGCCATCCTAAAATGTGCTATTCTCTCCAGCGTGATCTTCTTCTCAATGGTCAGCGAAAGCAATTCATGAATCACTGCCACAGCCCTCTTCTCCATACGTTTCTGAGCCTCTAGCGACCTCAAATCATACCTCGAAACATCCTCATAAGGCGACCAATATGGGACTCGTTGCCATTTCCACACTGCAATCCTATAATACTTCCCTATCTTAAATCCAGGCGGGAAATTGATGATGAACGAGAAACGCACATCTTCCGCATCGATTCCCTTCTCTCTATACTCCCTCTCTCTAGCCATCTCAATTGCACAAACAGTTAAACTAGGGTCTCTCTCTACAATCTCAATGTACTTATTCCTAGTCGTTTTAGCATCAAACAATCTAAAAAATTCTGGGTACTTCAAAATTACCGAGTACTCGAAATCCTCAGGCAACCCAAATTCGGCCCGCGCAATCCGCACATGCTCCAGCCTCAGCCGTCCCGTGTTAGACATCAGCAGCAGCTTCCTGAGCCGAACCACGGCATCAGGAATCTGGGCATCGAGAGCCTCCTTCTCCTGCTGGATTTGCAAAAAGGCCTTCCGGGTCAGCCTGCAATACAGAATCCTCTGCACCGGGTGCTCATAGACCTCGAAAACGTGAGGGAACTTGAGGAGGAAGGCCCCGGCCTCGTGCTGCTTGAACCCGAACCTGCGGGCGAGGACGTCAAGGCGCGAAATTGGGACGGTCTGGTTGCGCTGGGAGAGGATCAGGTCCTGGAACTTGAGGACCTTGCGCGTTTTCTTCTCGATTTCCATGTAGTTGTCGTACCCATGGTCGCGGACCCTCTTCAGGTTCTTGGGGATGGAGGTGGACTGAGAGAAGCGTCTGCAGAAAAAGGGATTGTGGAGGAGAGTGAACGCTATCGAATTGGAGGGCTGGCGCGACTCTGATTTGAGGAGACTGGTCGCGAAAGTGGAGAAGACGATCTTCTTCATCTAGAAGCTTTCGGGGGGAAACCGGGGTTCAGGGTTCTTGCTCACCGGACGTTGATTGATGCCTGGATGACATGGAGCACCGGCGGCACGAGCGACGACGAACAACAGAGGAATCCCAGGTGCCGAAGCCACCGACCGCCGCCGCAGCAGCTCCCCCGCGCATCAACGCTACCTCGTCGTCAAGCCCAGCTCCGGCGTTGCCGACCTTTAGTGACCCAAGAACTAACGTCGCCCAAGGCTGGCGACGCCGCCGGCGGCAGCCGCGAGCGGATGCGGCCTCGAGGAGAGAAAGAGACAGGACGGAGTTCGAGACCGGGACGATGGTGAAAGCCAGCGGCACGAGACTCGACGGCGAGGGGAGACGACGGCGCGGGGAGGGGAGATGACGTTGACGGCGGCGCGACGGCGAGTTGGCAGAAGCCGGCGGTGACTGAAGGTGGAGGGGAGAGAGAGTAGAGAAGAGCGAGGGTTTTTCGAGGGTCTGGGCATCATGTGCAAATTCCTCAAAAAGCGAGGGCATTTAGGTCATTTAAGAAGCCTAATGTACATTTTTACCTTTAAACTTTTAATTTGTTCATTGTCCTTTAATATTTTCATTGTTTAATGTGGTCCAAAATTTTTTTTGTATATATTAAATTTAATCTCGAACCATGTATAAAAGTTAAATATTGTTTCTAAACTTGAATTAATGGAAAAACAACATTCATATAGTTTAAGAATTAAATTAAACATATATAAAAAACTCAAGAATCACATCAAATAAATTAAAAGGCCATATTGAATAAATTCAAATGTCAAGGATCATATTGGGCCCGTTTGGTTCAACTTTGGGGAAATGCAAAGCCATTTCCCCAAGTATCTTTGACCGAATGAGCATTCTCTGAATGTTAATGTGTTTGGAAACTCATTTTTGTGTATATTTTGCAAAGCCCCTTTCAAGTGAAAAGAAAAAAGAAAAAAAGAAAAGAAAAGAAAAGAAAAGGGAGGGGGAGATGCAACAGCTGCGTGGAGGGGAAAATGGTGGCCGGAGTAGCTCGCGGTGGTGGGGAGGCGGGCGGTGGTGGTGGTGGCGGTGGCGGTGGGCGGGGCGGCCGCGCGACCTCCCGGCGGCGGCCGCCCGGGCCGAGCGACCTCGGGCGGCGCCACCCGCGCCGCATGACCTCGGCGACACCACAGGGTCGCACCCGAGGCCACGCGACCGGCCGCCCGAGGTCGAGCGCCCGGGCGGTGGCGCTGGGTCGCGCGACCCGAGCGCGCGCTGAGGTCGCCGACCTCGGCCGCCTCACTTGAGGTCGCGCGACCTCGAGCAAGGCTTCCGGTGGCGGATTCGATCGCTCGCGGTTGAGCGCCGCCCGTCGGCTAAGCACCGGCAGTTTCGTGGTGGAAGTCCAAGGAAGGAGATGAACAGTTTTTTGGAGGGCAAAAGGGGAATTAATGACTATCAATAAGGGCAATATTGGAAAGAAAAAAATTCATTAAAGCTTATAATAGCATTCCGAAAATGCGAAAGCCCAAAGTAGGTCCCGGGCACTGCTTTGGGCTTTTAGATTCCAAATGCTTAGCATTTGGCCAGATCTTCGAATCTTTGAACCAAACAAGTAAAATTTTTCCCAAGGGGTTTTCAGGGCTGAAAGCCCCTTGGGAATGCTAAACCAAACATAGGGCCAATTATAATTGGACGGAAGTTCATGAATCATTTGTATCGCTATCCCTTCTTACTGGCTTGAAGAAGAGGGTTCATGTCCTATCTTGAAAGGGGAGTGTCTTTGTTATTTATCTAGCTGATTCATAACTCAAACACCAGCATAAGTTTTACCCGGATCTCCTTCACTAGATGTGTATATGATTCCAGCTCTAAAGACAAGCTCTGCAGCGACTGAAGCGCATATATGGACATGATACCAAAGTTTTTGGTGCTTGTGAGACCTCTAAGTGCCTGATTAAGTCAGAGCTCAGAAGCTATAATACATTGGTAACTATCCTACTTTCTAATACCCAACATTGAAGATGGACTCTGTAAACAGTGCAGCTGAACGACGGGCCTGCAAATGATTTTTCAAGGATGGAAGGCCCGTGAAAGCAAATCATGGGCTCATGTTTCACTCCATTGTCTCTCCCTAAAAACATGCTCTCATTTCATATTCAACCCCGACGATGTTGGCAATCTGCAATCACGTGCACTGTACTGCACCTGATCTTGGAATTTGGATGAGAATTCAGGCGGGCTCTTAGGCCTATTAGGTAATCATTCTCGGAACGATTGATTCTATTCTTTTGTTCAAGAGAATAAAAAAAATTACTAAAAACCTATTTGATAAAATTTTTATTTTCAAAAAGAAATATCTATATTTTTATTATTGAGAATAGATTTGGAACAGAATAAAAAAGTTTAAAAAAAAAAAAAAAAAATGTTACTTCTTATTTCCTAGAACAATTCCTAAAATTAACTCCCATTTTTTCTTTTCTCTTCTCTTTTCTTGTCTTTCATTTTTTTCTTCTTTCTTTTGGATGGTCACGTCCTCGGCCGTGGCCGGCGACGGGTTGACGAGGGCGAAGACTTTGCCAGCCCGAGCCTCGCCATGGTCCGGGCGAGGCAAACCTCGCGCTTCTTGGACGAGGTTGAGCCTTGCGGTGGCCAAGCGAGCCTCCGACGACCTCTCGTGGCCGACGACCAGCCAAAAAGGAGGAAAAAGAAGAGAAAAGGAAAAAAAAAAAAAAAAAAAGGAAAAATATAATAAAAATATTAAAAAATTAAGAAACAAAAAAATTTAAGAATTCTACCAAACACAATTCTATCTTGGAAATTGAAATTTTGTGCGATTCCAAACACGTTCTTTTATTCATAAATTATTCTTTGGAATAGAATACAAAAAAGTCATTTCTAATAAAAAATTATTCTCGGAAACATAATTATTACCAAATACGCCCTTAGTTTATAAACAGCTGTAGATTCTATATGTTCCAGTCAATGCATTTTCATATGATTATGAGTTCTGTGAACGTAGATCTGTCCATGTTGACTGGATGAATGCTGCATTCGGCAATACATAATCCCAGAACACGATCAGAATTAATTCAAAGTAAGCGGCCTGCGCGCTGAGATGCATAGACTTTCCTACTTTGGAATCCGAAGGATAGAGAAATTAGATCTATGACAAAATTTCAAATTCCTCAGAGAACAGAATAATTTCCCTCAAGATCACAATTTGAGAGCTAATTCCATCCCGAAGGTTATCTAAGTCAATACCCGAACCCCCAGATCGGCGAAAGATCCAGTACCTTCAAAAGACGGGCGGTTCGTTCTTGACTTGATACCACCTTGTTCTTCTTTTCCGGTACCTATGCCTTTCCATTTCCATTCATTTCAGTCCTCTATACTTTATGTTATCTTATTCCATACATAGAGTAAATCAATCTAAAATTAACAAGAAAAAGCAGGGAAAAAAAAAATGAACTAGGACATTTGCAATGAGGTTTTGATCCTCTGGATTGTGCGCGAAAGGAGGTTGTGCACAGTCTCGACTGACTCGGCCGTGAGCTTCGCAGCGGGAGTGCTGCTCACAAGGATCTGAAACCCGATTGTCATTAGGCACCCCCTGCTATCAGCTGTTCCTATGAGACTTTCGTCGGGATTCTTTAGTCC
Source organism: Eucalyptus curtisii (assembly GCA_017140595.1). Classification (NCBI taxonomy): domain Eukaryota; kingdom Viridiplantae; phylum Streptophyta; class Magnoliopsida; order Myrtales; family Myrtaceae; genus Eucalyptus; species Eucalyptus curtisii. Next base: position 1,773,738 of record CM029504.1, on the reverse strand, counting down.
ATCGATGTGCGACGGACTGTCTGGGAGCAACGCGAATCCAGACGGTAGGAGAGCGACGCTGTTCGGGTCTCCGCCACTCATCACCGATTCAATCACTGCTATGTCCACTGGAGCATAGGCTATGAGGGAGCCGGATGCATCTGTCCACGTCTCTTGCAGAATCACCATGCTTGTGTCACTCGCGCTGAGTGCCTGCAAGTCATCGGTAGACATATTCGTTGAAGCAAAATAAGAAAGGAGGGGGAGCTACAAGATTTAGCATTAATCAACAAGTGCTTACATTGGCACGGAGAAGAGAGACGCAATTGTCACGCCTCTGACCCTTAGCCACATGGACTATCTCTTGCATCGGGCCACCGTGGGATAATATATCCCACTCGCTCCTCAACTGCTCGTTGCGCACAAAGTTGAATACTGTCTTGTGCGCTATGGGCATCCAAATGGAAGTAGCTGCACTCAGTACAATCCCGGGCGGCTCGCCGGGTCTACCAGCGTTTTTTCTAGTCGTTACCCTCACATCGCCATTCATGTTCCCAAGGTGAAGGACTTCCCAGTTGTGCAGCGGTGAAGCACAGACCCCCGAACAGAAATTATCTGTCATACGTTGTGCCAGTTTCAGCATATTTCTCCTTCCACTGGGATTCATTCCTGTTCAAAAAATATTTAGTCTCAAATAATGCTAACTATATTAATAAAGCTTGCGACGAGTATAAGAATTTATGACCTGAACCATCTTCATTAGGGTAGGTAGATGACATGAATGTTAGCAAGCACTCACAGTGCCTCTGTAGCGAGGCAATCCACCTCTGAGCACTGAATCCCATGCCCGAAATAAGTAAGGAATGGTAAAGAGGGTGAACTGCAGTTCCATCATATTCTGAATGTTCGATCCAAGTTACCTGAAATTCACCATTCTCTATGTTAAATATGTTGCGACTCTAGCAACAAAAGCCAACCTCATACTTCATGAGTTACTTAGAAGTCTTGATGTACTTTCAAGATTGCATCATTTGCACTATGTTCACGCTCCATTAATAAAAAAAATCCTCCATCACCTGGGACTTCTTTATCTCACTTAAGCTTGACGAAAAGTCAAAACTTGCATAAGTTTTTATCCCTCCTTCCACAGAACAAATAGAGTGACTGGTGTAGAATAATTACCAAGATGCAGATTAGACGCAGCTAAAGCAATTCATAAATTAATCTCACAGCATGTTCCTGTCTGGAACAATATCGCTTAAATTGATTCAGTTGCAGAAGGCCTCGCGAGTTGTGAGCACGTTGCACATACACATGGAGGATAAATTTATTCAGCAACTTAGTGTCTAAGGAGATTCAAACAAATTAAATAAGTGTCTGGATCCAGGTCGTATAGTCTCGCTGTCAACAGGACATGGGACAAATTTAAAAATGAGAAGAGGAACAGGAATAGAAGCATCAAATACATACTTTATGCAACAAAGATTGAGAGTCTCAAGGCCTAGACTAAATAAAGTATAAGATGCAGCTTAGCCTATCCATAAATAAAAAAACAGCCATGGATTTGCCCACTTCGATAAGCCCCAGTGGAATAGTTAATTGGAGACAATCTACACTTTGGAGATCGAACAAAACTATATAATACATAATGATAAGAGGCATCATTCAGTAAACTATTGGAGAAAGGGTAAGATTCTCCGGCAAATTAGTCCTGCGCTCTGTAGCTGCAGTCTCTTAGAAAGTCTCACGATTTTGGGCAGCGAAATTGACAGAGTGAACAAGTGTAAAATTGGGTTCATTTAGACCATCCAACAGAAATCTAAATATGGTGCAATAATATCTATGATCTTGCTCGATACCTCTGACGGAAATAGTACCTTTAAGGCAAGAGCAAGACACGCAAAGAAAACCCAGAACTATAGCATTTGATAAAAGAGAGGAATGGTAAATATTCAATATTGGCAATACCTTGGAAGAGCCATTGGGCATATCCTGTAAAACGCATCCCGAAGGAAGCCTCCTACAGTTGGCGGAACCACGCGGATCCAAACCATCTTGGAGCATGTTAACGGAAACATCGACCACCGCCCACATACCCTCTCCATGCTGCTTACAGAACCTAAGGAATCTCACTTGGCGCAAAGGAACCAACGGTGAAAGCACTTGAAATTCAGCATGCATCTACAGTGCAAACAATAGCGAGTCTTGTTAGTTCTGACATACTAGATGAAAAAGAGAGTGATCAAAGCAAAGAAACATACCACTTGCAGTGCTCCATTCCTGTTTCCTCTGATTCCACTCGATATTACTTCAATGGCGGATGATTGAGCAATTATGCAGGGAAATGTTTCCGCCCAACGATTCTGTATAGAGAAAAGGGTCGGGAAATCATTTGAGGACGGACAGAAATGTAAAAAGATCAAACAACTAGTACAATATGATAAGGACATCAGTTCAATTGAGTAAGGACTCGCCGTATCAGATCATTAAAGCTAAGATAATGCGGTTCATGGGGGCATCAAAACAGTTGGCTACAACTGGAATGGAAGAAGAGACTTAAAACTTGATAGGCACACAACATATTTGTCAAGACTCTGTGAATGCAGTGAGGCCTTATTAGTTAGTAATATTCAAAGTCGTGCACCATACCACGTCCATCAAAATCTCTACAACGGCCAAGCTGTTGATGGGGACAATACTGGTCTCCCTTGATGCCTCGGTCACCACTTCACTGTGACTGGCAAGAGGAGTGAATAACCGTGAGTACTCCTCGTGGTTCAATACTTCTTTTGCTCCGTCCAAAGTTCGCAGCCAAAGGCAGGAATTGGGTTCAGCCATCTTGATCAATTCATTCATGGAAGCTATTGCAACATCAATGTAAGCCGATTTTTCAGTGGACGATTGATTCCTACCCATCGCAGCTGCTGGTCTAGCATAAGGAGTAACTGGGGAAGCATTCGACATTCCATCTAAAGAGCTTATTCCCATTGGCAATGCGGCTGTGGCTGCGGTTGAAACGTTGGGAACGTGCCCCTGGGCGGAGAACTCCGGACCACGATTGGACCTTGAAGGGCTCGAGGGAAGGAGTGCAGTGGGGGGTTGTTTCCCCAAGAACTTGTCGGTAAGAGCGCGAACCCGAGCTACTTCCTCCTTCAACCGAGCATTCTCGACCCTCAGCTGGTGCTCCTCGTACGACACCATGCCGGCGCCGTTAAAGATGGCGGTGCCGCCGCAGTTGCTGCAAAAGGGATTGGCCAGTTTGCTCCGCATCGCGTCGTTCTCGTTCCGGAGCCTATTGTTATCGTCTCTCAGCATAATATTCTCATGGCGCTCCATTTGAGTCTGGTTCAAATTATCAACAACACGCCTCAGTCAAATGCCCAGAATGCAATCTTTATGCTCATACCCAAAAGACCGATCGAGCCAAAAATGTAACTTCACCTTCATCTGGGTCCGGCGGTTCTGAAACCAGAACTTGATTTGCTTGGACTCCAAACCAAGCCTCCTGCTCAGCTCCAGCCTTTGTTTCTCATCAGGATGAGGACACTCCTTAAAGAAACTAAAGGGACGGGGGAAAAAAGTTGAGATTTTTCCATCCAAATTGAAGAAATTTACACAAATGGGTTGCTAAAACATTGGAAAAGAGAATCGAATTACCCTTCAAGTTCTTGAATTTGATGTGGGCTGTGGCGGTGGTACTTCTTCCTCTTGCGGGGAAGAACTCCTGCTTCTTCATCAACGGCATCATCCTGATCGTCATCCCCAGAAGCTCCATCGAGCTGGTTGTCGCTGCCGGAGCCTTCGTCCCTCAGCCTCCCCAGGAAGCTTCCCTCGAATGGCTCACCGAAGCGGTCAATCTCACTCTGCCCCTCCATTGTGGCTCTCTGCAGAGTGATCTCATACAACAGAGACATGCCGTCAGGACACCTTGTAGGAGAAAAAAGTGGGAGGGGAGAGAGAAAACTCCCTATTTCATCACTCAACACTTCGCTGAGATCATATAAATATATACGGGAGTAGGAGGAGTACAGAATTACATAAAGCGAAAAGGAGAAAAAAGATCACCCTTTTTTCTTTTTGTCAACTCCCTTTATTCCATGCAGAACTCAACCTAGTCAACCCCTCTCTCTCTCTCTCTCTCTCTCTCTCTCTCTGGAACACTCTATTCTTCCCCTCTGTGGGAATGGGTTCCCGATGCAGATACAAGACAAGTAGGTCCGTGTATTGTTTCGATGGTTCAGACCTGTGTCTCTCTCTCTCTCTCTCTCTCTCCCCTCCCCCCGAGGGAGATTTCGACGGGAAAAATTCAGGAAAAAGACATTTTACGTAATATAAGTCACGGAGGCGAGGCAGGGAATCGAATGCGCAAAGCTCTAAGATCGTTTTCTCCTCCCTTCAATTGCTTTGACCGATGGCTTGTCGGCATCACAGGGACTCGGTAAGTGTGAAGACAAAAACCCTTTTTTCTCGGGTGGCATGAGAAAAAGCAGAAGGGAAGAGGGGTTCTAAAGTCGTGACTTCTGACCCCCCATTCGTTTCGTTTCACACCGTTGCGGACAAAACACCAGAGAGAACGCACAGAGAGAGAGAGAGAGAGAGAGGGACTGAGTGTTTTTATCTGATTAAAAAGACCACCTTGACCTCCTCGCATTAATTTGCATAAAACACAGGCTCAGGTAAGGTAAAAAGGTACCTTTTTTAACGCGACGGGAAGCCCGGGAAACGTCTCTCCCACCACATTGTGAGATTGGACGTGTAAAGATTTCGAGGCGCTTTACGCCCCCTCCTTCTCTCCCTGTGTATTCGTGCAGAGAAGGTGAAAATGGCGAAAAAGATAAATGATATGACGGGGAAAAATTGGAGTTCTCGAGGTTTGGAGCTGACTTACAAGGGGGACCGGCGAAGGCGGAGAGTCAAAAACCAGCTCTTGCGGACTAAAAAAATATGTCCAGGGAGAAACGGAAAGGGCAAAGGAGAAAAACAATTCTCGGATTTCTTGGTAGTATCAAAAGCTCAGAAAGTTTTGATTCTGGCCCCTCGCACAGCAAACGGCAGCAGCAGCAGCAGCAACAATGGCCGTCCCTCTCCTCTTTCTCTCTCTCTATCTGAAAAATCGCAGAGGAGGGAAATTATATAGGGAAGGAGGGAGGGGCTCGTGACTCTGGAGACACAGAGAGGAACTGACAGAGAAAGAGAGGGGCTCTTGGCATTCTAACATACGGTGTCGCTCTCAAAAATGTACTTGCCCATACATCATTTTCCTTCCTAATTCACTGAATCCTGACTGAGTTCTTCTCCCTTCTGGTCAGGGAATTTTGACTGAGTTAAAGATGCGTGAATGTGATAGAAAACCGATTCATCTCCCGCATATAATTAGTCTGGAGCAAGCGCTTCTGATAACCGATAGGTGCTCGTAGGACCACGCCACCCATTGCGCATCGAGGATGCTTATACGACACTGTGGATGCGAAGGAGTAATATGGAATGTAATCCGATTATGGCCATGAGATTTTCCCATATATGAACAAATCATCTAGTAATGGCATCTCATTAATTGCGAGCCAAAACAGTTGAGGATGAGCATGACGCCATTGCATAATAGAGTCAAACCTCCTCGGATACGAAGGGAACTCTATAGTTTGCTTGCTTGTGTCAACAGAAATTTTAAGTTCAATTTCGGGGCGGATGCAAATTCTAAATTAGGATCCACGAGAGATAATCATTCAGAAAACGCGCATATTCGCACGGCTTTGTCTGATATAGACGTACCTTTTTGTAGGAAAGCAATGGGCTTAAGCAATATAAAATTGGTTAGCTTGGCCGATTGCACGCAAAAGTTCAATCTTTGAGACCATATTTTCGAGAAAATCTATATATATTAACTAGTGTCGATATTTGGTAAGTGAAATATAAGTAAGCTTGTCCCAAGACATGGAAAATTAGTAAAGTAAAGGGTGATAAAACTACAAATTACAGGCGAATTAATCATTCGGAAACTAACTCTTCTCATCTCCAAAGCAAGTATATTTTAACTTAGCAAGTGTATTCAGGAGACTTACTAGTAAAATCCTGCCAATTGTAATAGCAACCTCACTTTTTCAACTCCTGCGTTTGGTTGCACTCTTGGAATGTAAATTGGAATGCCCAATTCTTTCCTTTTCTCAACCATAATACTATTGAATGAAATTATATAAAAAAGCATATGATTAAAATAACAAAACACAATTAATTATCTGTTTTAAACTTATACGAAGAACATAGATGTTTATTAAGAAATATCAACTATTATTAATTACTTGTTAGTATAGATGACAGGTAAAATTAAGTAATTATCTAGTTCAAATTAAATTGTACTGTGAAGTATTCTTTTTAAAAGAATAATCAAGACCTTTAATTAATTATAATATGATTAATATTGAGTAATTGACAGTTATAATTAATACTTGATAAATATCAATTACGATACTATTCTATTAGTATAATAACTACTTAGGAGTTAATGATTAATGATTAATAAATTTAAATTATATTCGAGAAATATCAATTATGATACTATTAATGCAAGTACAGTCTAAAGTAAATTTATTAAAAAATTCTCATTCAATTCTATTCCTGCAATTCTTGCGCTCAAGCACAAGAATTCTTACTCCACTCCATTCCAATACTTTACCCACCAAAGATATTGAAATCATCGTTTCAATCCATTGCAATATTTGATTCCATTTCATTCTATCATACCATACGCCCATCACAGTCTTTGGAAAATGATATTTTATGGATCTAAATATATCCTATCATGAACTTTTCTTTTGCAAGTAAGTTACCTTCCTGAAAAATAATATGTGCCTCGATAGAGATGATGACTTTTCTATTAAGTTACCGGATCATTTATCTAATATATCTATTGGTTCGAAAGGTAAGGCGATCAATATTGGAGTACAAATTATGAGTGAGAAAATAATATGTCATTATGAATAGTCTTGAAAAATGAGATTTTAAAGTTCCAAATCTTTTATGTTATGAACCTTCTCTTGTGAGTAAATTACCTTCCTGAAATATAACATGCGCCTCATAGAGGTGGTAAATTTTCTATTAAAATATCAAATCATCTCTCACGTATCTAGTGTACAAAATGAGTCTGTTACTTGGACTATGAGCTCTATTGACAAAAATGAAATCTAATGATGTTCACATAGTTTTGCAATGTACTTGATTGAGCTTGAACTAATATCATGATACATGTCATCTAACCTTTCAATCCACAAGTGGCAATTACTAAGGGCGCGGATGATGACCATTCTATTCTAAAAATCATTCTTTGGGTAAAAATTGATTTTTCTATTTTTACTCTTGGACGAGCTTTTGAGCAAAAATTTGCATCTGACAGCGATACAAAATTTCTATTTCTGAAATAGAATTTCATTTGATAACGAAACAAAATTCCTCTTGTGAGTGGCGGTTGGAGGCGGCCGGTGATGAGAGTCAACGATGAAAATAGTTTTTATTTATCATTTTTGTTTCAGAAATAGAACATTTAAAAAATTTTACTTCTGATTTTTGTTTTAAACGTATTTTTGGGGTAATTTTTTTTTTCCATAAATAGAAAAATAGAGAAACACAATGATCATCACATGTGCCCTGATACTTCACAATTTTTTTGGCTTTTATTTGAAAAATAAAAGCAGGATAGATAAAAGTGTTTTGGAATTTATGTCATTTAGTAGTAGACTAGTAGTACTTTAAATCGATATTCTGCATTTTCTAATATTTCTTTTTTGTAGCTCTCACAGGTGAAAACACGAAGAGAATAATCGGGAGTAGCAAATTTAGGAAAAAGATAATTAACATCTCACACCTCTAAATTTTAGACATGGCCTTTGTTTTCTCCTTTTTTTTTCCCCCTTCAGATTTTTAAGTCTTCCTAATACTTATTGACTTTCTCTTTATATATATATATATATATATGAAATTCTGCAACTCAATCTTTGAAATCAAAATGCGAGTTTCATAAATTTGACAAACAATGTAAAGTTCAACGCAAAGGTCAACCGATTCAGAAGGGGGCCCAAAACTTGATGCGCAGCCTCTTTTCAAGTAGATCGTAGAATGATAATTATGATTCCTGATGGATTTTATTAATTGAGTGGGATTACTATCGAAGTGCATATGTTTGAGTGAAAGGAGTTTTCACAAATTAATTTTAGAGACCTTCATACTTATAGTTTGTTGAAAATGATCGGTTAACAGAAAATAATATATGATTAGAGAAAATATACATGCAAGCGAATTCCCTAATCTTGAAAAGTATTTTCTTTTATCACGAAATTTCCGCTTAAAATAAACATACATCAATTAGAATTATTTACTCTTAATGAATCAAAAAAAGTCGAGAACGTCACTAGACAAATCAACACCAAATTCATGTAAATAGTTTATATGCATCATGTTCGAAATAATCACAAAAATTCTATAGTAGAAACAATTAGTAACATTTTACATACTTTCAGAACAAGAGATCTTGTGACCCGTGTTCAAGTCACCACACGACCATGGGGGTCTAACTAAATGTGAACGCATCACCTGGTCAGTTGATTAGCAGCCCAAGTATCGAAAGCGGTCGAGCCACAGCCGCAAGCCACGTTTCAAATAGGTATCCATGCGATTACGGACTAAGGGTACTTATCTCAAACCATATAACACGTTCCATATTCGACGGAATGAAATACTCCACAATCTCACAACTCGTCATTTATGCACGCAACATCATTTCACAAGCACAGCATACCCAATCCGGTCTCAAATTAATATACTTTTCACAGAGACCACGATGCATGATAATATTAATATCATTTCGATGACTTTAATAACTAAATTATTAGGGATAAGTACTCCAAAAGCCCTAAAACCTATTGCGAAAGTTCAATTGAGTTGTTAAACTTGTAAAATTGATACAATCGAGTTTCTATTACCTCCGTCAATTTTTGCTAACAGAAAATACCGATGTCGTCTTTTTCATTACTTTTCTATACATGTGGTGTTGATATGGCACTCACCAAGACCCACGTTAGAAAAAAAAAACTTAAATATTTTAAAAAAAGAATAAAAGAAGAGTAAAATTGCTTCTTCTTCTTCGCACTATCATCATCTATTTTCCATCATCATCATCTTCATCCCTCCAAAATTTAAAAAATAAAATAAAATAGAATAAGCATATTAGAAGTTATAAAACTTGTCACTATATCAATAGTCATAAAACTTGCAAAAAAGTGTAATCAAATTTTAAATTTATCAAATTAGTACAATCAAATCTTTCGTTAGCTTTCCTACTCGGTTAACGGAAAATAGTGACTTGACTTTTGTTTATTTTAATATTTTCTCCTTTTTATGTGGTGATGATGTGGCTATAACAACATCATTCTGGTTCAAATCTATTTTTTTATACAAATTTTATTTAAATTAAATAAAATAACCTTAATTTAATAATAAAAGAGGAGAGAGTTGGAAACTAGGCGATGAGAATCGCAAAGCCCTTGCCGAGAAGGGCTAGCGATAGTGGAGGAGGGCTACAAAGCCTTCCCCTACAGGGGCCAACTACCTTCGCCAATTGTAAGCTCGCCTAGTTCTGGTTGAGAGTCGCCACTAGCAGGTATTGGCTACTAGTGGCAGCCCTCAGCTAAAACAACCATTGACCCTCGCCTGCAATCGGTGATGGTGGGGTTGTGGAGGCAAGGGTTTGTAGCCTTGTTGCCTATTTTTCAACTATCTTTTTAAAAAATAAAATAAAATAATAATTAGCTTATTTTTTTGTTTAATTTAAATAGACTTTTTATAAAAAAATAATATTTGAACCAAAATGATGTTATTTTAATCTTACATTTTATATAATAGCCACGTCATCGTCACATAAGAGAGAGAAAATATTTAAAAAAAGTCACATCAATGTTTTCATTAGCTTAATTGGATAAATTTAACGGAATTTGATAAGTTTTAAGATTTAATTATACTTTTATAAATTTTAGGACTAAATTGTGTGATAAGTTTTAGCACTTCTAATACACTTATCGTTTAGAACTTCTGGTGCACTTATTGCATTAGAAATAAAAAAAAGCATTATTAATAAAATTGCACAAATTTTATTTTATTTTTTGTTTAATTTGTGTCACCCGTGAATTCTGAAGTTGTCATGAACAAAAGCAAATTTTCCAAAAAATGAGGCGAAAAATGAATCTAACAAAACAAAAGTGTCGCAAACCGAAGAAACGAGAGCGGAGGGAGAGAAAAATAAAAGATGGAAATGGCGTCGCCCGGGTTCGAACCGGAGACCTTCAGTGTGTTAGACTGACGTGATAACCAACTACACCACGACACCTCTTGCTCCTCAGTTATGCACACACCTTTTATGAACACATGTTTTGGCGGAGAGACGTTCCAACTCCGCGAGTTCACATGGCCATGCAGATCTCATTGCGCACCCGCCCACTCGCTCTCTGTCTCTCAATCCATCAGTCCAACCCAAGCAGGAGAAGTCCGTAAGTTCCATTTCACTGAGGCAGTTGGGAGTGAAATGGGAGGGCACAGCGTCCAAATGCTGGCGTCGTCGCCGCGACCGGCGCCGATGATGATGATGGTGGTGATCGCGTCCCTCTTATTCCTTGGGGCAGCTGAAGCCGCTGTGGACTGCGCCACGGTGAGAGCGCTCGTGTCGACGTGCTCGGCATTCATAGCCTACGGGACGCCGGACCCGTACCCGGGGACGCCGTGCTGCGATGCCATGACCACCCTCAACATGGTGGCGGAGCCCCTGGAGGACCGGCGCGCTGTGTGCTCGTGCCTCATGGGCCTCATCAACGCCTACAGCCCGAACGCCACTGCGATCGCTACCCTCGCCGGGTTCTGCGGGGTCTCTCTCGGGTTCAGCATCAGCCCGAACACCGACTGCAACTAGTAAGCCCAAATTCTCTTTCTCTCCCTCTATCTTGGGGATTTTTTTTTTGGTTATCAGTGAACCGCAAAGGAATTCATGCTCTCCCTGAAGTGATTCAAAAGAAAGAAAAGAAGATTGTAGGTTTTTCTACTGTATGTTATTTTTACTAAGTTTCTCTTGCTAGTTCAAAGATATGGAGCAATATTTCTCAGCAAATCATCTCTCTCTCTCTCTCTCTCTTGTTTAATGAATGATGCAGCATATAGAGCTGAGGGCTATCGAGGAGTGAACTCGCAGCTTGAAGATAAACGGAGTGCCGAATAAAGAAGGGTATCTCCCTTCACGTCAGCATTAGAGAGGACTGAGAATGTGTATTCGATCGCTATTCCCTATAACCACGAAATAAATGAAAGTTCCTTTGAAAATCAAATGTTTTTCCATTTTCCTTCTGAGGAACTGATTGCTTTTGATGATATGAAGGAAGCTTTGATCACGCACATTAGCCATTACTGAAGCTCTGAAGTGTGGCTTCATCTTTAGGTGGAAGCAGAAAACGTACTATAATCAGCAATCCCTCCATCTCCTTCACCATTGCAATTAAGCTCAAAGTAAAACCACATTATATTCGGAGATTTTTTTTATGCAGACCCCGTTGCTGATGGATTTCTTCAACGTTTACATAATAGATCCTGGAAGAAAATGCCAAAACTAAGAGCTTGCACGTCCCTCGATGAGCGGATCATCACTTTTGATCCAGTAGAGTTGAGGGGATTGTATGAAATGCGCAGGAAAACTGGTCATGAGTGCCATGCCATGGCTAAACTGGAAGACTAATTGGAGGTCATTTTCGGCAAATCTGACGTCTTCATGGGTTTCAAAGTTATTTTTCGTTTATATAGGGACCAATTCATTACACTATTTCAGAAAATTGAGCATTGATCTCTGGCAAATCCTGCACAAGTAGATTCAAGGTAAGTGCGTTTGAGATATTGGTTAAAGAAACTAGGCTCTAAAACAAATCAAAGACTGATAAAAGCAGTTCGTGAAATTTGGGAACACTTGCCCGCAATGTTACTAAGCACCTCGCTAAGCAAGAACGACCATTTTCCTAGCAAAGATGAGGGATACCTAAATTCGAAACGGCATTCTTTGCCAATGATGTGAAAGTGTACATGATTATACTCGATTAGTTTCTCGAAATAGGGATTGTAAAGTGCAAAGTGGATTGCCTTCTTTCATAACAGACTATTCCTAGCTAGAATTCGACAATCTCACTTGTCATATAGTAATATAGAATATCAATCTCCATAAATTCATTTGAAAGTAACTTTCGCATTTCACATGCTTTCCAAAAACAGTTTTTATCTTTATCTGCGATGACAGAGGCTTTCTGGTTGAGCAAGACAATGGGAACGTACATTTAAAGAGCATCATGGAGATCACTCTCGGAATGACTATTGATACTCGGTACTCTTATCGCCTTATCTTTGTTTCACACCAGAGATTCCATCCTGTGGTTCAGTTCAATCTACTGCAGATGAATCTGACGCCGAAGACACTCTTCAATTTTTGTAATGTCTTGATGCTTGGATATTTTTCACTCTCGACCATCCGAATGGTTAGGTAAAAAAATATGCCAGCCACGTAAAAACGGCCTTATATATCTTTGATTTTGATAACATTTTTTGAAGTTTCTAATACTTACATCTTCCCATATGTGCTATCATTGTTGTTATCCATCGAACATGTCTATTCCCTTCATAAAACCACACTTAATCCATTAGCTTTTGTTTTCTTGATCTTTTTTTTTGTTTTTGGTCAAATAGTTCACTGTCAATTTCGAATAGAAGATAGAAGAGCCGCAAGAGTGAATTGTCATATTGTATAGGCCATGCCATAGACGTAATTAGAATTGCAAGAGCGATTACAAGAATTCTTTTATTTCATGAAAGTGTAGGTGATCCAATCTCTGGTCCACAGGGCATCTGCTGAGTTCTCAGAGGAAACACGCCAGGAAATTCAAACAAAGATAAACAGGAAATGGAAGAAGTTCATTATATTATTCAACTCATTAGCCAGCAGATCAGCAGTCATCGAGGTCTGCATCAATTTCAATCTGCAAAAATGGCAAAAGAAACAAGGTAAGGCGAAAGGTACGTTCAACAACATTGCAATTTCGAGGAAAAAAGAGACTAATAGAACTTTTCAATTTCCGTTTTCTTTGTTTTGATTTTACTGAACCGCATAGATCTCTTTTATGATACCAATTCATGTGAAAATATTGTCTGGGATTCCGTTCTAATGCGTGGATTTAATCTTAGACGAGACTGAAGAAAAACTTAAGATGGTAAATTGCGCAATTCTTATCCGGAAAGGATTAGATTCTGTCCACTGTCACTGGAAAAAAAGAACAATGTTGTGATCGAACACACTAAAAGTACGACGTACCACATGAGATGGGAGGGAGGTGACATGCCGAAGGAAGGCTGTTGGCAACCCTAAGAGTGCTGCAGAGGCAGTCGTGCTGCACTGCCTGGAGTGCGCCACAACACTCGGAGCTCGGCCCCCTGCTTATCCCAGGCACCATGAACGGCGCGCACACATTCAGGCTAGCCATCTGGGTCGGGCAGCTCTGCTGCGCTCGCACCTCGCCCACCTGGGCCTGGACTGCTGCGAGTGCCACCAGGAACATCATTAGCAGCATGGCCTGAACTGTCGCCATTGTCGGTTGATGTTCACCTGTTTTCTGAGGGACGAAAACTACTACTTCACTTTGTTAGCAGATGTGATTGTGTATATGAGTAGTAGGTGCATGAGTTAAGCCCTATATATACTAGGTTGTGGGTGGGTGAGCGTTTCTTTTCCTTGCATGAACCACCTAATTTGCCAGGGTTTTGAGATCATTGCATCTGCGTTGCCTGCGTTTAGCTGTTGATTCTTGTGGGATGACTGTCGAATTATTTCACACACAAAGGAAAAGGCTAATACGAGTAATTACTTGATTAGATCACTGAAATAGGTCCATACAGGCCAGCGTAGAGAGAAATTTCGTTATATCAAAGTCGAACTACGTAGAATTATAACAAATCACTCTTATGATTATGACACCCTCAAACACTTGTAGTTTCTCTCACGGACAATTCTATTTTTCCTTGTAAAAAACACAAGATTTTAATATTGATAAGAAGTTTATGATCAACAATTTTGTGTGGAAATAAATACAATGATGAGAAATATGTATATATGGCACTCCAACAAATTAAAAATTCAAGGATCTCATATGCAAAGTGGGGTACCAAATTAGATAATCTATGTACATTTGGATGCATGCCCCGGTGTACCTTGAGAAAACTTTGCACATGGCTTAATCCAATGGAGCCATGAAATTCTAACCCTCGATCCAGCACCTTATTTTTTACTACAAGCTTTTTTTGGTTTTGCCATCCACTTGAAATAAGATAAAAAGTTAAAAGCGAAAAGAATCGTCCACAGAATGAAGTGATGAAACTTTTTTTTTATGGGGGGATCAATGTACGAGGTATTTTCTTGCCATTACGATTCAACTACCTCCTCGGCAAGCAGAAACCTCGAGATCCCAGTCGATTCATGAGAATCCATGCCAGCTTTGATAGGCAAAATTTCTAGGCTCGAGTTCGGTGTTGCCCTCATATCTAGGCTCGAAAGAGAGCTAGTTATTTTACCTAGGACCCTCGTTGCATGCCCCAGAGGATCACATATAGAGTCAAATTTACTTATAGGCTCAAAACATGCGTTGCGACCTTGTTTGAGCACAAAACACAGCAGACAAACTTCAAATTTCAAAGGCATTGTTGTATTCAGAATTAACTGAAGTATGGTGTCGCGGCGAAGGGCAAGAAGGGAGATGAACATTCTTCTACGAACATTATTGACTTTGGGATTACATACAACCAAATTGCGCGTCTACAGGTAACAAATCACTCGAAACCCTAAAAAAGTGAGAACGAACCAAGAAGAAGAGTGACCTATAGGCTCTATAGCACCCAGTTCATCTGTCAAATATGTGTGTTGAACCAATTGGGGACCCCTTCAAAGAGTTAGGGTTTGTTGGAACTGGATCTATCTGGAACTTTTCATCATGAAAGAATTGCTGAAAACGTGAAAAAAGCCAAAAAAAAAAAAAAAAAAAAAAAAAAAAAAAGAAGAGAGAAAAGAAAACACGGAGAGTGACTTAATTAGGTTCCTAAGAAGAAGTAGAGGATCGGCGGTGATTGGAAGTTGACGGGGCGGTCCAGTAGGACTTGACGGCGAAGAGGAGCTTCTGCCGCACAAGGGGCCCATCCTCGTGGTCGACGATTTGACTGTCGTAGTTCATCCCGTCGAGCATCCTCTTCAACTTCACCAACACGTCCACGTCGTCCCGTAGGATCACGCTCCCTTCCGGCCTCAGGATCCTGTCCATCTCCAGCAATATGTCGTCTGCGTCGCACCTGTTCATACATACATACATCCATCCAAAAGCATTAATTACTGGGTTACGTTAATCAAATTAGAGGGTCGGAGGTTAGATCAGAGAGGAGAAATACCTGTCCTTGTAGAGGGTGAACAACGAGTCGGCATGAATGAAATCGTAAGTCCTAGGATAACTAGACATGGCTTCGCACCTGGTCCAGGATTCAAGAGACAACATTACTTACGACATTGCCCAAAAACGAAAAAAGGTAGATGACAGGAGTTGGCAAATTGCGGGATTTACCAGCTCTGATAAGTCCCGATGAGCCCTCTTTCGTATACGACTCCGAGCGTGTTGACCGGTGCTTCCACGGGGACCACGTTCATGACCCAGACGGGGTCCTCCACAAGCGCCGCCGCGAAGCCGCCCAAGTGGGCATTCATGTCCAGCAGGTTCCGGTACCTCCCGGCCTGCCCCAGTTGATTGTTCACCGTCTTGTAGTACGAGACCCTCCGCTTCCAGAGCTCCGCATCGGTTCGGAAGGTCTCCGCCGTGATGCCCGGCACCGTTCCCCCCCTGATCCTGGGCGGGACCACATTGAGCCTCTCTGGCCACTTCGCCACCTGACCGCCCGCAACCTCCTCGTCGCTGGAGACTTCCGGTAGCGGGGTCAAGCAAGTGTCCATGTTGGTGTACCTGAAAGGAACAATCTAGTAACTCAGTGCTATTACATCGAGCATTATTTTATTTTTCTCAACAAATTCATTGTTAATCAGAATAAATAATAGCGAAAGGTCAACAACAGACTACGAACCATGCTGTATCTGGATCTTGGGTCGGGCAGAACCGGTTCACTTTGCATTGCAAGTGGTTGGTCGGCTTTCGCCAGACGGAGATGTCGCCCTTCTCGATGAGCTTGGTCCAGCACAGGCTCCTGGCCACCCTCTCGATCGAGTTCTGCTCCGACCTCAAGTCGTCTTGGGTCCTATTCCAGCCCCGCCAGTACTTCCTCCACCGGATCGGCGGACCAGACAGGATCCAGTACCCGCCCGGCCTCAGAACTCTGTCCACTTCCATCAAATACGTTCCACCTATTGCACATACACCAATCGCATAGTCAATTATGTCAGCTCGACTCAGTTCTCGATACATTCAGCTGATTACGAGAAAGATTCATCACGCGAGGATTACCGGATTCGGCCCAAGGAATGAGGCATCGAGAGCAATGGGCCATGTCGAACGCCCTAGATGGATACGGAAGCCTTTTCGATGCGAGGACGCCGATCAGGGCTGGCACTCCTCGCTCGAGGGCGAACTGCACCTGAGCTTCGTGCGTGTCCCTCGGTGCGAAAGACATCGTCAGCACGTTCCGGGACAGGAGATAAGCTCCCCAGCTCGCCACCTACGTTTGAACAAGACGATTTAACCCATGAACATTGAAAATCTAACAATTAAAATTCACGCGACGGCCCATTTTTTCCGACCTAAAAACATCAATCCCCATGGTACTGGCAGAGTGGCATGCATGTGGCAGAAAGTTGCCCTCACTAATTGCGACCTAAACGGGATCCTAACGTTATAAATCAAGATTCGATTCCCTTTCAAAGAAGGAATCGAATCTGCGATTAAAAATTTATGATTCCTATGACTCGGGGCGTGTACCGCGGTATTAATTTTCGCTAGCCAGAAATATTTACGTCCACCCTTCTTCTATTCTATTCCTCCAATGAAAGATTCAACTTGGCGAGTCGAGCCGGGCCAGTCAAACCTTAGGATTCCAAAACTTTTTTAACGACCATTAAAGAAACCAAAGAGCAATCCTGATCGATCCAGTAGCTTTCGCCTGCTTTGGCAACTCGATCCAAAGCAAATCAATAATTAAATGATTTCCGTTATAATGTGTATTGATTGATGGGGGAGAATGCGTATGTCGAACGACGGGAAATACTCACCCCGCAGCCGGTGTCGATGGCGGTCCGGATCGACCCATCCTTGAGGTTGATGAGCTCGCCGATGTCGTCGATGTAGGCGTCGGCACCGTGGGGGAACATGGTGCCGCCGCCGGGGAAGCGGAAGCGGTCGCCCTGGTACTGGATCCAGTTCTGGACCGCCTTCTCCACCGTGAGCTCCTTGTGGGGCACGTTGGCGTACCACGCCAGGTCCCGGCTCGCCGGCCACCGGAACGGTATCCGGTACCCGTAGGGCGCCGGCACCCGGCACTTCACCTTCTCGGTCTTGTCCGGGCAGTGCCGCTCCCGGTATATCAGCCTGCTCCGGTCGAACCGGAGCGACCTCTGCACGTCCTCGCAGGGCGTGTACTCGCTGAAGTTGGCCGCGCACGCCGCGTACGCCCTGGGGCGGTCGTCCAGCTCGACGTCCGCGATGTCATCCTGGCGGTGGTGGGATTCGAAGTCGAGGCTGACGCCGGCGGAGGCGGAGGAGGACGACGACGACGATCCCTTCGCGGGGGACGAGGGGCAGGAGACGGTGGCGACGGTGGTGGTGGAGAAGGCGGCGGGGGCGATGCGGCCGCCGTGCTGCCAGAGGCCGAGGAGGTAGGACATGAAGCAGAGGAAGAGGACGAAGACCAACTTGGAGAGGCTGGAGTTTTTGATCGTGAGGTACGAGGGGGTGGCGGAGGCGGGTTTGGCGGTGGGGTGGTAGGGGGCGTAGGGGCCAGCCATTGGCGGCGGCGGCGGCCGGCGGTGGCCTGCAGGGTCAGCCGTGGTCGCGGCGGCGACGGCGGCGGCGACGGTGATGTTTTGGTTTTTGTTGGGGAGAGTAGGATTCGAGTGAAGGGAGTGGGGAGAGTTTTAAAGGGAGGGAGGGAAGGTGGAGGGGGTTGACGAGAAACAGGTTATGGGAACCAGTGGGTCATGTGGGGAAGGAGGTGCGATTTGCACGTAATTTATTTTAATTCCATCTTTGGATTTTCATTAAATTAAAAGTAAAAGAAAAAGAGATCGGCGTCGGTCGGATTACACGGAAGCCGGCTCGTGCGCATTGAAACGGGGAAAGAAATCGCGTCATATATGGTAATTGACGTCACAAATATAAATTTCTTGCCCGATTTATAGAGTCGAGAAAAATTTGTAATCATACATATTTATTTCGGGGGCGACTGGGGCTGGATCTAAAAGGGAGAAGTTTAGAAAAGAGAGAGAAAAGGTGGTGGTGGGGTTTTCTGTAGGGAATTTAAAATATTCGGAAATTAGGGCAATTGGGTACGTCCCGATTTGTTTCCTTATTTATGTAATATAATATATGGTTTTATTTTTTTTATTTTAATTTCCAGATTGGCAAGTGAGATTTTCGGTGGTGGGGGCCCACCTGGAGTTTGTCCCCCCGGTTGACCCTGTCCCAGCTACAGCATGGGGAGAGACCGTCCGCGCGTTGTCTTTATCTGGACTCTTGCGTAACGAGGGGAGCTCAAAATTACATCATATATTATTTTTTTATGGGACTTTTATTATTATTATCTCGATTGATAAAATTTTTAATTTCAAATTATATGACAGTTGTACGCCGTCTCAATTTTTAAGTTGTCATTATTTAGTGTTTTGTAAGAATTCATAGAGATCTATATAATGAAAAAGGAAAATGAAACATCATGATCAAAGGAAATTGATTCTATCTAAAATGAAACAGCATGATCAAAGGAAATTGATTCTATCTTCTTCTCTTTTTTTGGATTTGTGAATCGCGATCAAAAGAGACTGTCATTTGTTCGATCTCTTCTTAACTTAAACCTCGGGTTTAGTTAATTAGCTGATTGGAATGACGCTAGAATATGGCCTGGCTTTCTTGCGGCTGCGGCCGTCCCTTGCCAGACGGTGGCGCTTCCGGGATGGCATGTTTGGGGCGGTCTTCATCCGGAGAAATACGCACTGCATTGATGATGGGGCGTCAAACAATGTACCCTGCATGTACTTCAGTGCACATGAGTCGAGTGCCACTCCTATAGTAGACCTTTCGACAATCTTAATTAGCAACTAATTAAACCTGAACCAGTTGAGATCAAATACTTATATAAAAAGATCAACTTCTAAGTTTTAATAATATGGATTAGTGTTAGTTAATAGAAAAGTATTGAAACTATGGGTCTAAGCATTAGAACCGACTTGTTAATGGACTTAAGAACTTCTCGGCATGGTGAATGTATCTAGCTATACAACGTCGTTGTCAATGTATTGACCTTTAGCGGTGCTCAGAGAGGCACAACAAATTAAGAGAGGCGCAACAAAATATCTACAATTTAATACTCTGTTCGTTACGTTGAAGTGTTGACACTTTCAAAAAATTGTTTCTCAAGAAGTCATTATGACATTATCCAATAAACCGTCGATATTTTCGAATGTTTGATTGAAATCTGAAAATGAATTGGAAATTGATTTTGATTGTTTGGAAAAGAAAACTTGCTTTTATTTTCCTAATAAAACATGTACCATGCACATGATATAAAGAGCTATACATGCTATATCGCTAAATGTTAAATAAAGATTAGCGAATTAAATTTTTATAACATAAATTTCTTTTTTAGATTGTTAATAATTTTTTTTTTTTGTCTTATGGAACTCGAGCTCATGTGCTCCAATCTAGGGCCTAGACTTGGGGTACTTAGGTCCGGGCACTAAGGTCTTTGACCCAACCACAGGAGACCTGGCTAGGCTCGACCACCACAATATTGGGGACGACCATTAAGGACTCGAGCATGGGCATTGAGGTCTTGGACATGTCCTCGAGGGACCGGGGCCTAGCTACCAATGCCTTCGACTTGAGTGTTGAGGACCTCGGCTTTTGCATCAAGGGCTAGGCCTTGGCTTTAGGCCTAACCATCAGGGTCCCAAACCTACGCGCCAAGGTCCTAGTTGAAGGAGCTAGAGTTTCTTAGGCCTAGCCATTGAAAACCCGAGCATAGGTGTTGATGACTTCAGCGTAGGGGCATAGTACCTAAGAACTACTGCCGAGTACTCGAGTACGAGCACTGGGGTTTCAAGCCCAGCCTCAAGGGATTTGGGCCCAAACTTTGTAAATGCGCCCAAGCGCTAATGACTTGGGAGTGAGAGCCAGGTATTGGGCATTGCTATCGGGGTCCTAGGGCGACTACTACGGACCCAAGCTTAGCTGCAGAGGACTTGGGCTTAGGCGTTGAAGTGCCAGTTCCCAAGCATTGAGGTTTTCGATCTAAGCACCAAGGACTAGTCGTCATATCCTAGATATATAATTTTTTTTTTAAAAAAAAGAGGACTTATTTCTATGAAGATAGAAATTTTCCATAGATTACGGCCAGCTTTTCTATTAACTCATTTTCTCAAGTAATTCAAACGTCAGAGAGTGAGGACAACGTTTTCTTAAGGACTGCGAAATAAACAAAGACTGAATTGCTCGTGTTGTGCCATACGCAGGTAACTTCCATCCCACGAAGACTTGGATTTTCGCTATAATTTATGAGCGAATTGCTTTCTAGCAGACAATTTATGCATCTGGATTTAAGCATGTCACATTATCATGATAATTGGAGAATTAGCACATGATTTGGGAACCGAATGGATCGTTTTGAAAGCGTACGTGCGTGCACGAGAGGATGGTCGATAGAAAGAATTAGTTTCCGTCTCGATGAAGCGAGCAATACCACTTTGGGGGATTGAGCAGAGCACCATGAAAAAAGTCACCAAGGGGTAAAAAAAACAGAGTTAGCAAAACCGCGTGAATCAAGCTGGAGCACGGGGATCATCCTCGTCAACCCTATGTTCAAAAGGTGCCTCTAAATTCTTCAAAACTATTAACATCAAAAGGCCATTATTGTTGTTATTGTTATACAGATTCTGATAATGAACTTTTAAGCGGTATTGATATGGATAATTTTAAAGAAATTAGGAATGATCTTTTTATTATTTTTATGGTGGGTTAACAAGGGCAAGTTTAGGACTAGAGTGAAGTTGGTGAATTTAAAATAAAAAAATTAAAAAAGATAAAGATAGAAATTGAGATTCAACTTAAAGTTAAAATTTTTTTCAGGGAATTAGTCCATCTCACACAAAAGCTCGAGATTCAGCTAGCCAAAACAGTTCAAACTTTGGGTAATTACATGGTTTTTAAGGACTTTCTAGGGTTTCGTGTCACCGTCTGGTCTACAAGTATCCAAATAGGTCCACATAAGCACGTGTTAAGCTACGACCAACGGTGTCGTGAACGAAGGATTAATCCACCGATCGCCATTTCCAAAAAAAAGGGTCCTCGATTAGAAAATTCTTTTGGTTGACGTGATTCACCATCTCCCATACGATTTCCATAACCAGCTAGGAGGGCTTTCGTCTTATGAAAGCGATGAGCTCTAAGTTTGAGATGTACACACGACAGGCGTGAATAAATAATTTATAAATATATATAATTATAAATAATATGTTTCCAAACGTATGAAGAAAGATGTGGGTTTGTCGTTCTTGCCCTTTATATTAACGTATATCTTTCGAAATAATTTTAGATCCCCGTGAACCAGTAAAAGATAGCCTATTCTTTCGTTATTAGTTATTACTGACTAGTAATTTGCACTTGGGACTTGGATGGCAAACGCCAAAAAATCTTTTGATCACGTCTTGTTGATTAGCATGTTGATGCGTTGGAAATCTATATCTGGCTGAAGACTTATAAATTGTAAATGGACTGAGATTTTAAGAAGTCATGTTCTGTTTAAGTGTGTTTAAAGTGAAAGGTCATCAATCTCAATTGACTCTAAAGTCAACTCTTGGTGAACCAGTTACCTTATAAGATAAATGCGTGCATTAGATGAAAGAGCGAGTCATTTTTTCTAAGTATAAAAAGAATAGTCCCTACGGTTTATTATAAGTTCAGTGTCGAGGCCGACCAAAATTCAGTATCAGCCGAACTATAAATCAATCCAATTTGATAGGGCCAATGAAACTTCGAACTCGATTCACTTGATTAGTCGCATCGGTGGATGTGACTTGAGAATCAAACCATAGTCAAACCAAGTGCAATTTATGCAAGCAAAACCTTGAAATGACCATATTGAAAAACTTGTGATTGTAATGGACATATGATTACGTCTCTTAACTAGGGTTTCCGTGCGAGGCTTTTGCTTTTTCCCCCAAGTTTCTTGAAGAGGATTTTGGCGATATGGATTTGGTATACATAGGCCGATCCTTGAATCTTGAAAGTTACACAATAAGCTCATTCAAGTTCATGGATCCTTAAATCGACCAAATCTAGTTAAAAAAAGTGATTCAATGTGGACGAACCATTGGGGAGGCAGCTGCTTCCCCATAAAGCATGGACCTTTCATGTACATGAATGTTGAATGGTTTATCTTTGACCTCATAAATGAGTTGGCTCTAATCTTATAGGTCCATTACAGCAAGGAACCGAAGCATCCGGGGACAAAGACGATTAAAAAAAAGAATAGAGGGAACTTCTTGGAATGAGGCATAACCTTGTCTAGAAAACATTAACTGACTCGATGATCTGATCTCGATCGTCCAGTTGCATGTTTCTTCGGGTATTTCGGTACTACTTTCTTGACCAATTTTTTTTTAAAGAAAATAAATAGAAAATTGCAGCGACCTTTGACTAAATGGTTAGCCACCTTCTGTGTGCTACATTACTCGAGCAAGTGGGAACCGGGGTAGGATGGGATCAACATTAAATAATTATCTAGGTCAACCACAAAAAGTAGAAGAAAAAGAAAAAAAGAAAAAAAAAAAAAGAAAAAAGATTTCCTTTTTCTTTCTCATTTTAGTTCTTTCCCTAAGTAAAGCAGCTGAAATCTACTGAGGTATAGGGGTGCGGAATCTTTTAGTCGAATGACTGATCTTCCTCCCCGGGTACCAAGCACAGACGGAGAAGTCCTTGCAGCGGTGTTTTTAGAGACCCTCCGACGCCCAAGTCAGAATGTACTTATAAAAATGGAAACTAGCAACGTTTTGGCTTCATGTATGATATTGCTCTTACCGGTCAAGAATGTAATGACTTCTACCTATACCCGACCTGCATAGGGCCATCCAAGATTTTTTATTTTTATTTATTTATTTTTTTTTCGGTTGGCCTACTCTACTCCTATTCCAATTCTTACTCTCAGACTTTTGCCCTGCCTCCTTGCAGGGCGTGGGAGTCGAAACCCACTCCTGAAATTAAATCGTCCCCACCCCAACCTCCCTGAGAAGGTGGGGATTCGAACCTCCCACCTCCCCCTTCCATGTTGGAATGGTGGCCACTAAGGTAAATCCCAGTAGTTAGGGCCATCCAAGTTAACGTGCTTGATATTTTTTGAGTATGTCGAGACTGGCCACCTTTATTGATGCTCGATTGGGGAGGTTTAGGAGGTTCTATCATGCTCCGAAACTCCAGATAGGCATGTTGGGCCAAAGATGATGGCTGTAGGCTTTTCAGTGAGGTCAGACTTTTGGATGGCTCTGGCCCTTCTAAGGTTTCAAAGATTATTTTTATTTTCATCTTATTGGGCTTAACCTTGAGTGAAAAGTTTCAAATGATGATCTAAAGTGATAACGTTTTCTAAAAGAGAGTCTACAGCAGACCTTATTTCAAGTAAGACCTTAAAGTGGCAAACCTAGTTTCAAACAATGCTCCTAGCTTTTTGATTGACCAAATCTACAATGGCTAGTGAACTCGTGCATCTTTTGTGCATCTTATGTGAGATGCACAGGCTCGCCATTTGGTGAGACTCGGCCGGCAAGATTTGATATCACAAATTGAGGTACCTCAATTGCTTTGTCGAGTCGAGGAATCCATATATTCTTCCATGATTGAAATATATCCCACTTAAGTCCAGGTAATTCCATTATCTCAAGTTAATCAAAGAAGAGTTCAACTTATTAGCCAGGCAAAGCTTCGTTCCAACAACAATAGTACTATTAGTGTCTATTACAGGTTTGAGTAACAATTGTAGCTCAATGAAATGGACATACACTCTATCATAAGTTACGCATTTCCCTCTGCAGCTATCTCCACCTTTTCAAAAAGAAAGCAAGCGAGCGATACAGTTTTGAGAGGATTTATTTGAGTTGGAGCAGAGCCTCTCTTTTATGCTCTATGTGAATGGACGTTGAATTTCTAGGTGAGCATGCACATGAAATATCTATATTTAGCAATAGGTCTACTAGTGCAAGGGGAACAATATCTCCCCCATGAACAATTAGGGAGAGATTAAATGGATGCTTTAGAGAGAGTGGGTCTGAGGGCTCCCTAATTAATCCCCATAGTCAAGAGATGAAGGATTTTAACACTCCTAATCATTTCCAAACCTGATTAGGAATGACACATAAAATTTAACGAATGGATTGGACGAAACACAAAATAAACTAAGGAAATAGGTGAAAGGAGATCACTTGTATATAAAGATCATATAAACTCCATAGTCAGGGGATGTGGAACATTTCAACATTAAGCATGACGACATGTCCATTTGCTTGGTCGCACTTTACTCCAGTTCACCGAATGATCCTTGTCATTCCAAGAAGTAAGGAAGTGAGATGTGTCCGAGAGATTTTGTCTGAGTTGAAGCGGAGCGTCTCTTTCCTTCTTTGAAGCAAATGGAGGATGAACTTCTATTTCTAAATAAGCATACGCATACATTATCTAAAATTAACAACAAACTCACTAGTACAAGCATTTTCACACTATCATGTCCTGCATGAATGATGGTGAAATTGAAAATAAAAGCTATATTGTATGCGAAAGCCACTATATCGCTAAAGGGCGTTTATAGGGAGCAAAGGAAGGAGTAATGGTGAATGTAGCCAATTACTGTTCTATATCATCGATTTTAGCATATGTATATCACGTCTTCATGATTTTATGACCATGCGCATACCTCGGGCCTAGTCAACATATTACCCTTCGAAAAGAGTAATTCGAAAAACCATCAATTCTTTTCGACAGTGCATCAGCTTCCCCACCGGACTCATATATAGGAATGTGAAATTTATACAAAATTATGAGGATCTCTACAATAATAAACAATCGAATAAGAACTAGTGAAGTCGGACCATCAAGTTGACTCTTGATTGCGAAGATTAATGCATCCTCCTTCGATGCTTTCTCCTTGGACTGGTTCTTCTATGGTTCGTAGCATCTGAACTTTGTCTCTTTTTTTTCTCAAATATTAAGGAGTTACATTGGATTAGGACGAGATCTGGTACTGTCATCCATTAAGGCATTAATCATATGGTTTTTCGGTAGACCAATCGCTGTCCTTCCAACTCACTGGGCTCAGGCCATGGAGATGACGTCCGTTCTCATCTTAGCAACTTCACAGTCTTGAAATTCTAGCCCATTATTGTATTCGCTAATGGACCCAGCCATTGCTTGATGGCCCTATTATGGCTTTTGGGTTCCTCCAAATTGAAAACTTAATTGTAAATAGAGACCCCCAAATCAAGTTGAAATCGAAAATCCTTTATTTATATTTTGCCCAAAGAGAATATACTAAATTGAACCAAACTCACTCAACTCAAGTCTGGTAGTATATGCTATCCCTGGTCAAATTGAAGCAGCGGGAATCTAAATATTAATGAGCAAAAATCGGGTTTAAGTATGTAAAGGTTCGACGTTATCGGGTTTTGATGATTCGATGGATGAATGGAAAATTCGACAACATGATTTGTTTGATAACATTTCGCACTTGGGTTTGTACGTTTTTCCTAAGCATGTGAAGGTTACTGACTGGGTTGCTAAAGCCTTAAGAAAAGAGACCGAGAAATCAAATCGGGCCTTATATTCTCCTCGATCCCAATTAGGGTTTTGTTATGTGGTGATGCAAAGCTCTGCGTACGCCTCACGTGTTTCATGACCTTTGACTAAATGCACCTTTTTTTAACGGACCAAGTATAAAAATAAAGGTTGTGGGACTGCAAGATTTGTATTTTTCCCTATTGTTTATGATATTCCTCGTGGATCTGAATGGATTCGGCAATAATTGTTCCTCGTCATCGGCTTATTTTTCTCCATCGTTTTTCCTTGACTTTCCCACATTCTATTGTCGATTCTTCTTAAAGAATTGCCATGAATGTGGAACGTGAAAGTTGACTAGTCAAACTAAAACTCAAACATCAAACGTGGCATAAGTTAACCGGGCAAAACTTGTAACAATTCTTATCTTGTTGATAATCTTAATGTACAAAGTTAACAATAAAACTGTTTACCCATATCTAGAAAGCAATTTTTTTTTTATTTTTATTTTTTTAAAGTTGAAGCGTTTAAGTTGTCCTACAAAACCCTTTCAGAGATAGAGCTAAAAAATGACTCAATAATTTATCATAGTAATATACAATGCCAAAATGTAATGTTAATTAGAGTAATATTTATCAAAAAGTATGCTATATGATCATAAAAATGATGAATCATCATAAATGGATGAACTTAGGTAAGGTGAGAAATCAAATTATTATAAGCTAGGTGTAAGGTAACTTTCTTATCGTGCGAAAAGTGAAAAAGCGTAATATGCACAAATAAAAAGGAGAAAGTGGTAGTTATAGTTGAAGTTATATTTATTATGTTACAGGCTTTCCATTAGGACAATTATCATTTACCTTCTTGACCAGTCAAGCTTTATTCTTGAGCTAGAAAATCACCATAAGAAAAAGGAATATCATTAATTGTATACTTTCACTTGCCGATCTGAATATAAAAGATAAAGAGAAAAATTTATTCCATAACTCTAAAAAGTTGCTCCACCATAGACTATTCAGATTTGACCATGAACAAAATGATGTTATAATTTCTCAAGTTTTGAAATTGCAAAGGAAAAGTCAACCCATGATTCTAAGAAGACCACCTCAACTAAGTGAATTCACACTCCTCATTCAACTTTATTAAAATCATTTTGTGGCAACATGCGTTGGTAAAGGACTTCTGGCAAGAGTATAATCGCATTAATTGAAGAGATATTGGAAAGTAATCAAACATTTTGGAATCCTAATTAAGAGGTTAGATAGCTTTTGCACTCTTCAAGTTCAAGTAATATGCAAAAATTTCTTTTCATAAATAGCAAGATGTTTGATAGTTCACTATAACCAGGAATGTAATAAGTAAAGTGTGAATTAGAAATAGAAAAATCAAACCAAGTAAAAGAATTCTCAACAGGTCTGATTACTTCACGACCGTCTAAATCCACTTTACTTAATATATATTTTCATATATTCCCAAAAATGAAAGTAATTAAGGTGACAGGAAGCAAAGTGTGGAATTGAGAAAAAAAAGCTATAAAAAGAAAATCATTGCAAATTCCTCAAGAAGCCACGTCACCAATTTACAATCCTCAACCTTTATATATATAGAATGAAAGACACTGGACATAAGGAAATATATTGTTGAATATTCATTTACTAAATGGAGGGGGACAACTTTTTAAGCATTTCTTACACTTTCAGTCGGCGGCTTCTATAGAAGGTGAACTTGTCTAACAAATTTCTAGGTTTGACAGGATAATTCGATGATCTAGCTGTCTTCCATGCGCTAAGGTCGATGACAAAGATGGTCACCCATGTAAGATTACAATTAAGCAACAAATAAAGTAGTTTAATATATGTACAATTAAGGCCGGAATTGGGGAGAAGCCGTGGGTCTTGTTGTCTGAATTCCCGGAGCGTGGTTAGGAAACAACGTGATTCACCTTTGAAAGTCGAGGGGCCTGTCTAAACTTCTTTATTTTATTATTATTATTTTTTATGTATAGGGGGAAGAACACATGTTCATGCCAAGCATTATTGTCCTATTGAAGAAACATCCTCTCTACTCAAAACGAAATTGTCTTAGCAAGCCAGACCATGTGGGGGCAGATCATCATGATTGTTACTCTGGATTGTTTGTGGATGGTGGCAGGGGGATCTCACATTAATTAAGAGGTGGGGGAAATCACCGCCCGTCCTATCTCGCTCCATCGTTAAAATATATAAATATCAAACCACGGTTCCATCTAACAATTTAAACTTTTAGAATAGTTGACAATAGTTCCATCAAAATTCTCACTTGGTATGAGAGCAGGTGGTCCAAATAGAGATGTTTTGAGAAAGTACTAAATTGAGTCATCCCACAATAGTTGGTGTTTTGATGCTATTCACACCGATTGTGTTGCACAATTGAGCCTTTTTCATGGAGGAGGCTTTCTTTCGATGCCGGTCCACAGATTGCATCGCTCGGTAACTATCTTTCCAAGCCAACCGTATAGGCCGTGTCGCTTAGTTACTATTTCGCAAGCCAACCACATCAGTTGCTTACTATTTCTATTCCGAGCCTCAACATTTTGCGTATCGTTTTGAGAAGCCAACACTGCCACCAAAAAACTCTCCGCCCTCGAACAATCTAGATTTGGAAGATGTTGCCTCACACACCGCCCCACCATGGATCGACAAGTGTGGTTTAATATTTATATATTTTAACACTGTTTATCACCCTAATTGTCTTGTGCAAACGATTTATCTATCGATAGCTTTTGTTACCGTCTTAATTAAAGCTTGGGTGGTTATTCAAATGAAAACGGTTAATAATCTTGGGATATACTTTTTTATGTAATTTCTTTCATGCTAGACAAATGAGATGATAAAAAAAGTGAAAATTTCTTATATACATGTTGTCTCCTCCATCCGATAATGATGAGGTGAAAACCAATTCCATCTTTGTCCATGCACCTCATGGGCATTTCTCTTGCCCATACATGATGGGGTTCACACCAACCACTGCTGTGTACACAGTTATTATTCTGTCTAAATCAACTCTAGGACAAAAAATCTGGCTTAATAAAGCCAAACGATATTCAAATTTGAATCCCAGATCCACACACGCCACCTAATCTCCAAACATCACCAATCGCGTGGAGGTATATAAAATTATCTGTAATCATATACAAGTAAAAGAAATATGGGACTAGGCTGACTTTGGGGATTATGTTGTGGGCCGAGCCGAATCGCACGGTGGAAAATTGCGTGGGACCTTGCGATGTTTTTGTAAGATTTAATGTGAGCGTCACTTATTCTTGATATGTGATTGTGTTCTAGAATATTAAATTGAATTGAAGCAATAACCTAGGTACCATCGCCAAAGAAAGGAACATGTGAATAAATTTCATGCACGGTCATATCCACGTCCCTTCTAAACGGATCTCAATTTCGCTCTTTCTTACACTCTTTCTGTTTCTTGACCTCTCTCTCTCTCTCTAAATGACCAAAGACTCTTCTTCGACATAAAAAAAGAAAATGGTGGAAACTCAACTTCCGCTTGCTTGGCCCTTCTTCAACTCTCACCTCCTCCAGCTCCTTCTCTACCTGTAAATTCTCACAATCTTTTTTCTCCACTCCTCTCGATTCTTCTTTCCATCATTTCGTGGAGTGATCGCTTTCATTGTGCTTATGGGGTCTGCAATATCTGGCCCTGCTGATGAGGCCGAAGGGTGTTCAGTCTCACCTTCAAGGACCTGTCTTGGGGACTTGCCAGAGAGTTGCATCACCTCCATGCTCAAGTTCTTGGATCCCCAGGATATTTGCCGATTCGCGTGCTTGAACAGAGCTTACAGAGACGCTTCATCAGCCGATATCGTTTGGGAGTCGAAACTACCTCCCAATTATCATTTTCTGGTTGAGAGAGTTCTTGGTGAAGACCCACGATGCATGGGAAAGAAAGAGATCTTCTCGAGATTGTGCAGACCCAATTGCTTTGATGGTGGCACAAAGGTAGTGTTGGGTTGATCATTACCAAAACCAGTTCACGCCCACCATCATTTCTAATGCGTATACAATGTTACATATGCCTACATGTGCCATCTGCGCATAAACCAATATGCAGAAAAACAAAGTAAATATGAATTTATGAATTTAGAGCCTGCGTGTTTTGCTGAAAGTTAACTTCGAGAGATGCTCGTGCTCACTGACGTGTGTTGTGTTTTAAATTATTTCACTTGCAGGAAGCTTTGTTGGATAAGATTACCGGGAGTATTTGTGTGGCGGTTTCATCAAAGGCGCTGAAGATAACTGGGATCGATGACCGGAGATACTGGAACCGTATTCCTAGCGAAGAATCCAGGTAAAGAGCTTCAACTGCAGCTGTCTTATTTCTCAGAGTTGGAGGGTTTGGCTGCTGTGATTGTTTCAAAATGAAAAAAATGAAAAACAGAAATCGCTTCAACCGAGGGCCACTATTTCGTCGGTCCGATATCTTCCTCTTTCTATTTAACTAGATATTGGAGATTACATTGGTGTTTAAATTAGTAGCTGCATTTAGCCTTTTAAGATGTCCTAAATCTCAAAAGGCCAACCTCGTTGGTTCCCCAGAAAATCATCAACGAAGCTCATGATGAACGAAATTAAGCTCTTGCTAGATAATCACTTTGAGTTAAAATGAGAATTATTTCTTTAATACAGTCAAATCAGCCGGCATATGATAAAGCTTTATTCGCAGAGGCAGTAACTGGAGGAAGTTTTGTCTCGCACACAAGAATAAAAGATAATAGCTAGGCAAGTAAGAAGACTACTTCAAGCTTGGGATATTTCTGTTTCTTAATACTCAATGACGATGAGTAGCGTGCCTTGTGATCCAAGTTTGCTATCTTTCTCCTGGATTCTGTTCAAGTCTCGTGGTTTGACTAGATAAACGTAAGAGCTTAGTTCACCTTTCTAAGGAAGGAACAAGTTCCTTTCATCATACTTTCAATCTGTTCAGCAAAAGAGTTGATTGGAGCCAAAACTATGGATCGAACCCAGAAGTAAACAAAATTCTGTTTCCAATGTCTAGAATTCTCCAAGCATCACTGGCAGTTGTCGGTTTTCCTTTTTTGTTCTCTAACTCGAGCATAGATTGAAGGCGGTGAAGATTAATCTATAGGAAAAGACGAAAAGAAAATGGATTTCTTGTTTTCAAGAGCAGGTTAATACTTCAGTGAAATTTGAGGGGACACGTTTTATCTATCTAAATCTTCTTTAAATACCCCAACTAGAGATGGCGGGTTCGACTCCTTTTTTCGAACGGGTAATCCCTTTTCGATCAACGATATAGGGCGAGCCCTTTCTAGATCCTAGGAGGGAGGGCCAACTTCTTATCACGAGGGATCAACCCTCTTAGATAAGAGAGTGCGGAGAAGATTTCGGAAAGTAAGAGATGTCCATTGAATTTCACCACGGAGAAAGAAGAGTCTGAACCAAAAAACATGACAAAAATCTATACCCTCCATTTGAGAACGTTTTCTCACGGGGAAATTTTAAGGAAAGAATCATTCATATCTTCTTCGTGATGAAAGTGATTGAAAAATAATAGCTCTCCTATCAGCAGGTTCAGCACAGTGGCTTATCTTCAACAGATGTGGTGGGTCGAAGTTGTTGGGGATTTTGAGTTCCAGCTCTCGCCAGGCACATATAGCTTACATTTCAGGCTCCAACTGGGCAAAACCATCAAAAGATTCCGTCGGCCAACATGCGACCTCAATCAAGTTCATGGTTGGGATATCAAACCAGTCCGATTTCAGCTTTCGACTTCGAATGGTCAGTGCATCGTGTCTGAATGTTATTTGGATAGGCCAGGGGATTGGGTCCAGTACCATGTGGGTGACTTTGTGGTTGAGAAGCAGGACACGCCCATTGGGATCAAGTTTTCAATGGTCCAGATTGATTGTACGCACACCAAAGGCGGACTCTCTGTAGACAGCGTGCTGATATGCCCACGTAATCCGCTGCATGCATAGGTTTCCATACCAGAGAAAGTAATATCCATAGAATTGATTAGTACCGGTTCAATTTGTTTTCTTTCTCATTGAATATACATCTGACAACACTCCAGTCACGTACACAATGTATTCAAAACGTTTCTGAGATTTTTTATTCAGAGCAATTCAAGCAGGGACACCACATGTAACTTCAGATTGAGGACCTTGACCTATCTAAGAGTACTGTGTTACTGGAGATTGTGATTGTTATCTTCTTCTATGTTGCAACTAACACAATTGCAGTCAATCTATAACACATTTCCAGCACTCAGCATTAACTTCTTGAGATTTGTATTGATCTTAATTAAATACACAGTTAGCGTACATCACCTGACCTTGCCCGATGAAAGAACATCACACTGATGCTGCGAATGCAAATTTAGACCACCCTCACCATTAAAATGTCCACTCGAATAAGCGCGAAAAAAAAAATAAGGACAAAAAAAAAAAAGATGACCGCCCATCGATAGTACCTGCAGACGTCTAGTTAAAATCATGTCTCGACCAAATAAGTCACTAAATCAGGTGACAGTTATCATAATTGGCTGTCATAAGTTGAAGTGCCAAGACCCAACCACACCCTATATTGGGTGAGATAAGTTGGGAACGAAAACAAAGCAGTCCTTTCTCAAGATTGTGTTCACTAGATTACACTTGCATCACTTGAAAACAAGAAACCCTTCTGAAAAGATTGCTAAGTGCCTACTGCAACAAGTTTGTCAAGTCACAGCAAATTCCACAATTAATAAAGTTAAATAAGAAGAGATGCCAAAGAAAAAAAAAAGAATTAAGATAAGGAGCACCTATTTCAATATCCTGTACAAAAGGTACACACTTTGCCAATGGAGATTGCGCCTTATATCATGTTAGTCTCGCGCTCATGCCTTCCATCCAAAGGCCATGGTATCATCAAGATCGGTGTTGAAAATCCCACAATCTGTGAACTCTTGGGCTATATCCTGAACAATATCATCTTGTATATGGAGACCCTGAGGCACATCAGGCCCTTTCTGGTTGAAACCATCATTCCCCCCAGCTGCAGAGGACTCACTGTTCGAAGCAGCTTTGAAGCTGTTGCTCCTACTTGGAGCCGGCCCTGCAGCACCTCCTGACACATTAGATGCAGCTGCTTGCGGTGCTGCATTATTACTCCCATATCCCATGCCACTTTTCGCCAGATTTCCATTTGCATTCTGACCAGAACTGTTGTTAGACATCTCCTGGAACAGCTGCTGAATCATCTGGTGCTCAAAAGCTTGGTTGCCTTGGGACGACTGAGGATGGTTTGGTGAGAGTAAACTATTGGCACTCCCCGAGCGCTGCTGCAACGGCTGGGGTTGCTGCGGAGTGAGGTGAGGGCTTGAGTAGCCACTGACAGGTAATTTCTGCATGGATCCAGATAAAACAGCAGACCCTTGAAATGTAGAAGGTGGGTTCTGATTGCAAGAAGATGCCTCTTGTTGAAGGGAGTTGGAACTTGTATTCATGGAGTTCTGCCGCATTAGCACCTCCTGTTGAAGGGAGTTGGAGCTTGTATTCATGGAGTTCTGCCGCATTAGCACCTCCTGTTGAAGGGAGTTGGAGCTTGTATTCATGGAGTTCTGCCGCATTAGCATGTTTTGGTAACTAGTCAGAGCTATGGCAGCTTGTGCAGAACCACTTAAGGCTCCGCGATTGACCATGTGCTGGTTATTACCCATGTGATTGTTAATATTAGGATGTAAAGCCATCAACTTATTCAATGTGTTGCGATCAGTTGGCAGACCCTGAACATTTGCTAAATGCTGCATCTCTTGCATTTTCTGCATCTGTAGTTTTGCAGCTGAGGCCTGTTGAGTGAAACTTTTCAAACCCTCTGCACCAATGCACATAAAATGGTTACCATCCGATTGTTCAGAAAAAGAGTGGCAGACTTAAGGGAAAAATGAGAAGACACTTAAAGACATTATATTTGTCAACACTACCGCAACATAAAAACCCCCCGAACAAAAAAAGACGGAACAAGTATATTACCAACAGGGCCAACTTTGCTCTCCCGACAGAAATCTATGAGATCCTTCATGCTGTTGACAACCTCAGAGATCTGCAGTTGGAGTGGAAGCATTAAGAACAAAGAAATCCTAGCATCAACTACCATCATACACCATGAGACAGCTTACCTGCAAACACCGCACATATCTTTTGGAAAATCCGAGGTCATTGAGCGACTGCAACTCCAGACTTTTGGCAAGCTGACGCCCAGCTGTCAGGACCCTAAAAGGAGAAGGAACAAGATCAGTATCTGCCATCCAGAAAGCTGCATGAACCAAAATAGAAGCATAAAACAATGCACTAGATCTATGCATAGGCGAAAGAAGGGGATTAGCCATCCATTCAGTATGTGCAATATAGCCCCAACCAGTGCCCTCTTCCAACAAGATCTTTTATTAAGAAAATAGTTTACAACAAAATTGCATACTCACATGCGGCAGTTAGCAAGAGAAATACCATGCCAGCAGTCATATATCTATTAAGAACTCATCTTAATTAACCACTGAACATGCAATAAGGCAGTGAAACTGGTCATACAACCATAAAAACAGGTAAGAGGACACAGCCAACCCATCAAACTCTGGACAACCTTTATAACACCCCCCCCCCCCCCAACCTCTTTTTTCCCTCTTTTTCCATCACTTAACTGGGAAAAAGGAACATAGCTACTGGGACACCATCTTAACATGCATGTGTATCACCAAGAAAGATAGATGTATCTTGGCTTCTTGCCAGTAACAGCCTTTGATGAAGGAATGCAAAAACAAAACAAAAGGATTGGAACAAATTGTGAGAAAAGGCACTAATTTGATGAACTTACATGTTACTGTTTGTTTGTAGATCCTGTTGGGAGACCCCATCAGCTCCACTCTCTGCAATCGTGCTCTGACACTTTTGTGCAACCTGGACCAACTGATTTACCTGCAGAAAACGTATAGTCATGATCGAAGGTTATAGATTTCAGGAATGGAACAGCAAGGAAACAAACAGATGGCAATTATTCATTGTCCAACCAGTTGGGTAACCAATCAGATTGTAACATCATACACCAACAGTAGGAAAAGGCTCAGAACATCATTAAGAGATCCATGGAAAACTTGGTCAATAAACAAGGTCTTTTGTTCTAATATTGCAGAATGTGGGGCGCTGACTCCTGCTAATAGCATGTCATAATCGTCGAAACCAAGGTTGGTACCTGTGGGGCAACCAAGCGCCGAGGAAGAAGTTCTTCATGACGACGAGCACAGAATTCCCACGACAGTATCTGATCAACACCAAAACTTAGCAAAAACCTTCACAGATATAGAGCATTGATGACAATGTCTTTATGAAAGTATATTGGTAAATAACCTTGAGATCATTAGCGAATGTTATACGAAGCTGACCCTCACGTACAACACGAAGTTGCTCATACACACTCTCCTGAACAGCTTTTCCATACTCTAACATCATTATCCCTGAGGGAAACCTGACTTCTTTAGGCATGTCCAGGAAAAGAAGCTCATCAAGGACACCACTGCCAAATTTGATTTCATTAAGCCTAGGTAGTACTTCAAAAGTGGCCTCTGTCAAAACCGCAAAAAGAGAAATAATTATTAACAATCAAAATATCCCAGTGAGGGGGGATTGCTCCAAGGAGTACTAAAAAATACAAGCTGCATATTGGGGAGCAATTCATCCCAAGCAAGAAGCCACTAAGCGCGTGTTTGCCCAATTCTTTTGGCGACTTAGGAGTTCATTAAAATGTGCAGATATATTCACGAACCCGGTCAACAAAAAAGGACGTCCAGTATTCTTTCATCAGATTTGAGCACATGTCAAGTAGTTAGCTTGAGTCAAGGTAAAGAAGAAAGCTCTCAACTAGAAAGCCAGATTCCACTCCTATTGACTCCTGATTTAATTGAACAATTGTACCAGCTCAGAACTTGTAACATGCTATACTATGAGATTTAGCAATTTTCTGAAGCATGTCAGATTACAGGGGTGCAAAGTGATAAGATTACAGGGGTGCAAAGTGATCCCCAGGTAAACGACATCCCTCATCCAAATGGATAACTCCAAATCATATTTGCCATAAGAGCCAATTCAGAGAACATCAAGATATAGTAATATCCACAGCCACTATGGGTTTGAACAGATACATGGCATCAGATAATCAAGTAGATTGGGAAGTCTTATTATCCGAATTTGCAACTAGAGAGTCACAACTATCAAGATTCAATTGCAGTGAAGAGAAAATTTCCAGGTATAAATCAGTAGACTTAATTAGTCGCTATCTCTTACCAAATCCCCTTCCAGACTTGGAACCACAAATGTCGCAGTGCCATGCATCCTGACAAAGAAAGGATACAAAGAGGAAAAAAAGAAAAGAAAAGAAAAGAAAAGACCATCAGCCCACATAAATATTGGTAGACCAAACTGATCAGTCCATCCAGAACACTTAGGGGCTTCAGTTCAATGGAAAGGCGGAGTAAACATGACAGCATAATAGAACCAACCATAGCAGCCTGTGGAAAAACACCAAGTGCATGTTGTCCAACATTGTCGTATAATGACAAGCACCACCTTTTCTTTGCTCGAGGTGAATAATATTCTGCCACAAACTTCCTCCAATAGGCAATAGCATTAACCTGTAAAAAGTAAAAGCGAAATTGGCTCAAGTAACGATTTAACTGATAAGATTTAAAGAGTTCTTCAGAAAGAAAAAATGCATTTAGAGAGAGAAGTGAAATGAAGGATGTGTCTAAGGGAAAGTGAGGTTTTCAGTCTAGACTTCCAACTTACCGGAGTCTGTTGTCGCTGATGATAAAGATATTGCATCAACCGACGAGCACATACACCACTATCATAGGGGCGCTTGAAGGCATTCATTGATTGAATGCCCTGTTGCTGCAGCTGCTGCCTCAACTGAAGTTGCTGCTGCTGCTGCTGCTGCTGCTGTTGCTGCTGCTGCTGCTGCAAATGCACCCTCTGCATATGTGGCATTGATTGTAGCAATTGTTGCTGTTGTCGTAGTCTTTGCTGCTGCAGTAATGCTTGGAACTGAGGATTACGACCTTGTAACTGCATGGCATCCTGTCTCTGCAACAGTTGATGTAAGACCTGCTGCTGGATTATGTCTTCTGGCTTGTCCAAACGCGGTTTCTTCTGCACCTGATGAGATAGGTTATTTGGGTCCTGCATGAAAGATCCAGGAATTCTTGGACCCATGGGCAGCAACACTTGCCCAGTTTGTGATGCAGGTAATGATGTAGCAGTAGAAGCCCCTTGTTGCTGCTGTTGATTCTGTTGAACTGGGGGTGTCTGTTCTTGGTGAGAGTTCTGCTGAGCTACAGAGGATGCATCCATAACTGATGAAGCTGATAGACTGACGTTATTCGAAGAAAAAGACATTGGTGATGCTGGCAAACGCATATATGAATCCGTATTGATACTTGCACTTCTCTGCAAATGTGGCCCTCCTGAGAGTGCAGAATTAGCATCTGTAACCAAAGAGCTTGCCCCAACACTTGGTCCTGAGTTTGCCACGCT
Source organism: Eucalyptus curtisii (assembly GCA_017140595.1). NCBI lineage: Eukaryota > Viridiplantae > Streptophyta > Magnoliopsida > Myrtales > Myrtaceae > Eucalyptus > Eucalyptus curtisii. The sequence continues at coordinate 1,736,121 of CM029504.1, read as the reverse complement.
GTTCAAAGCTACATTGTTCATGTCCCCTGAAACCGTTCCTAGAGTAGGGCGCCCAGTTCCACGTACCGAATTAGAGGAGTTACCGAATGAAGAGCTCAAGTGAGAATTAACTACAGTATGGGACTGTCCATCCCCTTGATAATATATTCCTGAACTCGAGGAAGACTGGGTCAAGCCTCCAGTTGCTCGTAATGGGACCATAGGGGGTGTTGCCCCTTGGTGAACGGAGTCTAAGTAGCTATCCAGAGCCAGGCCTGATTATCTACTCTCCGTATAAAGCTATCTTCACTCAGACTTCCTCGATTCACATAAGTAACAGACTCCAACCAGTGGATCACAAGCAGAACATGAGACGCAAATGATGCAGAGACCAACCCAGCATGCAAAAACTGTCCACAGTTCTGTATCGAAAACATCTCCAGTGAGTGAAAATGGCGAACCGAATTTATAGAACGTCATTATAAGACAAAAAAGTGTTAAGCTTTGCACAATATAACCAGCTTCCGGGGCTCCACACGTGTATTCTAAGAGAATTGAACAGCAGCAGCAAAGAAGTCCGGCAAAAACAAAGCAATAGAGAGAGACGCAAAAGCGAGGAACTTCCTTAATCGAGCAATTCAGCAAAACAGAACCCAGAGGACCTCATCGAACTCGGAGCACTCCCCAAGAAACGCTCGGACAGTAAATCCTCCCACCCCAATCAGGCCGACAAACCCTAATCACGAGCTGCGCAGCTCAGTGACAGCAACGAGAACCCACGACCCAAAAAGTCCCCAAATTTCCAATAACCTAAACACCCCCTCGTCCCCTAAAAAGCAATTGCACCCCAGCAAGACCCGAACTGAAGCTAATTAGAACCGCGAAAAGGGAGGGAAGAAAAAAGAAGAAATCACCGCCAGACCAGAGATCGCCAGACACCAAATGAGACCGACCCCCCCGAAAAACCCGAAACCCGAAACCGGATCGAGGAAGGAAAAAGCACGAACAGTGACGCGAAATCTCGACAATCGGAGGCTCGAAGGGGAACCCGCCGACGCGAATCGCGAGCAATCGAAGGAAGCGCCACTGAACACTACCCAGCCACTGAAACCACTCGCCCCCGAGACAGAATCAAACGACAATCGCGCACGAAAAAAGAAATTGCGAATACTGACCGCGAGATCGCGGGCCGACGGGCGGCAAGAACACTCCCGGCTTCGATCGACGGCGGCCGGGGCACGGCGGGGGACGGCGGGGGGACGCTGCAATCGGGGGGAAGGAGCCGCGAGAATCGAAAGCGGAGGAGAGAGAGGAAGGAAGAAGACGAGAGAGATTAAAGAGATGGATTTATATACGCCTAGCGGGAATTGGCGAGGAGGCCACCGGCGCGACCGGCTCGCCCGGCGTCGCGCGCCCCCCGACCGGCTGCAGCGGGTTCCCCCTCTGGACACGCGTCGCGCGATGGGGCGGGCCAGCGGGAGTCGGTGGCGGATCTCGCGGTGGCGACGCGGGGGCGCCGGGCGACGTGGCGGGATCCGGTTGGGCGATCCGGGAGTTGCCTAATCTGGACCGCGAGGGTGGGGGCTAGCTACTGGCTACCGCCGTAGCCAGTAGACATTGGGGAGGGCGGGGATCGCCTGCGGCCGCGCTCATTTTTCCTGAGCCGTGCGATCTCTAGGCGAAGAGAGTTTTTTTTTTTTTTTTTTTTTTTCTATTTCTTCGGCCGGCTCCTTTTGGCAAGAGTTTTAGCATCAAGAAAATGACCCAGTTCGTCCTTTTGTTGCTTCTTTGGGAAGTCTTAAACCGGTCAAAATTCGACAGAAAATATATGAATATTCCAGGGTTTTGTCCCTTTTTTTTCCTTTTGGCCTAAAAATATGGTCTAGTTGTCACCGGGATGAAGGATCCATGAACCATGCGGAAGTCAATAGTCAAATTAACCATTAGAATATGAATTCGTGTTTGAATTCATGAGAAAAATCGAATTTGCATTTACTGAAGCCTAGACAAACACAACCATCATTTTCAAGGAGAAGGTAAATATATCTTATTATAAATAAATAATCATATACTTACTTATTGAATTCATCCATGGCATTGCTTTTGCGGTGCGTGCAATAATTACTTTAAAAATCAAAATATTTTTTATTAATAAAACGAGTAATATTGAGGCACATGCAATTGGAATAATTACACTTCTCATGGAATCAGCGAAATTGGGCATAGAAATTGGTAAAGTTCTCATGCACTTTCCAATCTTAGGATTTCATCTCAGATCTAGGATGGGTTTCCTTGAATTCACTTTCCCCATTTTCATGTCTTTGATTACCCAAAACGGATGAGGCCTATTTTAATTTACCAAAGTTTTTCTTTTTGGCCAAAAGGTTCTATTTTTTTGAGTGTGTTTGGAGAAAATAGTGTAGAGATTCCTGTTCATAATTTCCAGCAAGGTGAAGTCAAATAGAGAAAAAAAACAAAAAACAAAAAAGGCGTTCCTCAGCATCCATCCTATACTGAAGAATTTTTTTTTTTTTTAAAAAAAGAAGTCACATTTCAATAGTGAGTAGTCTATTCTCCAAAAGACGAAAAACCATATGCAATCTAATTTTCGAGTCAGTCATGAAATAAAGAGAAACGCATTAAAGGTGAAATAAAGTAATGCAATTTTTCTTTTTTATTTGTTTTTGTGTGGGGGATACAAGGGAGTTAATGGGAGGTGCAATGATTGCCTCCCCCTATAATATTCCTAGAGGTGGGAGCGCGCACGGCGTTGAGGATGGAGACTTCAGGTAGTCGGCACGTGGGGGGCTCGCACGTGCGAGGGATGGGTGCAAGTTACAACCCCTCGTGTGGCCGACCCGTTGCTGTCATGGAAAATCGGGCAATGGGGCAAGTCGGTGTTTCCTTTCCCTATTTTTCGCTTTTCTTGGCACGACGCAATGGGCCTGGGGCCCGGTTCCAACGTCACGGGCCTCTCTCTCTCTCTCTCTCCGTATAAGCGAAGGAGCTTGGTGGGCCGCGGAGGGGGCCCAAGACATTATCTTTTTACTTCAAGGCGAGACCGTTTGAATTGGAAACTATCTGAACCGGATCGAATCAACCGATAGAGTTCAGTTTCTGAGAATGCTGGTCCGGTTCCCGATTTCTGAAAGTGGAATCAATGTGCGGTTCACACTGGTCCAATTTGGTCTTTATGTGTTTTTTCCTTTTCAAAAAATTTAGTAGATTTAATCGATCGTTTCTGGATATAAGTATAGAATTTATCTCGAGTTTTGATTTTTTTTTTTAGTAATGAATGTCATTGCAAGGACGAGTTCGACCCTCCGTCCCATCTAGTTAGGAATGTAAATGAATGGATTCAGTTCGGTCTTCAATTCGGTTCGGTTCGGTTCGGTTCGGTTTTTGACATGTTTACATCCGATGAAGCATCGTAGCGTGGGGCCATCTAGTCAAGAACGTTTGTTTGGGCGGATAAGAACAGGACCGGACCATCCGTCCCACGTTTCAGGCCCGCGCTCGCGACCGTTTCTTTCTTTGCCGCGACATTGGGGCGTGATTTGATGCGCTTTCTTTGCGCCGCCTGTCTTCGAGAATTTGAAGCAGGGAAGGAACCCCAGAATGAGTGCTAATCTTCTCTCGGGGCGTGCCCATCTGCTGCTTCTGCTCCCGACGAAGAGGACGAGGTCATCCTCCACCGTCGACGACGGTGAGCGAAGTGATTGTTCTCAATTCCCCGATCTCTCTTGTTGGTTTTTCCAGTTTTGCAAATTGTGTTGTGAACCCGGCCAGGAAATGTAGTGAAATGACCTCGACGAGCGGTACGGCGTGCTTTTCATTTTGAACTTGGAGATGGGTTAGTTCGTATGATGAGATGCTTTTGTACAAAACAGGAAGCAGCTGCAGCGGCAGAAGCCATCTTTCTCGGGAACGCACGCTGCGGAAGCACGAAGGGAGAGGGACGAGCGCCGTCTTCTCTTCGAATCCTTTTCGCGCCAAAAGAAATACGGAACGGTCACGAATTTCTGCTCGCCTCGGCGGCGGCGGCGGCGGCTCCGAAACCGCCGGCGACGAGCGACAGCTCAACCTCTCGGTCCTTCGTTTCACTTTCGGTAGCATCACTAACTCTCTTCTCTCTCTCTCTCTCTCTCTCTCTCTCTCTCTCTCTCTCTCTCTCTCCCCGAATTGAATATTCCATCACTTTTGGGTAATGCCCATGATGCATAGAAGCAAAAAATTCGATTTTTAGCGGGTGTTTTCGATGGATGTTGTTGCAGGCATACCTGGTTTGGACGAGTCGTACTTGCCCAGATGGATAGGGTATGGGTTTGGTTCGCTCTTGCTGTTGAATCACTTCGTGGGGTCTGATCTCGCCAATATAACCTCGGCTCAGCTGGTTGTAGTCTTTTCTGAGGCTGTAATTACTTTAATTGCACAGATTTCGTGGATTGATCTGAAATTTGAGCTTTTGTTTTTGTGTTTCTTTTCAGAGGACAGAGATTCTGGGTCTTTCTTTGGCTGCATTCTCCATTATACTCCCTTATCTTGGAAAATTTCTTCCGGTAAATTTTCTGCTGTTTTTGGTTATTGATGTATGTTTCTTAACCTTGTTGGTGTTATTGGCTGAGTCAAAATGCTATTTGAGCGAGCTAATTTGTGGCGCAAAGTGGTGGGTTCCCTTGCATTTTTCCCTTCATGAGGCTATTCGTTGGTTTTTGCGAGGTTCATGGGTGCTTGGCGTCCGTTGCAATATATGTTTAGCCTTTGGATATTGCACACCTTTCTTGTCCTGGATTATCTTCTAGATATGGGTACTGTATTTTGTTTAGGCTGGATATCATATCTTTCTGAGAGTGGCAGTAACGATTTTCCAGGGTGCTGGTCCAGTGACTCAAGTAACGTTGCCCGAAGGCAATGAGCAGCTCTTCATCATGTCAGAAAGTCTGTCTGATACATTGAAGGAGAACTTGGCTTGGGCAACATATGTGCTGTTGCGCAATACAAATACTACTGCTGTGGTATGTGGTTACTAAGAGCTAAAGTGAGCTGCATGGTAAATTGTCACACAGCCAGCATGAGAAACCTCAATCAATGCTTGCTTATTACTTTCCTTATGGAGGTTACAAATCTCACACGTTTTATCCTTTTGTCTCGCCGCAGTTAATATCGATTAAAGGCGAGCTATGCATACGGGGCTATTGGAGAACACCGGATGATGCATCTAAAGCTCATGTCCTTGATTGGTTTGTGGAACAGATACAGAAGATTGGCCTCTCTGATTTGAAGGATACACTCTATTTCACTCAGAGTCCTGGTATAAGAAAATCTATTGACAGTTCCTTTAATGTCGTGTCCCATCTCTCTTCAAGGGCAAATGCTTGATCAAGCAAACAGTCCTTTGTATGAACGTCAAGTTGCTTTTTGTTCCGCTAAGTACGTGGAAGAAGCTAAGAGCATGCAAGCACCTAGAGTATATTTCACACACTTAACACAGTGAAATAGTTCTTTTTTTCAATCTTAGAAGTAAGCATGAGTGGTTCAATTGTTCTGGGGAAATAAAAAAATAAATCTCTTTACGGTTGTTTTTCAATAGCTGAAGTTTTCATCAAAACTGCAGATTTTGGATTTGGGGAATTGTTACCAAATGGGACATGCTCACTGTTGGTGGAGCCACTGCTTCAAGTTTCAGATCAAGAGGTATGCGAGATGGGGAGAAATGAAGGGTTTGTCGTTCTGGTCTCAAGCATGAGTTATGCTTATAGTGACAAAGACAGAGCCTGGATAAAAGCTATTGCAAACAAGTTTACGGGTAAAACATATGTATAGTTAAACAATTGTGAATTATTTGGTTGGATTTGTTACTTCACAAAATGTGGTCCTTTGGTGTGTCTGTTCTTCAGTTGTGTGTAAGACATGTCCTTTTTATATCTACTATATAGAATAGGCAACTAAATTATCACGACTTATTTCTTGGAACTGATCACTGGGCAAATTTGTTGATGATGATCAAATTCGTCCTTTCTGAATATTTATTCACCAAGTTCTGCTTAACCATCTTATCTAGACACTCTCTTCTTGAGATGCCATATGACAAGAAGTTGTCGCAGATGTGGACTGCAAACAACTTTTAGTGCCTGAATTGAATCTCTCTTCTCGGACAATGCTTAATATTATGAAGGGGAGTATTATTGCTACAATATCAAGAAAGAGTCAAAAGAAGTCCCTTCGCTGTTGAAAGTACAATAATGCATATCCCTAAGTCATATTGTGTAATGTTCTTTAGTGTCCATTTCAACATAATTCAATACTATTAGAGCTGTTGAGAGACATCAATAATGCATTTTTCTTGTTTAAGTGCTTATCTGTAGTTCATACCAACAGGTTTATAGATCCTCTGTCGAGGCAATGACTAAGACAGCAGCTTCACTCTCGGGACTGAAGCTTGAACACCTGAATATTTGAAATCTTACAATGGAGACAAAAGAATTTTGGGAGATGATTATAAACTGAAAAAGGAAGATAAAATCATGCTTAACAGTACCAGGAAATAAGTTCCACATGGTTAATGAAAACATGCCCATAACCAAGATAGGACCTGGCATGGGATGAGGGCACACATGATATGATATTTTTTTGAGTTCGATAAATGGATCTGCTACTGTAGAAGCTGATGGAACTGTAGACTGGGTTGGCTAGAGTGGATAAATAAATGATGCACTCACAGTTGTCCTGGATCAGATAAGTTTGCTGTAATCCTAGAGATTGATGCTGTATGTTCTTTACCATTGAAATTTAAACTACATGCCTGATGCTCATCTAAACTGTAGGAGTAGCCTAGAAGGGGAGTTGATTATTTTCTTCATATGAAATTCTGTCAAAATTAGTATGCTATGTTTTTATTTTGGGTGCCATGAAATGAGTTTATTTTCTTGACATTCACATTTTACTGATAACGTCTGCTGAATTTGAGGAATATTGTGCAGTACATGTAATTTAAAGATATGCTTCTTTGTTTATTGACTCCACTCTAATGCCTGAGTTATGATAACTCACTGACCAAATAAGAAGTGCTATTTATAATCTTCTTCCACTTCTTCATCATAATGCAGATGCTGGCGTTGTAACTCTTCACCTCTCTCTCTCTCTCTCTCTCTCTCTCTCTCTCTCTCTCTCTCTCTCTCTCGTGCTTGCCTTCAATATTCATCTCTTGACAAGTCAATTAATGTCTCACTTGATGAATCTGTTTCAATTGCTCAAATGCTATTTGGTTTTCAATATTCTGAACATGCAATATGTGCAATTGTTGGGAGATATCTATGATTGTAGTTTTCAGCTTTGTTTGATGAGCTTTACTTGCTTTGAGATCTGGTTATGCAGATGATCCATTGATCACACTCATTGTTTTGTACATATGTTTTGTTTATATGCAGAAATCACTTTCACTCCTCTTCAAACTAAAGTAGTGCTCTGGTGTCCACTTTACAGTTGAGCTGAAATATTTTCTATCTTAGGGTGTTCCATGTTGATTTTTGGAATTTAAGAGTTATTGATGTTGTTACTGGATTTGACTCAATCCTCTTTCTGATTAATGCTGTTTTAGTTGCTTGGAGCAGTGGATAGTATTAGGTAGTTCTCATGTTTAATTTATTTGCCCTTTTTCATGGATAAGGATGTGATGAATATATGTGCTTTTAGGAGGATATCTTGGACCAATTTGTGAAGTCACTAGACCCTTTTAATTTAGCCTTCTTCAATATGAGCACATTCTTAGTTACTTGTCCCTACTATACTGTATAATATATGTGACCGCTTGAATTATCAAATCACCAATCAATAATAGGAATAATGTCACTTCAAAGAAAAGTAAGTTGAAACAGAAAGAGGGTTGCCAAAAAAATCATCTATGGTAGATAGCACATTACTTCCACCTATCACATAGAACGGGTAGGAGCAAGAGGAGTCATGAAACTAATGAAGTGTGTTTAGTTATTATATTGAGGAGAAGGGCAAAAGATTATTTTTGGTGATTCATATTCCAAGAAAAGTCTAATAAACAGTGTCTGATTCTATTATTTTATTTTCTGAAAAAAAAAAAAAAGAACAGAAATCCGTTAAGTAACTTTTTTGTTCCTGGGAATAGATTTGGAATAAAATTAAGAAGTAGAAAAAAAAGTTGCTTCTTTGTTCCCAGGAACAACTCCAAAATCAAATCCATTTTTTTTTTCTTTTTTTCTTTTCTTCTTTCTTTTTTCCTTTTCTTCTTCTCCTTCTTCCTTTGGCTAGTCGCTGGCCTCGGCCAAGCCAGCGACCTTGTCAGAGCGTTGCGGGCCCTCTACGAGGTGGAGCCTCCCCGGTGGTCCGGCGAGGGCCGACAACCTCATTGGAGTGTCCTTGCTGGCCCTCGGCGAGGCGGAGCCTCCCTAGTGGCGGGGCAAGGCCAAGCTCCCCTGGCTGTTGGGGAGGCTTGGCCTCGCCGGGGGTCGATGACACTCCAATGAGGTCGGCCCTCGTTTGGCCGATCGCCGGCCTGGCCAAGGCTAGGAACCGGCTAAAGGAAGAAGGAGAAGAAGAAAAGGAAAAGAGAGAAAAAAAAGAAGAAAAATATAATAAAGTTACTAAAAAATTAAAAGAAATTCTGATCCATAAAAGAATTTAAGATCTTACCAAATGCATTTCTATCCCGGGAATAGAAATTATGGACAGTTATCAAACACATTTAGATGTTCAGCAACTCGTCTGGGAAACAGAATAAAAAAGAATCATTTATAAGCCGAAATTGTTTTCAGGAACAGAATAGTTACTAAATAGGCTCTTAGTTTCTTGTCCCTATTATACTGTATAACGTTTGTAACCATTTGAATTATCAATCACCGATCAATAATAAGGATAATGTCACTTTAAAGAAAAGTACGTTGAAACAGAAAAAGGGTTGCTAAAAGATCCTCTATGGTTGATAGCACATCACTTCAACCTATCATATAGAACGGATAGGAGCGAGAGGAGTGATGAAACTAGTAAGTGTGTTTAGTTATTATATTGAGGAGAGAGGCAAAAGTATTATTTTGGCAATTCCTATTTCAAGAAAGGTTTTTTTTTTTTTTTTCTTTGGGTCCACAAGCAGAGACTGAATTAAGAAAAGTTTTTATATTCAAGCTTCAAGCTCAGTTGTGAATTGTGACATAGCAGATGTCTTGTTATGTTATTTTGTCTCATTAGTCATTCATATCACAGCTGTGTTGTGAATTTGTGAATATTTTGTGCAAAGGATCTATCTCTGTAAAGGACTGGTAGCACAATTATATGTTCTTTTCTTGAGAACACGTGTATTCAGAGATTGGGAAGTTTGCTCTTTATCTTGATGTGGATGGTTTCATTGCTTTTTTGGTAAATCATATCAAGGAGGGGAGGAGGGGAATCCACCTGGCACAGTGAGAATGTTTTTCGAAATTCGTAAGAGGGGGTTAACTCATAATTGGGCTAGAGTCTCAAGCTAAATATGTATGTCCTTCCAAGTTATGATGTGTAGGTGCAACATTCTTTGTATGCATTGCATGCTTTTTGAATTAATTTGCTTCTACAAAATTGCATGGAGAATGAGATGCCTGAAGTTGTTTGCTTGGATCCTTCAACTTCAGACATTGGATTAATAGACAAGTACTTTGGAATCCATAACATGATTTCACCTGTGGACATGGTCTGAGGGTGAGGACTAAACAAGGGAGAAGATTGAGATCACCAACTTCTTCTAAGGGAGTGGTGGAGGCTGGACTAAATGAGACCAAAAGCAAATTGGTTGAAGTCCAAGCAAATCTAGCTGAGACAAGGGAAGAGCTCCAAGCTACTAGAGAAGAAAATGTTGCACTCAAGAATCGGATGGATAGTCTTGAGGAGAATTACTCCAACTTATGGAGCTTTTCTAATGCAGTGACAATGGTACCTCACCTTATCCATCTGAAACTCCCCAGATGGTTACTATGAATGATAAGAGTGATACAGTTATATGATAAGGAAGCAAATACTGATGGGGTGCAATTTCATTGATATCTCTTCTGCATTTCATTGATATCTCTTCTGCATATTGGGAGGCTCAAAGTTGTAATAGTTGCTGATGCATATTGAGATGGTTAGCTTTCATTGATTCATGTCTTTTTCTCGTTGTATCGCTTGATTTTAGCTTTCATTGGCCTGTTGGTACTATGGGAGTGTGGAATTCTTTTTGCACATCTCAAATACTGTGTTACTGTTTTTTTGAGTGTACTCGCCATTCTTCAAAGGGATTTGATCATATATTTTGATGAAGATTTTAATCATTGTTGTGTAGGATGGTCCCATGTGGGAAATAGTTGTTGAGAAAGTTTATCAGGATTGTCTTCAGAGTCTTTGATTGCAGAGCAGTATTATACATTGTATTAGTTATGAGGTTGGTCTGCATATATTCTTTCATGTAAGAAAATGATTTCTCCTTGTTCATTCATAGTAGTCACTTTTTTTCTATGCTTCAAAAATTAGTTTATTGCAGCGAAAGTGGAGATAGTCACAATGGTTTTTCTATCTTGTGCAGGTGGTGATGATACATAAGGAGTATGTGATTTCTTTCAATGCTGTTAATTGCAAAAGCATGGCAGAGATCTATTAGAGGTTGAGGTTATATTTTTAACGTGATTGTATAGAATACAGCTTAAATTTTTTCTCATCATGTTATATCTTGGATGTGGAAATTTTGATGTTCTAATTTTTGGTTTGTGTAGATCTAGGGCTTCTGATTTTCAATCAAACATAGTCGATTTTCAATAAGTTGCTAAATGATTGGGGCAGATGAGATTGATAATTTGACAGATAAAAAATTTGGGGTTAACATGAATGATGTATATGATCTGTGAAATATAGAAGAGGAAATCAACAAACAAGATGGAAGAAATTTGCAGGGAGACTACTCAAGAGGCGTGATGTGTCTCTACACTCTTAAAACAGAACATGCATGCTCCTAGTTGGCCCCAAAGACCTTGAATCTCCGATTAGATGGCCTCAAGTTGAGGCCCTCGACAAAGGGTTGTAGGGAAGGTTGAGCCGTCTATAATCCACGCTTTTGTGGACACTAGTTATCAATTGGGACTGTCCCTATTAGTGGTCAGATATAACTTTGAATGGCAAACGTAGAGCCAATGGTCCAGAATGAGATTTGAGCCGTCGCTTGTGAGTTTATGGACGGGAATATTGACCTTAAGGATCGATTCAGCCATCATCTGTTCTCTATTTTTTTTTTTTTTAATTTAATTTTTTTTTGTAGTGATACCTGTTAAAATGCATATGTAGAACAGAGGAAGGGATTGTAGATTCATTTTTCTGCGAAAATTGTTCTTATATCGGTCCATGATGATATTTTGGTTTCTTATTTAAAAAACAGAAGGATAAAAGTGTGCCATGTCGATCTCAAGTCGATCGTATTAGCCTTGTCAGTTTCAGGTTTCTTTGCATAACTGTTCTCCCATGAGCTCGCATTGAAAATTGCCCACGATATCCCAAATTTCTGTTTGTGATAACTGATAAGCGACACGGTGTCTTTATTGGACGTGATTTTTCTCTGAGAAACTTACGCAATCACTTCCTCGAGTTATCCGAAACATTTAGATGGCCTAGTATGGGCGTGGGTATATACCTATGCTTTGGTAAAGGGATACATTCATAGCCTGCTGCTGCAACTGTGTCAGATATCCCTACCAAACTGTTGAGCAGCTGATAGTTTATTATGATTCTGAATATACTAAAGACGCAGAGGTGCACATGTGATGTCTGTGAAGATGCTTCCACATTGCACAGATGTACAAGAAACTTGTGTTATGAAATGTCCCAACGGTATAATGTTGTCGCTTGGCATTGGAACTGAGAGCTCTTACTCTGTGTGGTCTCCTACTCTATACGTATTTTAATTACACAGGAGAAGGAAAGTGGTCAAGCTGATGCTGGTGTTTGTCTTCTTTCTCTCTTAAGCACACCTGGAACATTTCAACATGACATCATGTTCCAATAATGTGAAAGAACGTGGAGAAAGAGTGAGAGCGAGGAGCAACCACAATCAGAAAATGGGTAGAACCTGCTTATTGATACGGTTCGACTTGTGCATTAACAATGTTTACAAGCAATCAACATGGTCCCTTGTCCGAGAATGGATCATTCATGGTAAGTTTCTTTCTGAAGTTGTCAAGCGTGAGCTGTTGTAGCCCTCTTGGCCCTTTGATTGAGAGATTTAAAGAACGGAGAGTAGGATTTGACCTTTGAGAGAGAGAACCTGAGTTGGCAGGCAAGTGTATCATGCTTTGTTCCTGTCCTAAAGGCTAATGCTACTACCCAAAGAAGTTATCATTATGTAGAGACGCAGATGTTGCCGTTGGCAACGAGGGAATGAAAATGTCCATTTTTTTCGTACAATTTCCAAAGTCCATTCAATTATGGATGATTTGTCTTAAGTCCTAAGCATGAGGTTAAAAGGCTTCATCTTAAGTTTCGTCCAGATGTCGGAATCCGTTGATTATAAAGCAAAGAGAGGGTATTGTTAGGTATATGGCACGAAAAATATAATCTATCATTGGGGCACAAGACGTGTGGGTATTGACATGTTAAAATAAAGAATGCATTCGTGGAGCCTACCTTCCCTATATATCAAATGGACAGGTTGCGAGGTTATACCTCGTAACCAACAACCAATGATTTGGCTACACAGAAATGAAAATGACCATTTTTTTCGTACAATTTTCAAAGCCCATTCAATTATGGATGACAATGACCCCTACACACGTTATCAATCGAAGCATAGTGTTATTATGTGAAATTCTAGCCATGGTTATGTATATAACTTTCACTGGGCCAAACTAAGTCCACTTCTTCCAAACTCCAATACATATCAGGCCATTCCTGCGGCATCAGAGAAGTTGTAAAGAATTTCTTTCTCATGAAAAACCTTAGCTGGATCTTTTAGGAGCAAATATTTTTATCCTTTGAAAATAACCATAACCATCGATCTCATTCTTTAAAGGAATCCAATACCTTTTTTGACGTAGAACGTTGTGTGATTGATCCTGAAATGCCAAAAGAAGAAACAGAGACTTTTACTCCTAGAGGCTAGAAGACCCATTACATCTCTCATACTTCATTGACTAAGTGGAAATCATAAGGTCGAACCTTTAGTGTTATTGAAAAAACTCCCAAAAGTTGTTGAGAAAGCTTATTAGGCTTGGCTTCAAAGGCTTTGATTATAGAGTAGTGTTATACATCATGCAGAACGCATCAATTTTGAGGTTGTTTGGACATGTTCTTTCATGTAAGAAAATGATTTCTCCTCAATTTCCTTCATAATAGTAACTTTTTGTCTATGCTCCACGAATTAGTGTATTGCAGTGAAATTGAAAATAGTCAGTATCTTTTCCATCTTGTGCAGATGCTGATGATATCCAAGGAGTTTGTGATCCCTTTTGATGTGGTTAATTGCAAAAGCATGTCGAAGATCTATTAGAGGATGATCTCTTGCTGTGGAAATTTCATGTTCTGATATTTGGATAGTGTGGATCTAAGACTTCTGATTTTCAGTCAAATATAATCGACTTTCAATTTGTTGCCAAATGGTTGTGGCTTTGTTTTAGATCAGACTGATAATCTGATCAATAAGAAAAGGGTGCTTACATAAAAGATGTATATTTTGTAAAATAGAGGAGGAAATCGACAAATAAAAAGGAAGAAATTTGCTGGGAAACTATTTAGAGGCTTGATGGGACTCTACACCTTTAAAAAAAGAATATGCATGCTCCAAACCATCCCCGAAGGTTCTTCAAGTAGACGGCCTCAAGTCGAGGCCCTCTACAAAGGGTTGTAGGGATGGTTGAGCCGTCATTAATCCATACTTTCATCAATGCTAGTAATCGGTTGGGACTGTTCCTGTTAGTTGTCACATGTTCTGATATATGTAAAAGCGCATATGTAAAAAAGAGGGAGGGATTATAGTAACATTTTTCTGCACTAGCTGTTCTTGTAGGGATCTATTTCATGATATCTCAATTTCTCAATGACAAAAGGAAGAAGGATGGAACCCTGCCGTGACTATTTCAAGTCAATTGGATTTGTCATGTCAATTTTAGGTTTCTCGGCATGAGCTCGATATCCTAATGTTCTGTTTGTGATGAGGGACACGATGTCTTGATTGGATGTGGCTTTTCTGTGAGTAATTTACGCAGTCACTACCTAAAGTTATCCGGATCATTTAGATGGCCTGGTATCACTTTGTTGCTTGGCATTGGAACTGAAAGTTCTTAGTCTTATTAGTGCGGTCTCCTTCTCTACCTGTATTTTAATTATACAGGAGAAGGAAAGCCTCAAGTCGATGCCTGTGACCCCTTCTGTCTGACATCATGTTCCAATGATGTGAAGTGACTTGGAGAAGGCACGAGAGTGAGGGACAGGTGCAATCAGAAGATGGGTAGGATCCGAGCATCGACACGGTTCGACTCGCGCTTGGACATCATTCTTTGTGTTGATTAGGTGCGGTATTAATGCCATGTACAAGCAGTCGACATGGTCCCTAGTCCAGGGACGGACCCTTCATGACAAGTTTCTTTCCAATGTCGTCCGGGATGAGCTGTGCGAGAGCGCTGGGTCTTTGATTGAGAGAGATTTAAAAGTGGGGAGAGCAGGATTTGACCTTTGAGAGAGAAAGGGAGAAGCCTGAGTTGGCAGGCAAATGCATCATCTTTTGTTCCTGTCCTAGAGGCCGGGGCTACCATCCAAAGGAGTGATCATTATGGATAGACAACAGCTGTTGCCGTTGGCTACATGGGAATGAAAAGGACCATTTCTTTTCACTGCAATTTCCAAAGTCCCTTCAATTGTGGACGACGATGAATTCTCAAATGTGAAATTGTAGCTGGGGTCACATGAAGAACCTTTGTCGTGCCAAACCCAGTCTGCTCCTATCAACTTCCAGTAAAAACCAGGCTATTCATGCAGGATCAGAGAAATCGCGAATGATTTCTTCCTAAAAAAAAAACCCTTATCTAGGTCGTTTAGGAGCAAATAGATAATCCTAACCATCGATCCCGTTCTTCATGTGAGCCCGCTACTTTTTGCCCTACGCACGACATCGCGTGATAGAACCCGAAATGCCAAAAACGAAAGAAAGGACATTTACTCCTAGAGGCTGGAGGAGGACCCATTACATCTCTCATTCCTCAAAGGCCTAAGTAGAAATCTTAACTCAGAAACTTCTGGTGTTCTCCAAATAAGTCCTCATTGTCCATCAACTTCTGAGAAGTTCATCAGCTTGTGAGATAAGGGAAGGAAAAGGAAGAAGCTTTGATGATGAAAAGCTGAGGAACGGGCAAGTGCAGCAGCAAAGGGACAGGATTTTCTGCAGAAGAAAGCATTGTCAGAGAGCAGGAGCAGTGAAGTGAAGAAGCTTCATAGAGGTTGGGGAGCGACCATCGCCCATTGGGTGGTCCATCCACGTCGCGCGCGCGAAGCAAACGCCCTCAGCTTTACTCCTGTTCAGTCTTACTGACTACGTCTGCTGCGTGCGGGACTTGAATGGTGTCGGTTCGGCTTCCTCCGTCGTCGGTTCCATTGATGGACTCCCCCGTTCCTAACCAAAAAAGTTCACGTCTCATCATGGCTCGCGGATTCCCTTTGCTTGAATAAATCACGTCAGTACGCTCCTTGATCAATTCGGAAGGAAAGAGTGGTGAACACGCTGGTCTACTCGCATCTTCATGATGAATCGTTAAGACTTTGATTCCGATGTACCACCGTCGGTCTTTAAGAAAATTTACCAAAAAAAATTATAGTCTCAATTCAATCATAAACATTTTAATATTACTAATTTAATTATTAACTCTCTGGACAAGTTGTCAATATAGTCATTTTAGTCAATTTTGTTTGGAAATTACTAATTTGGACATGTTACTTGAAATTGCTTGTTGGCCACAATGACAAAAGTAAAGAAAAATTATTAAGAAAAAAAGAATATATTTTTTTTAATTGAAAAAATTGTCGCGTCAAGATGTAGAATAGTTGGTCAGTATCCGTATCAACATATTTAGGTCAAAATTGATCAGAAAGACCATATTGATAAAGTATTAAAATATGTGGGACTAAATTATTTGAATTGAAATGTTTAGGACTACATTGATGTCCATATAATAAGTTAAAAGACTTTGTTTAAAGTAATTATCCCTCTGTCAAGGATGTTATTTTGTTTGATGATATCGTTATCAATCAGGGTTGAGTGGAGGTCCCTTGTGAGATTTCTCAGTTTTGAACTAGCAAGTTTGCGTTTTGCATCGATGTCATTATTCGGGCCACAAGACCGAAAAAATACACTAGTTTAATCGTCACTTGATCTAACTTTTCGGTCACCAAATTTGAACGCGAATGAGCATTCAAAAGAGGAAGCTGCAAAATCACAAAGTTTAATTGATGGGGGCCAGAATATCAGATATTTCACACACATCATAATTTAGGTAATGATGTCCATTTATTGTTGCTCGAAGTTCAAAATAGTCTTTCCCTCCTTTCTAAATTGGTGTATGTACTTTTAAAAAAAGTGTTACCAATCATCCTTACTAAAAATTATTGATAGGTCCTTGACGTCATTTAAAAAATTGCTGATATGGACTTATTTTTATAAAAAGGGCAGCATGGAGCATGTGGGTTTCTTCTTTTTTGGCATTTCCAAAATGCTCTCTCTCTATCACTGCATCTAGAAACTCGAAATCTTCTCTTTAATTCTCAAAAATATCTTCGACTTCAAAACCTCTAAGCTCAATCTCTTCCTGTTCACGATCTCAATCTCTTGGCCACGGTCGCCCAAGTTTCAAGCAAGCCACCATAATACGAGCGTCACTCTCTGAGATCATGTTCGCACTATTAGAAGAACACACTGGAAAAAATCCTAGAACTATTGCTACAATCTTGGCACATCAGCACAATCTTGGCACAATAGCCTGAATCATTTTCTTAGAAGTCGAGAGCATCGGATGAAAGCGCATAATACACTTAAAAATCTTCTTTTTAGTTACATTATTCAATACGGACATCGAATTGGACAAAGAGGGGTCCAAATTCGATATCTGTTGTCCCCATAATTTTGACCATAAATACACACATTTTCTTCCCTATCTTTTGCGATGTCCACTGACTGGTCGGTCGGTTGTCCCTTCACGAAAATATGTCCACCAATTTTCCCCATGTCTTTTTGCTTAAAATATAACGTATCCAAAGGAAAAAAAAAAAGAAGAAATAATTGACGAATATATATTTATTTTTTTTGAAAAATAAGAGGTTCCAGAAAAGACATCGACGCTTTCGATTACTTTATTGCTTTTTCCCGGGTGGGTTGCACCGTCCCCATCGAGCTTACGTCCGCACGGGATCGCGCCCGCCACCCCGAGTTCCCACGTGCGACGACCCGATGTACGGCGGAGAAGGCGCCACGTCGAGCGTGCCGGTCGCACGTACGAGGGAGTGTCGGTGGGCAATTGCTGTAATAATGGGTCTAAAGTTTGAAAAGGGTGAGAGGGGACATCGGGGAAAGATCCGAAGGCCGATGTTCGCCACGTGGAAAATGCAAGCGTGACGTCATCGTGTCGTTAATTGCCTTTCGAAGGTCGTCTTAGCGTGGTCCTCCGCTAGCGTTCCTTTTGGGGCAAAAAAGAAGTCATTTTCCATTTAAAAAACTTAATTTGATTTCCCCTTGAAATTGGATACATGACGCGGTCGAGGGAAATATATCTTCTTTTGTCACGACCCAATTTTACAAAATTCACTATTTTGCCAGAAAGATAGAAGACAAAGAGGTCTCATCACTCTGACTAATTTACCTTTTTTATTCGAGAAAAAGAAGGAAAAAACCACCGAACGGGGAAAAAAACAAAATTACACCAATTGAAGCTCGATTTTCGGGCGGCAAAAGACCCGAGAGAGCAATGAAAAAAAGAAAGCCCCGAATAGGGAGAATGAATCGAGAATCGTTTTTCAGGAATTAAAGAAAGGAAGGGGGGGTAACCGGTGACCGTTTTGTAATTTTGTTTGGATATGGAGGGTGCAGATGATTAATTTTCGCTCTGGAGCTAATCTCCAATTTGGGTAATCTTTGCCCGATTGATACCGAACATTTTCAATGGCGCTCGCTAGTCCAAAGTGGCTTTTCCCATTCCGTCCCGACTCAAGATTGCTATTCCCGTCCACCCCTTGATCATCCCCCATACGGACCTTTCCGCACTTGGCTCCCACCATTCCCCTCGGAAAGAAAAGAACACCAATTCCACGCAATTCCCCCTTGTTCAGCGTCCAAAATCAACATAAATATAACCCATCTCTAGTCATAATCGATAAATTTACCCACCGAGCAAATAATTGAAAGGGAAGGAATGTCCGAATCACGTCAGACCCTTTTGACATTTTGGCTGTGGGGGTGGACGAGTGGAGTTGAAACTCGAGTAACACGATCCGGGATCGATCTTCCAGAGACTAGAGAAGGGTATGATTGCATTTAAGGTTGTTCGTTTCTTGGGCGGCTTGGTAGAGCGAGAGAGAGAGAGACAGAGGGAGGTTAGTGAAGGACAAAGAACCGTCACCGGCTAGAAAGGCTGGCTTACAAGCTTCCAAAGCTGATTTGGTGAGTGATGCCCGCCTCTCCAACTACCTTGCCAAAATAAAAAGAGAAGAAGAAATAAAAAGACATCACCATCTTTAATCCTCCTATGAAATCAAACCCTGCAAGGAAACCTACGCAGGACAGTAGGAGGAGAAGAGCCCCTCGAGCAGCCGACACCGATTCGGTTCGGTTCGGTTCGGTCCGGTCCGGTCCGCCCCGCCCGACCGCCGCCCCCTCCTCCGAGGTCGCCCCTCGCCCACACGTGTCGGGCATCGAGCAGCCGAGCCCCGGTAGATCCCGAACCACTGGAACGCGATCTTGCAAAGCTGCGCGCTTTGCTGAGGTAATGCAGAGATACCCCACACCAGCAAGTGGTTTCTACTTTCGTCCCGTTTCTACTTTTTTTATTTTTCTAGTTTTCGTTTTTGGGGACTCCTTTTTTTTTTTTTTTTTTTTTTTTTTTTTTTTTTTTTTTTTCTCTTTTTTTTTAACATTGGAAGACAGCAAAAGGAAGGAAGGTGGTGGTGGTGGTGGTGGTGGTGGTGGTGCCGGGGGGGGGGGGAGAAAAAGAATGGGAGTAATCGAAGACTAAACAGAGGCTTTTGGCGGCTTCCGTGGCTGTTGCTTAATTTATTCTTTTCGTCCTTCTTCCTCTCTCTTTTTCATTCCTTCTTTATATGCCTTTATGCGAACGAAGGTAATTAGTACATAATTACCGGACAGGTTGGTTTATATAAGATAAACCATGCGACCCGGTTTAGCTGTCCACTCGTTTTTTCTTTGGCCCCCTTAAATTTTCCATTTTGCTGCTGCCCTCTCTCTCTCTATACCCCTCTGTCTCTCTGTCTTTCTCTCTCTTCTTCCTCGAGTTTTCCAGACCAGAGAGAGACAGGGTGGGGAATATTATGGAGGGAGATTCTGTTGCTCCGCCATTCGGGTTCCGCATCGGCTTTCCCGTATAGTTTCTCCGGGCGAGGAGCGTGGTGGAGGGTCGCCACTTCGGTTGCTTCTCCGCGCTGCTGAAGTGTTTGTTTTTTTTTTTTTTTTTTTTTTTTTTTTTTTTTTTTTTTTTTATTTCCCCGGAAAATTTTCAGGGTACTCTGTTCCGCTCTCTCCCTTTTGACTTGCGCTGAGATCCGGAGTTTCTCAGCTCCACAGGAGGTCAAGCTTGTGGTAAGCGCTCGGTCTCTTTTCGGCCTCTCCTCCGTAGTGTTCTTGAGGGAGGACAGACTTTCTGGGCGCCGATTCTTTTTCTGGGCGGAACGCCATTGGTTCTGCAAAGAGAAAAGGAAAAAGTTTGAAGCTTTGTCTCAGAAAGGAATCTTTTTCTTTCTCTCTCTCTCTCTCTCTCTCTCTCTCTTCCCTGACCAATTCTTTTTTCTCCACGCGATGTTAGGCTTGCTTGATGCTGGAGTTTGGTAAAGCAGAGTGTGGCGACAAATGGGTCTCTGCAAATTTTGACTCGGGTCGTCCAATATCAGAGCTTGAGATCTGAGGCCCCCGTCCAATTCAAGGTCTTTTCTTGGAGGTTTTTCGAGTCTGGGAGCGAAGAAAGATGATGAGAACAAGGGCCAAAACGACGGGGATGTCGACCATGAACGGGAGCGCCGGCGGCGGTAATGCGAGCAGAGCTGGGGAGGCAGGGGAGGAGTGGGAGATGAGGCCCGGAGGAATGCTGGTCCAGAAGCGGAACGCGGGCTCGGATCACGTTTTGGCGCCGCCGCCACCGACGATCCGTGTTAGGGTTAAGCACGGGTCAACGTATCACGAGATCAGCATTAACTCGCAGGCCACATTCGGTAAGTGTTGAATTGAACTTTCCCACATTCTTGATTTCCTTCTACGTGTAGATGGTAACGATTCCTTTGTTGGAGTCCCGCTTAGATGACTTCGTTATTTGGATTCATTGAATTTGATGGTTGAATTGAATGAATGAGTGAGTATATGAGCGATCGCGAATGAATTCAATGTATGCGTTTTTAATTGCAGGGGAGTTGAAGAAAATGTTGACCGGGCCGACAGGACTGCACCATCAAGATCAGAAACTGATATTCAAAGACAAAGAGAGGGACTCCAACGCATTCCTCGACATCGTCGGCGTCAAGGACCGGTCCAAGATCGTGCTTGTCGAGGACCCGATCAGTCAGGAGAAGCGGATTCTCGAGATGCGACGGAATGCGAAGATGGAGAAGGCGTCCAAGTCCATATCCGAGATCAGCTTGCAAGTCGATAGGCTCGCGGGCCGGGTAATGAACTGAAACAGTACAATTACTATTGCTATATGAATTAGTGCAGAAGAAAAGAGGAAGGAAAGAAAATAAACAGTGGATTGATGTGGTTTGGGTTGAATTTGGTTTAGGTTTCGGCCATGGAATCGGTGATTTCTAGGGGAGGAAAGATGCCTGAAACGGAGTTGTTGACTTTAACTGAGCTGTTAATGAATCAGCTGCTCAAGTTGGATGGCATTATTGCTGATGGAGATGTGAAATTGCAGAGGAAAATGCAGGTAAATTGAATGCAATTAAATTGGAAAATAACTCAGCCAGCATACATATTGCAGTTTTGTCTGAATAGTGATTCATGACCTTATCCAGTTTCTCCTTTTCTTTTTTAACTGTTGTAAATAATTGACTGAACTGTAGGTGAGGAGAGTTCAGAAATATGTGGAAACCCTAGACATGTTGAAGATCAAGAACTCCATGCAGACCAGCAATGGAGGGCAAGGCCAAGACCCCGAGGAGAACAGGCATGCCCACCCGAACGGGGCAAAAATGACTGTGTTTCAGCAGCAGCAGCAGCAGCAGCAGCATCATAACGGGCATTCCCATTCTAATTCCCAGCCTCAAGTGAACCGTCATCATCATCACAGCAACCACCATCAGAGCCGTAACAAGAAGCAAGGCGAAGAAGAAGAGGAGCAAGATCCGAGAAGAAGATCGACATCATGGACAGTCGTGACCACAAAATGGGAGACGTTCGACGCCACCCCACCATTGGTGCCAGCCCTCGCTTCATCCACATCCACCGCCTCTCCGGTCGCCATTAATAACAACCCAGTCCAGCCAAGATTCAACTGGGAATTGTTCGAGTAAAGCGACTAAAGCATTTCAAAGAGAAAAAAAGGAAGAAGATCTTTTCTCTTTTTTTCTCTCTTTTCGAGTGTGGATCGCAATTCGTGGGTTTGTCTCGTCATTTGGTTTTTACATTCTTTCTTGTACTTAGATTTATTTCGACACCCCCTCCGAAAAGAAAAATTTGCTGAGGATTCAACTAACAAAGAAGTGTCAGCAAAAAAAGAAGAAAATAAATGGGAGGAGGGGGTGCTGTTATATACGACAGGGGCAGTGACCATGATCATCAATGTATCATAAAGATTTCATCTCGTTTGTGTCATTGAATTCGATTACCCTTACATCTTGTATGGTTCTCTTGATCTTTTGGTAGCAAAGTAGCCAAACCGATCTTGTTCTTGGTGTGGGGGTGCTGTTTGCTTCATTGCTACCCTACCTCTCATTCATAGCCATAAATGTAGCCAAAAAATAAACAAATTGTTCAGTTTCCTGAAGCTCCTGATGGAAGAAAGGCGTATAAAGCTCATGAACTCCCTCTCTCTCTCCCCTCTTGCTGGCAGCTCCTAATTTTCACAAATTTTAATTGAATCGCAAGTTAACTTAGGTGCTGGAGGAAAGACATGTTCTTGAGACGACAGAATAATTTTATTTTCTCTAGTGATGCGAATTATGCAATGATTGTATATATATATATATATATAAAATCTTTTTCTCCCCTCCAATCTCTCTCTCTCTCTCTCTCTCTCTCTCTACATTGGGGTCAGGCAAATCAATCATTAGGTGCGGATGTATGGATATGGAACTGGTGGATGATTATTGAAGTGGGAAAAATTAAAAATGAATGTCGGTTATGCCTTGCTTGCCGGTTGGGGTACAAACTGACAAAAGGAAGGCGGGGATAGTGATGAGCAAGATCTTCATCTTTTTTTCTTTTTTTTTGTCCGATGATCAAAGTTAACTAACCTACCCATCTAATCATAGAAAGGCCGGTATAATTAGATTGGAATAGGCGAATGTGCTATAAGGCTGACTTAGGCTGAGATTCGATTAAAAGCTCAAACCCTCTTTTCCTTTTTTTACTTCCTTTTGGGACAAGGTGGCGTGCTTGTGAATTTAACCCTACGCTGGCTCGACTTTTTACCAATCAGGTTAAATTCAACCTTACGTACGCTTCCACCCGATTGGAAATTTGGGCATTCGCATATGCAAGATATCATTTGGGTAATGGTGATGATACTTTAGCTTATAATAATTAATAGCAAACCTTCCATCCTCACCCTTAATGATGATTAAACCACACGTTTCGGCTAGAGATTGGACCAGAAAGCCAGGGGAAGGATCTTTTTTTCTTGCGTCTTTGCTTGATGGACTGGTACCAAGCCACGCTCGTGAAATCGATCGATGCTTCCTTTGTACCTTTTCCAATTAGGGAAGGTTTCAACCCTTTCCCTAAGCGTAAGTCATGATGAAATTGAATGAAGGGTCGACACATGGAAGCTCCTCTCCTCGGCCCTCATCATTAGCCTCTGTAATGATGAAGACTGGAATGGGAAAGACCGACCGCCATGGTGTTTTCTGTTCTTTCCCCTTTGCTTACTGAAGTGGCAAGAGTTAATAGTCCTCTCAGAGAGATTCTTTTGTCTGCTGTGGGAGGGCACTAGACGGATCTCGATTCCTCTCATCTCATTTCCCA
The DNA here is from genome assembly GCA_017140595.1 of Eucalyptus curtisii. Lineage (NCBI taxonomy): Eukaryota > Viridiplantae > Streptophyta > Magnoliopsida > Myrtales > Myrtaceae > Eucalyptus > Eucalyptus curtisii. Next base: position 1,712,747 of record CM029504.1, on the reverse strand, counting down.
CCGTCAAAAGTGAAGGTATTAAAATTCGACGACACGTGAGATGCTAGAATTCCCAATAAATGTTTGAATTGGGGTGAACTCCGAATACTGGGAATGACCTCCAAACGATTGGAGTCGAGATCTTCGTAGGGGAAGTTGTCGATGCTTGTGAACCTGAACCCGGACGAGGCATTTATGACCGAGATGAAAGTTTAGGTGAAAGTGAAACTGAGCGGCGATGATTAACGAAATTTGAACATTTGGGTTGCTGTTGTGGGTGCAAAAGAAATTAAAACAGACAGTTGTGCTCCCAATGGCTAAAGAGATTGGGTCCATGGATCAGGCCCACGTATCGTCATTCTTCAGCCCTCGTTTCCACCTGAGCGTCGTACATGTAAAAATCCGCTTTCAGCGTTGGTTGGGAAATATGTCACGCCCGCAGTATTGTGATGGGCGGGCCTGGATAACAAGTTAGCCTCCAGCCATGGGTCTGACTCGCCCATTCGGCCTGAGTATTGTTTGTGGCCTAGTGTTTTACTTGTGAGGCTTGACTCACATGCATGAGGAGAGTGTTAAGACATGTTAGACAAGCGTTGCGTTTTTTTTTCTTTCTCAAAACTTAAACTTTTAGACGTGCGTTGTGGGCTTATCCCCTTAAGGATTAAACAATTAGGAGAAAAGATTGATGTGAAAAGAAGAGAGTTGGTGACGTGGACCCATTGGAAAATGTTACATAAAGCAAGCAATTAAACAATAAAATATACAGAACAAAAAAATCAATCGGACACCAGATTTATATGATTCGATCGTAGTGATCTACGTCCATGGAGAAAGCAGCGACAAATTCCACTATAGATCAAGCGATACAACAAAAATTACACACTAGAGTAACTCAAACGCTCTCGGTATTTTCTAAATCACAATTACACTCGATAGCTCATGCAGTGTTTAGCCCCACAATTTATTGCGAAATAATCTCTCAATCTTACGAAAGAATTATACGCAAATTCTTACCCTAAGAATTTCTTGACCAGAACACAAAAATAATTGATTTAATTCAACGAAGAAAACCCACACCAAGCACTTGCTTGCGAAACGACGCTTCTCTAACTTCAGGTCAACAATGGCGTTCCTCAAAACAACACAAGAGCCATATATAATGCTCCTATGTCTGTTGCATGAAGTAATGCATGATTCGGGCAAGGATAGCCACACGTACTGCACAAGGAAATCAAATCATAGTAGAGTTTGGTCAACAAAGTCCGAGATTGGACTTTTCGAATTTAACCTTTTATCTCCATGTAGTAGATTTTCGAATATTTCCTTTATTGACCCATGTTGACCGAGTTCAAAGAATCCAACTCAAAGTCCACGTTGGACTTCCGGATTTAGCGTTTCTATTTCCGACTTCAATCATCAAAGGAAATTACCATATTTTAACAATTTGGAATATTTAGACTTTCGCTTCAAGCTCAAACTCGAAGCATATTTTAACAATTTCCACATTGGCTCAATGTTTGAGCCGAGTCACAAATCACTTTCCTAAAATTTTGAACTTTGCTACTGTTCTCCTATAGCCTCCAATGGGCTCAATTGCCACAGATATATTTTAAGTCTAAGCAGCGCTTGAACTTCTCATAATCGAAGACCTCATTAGAACACCAACTCTACATGCACATTTAATTACTTTGTAAGAATTTTCCGACACAATCTTCTTTACCACAGATAAGGCAAAACCATGGTTGCATCCATATTTATCACAAGATCAAACATGTATACAACAACCATTGGCTCTATAGGTTTCACCTCGCTTCAAGCACCATCTGTCTTGATTACCATACTAGCCCCCGCTACTTTCGAAGTTTCTGGTTGCAACTCCACTTCAAGCTAAACATTGCTAAAATCACTTCTAGTTAGAAGTACTAGAGACTCGTCAAATATGAGTTTTCTGCTGATAATAGATGAATTTAATTTTGAGCACCACAATTGATAACCCCGCTCACCTTGCACATAACCTAGGAATATGAACTTTCTTATCAATTCATCGAGCTTACCATTACTAATTCGAACATAATATGTGCAACAAAATATTCTAAGAATAAAATAATTAGCAACATTACTTGACCACAATTTTTTGGAAGTCCAACATCCAATTGTAGTTGACAGTAGTATTCATTAGATAGCTAGCCGTATTAAGTGCATACGCTAGGAATGTTCTAGCCATACCAGCATTGGAGACCATTTTATGGGCCGTCTTAAGTGATGTTCAGCTCATCAATTCTGCAAGATGTTGTGATTCATTGACCATCTTAATGTTACCGTCTGTCTGCACATGCTTGATCATCTTATTAGTCTCATTTTTTTTTTATCAAAACTTCAAATTGCCTGATTCTGACAGTAGTATCAAACTTGTACCTAAGCACAAATGCCCATATCTTCATCGAGTAATCATCAACAACTGTCAGCATCTATTTAGCATTTTTTTTTTGAAGGAAACCACGACAACTAGTGAATATTCAAGTGAATTAACTTTGCAACTTCTGTAGTATCTTTGACAGTCTTATTAAGCTATACTTTCTCCCATTGATCTAAATCACATCACCTGCATATATTCAGTTCGTTAGCAACATAACCACATAATAAATTTCTTTCACTTAAAACCTTCAAGCTTATGTTGCTAATGTGCCTCAAACGCATATGCGATAATTCAGACTCTCGAATAGATGTATTCGACATCTCCGCGGCGAAATATGTCATTATCTGACCTGGAAGTTCATACAAGTCACCTTGATTGATTTCTTTCATTATCATCTAATTACATCAAACAACTTTCAAAAGTCCACATTCTGAAAAATACCAACACCCAGCTGAATCCAAATTATTTAAGGAAATCAAGTTATTCTTCAACTCTGGAACATGCCTCACTCCGATCAATGTCCTCATGATACTATTATGCATTCTAAGGCTAACATCACCATCACCTATAACATTGCATTCAACGTTGTTCTCCAGATTACTACTATTTGTACACTGATAAGTAATAAACCCATGTCTATTTGGTGTTGCATGACAAGAACAACCGGAATCCATAATTCATCCATCAAACAATGAATCATTAGTGACAGACAAGGTAAAATCAGTGCTATCCAAATTACCAAAAGCTATAGCTATGACATCATCTGCAGAATCAATTATAATTCTCCTAACCTGCTCGTTCTTCAACTTAAGACAATTCCTTTTAAAATGCCCCATTTTGCTGTAGCTCCAATAGACAGCATCATTAGTCCTAGACTGACTACACCTATTCCTATTAATACTACTCTTACTAACACGTATATTAGTTCTTCCTCTATTTTCACTTACGAAAGTAGTAGATACATGTTTGCTAGTTCTTTATCTATTTTCACCTATTAAAGCAGTAAATACAGGTTCGCAATATTTTCTTCTACAAATATCCTCACTCAGAATTAAATCTTGAACTCTATCAAACATTAAACTTGTTGACTCAAAGGAATTACTAACAGCAGCAATGATGGTATTCTAATTATCAGGCAATGGGGATAACATAATTAAAACACGTACCTCATTTTCAAAATCAATCTCAACTGAACTTAATTAAGTAATAATCATATTGAATTCATTGATATGATTTGCAATTGACGCACTTCGCTCATATTCAAGTTAAACAGACGTTGCATCAAGTAGATCTTGTTGATCGCAGATGGTTTCTCTTACATATCTAACAGGGCTTTCTCAAATCAGTAGTGGTTTTCTCCTTCATGATGTTAAATGCAACGTTACGAGCCGGCATAAGTCAAATAACACGTATAACTCGTCTATCTAGCAATTTTTAGTCAGCTTGCTTTATCGTCTTTAGCTTCTCCCCAGATAGGAACATGTGCAATTTCATCTGATAGAGATAATCTTCAATTTGCATCTTCCAAAAACCAAAATACTTTCATCAAATCTATCAATTCTCACTTTTCCTTCTTCTATTGCCATCAATTTACTTCAACTCAGCCAACTTTGGCTCTGATACCAATATTTGCGTAAAGCGAGCAATCAAACAAAAAAAATAGACAGAATAAGAAAATAAATTGGACACTAGATTTATGTGATTCGATCATAGTGACTTATATCAATGGGAAGAGTAGCGACGAATTCAATTATAGATCAAGCGATACAACGGGAATTACACACTCGAATACTCAAACACTCTTAATATTTTCCAAGTCCCAATTATATCCAATAACTCATGTAGTGTTTAGCCCCGCAATTTCTTGCAAAATAATTTATCAATCTCATGAAAGAATTATACATAGATTCTTACCAAAAGAATTTCTCGACTAGAACACAAAAATAATTGATGTAGTTCAACGAAGAAAACCCACGCCAAGCACTTGCTTGAGAAACAACGCTTCAAGAACTTCACGTCAACAATGGGGCTCCTTGAAACAACACACAAGCCATATATAACGCTCCTATGTCCATTGCATGAAGGAATGCATGATGCAATCAAGGGTAGCCACACGTATTGCACAAGGAAACCGAATCACAATAGGATTCGATCGACAATGTCCAAAATTGGACTTTTCAAATTTAACCTTTATCTCTAGCATGCAGTAGATTTCTAAATATTTCGTTTATTGACCCATGTTGACTGAGTTCAAGAAATCCAACTCAAAGTCCATGTTGGACTTTCTAGATTTAGCGGTTTTATTCCGACTTCAAGTCATCAAAGGAAGTTATTGTATTTGCTCAATTTCGGATGTCCACAAACATATTCAAATTCGAAATATTCAGACTTTCTCTTCAGGCTCAAACTCAATACATTTTTTAACAAAGAAAATGCCATTAAGATGGGGTTTGAAGCTAGTTGATGGCCCACACATACATTTTTCCCTACCCCTCCCCCTCACCCTCCCATTGGACCCGTTCAATGGGTGGGCTGCGGGTAGTCTCCTGGGTCTAAAAACCTTTACCCAAACCCGTTCGCGATTGAAAAGGAAACATCAATTGGTGGGTTGGTCGAAACCGAAGAACAATAGATCTTCCCTAGGCCCGTTCATTTCGTGCTTCGGACCTTGTTGGTTCAAGCAAAGCTCAGGTGGCCCCCAACGGATGGCCAGGGTTCATGATCGGGGCCTACCCCCGCCTTGAAAAAGAAAAAAAAGAAAGAAAAAGAAAAAGAAAAAAAAAGAAAGAAAAAGAAAAAGAGAAACTCGGGGTTCGTTTTGGTACAAAAGAGGATGCATTTTCCTAAGGAGACCCGCTTACGGAAAACCCTTCAATTCATTCGGACAGTCACAACCTTCGGAGCCCAAAAAGCCCGACACGAACAAAGCCAAATGGGCCACGGTCATATCCCACCCCAGAAAGGAAAAGCAAACTCCTGAAATTTTCCATGCATTCACCAAAGTTAAAAAGTCAAAGAGAATTTCAGGATAAGCACACGAATTTCTACTGCCCAAAATGTCTTCTTTCCTTCACTATTATATGGACTAAAGTCGGGGTTTTGAAGATCGCGAATCATCCTCGCGAACGACGCAATTCGTTACTCACTTTCTTTGGGCATCCACGGATGGACCACCAGAGCACATTCCCGTTTGCATCGCGAAGTGCGAATCAGGTGGAGGTGCTCTTTGTAGACCGGTCAATCCAAGCAATTTGACGACGTACTCCTCGGTTTGGACCACGGAACCTGTCACTACAAAATCGCGCACATGCGAGAAATAGCAGCAGTAGTTAAAACAAAATGCTGGGTAAAGTGGCTTTCCGGACTGGCCCTTTTGGACCTTTTGGAGCACTTCGATCTTGGCGTTCGGTCAAACTCTAATTCAATGAAGCAGGTGTGTGTGGATTTCCACGACCGCATTTCGTACGCCGTGCAAAGTATGACCAGTTCCTCGTGCGAAGGGCTGGTCAATCCGGATGATCATGATCATCCCAAATTACAGTTTTGGTGAAGCTAGTTTGGGGATTTCTATGTCACTCAATGTCGATTGTAGAGGCGACGTCGGAAGGAAAATGATGGTACGCCCACCATCGTTATATGGTGGTGCCGTCGACTTTGATTGATTGCGATGGTGGTGTCGGTATGGTGGTGGCGAGTCGGCGGCCAATTATGATTACGGTGTGTAGAAAGTTATGATCATCCCAAATTACAGTGTTGGTGAAGCTAATTTGGGGGTTGCTATGTCACTCAACAGCCAATTATAGAGGCGACATCAAAAGGAAAATGATGGTACCCCCACCAATGTTATGGTGGTGCCGGGGACATTGATCGATTGCAATGGTAGTGTCGATATGGTGGTGGCAAGTCGGCCGTCGGTTATGATTACGGCATGTAGAAAGTTATATAGATCAACATCATTTTCCAATGTTATTTTTCTTTTATATTAGGATATGATCATTCAATGTTCTCGCTAAATGAGAACCATACAAAGAGCTGTATTAGATTTAATGTAGATGAAAAGATCTTCTATCGGGAAAATTATCCAAAAAGCCCTAGACCTATTACATGATGGTCAATTTAACCCTGAACTTTTCAATTGTGCCAATTTTTCAAAACCTTTTTATGATTCCCCAATTTAGTCAATTAGGTTAGTTTTAGTTGGAAATCACTAATGTGGTAGCCTAGTTTGCACTAGTTGTTCCGCATGACACGATTAGTGTTGATGTGAACTATTTTCTAAAGTTTTTCTTCTTTTTCTTTTTTCCCTATTGCCCATGGCGAGCCTCAAGCGACAGACCTCGAGTGAGGGTTGCTCTTGCCTAGATTGTGCTTGCTGTGTCACTAGAATGGCTTATGCTAATTAGACCGTTATGTCACGATTTCTAATAAAGACTAAATTGGTAAACCATGAAGATGTTTAGGGCAAAATTTCCACAATAAAAAGGTTCGAGACCGAATTGATTACCATACGGTAAGTCGACCTTTTGCATGTGCCATTTTAGCGACGAATAGAAGCTAACGGGATCTCAGTCAAATGGATATAGTGTTGACTAAGATTGACTTGGGGAAGAAGGACAGGGGATTTAAATCAAGTAGGCAAGTTGGCATGGAAGGATGGTCCAGAGAGACCGGCCAGATCTTCTCCCGTTCCGTGGGGTCTCCCGAAGAAGACATGATCCCCGCCAAGCCTCAAGTCTCCCGCTCCCGCGGTTGCCCGGTCCGGGCCGAGCAGGGGGGTTCGATCCGGTCCCGGTCTTTGTCGGCCTCGGGGGTGGCCGCCTCCTCCCTCGCTGCTACCTTTCCCGAAACCAACATCCCTCTTCTCGTTCTCCCTTGCCTCTGCTTTTTCCTTCCTCCTCCTCCTTTTTTAATCTGTCCTTTTGGTTCTCGAGTGGTCCACCCACTGAGAACAGACCCAATTGCGCGCTCCCTCTTTTGTTGTTTTCGGGCTCGAATCTCTTTTTTAATCGGTAGTGAGATCATGCTCCTCCCCTTGAATATTCAGTTCCCATTTTATGATCTCCGGTCGTTGGCGTGCTCCTTACACTACACTTTCAGTGGCCTCGTCTCTCCATCTTGCGGAAGGACCAAACTCATTCCATTACATCGTGCTCGGCTTGACAAATTATTCCTCATAACGCAGCGCCCGATGACTTTGCTAGTTGACTGTTCAATGCATACCTTACCTATAAAGAAAAGGATAAAGTATTTCGATACATGACTCGCGTGGTGTGTCCGACCAATTGTGTTGCTACATCTCTTCGTATGTGACATTTTTGTAGCGTCATGTGATACTGCCATGTGACTGACCGTGGCACGAAATGCATTCTTTTTTTTTTTTTTTTTTTTAAGGGTGCAAATCTACGCAAGCGGTATTCATTGTCCTGTAGAAAAGTTTTCTTTTCTCTAAGCTTGCTGGACGATGGAGAGGGATCAATGATTTCAAAATTGAGCTGGGAGTAAGATCATAAAATTTGTGGAAGTCATGTCTATACAATCATGAAAGGAGCGATCATTTGTGTACTTTGGAATTCCTCGACTATTATAAGAAATGTTTGTATTGCCTTATTCTCGTCTCATTCCATAGTGTGGTCCATCTATATTTGATCTTGATTTATCAAACGAAGGAAGTAAGCTTTAGAGATAAATAATGTGTGTTTTAATAGATAATGTGGCATCGTCCAAAGGAGAGTGAAAGAGCCATTGGACTCTTGAAGAGCACGTTCGATTGCAGTAATGATTATTTCATTATAGGCCTGTTATAGGTTTGATTGCCTATTATAGTGTTTGCGATATAATTTTCATTACAGTTGTAGGAACCATTCCCCAAATACGATATAGTGTTTATTCTCTCTCACTCGCTCTATCAATATTAACTATATCCATAATGTATGTAAATTATTATTAAATATATTTATAGTATCTTGAAATATGTATGGGGCATCACACTCATTATTGGTTACATAAGTGATAATAATTAGACAACGATTTTTTTCTTAAATTTCTCCCTTATGTCATTCCTGAAACCAAACAAAGTAATAAGTATTGCATTATATAAATTAACAGCAAAATCGTTCGTTTTTACAGCTCGATTGCGTTGCAACCTTGTTCCTTTATCGTAACTAAATGTCTTGTTGGTGTCACCGAAAAAGCGATTTTACATACACTTAAAAGTACTTGATTCTTGCAATCGTAGATATATCGACTTCCATATAGAGTTTATCGCAATACAAGATTAAAAGCATCTATATATCTCTAAATTTCCCATGATGCGAGTCTACTTGATATACAGAGAATTTCATTGATTATTATTGGTCACACCTTTGCTTCTAAACAAAATAGCTATCCATCCGAGTGTCATTACCGTAACCATATCAAACCCGTTACGAAATATTTGGTTGAGTCATAAATTTACGAGCGCATCAGAATTTATGAAGTCTCTTCATATGAGGTTGCAAATGACTAAGGTGCAAGTTTGTCGGAGGTCTTTTGTTCTTTTTTTTTTTGGTTTTCCGACCTGACCCGAAAATGTGAGCTCGTGAAAGGCCGATACGACTCATTTAGCTGTCGATCGCCACGCTCGGTGGGAATGTCGGTCATAGCTTGGAGAGGCGTTGAACGTGGACTGAGAGATGGAGAGCACAAAGCAAATGGGAGACAACGACGGCGCCTGACAATGGAACATTCTGCTGCGGCGGAGGAGGTGGGTAGTGGTCGTTGTCGATGTGGAGGTTAATCTATATGCCTCAAAGTCTTAGTCAAAGTTGTGGTTGTTGACCACCCCCCCCCCCCCCTATATCCTTTCTTTTACCTTTTCCTGTTTATTTTTCCAAGATAAGATAAACGAATTTCGACCTCATGAATGATGTAATTCATCACATCTACTATTAAAATATTCAATAAATTATGCATTTGTCTAATAGCTTAAGGGTGCGTTACGATTAGATTTCTCAAAGGGCTTTCACAAATCTTTGGACTTGGGAAAGTTCGAAAGCCCAACGCTAATGAGACCAACTTTGGGCTTTCAAAGATTTGTCCAAATACTGAAATTACTTTTTTTTTTTTCAAAATTGCTATCATAAATTTGTTAGTTTTTCGGTTTTACCTCTCATTGTTCCAAAACTACATTTACTTTCACTAGGGTCGGCAAATAGTTTAATATTTTTTAATAAAAAAAAAAAAAATCCAAAAGCCCCTTATAAAAAAAGATTTGCTAAACACTCTTTACGCTAAAATAACTTTGCAAAGAATTTTTTTACCAAATGCAACTTGCATTTCCCCAAAGTCCTTTAAGCTAAAGATATTTGCATTTCCCCAAGGCCCATTTCCAAAGCTAAACCAAAAGCAACCTAAGTTTTTAGAATAGTTGACGATAGTCCTACCAAATTCTCACATAATATCAGAACTCAAGATCCTGAGTTCAAATTTTATCAAGGCCCATTTGCCTTCCCAATTAAATTTTCATGCTTAGTATTAGGCAAAAGACCAAACTAAGCATGATGGAGAGTATTAGAATAATTAATAAATTACGTATTCATCTAATAGTTTAAGCTTTTAGAACAATCAGCAATGGTCCCACAAAATCTTACATCCACTTTCATGCTCTTGGAAGGATATTTAAATTACCAAAAATAATCTTACACTAATGATATATTGTAGAATTACTTGATTAGAATATAATGCACGGAAGTATAAAAATCACATCACGCCTCTTTCATATTGAATTTTGGGTTAATACCCTAAAAAATCACAAACCGGTACACCTTTGACAAATTTACCCCAAACTATTTTTTTGACCATGAAAAACCCAAAACTGGTACACTTGTAATAAATTTACTCCGACTAACTATAAAAAATCATAAACTGGTACATCTATGACAAATTTACCCAAAACTAATTTATTCGACGAAAAAAAATTATAAACTGATAAATTTGTGACAAATATACCCTCCACTAAATTGGATTAATACCATAAAAAAATCACAAAAATTGTAAACTGTGATAAGCGGAGCGTAAAATCCCAAATTGGTATACCGGTCAACTGTCACGTGTCATTTAACTTAATAATATGATAGTAAAATTTAACAAAAACTAACAAGGGGTAAATTTGTCACAAGTGTACCAGTTTGGGGTAAATTTATCAAATGTATACCGGTTTGGGGTTTTTTTTTTTATCAAAAAATAGTTTGGGGTAAATTTGTCACAGGTGTACCAGTTTGAGGTTTTTCAGAGTATTAACCCTTGAATTTTTCCATCTAATAACAATACTATTCTCGAGCGAGTTTTACTTTAACCATTAGTTTCTTTCGAATCTTGCATTTCTATTAAACTTTTACTTATTTTTTACGTGGAATGATCAAACTCCAACACATAAATCGATATGTCATCTATATGGTATTCTGATTTTTATTTTTATTTTAAATTTGACTACGGAGTAGGGAAATATTATCCTGTTATGAAGTGGAAATGAAACAGACCCAATGGAAAATAATTCCATTAAAGTGCTTACATTGTGAATAGTTTTGTTTTTTTTTTGTTTTTTTGTTTTTTTTTTTTTAAGTCGGTATGATTGAAGATCATGCTCAAGTAGTTCAAAGAATGGAGATATGTGCGTGTACGGGAAAAATTACCTAAAAATCTTAAATTTATTGCGCTCGAGCCAATTTAGTCTGAAACTTTTAATTATATCAATTGGGTCGTAAACCTTTGAAAATTTTATCAATTTAGTTATTCCAGCCAATTGTGACAAAAACTTACTAACATGGACGCCATTACAATTTTATTTAAAAGAACTTGATTTTTTTAATTATTTTGTTTCTTTTTCCTTCTTTCTCCACTGGTTGTCAAGCCTTGGCGACGGCCAGTGACCAATAATAGGAGAGGACTGATAAGGGCTTAATTGAAAAGTCTAGAACTGAATCGATACAAATACAAAAGATTTAAGACTGAATAATAAGAACACATCGTATTCTTTTATCATTAAGTGCAAATGATTTTGCGTTTCAACCACTTGCTCATGCTCTTGAGATGTACAAAGCATTTCTTTCTTTGTTTTTCCCTTTTCTTTTGCCAGTGGCCGATCGCTATCCATAGGCAATGGTTGGCCTTGTTTGGGTGAGAGTGAGTGTCAGCAAGGCCCCCCTTGCCAAATTTGGCGAGGCCAATCCTTAACCAGGCAAGGCTAGTCCTCATCGCCCATTAGAAAAAAATAAAAGAAATGGAAAGAAAGACAATAAAAAAAGTAAAAAGACGAAGAACAGAAGAAAATTTTAGAAAAATTTTAATTTTTTTTTCAAAAATTATCTATGTCAGTGCAAATTATATTAATAGGACAACTAATGTCCACATTAGTGATTTCCTATCAAACTTAGCTAGATGAACTCTATTAACAAATCATCAAAAAATCTAAGAGTAAAAATTTGAAAGGTTTAGGACTGAATTTGCACAAGTACAATATGTTTAGAATTTTCTTGGTAATTTTTCCCTTAAAATGGCCTATAGTAGTGTTTTTTCAGTTATTATCATAAAAAAACCCTAAATTGGTATACTTGCGATAAATTTACTTCCAAATAATTTTTGGGTTACTATAAACCTCAAGTTAGTACACCCGTAATAAATTTACCCGAAATTAATATGAAATTTCATGTGAACTTACCATGTTAATTGAATTAATTTTAGGTGCTATTCGCTTCGCAATTTCATGATAAAATTTGATGGAATTTAATGGTGGATAAATATGTCACAAGTGTATCAATTTGGAGTTTTTTGTGACCTAAAAATTAATTTATGATAAAATTATCACAAATGTATAAATTTGAGACTTTTCGTAATATTAATTTTTTTTTCCTATTTGATATATATTTTGTCCGTGTGAACGGATATAATTAACATAAAGCTATTTCCTTATAGGAATAATAGGGACGGCGCCTGATGTCTATCCCATCTACCCCATTTACTAATAAAGTAAACCTCATTTCAGTCCTCAAAATCATATCAAAACCCATTACCGCCAAAATGTGCTGCGTCCTGCATGCACGCATGCACTGCTTAGCGCACGCAGAGTCCACATAATCGGCTCTCCCCAGACGACAAAGAAGGCCGATCCGCTCTCGAGCTTCCGAGGGAGACAAAAGTAAGGATAAGATCACACACATCACGCGATCTTTCCGAACTATTTTACCTCCAAGGTCGGCAGCGCACCCCCAGGTAGTGATTTGTCTCCTTCGGAGGGTACTCTGTTTGCCTCGTCGGTGCGCTTGGTTCGTAGTTTTCCAACTCCTCTTCGACGTTTGACCCCGCGTGATTTGGCTTTTTGGGTCCTTAATGGGTTGATCTACATTCGTACACACAGATTTGAGTTAGCTTGCACCGATGGCAAAAAAGGGCGGTCAAACTTTCACTTTATTAATCCTTTCATTTACATATTTGAGGTTATCACGTGTCTTGAAACGAATGAGTTTTACTTCATATAATCAAGTGTTTCATGAGATTTGAGAGATTTACACATCGTTGGGGGTTATCTTGGATAGGTGGTCGCTCGCCTTAGGCAACCTTGATAGGAGGTTGCCTAAAGTCGAGCAAACCTCCAAGTCGTGGCTGGCGCGGCTCGGGTAGTTGTTACTCCCGCGCCAATCTATTAGGATTCGGTGTACAAATACAACGGAATGAAGAGTAAATAAGAGAAAGAGAAGTCAAGACACGCGGTTTATTCTAGTTCACCCTAAAACTAGGGTTACATCCAATAGAGGAGTCAACTATAATTAAGACGCCCTACCTTTTTGTTATATTTCTCAAATACAATAGAAAGAGATTATATATAGGCAGTAATAGCTATGCACGGGTGCAAGTCCAAACAATCAATAAAGTACAAGCTTGAATTATAAAAGCTCTCTAGCGACTAGGGGCACTGTCCTTTAAACACCTGCCGTGGCGGCTCCTTCAGATTGCCGCCTACTCATTGGAAAGCGGGACCTCCATGCTTTCCTATCAAAGGGTTAGTGTGAATCACACCCCAATACTATCGATTACCTAAGGTTTAGTAGGTGAAAATGTGATTTCCCCAAGAGTATAGGGACATTACACGAGGGGATATGAGTGAATCTTGACCACTTAATCGATTGATGATTATTGATGTAAATTTACATCTAAAAAGGATTCCTGAAAATATGGTAGATAGGAGCACAATTCTTGGATCCCATGACTGTCATAAGAGATGAGTGGGGAGATTTAGGTGCGATGGCAAAATCAAGCAACTATCCAATCAGAGCGATATGGAGGTGGCTGCGTCATGCGTCCTTGACTTCAAATTAAAGAGACTCTTTCCTTCTTTTACATTTGTTATCCCTCTTTTGACTTTTGATCCAAACTTTACCATGGCTTGTGGACTTTAACGATCTCTTTCACTTTAGAAAGCAAAGAAAAACAGAAGCGAAATACGACCTGGGTAAAAAGCGGCTCCTCTCATAAGGAGAGAGGACTTAAAACCCTAATTTGAATCGATCTCTCGTTGAATTGGCTAGGCAATTTCATTTCTAACTTGTTCTAAGACGAACTACAATTCTCGTAACTATTAGTTCCTGATTATAATGGATGATTCCGATGGATGTAGTGAGGATGTAGGCGTGAAATAGAAAGATTTTTTCCTTTTTGGCCCAAAAAATCGAAAGATTCAATTGTAGATAGTGATGCCCTCACGCTAATCTACGTGAAAAACTCAAATCTGCGCCGGGATCAAACTTGACAACTATTGAACTTAGATCCCTTTCCTTTTAAACATTGTTCCTATGTATTCATAGGATAAAATGCATATAGAGACGAATATACCTATGTGTTGGGGGTGAAACCGAACTTTTTTATTAAGGGTGTTTTTTGTTAGAAAATATGCTTCGAATTGGGTAGAACAATGAAGACGGATCTTTAGAGTACTCGAGTCGGACTTTGAGGCGTGATATCACTTTCTTTAAGGATTTATTTGCCCCACAAAGTTGCTAATGGTCACCGGCAAAAATCCTCCAGGATACAACAAAGTCTCAAAATCGAGAATACTAGATAGCAATTCTAGTATTTCTCCGGGTCTCTCTAGGAAACAATTGAAAGGAAGGCTGTAGTTTTTTTCCTCAGAAAGAAGACTCGAAAAGATGAAAAGATGATCACTTTTAATTCTTTCTCAATCTGACAAGTATATATAAAATAGTCTTAAAAAAAAAACGAAGACAACTCTTCGTGAAAAGTTGCGAAATGAATAAACACATTCTTTCGAAAATTTGCTCAAATGAACAAAGATGTCCATTCATAAGAAGTTAAAACCGAACAAATACAACCCTTCGGGAAAGGTCGCAAATTGAACATGTATTTTTCTTTCGAAGCTTGTCTTGAAAAGACACGAACAAAAATTCGGAATAAAATAATAATAACTATTTAATAAATAAAAATTTCCAAATTTTATTTATTAATTAATTAATTTCCGAAAATTCTCAATAATCAAAAACAACCTTTGAATTAATTAAACTTAATAAGACAACCGTACGAAACGCTTGCGTACCAAGTGCTAAGTGCGCCAAATAATCGCGCACCCGCACGCAGGTATGGTGGGGTCTAGCCCCACCCAATCATTCCTTTAAATATACAAAGGAAATCCCACACTTTTAAATTAGTTTACTTCTTCCTACCTTTCCCATGTGGGACAAGGTAAATAGCACTTTTCTTTTGTTTTAACAAACAAAACTCCAACATTTTTGTGGTCTTTTCCCTTCACTTTACTTCTAGGTTAAAAGCAAACACCTCATATATCAGTTATTGATAGGGACTAGGTGCGAATTGTTGAGAAGAAAATAAAGAGAAAAGAAAAAAAGAGGTTGTGATGATCAAAAGGAAGAAAAACGTGAGTGTGTGCAGCAAAGTGCGAAGAAAAAGCAGGTTTTTCTTGATGAGTGTTCTCCATTTCTTTGTGCCATAATCTTGTATTAATTTCCTCGAA
Organism: Eucalyptus curtisii; assembly: GCA_017140595.1. Lineage (NCBI taxonomy): Eukaryota > Viridiplantae > Streptophyta > Magnoliopsida > Myrtales > Myrtaceae > Eucalyptus > Eucalyptus curtisii. Next base: position 1,697,337 of record CM029504.1, on the reverse strand, counting down.
TTTTAGTGGATTCACATGGTGTCTTTATACGGAGACTAAGCCAAGTTTAAATGAACTTTGATAATAAATTTTTTTGGATGTTCTTTCGATTCTGTTCTTTTATTGTTATATTTTGTTTGCATGGATTGTTTTGCTTGTATTATTTTCTGGAATTGTGGGCATTTTGACTTTAGTTAGGGCAAGGTGGATGTAACAAGTACTGTATAGATTTTTCTTTTTAAAAAAGAAAGGGCCATCAATTAAAAGGCAGTGTCGCAAACTATAATGCCAGATAATATGTCGGCCGTAGTTATCTTTAGAAATCGTATTAACAAAGATTAGTCCGACAATTCCACGCATGGTTCTCCCTCAGATGGTCCCTCCACTTAGAAGTCGTTGAAGGTTTATTCTTCATTTGACTTCCTCGTTATGTTTTCGAATTGCCCAACTCGTCGAAGGAAATCAAAGTATTTCCACGAGTCAATTAAGAATAAGAGACGACCTAATAATATGTAGCACGCCTAAAAGTTTCGCTATTAAAACTATAGTTTTGCTCGTATATGCTCCACCTGCATGACACCTTAAGATGTGTAGGAATTCAGTTTTGTTATTTAATGCGTTGACATTTGGATTTGGTGAATGCTTGTATATAATGATAAATTCAGCCATATGTTTTTTTTTTCCCTGGTCGAAAGTTTCGGCTATATGTTAAGTTGCCGACTTTGATCGCTTCACTAGGTGATGTCTCGGTCACCTTGAGTTACACTATATATCAAGTTTAAAACCTAGATATCAAATAGGACTCGATGGAAGTCTTGCCCATATTTTGAATGTCTTTTGCCTGAGACTTTATCTCCGAGCAATTTATTCAAATCCATATTATGTAGGATTTATCTTGGATTAAAGATGAAAAAGAAGAAAATCAAGGTTTCTAAGTTTGGATCCGCAAGTCATATCAGGACATATAGAAACGACATTAAGCTCGGTTATTACACGCTAGAGCAAATAGTAGGATTGTCAAGGTTTTCTCTCTCTAAGGTCTTTGAGTGAGTGAGGCCTCTTAATCATGTGCAAATAATCTTGGTGAAGTCGCCTTACCTCTTGGTTCATGGCATATATGTACTTTGACTGAGCCATACCCCAACAGATTTCACTTAGCGATTTGTGCAACCCTTCCATTTGAGATCGTCTTATTGATGGCGTGCGGCAACACGCTGTGGGTTTTGGTGTAATTTAAGACTGGGAAACCTTGAATAGTTGAGCATTTATAACTTTTTAACTGCCTGATTGATTAAGTTGATTTTCTACGGTTGACTCTTTTCATGGAATAATTATTGATACTTGAACCGAATCACAAAAATCTCCTGTAATTTTTATTTTTATTTTTATCGTTCCTAGTTGATTTCTTGGGGAACCGCTTCTTCTTGTGTGAGACTTAAATTGTAAGATTCGACAGCTCCCACATTTTCACAACAGCTAGAATGTCAACCCCTAAATGGTTGAAGCTTTGGACCAATTATAGAAGAACACTAGAAGAGTTTATAGAATATCAAATTTGGCTACAAACGAAAGTCAAAATTAGTCCGTTTCCCAGATACTGTATATTCCTGATCTCACGTACTTGAATAGTTGAGTGTTTCCCAGCTAGAAAGTACATATTAAATAATGGAAGTAAATCGTTGACATATTCCTCAATCTGCACCTTAAAGAAAGACCAAAAACCAATCATCGTTGCCGAAACAAAAACGGCACTGATTTGTAATGGATGTTACGTGTCTAATATTTGTCGAGTGTCAACCCCAAAAAGTCAACATTATAAAAACCGGTTCAAGATTAGAAAATTAGTTTTACGGGAAGACTTTTAATTTGTCAAACCCTTGGAGTGCATCATCAATCATGCTGATCTTATGCTGTTAACTGTCCCTCTTCAACGCGGACTTTCGTATGATAAAGTTAAGATTATATCTGCCAGCAAAACAGGCAACGAGAGAGAGAGAGAGAGAGAGAGAGAGAGGGAAACACAAATCTTTCTTTTCCCATCCTCGTATTCGTACGGGTACGTGGGTACTCGTATCGTTGTACACGTAAAGTCAACTGATACCGCAGCCAATCACTGTCACGAGACACCTCTCTCTATACCCAGGAAACAAGACCGAAACTCCCACCTGCTTTGCTCAGCGTTTACATGTTCTGGTGTTTACCTTTTCCTGCTCTAGAGGGAGTTTACGTGCTCAACTGGGTATGAACACTGCCCAAAAGTGAGAGTCAATGCTCTTTTACAGTGCAAATGACGTCGATTCCAAAATGATATGATTGGCCTTTTTGACCACTTTGGATCCCTAAAACACTGTAAGTTTTTAAATGGAAAAATTACGCGATGAGTTAAAAATTTATTATATGCTTTTCAGTGATAAAATTTTTAATTTTATCAATTTAGTTATAAAATTTCAAGTAAAATTTCAATATAGTCATTTTGATAAATTTTTACTTGGAATCGCTGCTGTAGCGGTGCAACCATCACTGACCGTCCTTATATGATAAGGCCATGCCCAATCACTAATAAGGAAACATATATAGATATCTATCTCTCGTGAACCTAACTAGGACCGCTGTTCACTGATTAGCTTAGTGGTTAATACTCGATCGGATACCGAACAACAATTGATAAATCCTTAAAACTTTTGGTTCAGTGCAGCTCATGGAATTACTGTCTGTATCTTAACCAAAAAAAAAAAAAAAAAAAAAAAAAGAATGCACGCCGATTTGAAGTGCAATATTCTTATCTATGTGATGCGCATGATCCCGAGAAATTAATAATACCCCCTGGAAAGTGGAAGGTTATACTTTCGACGCTTTCTAGAGCCGGATTATCCATCAAAACGTGCTCCATTCGTCCCCCACCGTGGCCTCATTCGCCTTCCACTTTTTTGATGCAGAACGTTTGTGAAGCAAGTCGCATGCACATAATATTACGTATGATTATATTAACCGACGGAAATCTTGTACTTAATTTGTAGTTTAATGGATTATTAATCATTAAGTTGAGCGGGGACCGGACAATCTCTGTGATGATCAGCTCATCCTAAAGATGAGTCACAGGTGAATATACTTCTCATTTTCGGGGTTAGGGATCAAAAGAAGGTCGGCCCCCCTTTCTCTTCTTTTGATCAGGAGAGTTGCTCATGTTGCGGATGGGATTCATATGCTTTCTCTCGCTTCAATAGGCTCGCAACTTGTAACGACATCAGATCGTAGAAAGTGTTCTTTCTTTTGGGCAAGATCTTAAGATAAGGGCAAAGGATTTTCTACTTCTTAGGGTTGCACTAAATGGATTTTGTAATAGCAAAAGAAAGAAGTATGCGTGTCAAATCTCACATGGTGCATGTTCAACCTATATGATTCCTTGTCCTTTCGCTATGTGATTTATGGGACAAGGCCATTATACAAGGTAGCACATACTCATCCTATGGGATCGACTCATTTTATATCGATTGAGTTAAATAATTACCTCGAACCGAGTAAAATATTAAATCCATGATGAACATGCTAGGGGAGTCGAGGATCAGCTCTGAAAAACAGGATGAAAATATCTAGTAATAGGGCGGTACAAACGAAGCCCACAAAGGATTGTTGTACGAGCCCCGGAATATAGAGTTTTGTAGGAGTATGTATGTGGTAGCATCAATAACTACATGTAATAATCGCTTGGCCTTTGTCTTTCAGCAAATGCTACATTATCATGCTCCGGATCCAGGAATCTTTGATGCATCATACTTAATATCAATGCATCTTAAATTAGCTTATTATCTTAAAAGTAGATCTGTAGATTGACTGTATATCTATCAGCCTTGCTATTGTTATACTCTTTAAGAGCGATCAAGTTTTAGTGTTGATTTTGCTAATACTAAAATAACTTCATCTCGATAATAGATTGGAGTTTCTATGATAGGAGAAGCTGCTTATATTACAGCGTTTAAAGGTTAAAACAGGCAATTAACTTTAGATGATATTTGTGTGAAGTTTGGTTTACGCCGATTATCCATAATGTAAGTAATAATATGTATTATATGAGAGTCATTAAAAAAAAAAAAAAACTCAACTATTTTGAGCTCCAATACTTAGAAGACACGTTTTATATCTCACATAAGCATTAATTTTCATTAAGTATCGAATTACGTTGGGTATGCGGGGAATATTCCACCTGAAGAATGTCAATGTGAATAGCGTCCAATTGTGGGTCGAAGCATTGATTCTATCAAAGTGCACATCTTTCTGCCAAGTCATAGTCTTGACTTTTTCCCGGTCGGCGGTTGACTTTGGGTATAAAAATGGCCTGTCGAAAAATGTCAACTCCTCAGCCACCGCTCTGGCGAGTTTCAGGTGTCGCATGTTGTGGTTCTCTATTTCTTATCCATTTCTCTTTTGCAGCTAAATGCATGCTCGGGTCACGAACTTCCTCTGTTCCTGTATTTTTGTAATCCTAATGCGGCGTACGTAGTACGGATACAGAACATCTGTACAGGAAAAGGGTACAGGGCCAAAAAGGAAGATGCAACGTGAAGAAAAGTCGCGTGGGGACCAAGCTCTGACTTTCTTTCTTTATTGATATCCTAATGTTCTGTCAAAAGCGAGGGCGCAAAGGAAAATAAGGGGGGGAAAAGTAAAAAAGGGTATTGGAGAACACGATGCGTAGAGATCATTAGACAGAGACCCGGTCCAAATGCCGGCTTCGAGATTGCGAAGACGAAACATAGTTTTTATGGTTTATGGAGCCCAACCAACCGACACTAACCTCTTCCCTACTTTACGACACGACGTTCGCTAAAGTTAATCTGGTTTCCACCGCGAAAGAGCAATGGACGATGGGGAGTTCACTTTTTTATCGTTTGTGGGGCGGGCTTTGTTTCTTTCCCAGGGTAAATCAGCTGATGCAGCAGCCGGGAATTCACTGTAAAAACAACAGAATCATCCGCACGACACATCTGTTGAACGTTGTTTCATATATGGCACGTCTCTTTCGTTCCACACGTTCCTTTTTGACTCGGCATATGCCCTAGTTTTTCAGTGTCTCGCAAGCAAAATTTCCTTTCCCTTCATCCCTTTTTCTCACCGTAACTACCCTAACTAGGTTTTGGAGGTCAAATGATAGCTTTGAGATTAATCTTTTTTCGGTCAATCAATGTCGAACCTTTTCTGGGGGGCATGCATCTAGGCATTTTTCTCAAAACACCAACTAAATCAAGAAGTCCAGTTCGATTAGTTGACAAGACATATATTCTTCGGCTTTTATATTGTGAAGCTCACTTGTTTTGAAAGTCTAAAAGGTGTCTCCATTAAGCTATAGAAATCCTTCGTTAAATGTTTGTGCGTCACACACGGAATTATTCACGCGTACACACAGCTTTTGCTCTCTTTTTTTTTTTTTCGGTGCATTGCTCTCTCGTAAAGAATCCTAGTACAATTTTGCTGTTTCATCTAGCTATGTGTAGACAAAATACCAGGTGATATTACTCATGTACTAGGTATACGGAAGAAAAAGAATCTCCGTCTGCTAGCCTCGATTTTGCGAAGGATCATTTCAAGAGGAGTGGTTCTTATCCGACACTTGATACTGGAGTGTCACGGGTAAGTTCAAATGCTATGCACTTGGATAGTTTATGTCCAATTTCTGGGGCATCCCAAATGAAATCTTTTAGTATGTCTATGTCTTTGCTAAGACATTTATATATTTTTTCCAATTTCTAGAATCTTGTTGAGTTAATATTCGATGCCGGTATTCATATTTTGTCTAGGTAATGCTAGTATTTGTCCATAAGAATAAAAGACTAAGACTTCGTTTGTTTTGCGGAAAATAAATAATTTGAAAAATATTTTCTTAAAAATAATCGGTTGTATCACTTATAAAAATGAATGAACGAAAAATATTTTCATCATTCATTAAATAATTTAGATATAAATTGTTGCCAATAATGATTTTTTTTATTGGCTAATTATTTCGACCTATACAAGTGATCATTTTTAGAAAAAATTATTTTTCAAATCATTCATTTTTCGTGAAACAAATGGGGCCTAAGTTCTTTATATATACCATGTTTGGAGATTTGTTTGAAGTTACGTCTAAATAAATCCCCTATGAGGTCTCTTTTAGGTTAGTTCTAAAAAATTTTTAGGTTTGATCTTTTGCATTTGTAAAAAGTACAAAATGTGATTAATTTGTATCTTCAAGTGATGGGTTTTCGAAGTTACATTCATATAAACTTGTTAGAGTTCAGTGTCTTCACCCGAGAAAATTTACAAGAGGGAGCCTAAGTCTAAATTCATTAGCATATTCAACTAGACTATTTTCACTCAAAAATTTAAACCAACGATATGAGCTAACTAGGAAAATATGAACTATTTTCTTTACCTCAAACTCTTACATGTGGACCTTAACAAATCTCCCCTCACATGTAAGCCACCAGCATTAGGCCCTCACTCCCTTAGTCAAGGTATCGTACCTCACCAACATTATCTTAAATTAAGAATTTCCACCTTCACCTTGCCAAATTTGGCAAGTGTTGGGGAGGACAATACCTACTATTCAGCTTCCAACTCAATTGCGTTGGCCCAGCCAAGATTAACGGGAAGTTGGGAGACACCATTTGCCACCTCGATTAGGAAGGCACTTCCAGGATTTTCCTTTCATGAGATATTCACCAAACACGGATACATATTGGGAGTAGGCCATTAGTCAACCATATTGGCTTTGATACCACTTATTAATTGGTTGACGAAGCCCAATACTTTTCAGATGAGGAAATTACTGAGATGGATACAAAATTCAAACCCATCAATGTGTCTATTTGAATTATCTTTATTCAAAAGTTTTGACCAATGAGTTATGAGCCAATTAAAATATATTAACCACTTCACATTACTCGACATCTCCAATGTGGAACTTATTTCACCTAACACCCTTACACATTTACGTTAACATCTTCAACCATCACTAATCTTCTTGATCAAAATAGATTGGGCTTAAACTTATGTAAATTCTCTATAAAATATCTTTCCATTATTTCAATAATTGCGTACATGATTTTTTTCATTAACATTGGCTATATTCTTGATAAAATGCATAATATTAGCAATTGAGTGATAGAAATATGGACAATTTAACTAAATAGATTCCTTTTCTTTTGCCTTTTCCAAATCTTCGACAACATACACTCTGATTTTTTTAAATATTTAAACAACTCTAACTTTTGCAATATATAAATGTTGATACAAAATTTCACATATAATTTTTTTTCCTAATTTCTTAAAAGCTATATAATATTTTAAAAATTTGCGGGTGAACAAAAGAGTTGTGTTTTGCTTGCCATAAGTTAAAACAAATAGGTAGATTTTTTTTTTGTTTAAAGATTTAATCTAATGAGCCTTGTATATTACTACACTAAACTATAAGAAATGTTCAATTTTCCTCTACTACCCCTAATATCTGATTTTAACTATGCAAGAGATGGATGGAAGAAGGTACACTTGATTTAAGTATGAAATCAATTTACCAAATCCCCACACAACCGTCAAAACTGAAACTCCCATCAAACCCCTGAAAGATCAAGGATATTATAGATCAGTTATTGGATACATTAGTGAAAATACATTTCATTGATTTTGGTCATGTCATGCTTTGCTACCAAATGGCATTAAACAGAAAATTCCATACTGGAGACAACCATCGATGCCCCTTGCCGTAAACAACAAATAAAAGAAAAATATGAAGATTCACCGACAAAATTAACATACCGTGTAAGATAACATGTATAGTATTCGAGAACTTAAATGTGCGAGTTGCATTCAAACCTCGGATGAAAACATCCGATATTAAATTTTTTCAAATTAATTTGTGACATGTTAGCATTATTCAAGACAGAAAGCTTTCCCTCTTTCCGTCCCCTCCTGTTCTCTCTTTTCCTCTCACTCAAAACTGCACATTTGAGAATGCAAGATTGACGCAGGAAATCCCCGGAAAAATGAGGAAAAGGAAAAGGAAAATGAAGCGGTGAGAACCTCAAAAGAAATTTTTTTCCCCCTCAAACGGGTGAGTCATCAACTTCCTTAAGTTCACCATCATTGTGCTTCATCTTGTTCTTCTTTATACCTTCTTCTTCCTCAACTTCATCACCACCATCATCTACAGCAACACTAGCCTTGGCCTTGGTTAGCTCTTGAGCTCTCATGGCCTGCTGTTCCCAGTCTGTACGCCTTAGCACCACCAACATAGTCGCCACGCACGATGCTTGTGCCGCCAAAAGCCCCAGCCACAAACCTCGGAAGTCAAAATGGCAATAGAATGCAAGCCCAACTGCTACCGGCATCCCGACCAGGTAGAAACACCCCAAGTTTATGTTAGCACCGATCTTGGGCCTTGCGCTTCCTCGCAGCACGCCGCAGCCAGTCGTCTGTGGGCAGTTCCCAAGCTCGCACAGTCCAATGATTGGTAGCACCGCCAATGTCAATGCCGCAATTTCCCGATCCCCAGTGAACATCCTAGCCCAATGTTTCCTCACTGCCACAGCGAAGAGCAGTGCTGAACAACCTAGGACAAAGCTGAGCCCGATCCCGACGAATGCTGCGAGCCGCGCCTTTGCAGGGCGGTTTGCGCCAAGCTCATTCCCGACCCTTGTTGACACGCTGAAGCTGAGTGACGATGGGAATATGTAGATGAACGCAGTTGTCTGTATCAGTATTCCCATTGATGCAATGGCTGCCCCAGGGTTAAGCAAAAGGCCGCAAAGTAGGATCATGATCTCGTACCACCACCACTCGAGGCACACCGAGATACAGCTTGGGACGGCGAGGCTGAGGAGGGGCCTCAATTCCCTGAAGCACTCTAGTGAGTAGCCACCCCAGGTGTCCCTGTAGACGCCGGAGTAGATGATGTAGATCACCAGAGATGCCACGAGGTTGAAGTTGGTCCAGACGGCACTGAGTGCGACACCTTTGATGCCGAGGCCGAGGTGCACGACAAGGAAGTAGTTGATAGGTATGTGGAGGAGGATGGAGAGAGAGGCACATAAGGTGAGGGGGAGGTTGATGGATTGGCTTCTCAGGTAGATCCTCAGTGGGTGAAGCAGAGATTGAGCCAAAAGGTCAGGGAGGGAGTAGAGAAGATAGGACTGAGCTTGGGCCGAGATGGACTCGTCCTGGCGGCAGAACAGCAGGATGGACTCCATGTTGAGCCAGAGGAGAGAGATTGGGATTGAGGTCAGGAGGAGCAAGAAGACGGTCCTTTGGAGGGTGATGCCCAAGACGGAAAGCCGCTTGGCACCAAAGGCCTGGCCGCAGATGGGCTCCATGCCCACTGCGAGGCCGGAGAGGACTGAGTAGCCAGTGATGTTTGCGAAGCCAATGGCAAGGGAGCCGCCGGCGAGGGCGAGTCCGCCGAGGCGGCCAAGGAAGAGCATCGAGATCATGCAGCGTGAGTAGAGGAGGAGGCCGGTGAGGATCATGGGGAGGGCTATGCGGCAGATGGACCTGGCCTCCTTGACGGCCTGCTCGAGTGGGAAACAGGTGCTGTTGGGTGGTTGCGGAGGAGCTGGTGAGGCTTTGAGGACCAGTGGAGTGTTCACTTCTTGGTCTGGAGTGTGCACTTCTTGGTCCTCCACCGAGAGACGGTAAGATGATTTCTTGATGTTCTCGCATTTGCAGAGCAGAGGAGGACACGTTTGCTGACACATTATCCCGATTGCGTGGCTTATCACAAACTCTCGAAAAAGCTTCACAGAGAGAGAGAGAGAGAGAGAGAGAGAGAGAGATTGAGGAATTGAGAGGAGGATAAGGAGACGGGCATTTATAGGGGAGGAAGGGCCCTGCTGTGGATTTTTAAAATATGCCCAGGTAACTTTAGTGCATGTCGCTTTTTTCTGACCGGCTAAAATAACCTAATCGTGCCGGTAACTAAGATTTGGAGCCTCATGCCTCTTCTTTATCTTCTCCTTCCCAAATACAAGAGAAAGAAATTCATATCATCATCCGTGACGCGGCGATTACTCAGAAACTGTTCCATAATCAGATCTCGTGATAATACTAAATCACCGACTGAATTTCGAATATTAAATATTAACGAGCAAACGACGAATTACATGTTTAAAATAATCGATCCCGAGAATCATTCTAGTTGGATTGGGATATGCTCCGGCGATGAGAAGATCAGGTCTCAAAGACATGGTATCCGAAAACTTAGAAACAATTAGAAAGAGGGACCCCATATTAATATGGGGATGCAGCGGTCGGCATGAGTAAGGTTGAGAGCTTTAAATAAAGAAGATCGAGGGGGGGGCATAAATATGTGGAGGGGGTTTGTGTTGGGAGTGTCCTTGGGACACAGACAAGATTTGATTTTTTCTTCTCCTTTTTTTTCCCCCTAAAACTCTTCTTAACCTCTGGGATGGAGACAAAAAATGCACAATCGGGCCCATCACGCATCCCTCCCCCGATGACAAAGAGATGATGGTTCGAAGCAATGAGTACGAGCTAATGGATTTTCGCCACCCCCCCTCCTTGTCTTGTCGCCCTCTTTCATGGCGGACGGCTGAAACGGGAGATCCTAAGAACGCCAGCGTTCTCCGTCGCTTTCCTCATTGTTCTTGGCATGCTGTACACGTGCGGCGTACAGAGAAGGTGAATCCTCTTAAAAACATCCGGAGTTGGTTAGAGGGTAGGTAAGATTAAGAATGTGTACTTTCAAGAAGCAAGCCTGGCGAGGACGTGTTACGTTTGACCGGACCAGAGAGGTGATTCTAGAGTAATTGTCCAGCTTAATTAGCTCCAGGCTTTATCGAAGTCGGCACATCCTGGTTTTCACGTACACGTGTAGAGTAACTCGCATATTGTAGAATTTTGTTAATCATTCAAATTTAGTGTAAGCGATGAAATGAACAAATACCATCCTTTATGAGCTCAGATATTTGAAGCAATTTGCTGCATAACATTAATTCTAAAGTATATGAACATCATGAATGGATTTGTAGCGCGGCATGCGCATAATCCTGGGCTTCCTCATAGAGCTATTTGATTGCCAATCCATTGAGTCATGCGCGCGACTATTAAGCTAAATTTGACTCATGCTCCTTCGGGGACGCATGCTCCATGAGGTATCAACTATCAAGTTTCGTGCCTTGACCACCGTAAGTATTGACGCAAGAGAAAAGCATCAATTATCCCGCAGAATCAGAGGCAATTTGTGCGGTCGGCTTGCCCTTGTCAGCCATATGGGGGATGAACGGGCACCTCAAACGTCAACTCAAGAACCCAAAAAGGGCCAAAAAGCAAGAGAGAAGCCAAGTCAGGAATTTGTTTGTGAATTTCCCACAAGAAAAAGCTGTAGTGACACTATGTAGCACCTGGCCAGTGGACGGTTCCAGCGTTTCCACGCCGATCAAGATTTGTGAGTGGAGTGGTCTGTCTTAGCTTTAGAGTTACACCCTTCAAAGTACGACCAAGAGCACACTGTATAGGGTACAGCCTTTTGACCTTAATGCATGAAGACAACGTCCCTTTTCTTTTGCCGTTCTATGAAACGTGCCCTTGGAACGTCCATGCAATGATGATTCTTTCCCCCATTCTATGTTCAAAGGAGATGCTTTGCTTGCACGCTCTTTTAACAGTCCGGTTCATGAAAGTCTGGAGATAAAGCCAAAAGACCCTCTGTCCTGGCTTGATCAGAATTGTCATTCAGTGAGAACTCCCACTTTGAATCGATTTTGTCATGCTCTATAATCCACCTTTCGGTACTCTGGATGGGAAGAAAACAAAGAACCTAACTTTCGGTGTACCCTTTCAACGCGTGTGATGTGTGGAAAGCAGCCAAATTGAACCCCATCATGGTGATGACCAAGCTGTGCCAATCCTATTGTAAGGAAATCATATTAGACGCGAAAAAATAAAGCCCAAGAAGACGGGGATTCCCTTAGGATGGTGAAAAGCCCAGATAATACACCCTAATGTCCGTCCCGATGCTGAACCCTACACTGTATTATTATCGAATGGAACACCAACAAGAAATGAGTAAAAGTAATTTCCCTCTCGAACCTCAACAAAAATGTGTCCGGAAAGAAACAAAGAAATTGGTTGAAGGAAGCATCGCCACTTCTCGTAGCGACTTTTGCTGCCCTCAAAACAGTTGGATGTGGCTAATAGGAAATTTGATAGCTAGTATCCCTTTATTCTTTTTCTCCTCCTCCTCTTTTGTTATCTTCTGGGGACAAGATTAGTGAAAAATGTGGAAAATGGCATGGTTTGAACTTTGGCACCATAAAGACCAATGCGTGCGATCGTCCAAGAGGGGAACCTAGGAACTCGTTGAGAATTGCTGTCCCGATGCAATAGGAACTCTTGTTTCAACCGCTAGTGGATTAGCTTCCAAACTCTAATCTCGTCTTCTAGTGTTGACAATGAGCAAACAGACACATCAGGATAAGCTTGATGACAGATTAGTCACCCATTGTTCTAGTAACTTCGAAACCCTCAGGTGATTTAGAAGGATCCATATTCTATGCATAGTAGCGCCCTCTTCTTGTAGTCAGGATTTTGATTGAGAATCTTGATGTGCGTACATCATGGCATACGCCAAAGAATTCGTGATGTTATCTCGAACGGTTTCTTAAAGTCTCAGTCCAATTGCAATCATGATGCGATCGAATCAGATAAATAGGGTTTTGAGTCGTAGCAAGAAGCATCCAAGCATTTCCTTTTCTTTTCCATGTCGTCTCTAATTACAACCAAGTTTCGTCCAATCTCCTTTCTTCGGGGATTGAAAAGATTGTCCTCTCCGCCAAACTTACTATCCATTTTGTCTTGAGTGTTGGGCGTAAGTGGAAAACTATAACAAAGTTTCGAAGGAGCCATTCTTTTTGCTTACGCACACAGGGCATGGTGCAACAAGTGCATACAAGTTGGGATTATCTTCGTTTTCGATAATATCTAGTCGCAGGAATGGACGCATAAGCCTATATTAAATGATGAGATAATATAAAAGAATTATAGGGCAAGTTTTATTTGTATGAAATTTCATATATACTTTATATTTGTTAAAAATTGCACCAGACTTCAAGTAGCTAAGGGGCATGCTCAAGCGGTGTCGCCAAAAAAAAGAAAAAATCCCCTTTGTTTTACCCCCAAGCGTATGTGCATCTTGTATCGACAGAAATATCAAATCAGTAGAAGAATTGGCATGTCGAGGCCTTATATACTTTGGTAATAACTCCATTATTCAGGGGCATTTTTTCTAAACCCACTTTTTTAGATCTCTTGCATTGATCTACGATTAGAAGTTCAGTTCTGAATACCTAAAGATTGGAGGGATTACCAAGGTTCAGCCCAAGGCATCTGGCGTATGCATAGTTCAAAGAATGGAGGTTGGTGTAACCTAAAAGGATTCTTAAAAGTCTCATCCACGAACTACCAATATGGCGAGGCATCTCCTCCCAATCCTTCGCATTCCGATTTTTGGCTCTGGCTAAACCTCGTTCACGATTCCTCGGTCGAGAGTTGTCTTCTTCGCCATTTGTTTCGCAAGCTCCAATCCAATTTGGTTCTAGCGAAATAGGAAGCGTGGGTCCTTCGCAACTGCCAAACATTATAGGTACGTGATGTAAACTGCAACTATTTCCCAAATAGTTGCTGCGTCCATATAAAAAACTATAATAAGACAATAAGAAGTAGATAATGCCGCTATAGATTGCTAAACAGCTCCTTTCGAGCAAATCCCGTGAGTCTAGAACACACATGTTTCCCGACTCTCCCTAGTGAACTTCCCCACGAGAGACAGAACTACATGATGGTGAAAATGTCCGTGCAGTCGAGGTGTGAAGCAGCGAAATGGCTAATAGCTCCAGCTCCACCAAGAAGTCACCAGCGATTGTTTGCACTCCACAAAGGGGCAAGAGAAAGAGCGCCGACGAATTCACCAAGTTGAAATCTGTCATCAGCATTAGCATAAGAAAAACAAGGTGCTAAAGCGCCCAGGACAGTTGGTATGCATAAGTCACAATAATGACCGGATCTTTGCCGCTAGTTGCCCCTCGTCAAGTGCCATAATTATGGTCAGATAAAAATCATGCACTGATCCTTCTGTAAAAGTACCTGCTAAGTGCATTGCACCTCATAGCTGAGCAGAATGCACCCATGGATACGTATGTAGGTCCACATGATTGGGTTAGATCCACTTGTTACGATAATGTGCCCTCCATGGCCATATCACATAAGAGAGATTCAATTCATCAGAATTTGAAAGGACTACTGAATCTCCATGAAATGAAAGGAACTTACAACAGTCAAGGTCTATCCGCAATAGCTACTATGAAGATCTTAATTGGATCCCACTAACACTTTAATCCAAAGCAGTCATCAAAGAAAGAACAAAATTAGAAACTTGAATGCTAATGAAAGACATTGATGTAACTAGGTAAAAGTTCCTTCTTCACTTGCCAGCACAAGCTTCAATCCTCTGCTGCAGGTGAATAGCTGAACGTGAAAAAATAAGGGAAAAATCAGGCATGCTTCGAGTTCATTGAAACTTCAGCAAAAACAAAAGTCGAAAATCCTACAGACCTGTGGTGCCCCCCTGATGTAGGACTTTCTACAGCAGCATCACGAGCAACATCCCCGTTACCGTCTGGACCATTTTCAGGGCTTTCCTCTCTCCTGTCAGGGCTCCTGTTGCGATCAGGACCATTGTTAGGTCCCGTCGCTGGTTTTTCATATGGGCTGGGGCTACGGTCACGGCCATTGCCTCGGCTGACCATCTGCCTTCTATATGGGCTTGGGCTTCGGCTGCGGCTGCGGCTGCGGCTGCGGCTGCCCCTGCCCCCAGAAAGAGATCTCTCCCTTCGACGAGGACTGCGGCTAGAACCTCGACCATAGTCTGGGCTTGCTCTCCGTGCCTGACGGTCAATGGGGCTAGATTCACGACCATAATTAGGACTTCGCCTTTCTCTTCGAGAAGGACTAGCACCTTGACCGTAATCAGGGCTACCTCTCTCTCTTTTATAGGGACTAGGAGACCGCTTCCTATCATAACCTCTTTCAGGTGACCTACCACGACCTCTGTCCGGGCTGTACCCATCCTTCTTATCATCGTCATCTCGAGCAGCATATTCCACCGATATCACTCGATCCATCAGCTTGCTGCACACGATGAGAAACAAACCAGTGAAGAAAGTGACAAAAAAGTCAATAATCTGAAACTGCTCAAACATTGAACAGGACTTTTCTCCTGGAAATGAATCCTACAGTTAGTCCAGCTCTACTGTGGAGAAGGGAAAACAAGAATGCACCTCATATTTGTAGCATCCAATGCTTTTGTAGCATCCTCTTGATACTCATACTGGACAAATGCAAAATTCCTTCTAATCCTAACACTGACGATCTTCCCATATGGCTCAAAATGCCTCTCCAGATCCCTAGTTCTGGTCTGATAAGTATCAAAGTTAATAACAAACAAGGTTTTTGAGGGTCTGATGTTAGTTGAGGATCGCCTTGAACCACCAGGCTTTTTGACGCCCCGCTCGTGCTGCATGATGAATCAAACAATCAGAACATAAGCTTGACAAAACCATACGCAAAACTAACAAGACGTGCCAAATTTGCCAGAGGGAAAAAGGCCTAGAGATGCTTGCAACAATCAGCCATTCCGAAAATACCTTGGTCCATTCCACACGAAGCCTGCGTCCCTTTCGACCAAATTCTATTCGATCCAGTCCACGGATTGCATCCTCAGCGTCTCTCTCATCGTCCATGTAGACAAAAGCGAATCCTATCAAACAAGATTAAGGAAATAAGAATTTTTTATTATAGTAGAAAGGTACACATAGTTAGATATCCCATGTGATATCATCCTTGATATTGTGTGTCCATTACTTCCACCAGCAACCAAGGACCGCCCCCTCAAACCTATCCTGCTAACCTCTTTAATCTATAAACTAACTGACCAATAAGTAAGTAACAGACCTTGTGAGATGGACTAAGTGATGTCAAGGAACAACAACGCAAATGTGGATGTCTCAAATGGGTCAATGTAAATGCGAGCCTTCACCATCTATTCAGCTCCTTCTGCGAGTGGAGTCGGCAATGTTTCGACCTTGAAACATGTCTGAAACTCAAGGCTGGAGGAATGTGATGACATGGTAAAAGCAATGGTATCTGAATAAAGTGTGGGATGGTAGTGCCATTTGCGGATCAGAGTATCTCTTCTTAATAACAAGAAGAGGAAGCTCATTCCCGGCATGAAACAGGATTCTGAAGAGCCATCCATTAGCCGAAGGTATATGATTATGCCAAGTTAATCCTGCGTCAAAGAAAATATTGAGTATGGGGGTTTACACCACATAAAATATTCTTTTTTCTCTGAACCCCCATCTAAAACTCAATCACGGAAGATTTCAGAAGGAGATGCACAAGTTGAGTCATCCAGTTAAACAGCTGCACGCTGGCACAGAAGAGAAGTCCTCTTGAGATGGTACTCTTGGCTCCAACGAATCACCTCCATGGTAGAGATCAAAGGCGCTGTTGTGAAATGCGTACTTGGTTCACAGAGGGAAATAAATTTCTGTACACAGCATTCACCCTGAACTATGCAGATGGGCTGAAGTGCTTCTTAGAGTAGAAGATAGCCCAGCAGCTTCGGATTAAGTTTGTCTCAACCGGTAATATCACCTCTTTAAGATGTTAAACCCTTTCATGATGAACCTCTAAGATGACAATGTTACGTAAAAATTGTGAACAGAGTTTATCCAACTGCAAATTCAGGCTTAAATGATTCTACTTCTGCCTCCATGATTATCTCTCACCCCAGAAAAAGGAATGGATAAAGTTCCACGTAAAGGATTTCACCAATGTGATAAAGTAAATAAATCAACGGCATACAAGAGAATCTACCAAGCCAATTGAAATATGTATTGATAGATGGTGACCTGATTGGAAATGCCATGCATTCATCACAGAAAGCATTCAGGCTTGCCAGATTCATCAATTTCATTGAGTGACCAGAAAAAGTGGACAACCATAGAAACAACAAAAACAAGGAAAAATATTTGAAGTAGTAGTCATACATGCAGCGGAGACAAGGCACTTACCAGACTTCATATCCACCTTATCGACTTTCCCATATCTGCGGAAAAGTCTTTCCAATTCAGACGGTCTGGCATCATACTCAAAATTCCCACAGAAGATAGGCCTCATTCTTCAAAGAAGCAACTTTTAGCACAGCTCTGCAATTCTTCTATGAAACAGGAAGAGAAAAAAATCAGTAAGCTCATTAAAAATAATTAAAGGGCACTTGCATGAACAATAAGCTAAGCTTGTGGAACTACTGCGAGGCAACAGTTGTTGCACATCATAGCTAGCATGACTTTTTGTAATACATGTCCAGAAGTAATTTTCTAACGTAGGTCAGCTCTGACATTTAAACAGTCTTATGCCTAGGTGAGGAAGAGGGAAAATTGATGTCCTTCCTCGATCTATTCGCAAAAACTGGAAAAACTCCTTTAACAGGACAGCTACACCAAGTCTCCAAAGAACTTCTGAAGATCGACGATGGAGAGGAAAACAAAGAGATACAGGGCACTTTTTTAAACGAGAAACCCAGTGTATAAAGAAGCGAAACATAACAAGATAGCCCAAGCTCCTCGAAAAAAAAAACGATCTTGGATGACCCAATTGAAAAACTAAATCGAACTTCTGGAATCAGATAGTTTGGAATCAGCTTCCCGTAAATCCTAAAAGACAGATCGATATCACCACATCAACCATCTAATACGCCGGATTCCAATCCCATTCCATCATGAATCTCTACATCTAACATCGCCTCAGAGGTCAACCCAGGCACACATCTTACATCAACCTCTCATCGATTCCACCCAGCGCACCCACCGCGACCAGCTAGGGACTCGCATGCGCTCGAGGTCAACCTAGGCACACACGCTAAAAACATCACCAAAATCCCACCGTTCAAATCATAAAGACCAGATCCGACAAACCACCGAGCAGATCGAGACCTGTCCGGTCCGGAGCCGAGAGATCGAGGCACGATGAATCCAAACCGCGGCTCCAATCGACCTCGATCAGCCGGCGCCGGCCAGAACCCCGCGACATCGCGGTCCCAGGAGAGCCAGGACGCAAGGGCCGGAGCTCGAATCGGCACCGGCGAAAGCGGAATCCCGACGGGGGGGGGGGGGGATGGGATTTCGGTACCTTGTTTTCCGGCCTCGTCGAAGCGGCGGCGGCGGCGGCCGACGCGAGCTCTGCAACTCTCCCGAAACCCTAACGGAGCTCGCGAAGGAGGAGGAGGAGGAGGAGCAGAAGATATTTCCGAACGGTCTCGGAACGAAGACGGAACGTCGTCGCGCTGTAAAGTATAAGCTGGGGGAGGGAATGACGTAGGGCGCTGGAGGAAGTCCCTGGATTTGCTTCTATTAGCAGATTAGCCCCCCCTTCGTGTAATCCTTTGCATTTTAACCCCTGTAATTACGGACGGAAGTGGCACGGGTTTCTTGTAGAATATATATAATAAACGCGGCTACTCAGGGTCTAATTAGTAACATGTCAAATGGTGCTATTCTATTCTTTAATTTCCCAAAATAAAAAGAGAATATAAATCTATTTGATAATTTTTTTTATTCCCGAGAATAAAATCTCCGATTAAAAAAATCTAGGGAGTATCAAAGTATAACATTGACATAATTCAAAGTCAATGGTCTTAAAAATCTAAGATCTAACAATAATCAGGGGATGGATAAAATGGAGATAGGACGTTGAAAAATATTATATTATAGTAACGTCCGTTTGTTTCATAGAAAATATTTTTTGAAAAAATATTTTCCTCATTTTTTAACGTTTGGTTCACTTATGAACATAAGTCAACAAAAAATATTTTCCCATCAGAACTTGAAAATCATGATTTCATTTTTGAAGGAATCAAAAAACCTTTTTCCAAAAGTATGCTTAAATGTCAGTGCTTGGACCCAAAATCCCAACGTTAGTTCTCGAGTCCCAGCATTTAGGACCAAGCCTCTCACAATTGAGACCGAGACATCGTTGCTTGAGCTTGGGCCCAAGCCATTGTTGAGCTCAAACCCTAGTGCCTGTACTTGATGCCCTAGCACATGAGCTTAAGTCCATAAAGAACGTGTTCACGTTCCTAACTCTCGAGCTCAAGTTCACAAAGGTTGTGCGTGGGTGGTCGGTGCTTGGGCTCGGTTCCTTGATTAATGAAACGTTTGTCCTTACAAAAATATTTAAAAATCTCAAATTTGTAATTATTTTTCGTTTTTATACATTCCTTTCCTTTTTTTTTTTTTTTTTCCGTTTTACTTATTCCTTGGCCAGTCGTTGCCAACCATGGCAATCAACCATAGACGAGCTTAAGCTCGCTATGGATTGTGAGGCCTTGAGCCTCAAAGGTTGGCTTGTGGTGAGGCTCGAGCTTGTTGGCCTCAAGCAAGCTTAAGCTTTTTTGTGGCTAGCAACTAGCCAAGAAGAAGCAAAAAGAAAAATTAAAATTAAAATAAAAAATTAAAATATACATAATTTTTTATAATTTTCTCTATCAGATTTTTTCGTTACCAAACGATCGAAAATACTTTTGAGGTTTTTTTACCGGTTTTAGCCTAATGCCAAATAATAAAGTCATTTTCCATAAAATATTTTTCACGAAAATGACTTCTTGAAATATATTTTTAAGAAATTTTACATTTTTCACAAAATAAATGGATCCTAATTTTTTTTCTCCCACGTTTTATAAGTAATCTAGAGATTTTTAATATAGTAAGGGCAACTTAAAAAAAAAAGAAAAAAAAAATTCCATAAACCATTTTCAAATATAAATTGATTAAATAATTACGTAAATTTACTCAACATAAAGGAAACCATCATATTTATCATTCTACATATTGGCTACCGATTTCTGAATTATGAAATTTCAAACTCAGCCAAATTTTGCAAGTTCTTGATAGCTTACCCAACACTTGTTCCACCTCTATCTTTATCTATGTCTTATATAGCATCGACATCAACACGCGACACGACACGACATACACACCTACATGTCTTTTCTCAAAAAGTAGAGAATTACGACACGTTGGAACACGTTATATATTAAATAAAAAAATTATAAATTATTGTTTAAATTCACAAATAATAATAATAATAATAATAATAATAATAATAATAATAATAATAATAATAACCTAGAATGAATTTACACTAAAAATATTAATCCAATATTTGTTAATATCATTTATTGTTTCAATTAAATAAATTCAACTACATTCTATTGTAATAATCTATAAAATTTGGAGGAAAAGAAAAGCAATCCATGTTTCGCTATTTAATTTAATATATATTGTCACACCCCGAACCCCGGGCCCGTAAACATCCCTCGATGGTCGATTGAATTGCGACGTCCCTAGGACACGTCGCCGACTCTTTCTTTTTATGCACATGCGGAAACGATCTCATAATTACCCAACCAACAAACACTCACATGTGATAGTAAAAACAGGTCAACCAACTAACACAAACCATACTTTATAAACAAACCAAGTTAACCTACAGGTCTATACATACCAGTCTGTCTCCAAAAAGAAACTACTAAGCTACTTACTCTTCGGACCCTTCAACCTCGGGCTCCGGGTTCTCCACATTAGGGACCTGAAAATATTTAAACCACGACGGGGTGAGAATAAATCTCAGCGAGTCAACACCCTAAACCTCGATTAGGACGAGAATTCACCTAGAGACAGCCTAAACATGCACCATATAGGACTTACCTCGCCTCAGCACGTCCCTGCACATTAGTACATCACATAAGCACTTATAAACACATCATGCGTAATCGATAACTGAAACACATCATTTTCATATATCAAACAATTACAAGGGTCATGATTATAAGGCCAAACCGTTATGACACGTCCAATTCTGTGCCACACAATTTCGTCTCATAATTAGGCGCACTATCTCAATCACTCACACGTGTCCCAGTTATTACGACCTATCGGCCATGTCCAACTTAACAGTCGGCAGTCATCTGGCATAATCGGGCGTCGTCCATCTCTGTCAGGCATGACAACGTCCCACGTAAACGCATCAAGACGACATTCCATAAAGGAGCATCGGCCCAGCCTCTACTGCAACCGGCATCCGTTATCAAGGGTATCTGAACTTAATCAGGCATCATCTCGTGTGAATGCATCAAGATGAGTTCACTACTTCCCGTAAATGCATCGGGGTACTTAAGTGATCGCACACCAGCACATACTTGGCCAAGAATACCGTGCTTTGCACTCAAATACCTTAATTTCAAATAATGGACTTAGTAAATTTTCTTCGTATTAAAAATCATCCCAATAAATTCAATTTTTGCAATAATAATTCACAACGGCAATCAAGCACCCAATTGCACAATAAGCAATCACTTTCACAAACAAACTCATCCACGACGATTAGCGTAAAATTCTAATAAACGGCTATCTCGTCATAATTTACGCTAATTATAAATAAATAAAAAAAATAAAAATTAAATAAAAAAATTTAATTTACTTAAACTAACCACGGTTAACTAACTAACCCTAGTCAAGTAAACTAACCTAGGGTAGTTAATCCTAACCAAACTAACCACCTAACTATTGAGTTACACTAACCAAACTAACTTAACTAACTTAGTTACACTAACTAAATTACACTAATATCAATTAAGACTAAACTAATCTAACTAAGTGTAATTAACTTCCTAATCCAAGATTATGGCGTTAATTTAGCGAGGTAACGGGCCCACGGCGACGGCGGCGCGAAGGCGACCAAGACTCGGGCCTACGATGTCACCAACAAAGGCTCGATTGGGGCTGAAATCAACCCAGCAAGTCTCGGCTTGGAGGCTGGAATCTAGTCTTGTGAAGCTGGTCGGGGCTGCTAGTGGTGGCGTTGGGATGGGCGGATGGCGAGTAGGGCGCGAGGTTGGTTGGCTTCGGTGGCGTGGCAACAGCAGAGGGGAAGCTGGGCTGGCTTTGTGAGGTGGCCGGAGTGTGTGGGTGGTGAAGACGATGGCTACGTTGGCGTGATGATGGGCGGAATTCTTGTGGTGTAGGGGTGACGTGGAAATGGAGGGTTGACAGGTTGGAGTGCTGGCGTCAGGAAGGGAAATGGGCGTGTGGTTGTGTGGTTGGGCGGTGAATGGAGGTGGTGTTGGCGGCAACAAAATAAAAAGGAATGTAGGCTAAGCGAAAGAAGGAAGATGAAGTTGAGGAACAATGGAAATGGAGGAGATGGGCGGCAGGAATCTCACGCACAAGAAGAAAGAAGAAAAGAGAGAGAGAGAGAGAGAGAGAGAGGAGGGGAGACAAAGAGCCAAGAAGGTCAAGGCTTTGGCCACTTAGAATTCATGCAAAATATCTAAGAAATGATGAAGAAAGCCCCAAAGTCTTCAACCCTTGAAGTCTTGGCACCACCCAATGAGGAATTAAGCTTCAAATTCTCCAAATAAACCTCTTTGGTAGCCCAAAAATGCCCATAAATCAGCCCCTACGAATTTCCCTTTATTTTCCAATTTGCCGAAATTGATTTTCCGCCAAAATTCCGGGCTTGATGGAAATTTCCTGAAAGATGAGACGAGGATCTAAAAATAAATCATGACACGCTCGAACGTTCAATTTCCCGAAATCGAATTCAATTTCGTGGTTAAAATCGACCGGACGTGATTTTAGCGCAACCTAACCTACCGGGTAACTTTTAGGGATTTTAGCGCGTTTAACCCGTGGTCTATAATTTCAATCCACGTTTGTGCATCTTTGACTCGTCGGCGACTCTTAGTTGTCTTAAAAATTTCAAGGTTTCAATTACGGGTACCGAGTACAGAATCAATAGAAAATTGGGTTAGTGCTGTTCGATGCGAATTTTGCGATTAGGTAGAATCACCCACCATTCAATTGCGCATTTTCGTCAAATTGACCTATATCCGATCACTAATTGATTATAACGATACCGTATTGACCATTGCCGGTTAGCACGGTCGAGCAGTTGATTTCTAATCGAATTCTCAAGTTTGTCACGTTTATATCCCTTAATGGCTTCATTTGATAGATTAGTTAACTCGTGAGTGGCCAACTCAAAGTAAAATGATCATAGGCGCGTCGACAAAATGTCCATTTCATTTAATCGAGACATGATCGAAATTCAGGATGTCACATATATAATAATAAACGCATTCATAGAAACAAATTATTAGTAAAAAATCGACGACCCAATCTAAGGTGCTATCTCTTCCTAACAACTAGCGATGAGTATAGACTCATTTGGGTCTTTCCTTTTCAACATTAAAACAGTATCCAAACCCTCAAGAGGGCGTCAATTTTTAATATCCATGACACTAGTATGACTCTAGACATTTTCCAATAGGGTTCCACAAAGTTAAATGCACAAAAGATTAATAAATTTCAACAAGGAAAGGACTCGACTTTCATTAAAGAAACAAAAGAAGAATGAAGAATCATGACATAAGAAGACTGAAAATCCAGGTTGTCACTTGCTCGTTCAAAATTTTCTGCTAGAAATATATCAACTATGAGTGATACTATGACCCATATTACTCATCAAAAAAGAAAAAAGAAAGACTCAAGTTTACTCCATACTGTAGTAAACGGTAAAGTTATGGAAAATTAGTGACAGTGAAAATTTGTTAATGAAGGATAATTTCATTATACTAAAAAAAAACAAAAAACAGGGTTTTGGACACTTAATCGAGAATGAAAAGAAAAAGGGAGTCGAGATTTCAATATCGTAACAAATTCATTTCAGTAACTCGTCATCCCAATGTAGATTTCACGACTTCCAAAGACCCAAAAAAAAAAAAAACCTTACAAAGGGTATTATCTATTTATTTGTTGCCGGGATTAGCAAAGTTTTCAAAGACATAAATTTACTTTGTCAACTAACTTGATTTATCCGTTATATAATGGCATCCCATCCTCTTTTTCCTCTCATCAAAAAGTTGTATAGCACTTTTAATTAGGATTACTAACCTCACATCCACAGCTACTCAAATTGGAGAGAGTCCCTAATTATAGCTAATAGTATAGAATCTACTACTTCTTTGAAAAACGAAGATTACTTTATTTTCCTAGCCATGAAGAAACAACCAAAAAGACAATCACCAGATTCATAAGGTAATAAGGCACTCAAAGTTGCAAACAATCACAGCCACCACAACTTTAGATAAGGATCTCAAAACATCAATTGAAGGTTAAAGCCAATACAATAAGGTTCTAACATATCTAGCCACGACAAAACATAGACCAGAACTTCACTACCAATTACGAAACCCGATCCAAATCCCCCCTTTCCCCCAAACGAGCCCTAGGGTTCGCAAAACAAATCCCAAATTGAATTACGAAAATACCGAAGATACCGAATCGAAAAAGAAAGTAGAATAACGCAACTGGCTAACCTGAAATGAGCGAAACAAAACGAACCGTGAGACGAAGAGGTGAAGATGGGGTCAGGGTGACACCTGCAAGAGGTGGAGGTGGAGTTAGGGTGAGCTAGGGTTTGGGGCGGAGGTGACTGCATCAGCTAGTGGGATAGGCCGTGGAGGTAGCAGAGCGACACCGGCGAGAGGAGTAATGCTCGCGATAAGAGGGGCATTTGATTGTCACGGAAAGGCTAGGAGGTGAGAAACTAAGAATGAGAGAATTTTTCTTCTTTCCCTTTATTGTTTTTGTTATTTTTATTTTTTTATATATTTATATTTTGACCCTCAAGTATTGTAAATTTTTAAAATTGAGCCCATGCATATTGAAATTTCGGACTCGCGTGTCGAAGTACGTTTGGAAGAGTTAATCACATGTTAGATTTTTTCGACACTCGTTGACAGCGTATCGGACACATATAAGAGTGTTGGACATGATATGAAAGTTCCCGGAAAGTGTTAGTACTTCTTAGCCCGCTTTGTGGGGAGTCGGATGTTGGTAGTTTGTTTGTGAAACAAGTTAAGAGGTGCCTTGTCTCACATTGAAAGGATACAAATGTGCACATGGATAAGATTTGACACTAATCAACTATCATTATTTTTATTTAATTAAATTCAGATATATTTTTATAAAAATTAATCACAACATCCTATTGAAATAATAAAACTGTTCATAAAGAAGCTACGTTTATATTTTATTATTTATTTATTTGATTCCGAATTTATTATTTCTATCAACGGTTATCTCAAAGTTCGCACCATTATTGGAATGTTGTGTTTGTTTGGATATAACTTTTTATTTTTTTGCTATAAATTGTTGAACATGTCTGTTCAATTATAATTTTCTTCTTTCAATTTTGTTTCTTTCAAAAGAAAATATAGCCATTGTTTCCAATTATTTTCCTTAAGACACCCTAGAGAAATACTAGAATTGCTATATAGTATTTTTAATTGAAACTTTGTTGCATCTTGTATGAAATTTGTCAGTGACTATTAGCAATGTTGTGGGGTAAATAATTCATTAAATAAAGTGATATCACGTCTTAAAGTCTAGCTTCATTATTTTACCCAATCATTCATCGTATTTTCTCACAATTTTAAGGAATTATTTGTGCAACAATGGAGTTAGATTAGAGGATGTTCACAAGATTAGAGCGTTTGAACAACTACTTACCCAAGGACAAGGAGCTAACGCATGTCTAGTCGGTTGTGTTCTTCGTCTTTATCATTCTGTTACAAATCTTCTTCACCTTTAAGGCCTACTTTTAGTCGATGGTATTCCATTTGCTATAGTGCTTCATGCGTACCATGAATCAAGAAAGATAAGCTTATTCATGCGATTGCTCAACAATAGTTTTTTTCAAAGTTTTGCTATTGATAAATGTATGTCTTCATTCCTCTTATTGTGGAAAATCATGAAGATAAAAAGATATTTAGTTTTTGAATTTCCCCCATAAAGAATGTGGAAGGTGTGATGGAAAACGGGGTGAAAAACGGAGAAAGTTGGCAAAAAGGTGCGAAAGGGAGAAACCATGTGAATTCACATGCCCACACGCGCCGGATGTCATACACAAAGAATCCACATGCCTACGCACCCATGTGCCAACACACGTGTCGGAGGGCTTGGTACATTGGATCCACGCCCTCGCGGTGCAATTGCTAGCGCATGCACAATAGTGAAAGCGCACATGCTTACTGCCCAACCTGTAATTACTGTTCTTCCCCTTTGTATGTTATTTCTTTTCTACCCCTCTCTCAGAATAATTACGATTTTGCCCTCCTTGTTTGTATTTACCATTTTGCCCTTGGATGTTAAATTTATGATTATGCCCCTTGGGAATTATGATTTTACTGTTTTGCCCTTACATATTAATTTACAATTTTGCCCTTTCATGCAATTTGGTAAAGTGGATACTATCTTGAGTATTAAAGTTAAAAAATATAGTCGGGGTTATTCTTTGAGTTAATGTAATTACATTGAAAAAATGCTAAATAAATTTTCACATCTTGGTTTTAGGAAATAAGTACTTTATTTGATTCCGGTATTAAATTATAATATTAGTTCTGTCTTTTTGTTTTATAAACAAAGTGGGGAATTGTTGGTAGTTTATTTTACAAACAAACTAATAGGTGACTTGTTTCACATCGAAAGGATGTGAGTGTGCACATGAACGAAATTTGACACTAAACAATGATCATTATTTTTATTTATTAAAACTCAGATTCATTTTTATAAAAATTAATCATAGCATTTTTTTAAAACGGTGCGACTGTTTATAAATGAGTTACAATTTATTTTTTATTTTTTACTTATTTAATTTCGAATTTTATTATTTCTACCGACGGTTATCTCACAGTTTGTACTTGTTCAGATATAATTTCTTAATCCTTGAAAGGTTGTGTTTGTTCGGATATAACATCTTATTTTTTTGCTAGTAATTGTTGAACATGCCTGCTCAATTATAATCTTCTTCTTTCAATTTTTTTTTTTTAAAAAAGAAAATATAGCCATTGTTTCCCTTGAGAGACCTTGGAGAAATACTATAATTGCTATCTACTACTCTCAATCAAAACTTTGTTTATATCTTGTAAGAAATTTGCTGGTAACCATTAACAACGCCGTGGAGCAAATAATTCCTTAAAAAGTGAATCACGCCTCAAAGTCTAACTTCATTGTTCTACCCAATTGTTCGCCATATTTTTCCAACATTGGGTTAGTTTGGGCCATGCCGAACTTGACAAGCATTCCGACACGACGAGTGATGGAATCGAACTCAAATAAACCAAAGTCAATATATGTGATTGCTTCGGTTGTATAAATTCGCTTTGTGTGATTATTAGTTTATTGTTGATGTGATGAATAAAGCAAATCACGCAATATAAATTAGGTCGATTTATATTTTTTCTTTGGGAGAACACACAAATGAGTCCAATTTGTCATGTAGGCAATAAACCGAATAATCTAAGGTTGGTAAAATCGTTAATCTGAAATTATGCATGTGCAAGTTTCAGGATAAAATAGAGCACTGATCACATCCTTGGACGACCCTAGAAATATTGATTTCACCTTTTGAAGTATAAGACCCAGAAAACTTAAAATTTGAGCCTGGTTGATTCTGCCGGTTCGAGCCTTGAACCAAAGCTCTAGTAGTTTTGAAGTGTTGTAACCTTTAAATTTTGGAAAATTACTTTATAAGAACAAAATTCCTCATGATGTTAACTTTACAAATAGGTACGAAAATAAAAATAATAACAATAACAAAGACGGCATTATCATTGTTATCATCATCATCATCATTATTGCCTGGCGAAAATGATAAATTGCGAAAGTTCTAATAATACATGCATAAACGTAGGTAATAGCTCTACAAAAAAGTTACAGGTATCCTACCATCATTTAGATAATCGCATAAATTGCCCCACAAATTTTGCCAAATGCATTAGTTGTTCGTAGCCACAGTACCTGAAAAATTTGCGTCGCCAAACACGTGCTTTGATACAACACGGCACAGTATAACCACGACACAGCTATAGAACTACTCCAGCTGGACTAAACAGCGTCTAATAGCAAAGTTAAATTAGAATGGAGCTCAGGATCTCCAACTCACACCGAGCTGCAAAATATGCTTTTTCAACAATCTTCTTGCAAGAAACGAAAAGGGTCCAACACCAAACATGTATTTCATCTCCAAATACAAAACCAGGTCATTCTAATGTCAGAAATAACAGGATTGTCCCAATTCAAACGACAGAAATAGAAAGAATCAAAGTCCATAGCCATATGTATGGAGATCTGAACTTGGAGCTCTTCATTCTTTCAGAGAAAGGGGCTACCGGTAAGCAAGGCGTCCACGAAATCCTCATCCCATATCTGCAACCAACCAAGACCTTATGTTAATCCACTGACAAGCTCGAAAGAGATATCAAATTCAACAGTATATGCTTGTATACATATGCAGAAGAAAAGGTTGTACATTGGGATAGGATTCCTCATCAGCAAACAGATCATTCGTCGAAGTAGTTGGCTCCAGGAGAGGTATAGCACGGTTCTCATTGTTCCCTTGTTGCTGAATATGTATGCACACACCACATATTAAGAGAGGTGAGTATTCAGTTTTAGACAAATAGACATAAGCATATGTTCCTGTGTTCATGAAGATTGACTCACCAGAGTGGAGCTTTCATTGGAGGGCAGAGGTAACCTGTTTTCTGGGGCCTCGTTGTCATGGCAGTCGAGCTGAATATCCTTAAATGTGGAAAAAAAAAAAAAAAAGATTACCGACCAATGATTACTTGAAGAAAAGGCTGATGGTCATAAACATAAACAGGCAAGAAGCTGCATTAACTAACTGTTTATTGTTCTGAATCGAATTTCATATCCGATGGCAGCAAGGAAAACATAAAACAAGATGATTGCTCAGCGGTTGAAACCTATTACACTTGCAGATTTTAATTTTTAACTAAAAACTGTAAATTTCAAAGAAGAAATGGTGCTCAAACATGCCTGGCCAGGGCCCTGTTCAAACCAGAAAGCGAAATCCTCGAGTTGATGATCCAAATCAGAAATTTCAAACATCTCAAGTTCGTTGCTGGGACCATTCATGTCGGTACCAGGCGAGGAACTAATGACTTCCTGATGTGGTAATCCTTCCTGACCCTGTTAGGATGCCAAGTCGACACGTTACTAAAAAATTCCATCATTAGAATGTTTCATATGAATAAAAGTACACGGGGGAGCAAACTGAGCTTAACCAATGAAAAGGATCCAATAAGCAATTCTTCGTACCTTGTTAGCCGGTTGGTTGAAAACAAGGTCAAAAAGATCACCATCTCCATGATTTTGCTGATCCAGACTATTCACAACTAAGGGAGCATTTGCCATCACATCCTGTTCATGAGCATTTCTTGGCTCAATCATTGCAACAGTTGGTTGTGTTATAGGTGCCGGTGAAAAGAGAGGACTCTCTGACTCATTAGCAGCAGGGAAACCAAGTGGAGGCAATGGCTCACTGATGTTAAATCCAAAGGGAGGCTCTTGCTCTTCTTGAACAATGTAAGGCCCTGTTGAGCTTCCTTCCCCAAAATTTGATGAGGAACTCACAAAATTATCATAGCCAATGGGAGACATGAACCCCTTATTACTATCAAGCATCTTTCCAGCACCTCCAGTCATTTCAGTGCCCCAGAAAATGGTATTGGTGGGGTTTGAATTGACAGAAGGGTAATCAGCAATGTTGCTCAAGCTAGGCATGAAAGTTCCTGAACTTGAAGAATGATTCTGTGGAGGGTGCACTTGCCTCGGATTTGTAAGGCCTGATATGATATTTGTAGGGCCTAAAGATGGAATTTGTGAGTTCCTTGGTCCTCCGGTGTTGGGCAAGATCGCTTGCACATTTGAGGCATAGGTTTGATAAGGATTGTTATTGACACTGGAGTTAGCAAACATTGGATCATTCGGGATGGAAAGACTTCCAGTGTTGGGCCGAATCACTTGCAAATTCGAAGCATTTGTTCGATAGGGGTTGTTGTAGACACTGGAACTACCAATCACTGGATCCGTAATGATGGAAAGGCCGACACCTGAAGCATCTTGAGGAGAAAATCGTACCGGTGCAGCACTGTAGTTGTGGTCATTTAGTACCTGGGTACTCACACGGGGCCTTATTTCAGGAAGGAGTGGCTGGGAATGCCTGTTTGGAAAACTGTTAGGAGGCATTTGTTGCTGGACACCATTCCTGTCCGATGAACGCGGGTGTAATGTCAGGCTTGAACTTGGGGCTTCTCTATGAGGGTCCCTTGCTCTTGGTGGTGCGACATTGTCTACAACTGCAACTTTCTTCAGGAATATGCGATACTTCTGCAAGTTTTGTCAGATAACAGAAGTATCGTGAGAATTCTTTTCAACGATTAAGAAGCCTTGAATATGAGAAAAAATAACACGCAGCTGAGATATAAATATAAATGTGAACTACATGGAGACTCCTTCACTCCATTTTTTCACGTTCTTAGTTATCTATGTAATGCTGAGGAATGCCCCTAAGCTCCTGTTTGTCATCTTATAAATGATACTTACATTTAAAAAAAAAAAAAAAAGCTGATGATTAGCAGAAGGAATTGGTAACGGATATATATGTGCATATGTACATTTATGACTGTACCTACTTCTCTTGCATTCATGCCTAGATAGCTTGCATGGATGACAGGGAACAAAAGGAAAGTAAACAGAAATTTTCTAGTGAACTAAAGGCAATTAAGATAAGAGCTACTGAAGAACTCATTCATATGGAAGTCTGCCAGGTGTGAAGTTCCATATTTGTCCCGGAAATAGCCTAAAAAAATTTGAACGACATGGTCATACTATAAGTACGTACTAAAACTCATCCTGTTCATTTTCATTCCTTTTGGTGTTTCCTTGTATTTTCCAAACATTTTATGAGATTTCCAAAGCAGATTATATATATGAACTGGATTTTACTATATGCTCTGGAGGAAATTTATTAATATCAATTATCATATGAGAAAAATTCTAAACTCTTAGATAATTATCATATTATGTATGATCCCCCTATGCAGCAAAAGGGAAAGAAAGTGCTAGTCTGAAAGCCTTCCAAACCCTTTTCTCTACCTATATTGTAAAGTTTCTGAAGAAAATTAGTCGATAACTATCTAAGAGTTTAAAATTTTTCTCATACAATAATTGATATTTATGAATTTCCTATCCAAAGCAGATGGTAAAATCTAGTTCATGTATATATTATTGACCACTAAATATTCTTGAAGGCAAGATTGGAAACTATTTTATTTAGATTTGGTACTTATATGTCCAAAGTTGTAGATTGTGAATACTTGACAAACAAGGAAAGAAATAAGATATAGACCATTAGAATTACGAACTCATACTTTGTACACATGCGGCAAATAGTGTTCAAGCAGTAATGGATTCGAATTTTTCATTTTTAGTAACTATCAATGTACTGTTGGTTCAATTTTTCCTCTTCAAGACAAATTGAAATGGACCTTATTAACACTCTATGTCCCTGGTCACTTTTTCAGTGATGAAAATTCGTACATCATCACATGAACCTTCGCATACGATCACTCATATATAAATACATGCACGTGTGTCATGGAAGATTCTAAGAGCCAGCGAACAAATGGAGAACAGAATTGATCGTTGATTATTAATAGTTTAACTCATACAACAGAAGTAGTGGATACATACTCTCTACTTTTTTTAAAATAAAAAAATAAAAAAATTAGTGAATACATAAAGAAGCTAGCATGTGGAGTACGTACATACCTCTTCTCTTGGTTCATAACTTGCAGTGAAAAGCTTTGCTCATACTTTAGTTCATGTCAAACTAGCTAATCATGCATAAACATCGCATCTCAAGCTATTTATTCTTAAAACCCTAAACCGCTGCACAGAAATGGTAATGTATACAATATTCCAGCCCAAATGATTCATAATTTCTGCTCCAATCAACCTCGAAGGATATATCTACTGATAAGGAAAAGAAAATAAAAGAAAATGAAACAGTTAGACTAGTGCGAACCTGCAAATGGCTGGCTATGTTCTCTCTAGTCAATCCAGGGACGTTCATGAACTCAAGAATCCTTTTGGGAACAGCTTCTGCAATATCAGAAGACAACATTCAGAAAATGGTTAATACAACCTCAAGAGATATATAGATTGGCACCTCTCAAATGGCGCAAGGCAAGTTCGGAGGTTTTCTTACTGTCAAGTCCTATGTAGTTGATGGCATGCAAAAACAGATCGTGCAGCCCAGTTGTCCAAACCACCTTTGTTTTTCTTGGAGGGATCAAGGAGTAATCGATCCCTTCATCATTTTCATCCTCCTCTTCCCTGCTCCTTTTCTTCCCATTTGGCTCCTGTGAAGAGCCTTCCTTTTCCAAATTCAAGGGTTGCACGGGAATATTGACATCTTCATGTATGATTCTCTCACACACTGGTGCACTAGTTGAGGCGCTCGCAGCTTCTTCCTCAATGAGAACTGTTTTTCCCTTTTTTCTCGCAATGCAATATTGCCAAACATTTTTCAGATCATCTGGCCTCACCGGTTTCACAATGTAGAAGGCAGCTCCTCCCTCTAAACTCTCTAGTATAATTGTTTGTCGATCGTCACCTGACATGACTGTATGAAGAAAATGGATCGAAAGGATAATCTTTTAGAGTTCACTCAAGCACTTCTAAAACAAATACTGCGCTGTAAGTTTATAAACTATACAAATCAAATTGACTGAAGTTCGAGAATTTTGGACTCACTGATCACCGGCAGTTTGAATTCTTCTCGGACATGCCTTTGTAGCTCGAGACCATTCATGTCGGGCATGTGATAATCAGTCACGACAAGGTCAAAGGTTCTTGCTCGAAGAATGGATAAAGCATGCAGAGGATGTCTGGAGGTCACAACTGAAATCCATAACATTGCAGAGCCATCATTAGACATAGCAATTCTTAGAAAAATCAATGCCCCCGAGGTTGAAGCCTTGTTTTCTCCTTTAAAGTACCCTTTTTCTATATGCATGTATGTGACTAGTGCTCTCGTTGAGGGAAGGTAAATATTTAAATATTTATTTTAGCGATCTTTATTTTTTTTTAAATAAAAAAACAACTTTTCGACACAGACCTCATAAAATCTTCGATTGATGTACTTCATTCAGCTAGATCAATACCAAAGCGCGAAAAGTCTGTATCTTGATCAAGGATCTACAATTCTAATGCTTTGTTTGTACTTTTAGAGATAGATATAAGCAAATAATGCATAAAGAAGATGCGCCATAATTCTAAAAATTCGGCTTTGTGCTCATATCATGAAGGGGTGACCTTTTTTATCGCAAGTGTTGATGCAGACCGCATGAAAACTGCGATCAACAGATCCATTCAACTAGATCAATCTTAAAAACATGGAAAATGAGTATCTTGATCAACAATCTAAAATTCTCGCATTTTATAATTAATTTTAGGGATAAAAAATTAGAAAATAACCCATAAAAGCTTGTGTGTTAATTTTTTAAACACTAAAAAATTTTAGATGTAAGCAAAAGCAAATTTTTACCCAAAAAATATCCATCAGACGCTAAGATAGACTCAAATTTCCAAGGGTGTCAGATTGTTTCTAGTGTGGAAAAGAAAGATACATGTTTGTCATTTCTCCCAAACACAAAAGTTTTTCTCTTCCCCTCAAAAAACAAAGAAAAAGAAAAATAGAGATCTTGCTTGGTCAAACGAAAATGGAAATCGTCTCTCTTGCTTCAGCCGAAACGAAGGAGGTAAAGGTGGCCCGATCATGAGTCACCCATTTGAAATCAAACAACATACAACACGATCTCAACATACATGACTAAAAAGCAACTTTCGTTGGTCATTTCACCTTGATAGTTCCACCCTCTAAGAATCGCAGTAACGATGGCGAGCGTAGCAGAGCAATCATCGACGAGTAAGATGCTAAAATTCATGGGTGAGGTTTGCGTCATTGAGGATTGGTCTCCTGTATCTGTCTCAAGCCAGTAATCTGAAAAGAAAAAAAAAAAAAACCAGCTCTGCAAGGGTATAGAGAACTAGATGGCTCTTTTTATACGGAGTGTAGCGAAGGAAGGCGATACATTGGTCACGAGAGCCTTCTTTTATGGTGCCCGTTTCAACGAGTCTGTGGGTGTTTTGTGGATGGATTAGTGGGGATTGGTCTAATCAAAGGATAGGATACCCTTAATCATCCAGTGAGAATGAGAGAGAGAGAGAGAGAGAGAGAGAGAGGATTAAACTCACCAAGAAGAAAAATGGCATTCATGTTTGTTAAATTCCTCATGCCTGTAATGTAAAAAAATCCAGAATATATTTAGCATTTAATGCTAACGAGCTTAAGGAGTCCTTTACATGGCATTCTTCATGAATCAAATATGTCTCATTTTGATTCTCCTGCCCAAGTATCTATCGCCATTTTAGATATCAGCACCTAGGAACAACATATTTTTAGATACATGTGGCGCAATTTAATTGTCGATAGATACGAGTTGCCGAAATAGTTGAAATCATTCCAATTTCAGGTTAGATGATGGATACATCTTTTTTGCATAGATTTATTAGCAAACCGGGAACTTTTGGGATTGCAAATCTTTGTAACGGCTCCTGTGACATGGTGGTCGTTAAAGGAATGCTCAATCTACAGTGTCCCGGTTTCAGCGGGTTAAGCTTCGAGAAATTAAGGGTGTGTTTGGTTCAGCATTTTCAAGGAGCTTTCAACCTTCAAAGCCTCTTGAGAAAATGCTGGACCATTCGGTAATCATTTTGAAATAGCTTTCAAGTGAAAGTCAGTATTGAAAAGGCTGAAAGCCCAATCCTACTAGAGACTAGTTTTGAGCTTTTAGCATTTGGCCAAATGCTGAAACTTATTTTTTTTTTTCCAAAACTATCATCACTCATTCTTCAAATTTCTTATTTTGCCCTCATTATTATTTTTTTTAAATGCCAAAATAATGCTAAAAGAATCAATTTATATAAATGCTAAAAAAATTAAATATATTGTGGTCTTTTTAAAAAAATTATTTATATATTTGATTTTTTAAGCATTATTGTCAAAATTTATATTTAAAAAGTTGCATACATTATTTTTTTCAATTTTAAACAAATAAAAATTAAAAATTTCTAACTAAAGGTTTGATCCTTTTAAAAAAAATTTGTATATATGTATTTGATTTTTTAGCATTATTTTCAAATTTATATTTAAAAAGTTACATACATTATTTTTTCAATTTAAAAAAATTAAAAATAAAATATTTCGACAAATAATTTGGTCTTTTTTTAAATAGTATATATATGTATTTATGTACTTTTTTTTAGCATTATTGTCAAATATTATATTTAAAAATTTGCATACATTTTTTTTTTCAATTTTAAACAAATAAAAATTTAAAAATTCCAATGAAGGGTTTGGTCTTTTTTTTTTTTAAAGAAAATTATATATGTATATATTTGATTTTTTATCATTATTTTCAAATTTATATTTAAAAATTTGCATACATTATTTTTTCAATTTTAAACAAATAAAAATTAAAAAATTTCGACGAAGGATTTGATCTTTTTAAATATATATATATATATATATAATGTATTTGATTTGTTTTAGCATTATTGTCAAAATTTATATTTAAAAATTTGCATACATTATTTTTTTTTTCAATTTTAAGCAAATAAAAATTAAAAAATTCCGATGAATGGTTTGGTCTTTTTAGAAAAAAAATTATATATGTATTTGATTTTTTTAGTATTATTGTCAAAATTTATATTTAAAAAGTTGCATACATTATTTTTTTTTAAAAATTTTAAACAAATGAAATTTTAAAAAAACTAATATTAATCACCCAAATGGCTTTTTAAATGTATTTTCTATCAAATGTCATTTTTCTCAAAATTACTTCTCAAAGCATAGTTTACCAAACAACCTTTGCATTTACCTAAAATCTTTTAGGCTAAACTACTTTGCATTTTCCAAATGGACTTTTAAAATACTGAACCAAACGCACCCCCTCCTTGGATATTATAGTAAAGTTTTGTGTATAGATTTTCGAATTTTGGGACCTCCTCTTTTTATTATTCCATTTATAACTCGCAATATAGTATTTTTATTCCCCAAACTTACTTCATTACATTACATTCATGTTCTGTATTTTCTATGTAATTTCTGACTTATATATGAAATATAACGCGTACCTGCATTTTTTTAAAATTCTTTTTTACCAAGCTTTTAAGCCAAGATATAACATTTTTTTGACATTAACCACAATGATTTTGATCAAATTTGACGTCTATCTAGTACCTTCCACTTTAAATAATAGTTCGACCA
This sequence comes from Eucalyptus curtisii, assembly GCA_017140595.1. NCBI lineage: Eukaryota > Viridiplantae > Streptophyta > Magnoliopsida > Myrtales > Myrtaceae > Eucalyptus > Eucalyptus curtisii. The sequence goes on along the minus strand of CM029504.1, from coordinate 1,660,992 downwards.
ATGCAAAAGTTCTAAAAAAAAAAAACCACTCGTCATTTCAAATTTTATAGGCTTAAGCTTCTAATAAACCAAATGTGAATTTTTACTTAGCCGATCGTGTTTGGAGAAAAAGTTCTCGTTATTACATTGCTTGTACAAGACACACCAGATATTAGTTATAGTCATTGAAATTTCACATGACATGAGACATGTATAAGAGAGTGCAAATTGGTAACGGGGGACTTTGACAATAATAGCAAGAATGCTATGCAAAAGTCAAATAAGAGAGAGTGCAAAATGCCCTCTCTTTCAAAATTACTCGGATTCACAGTAAAAGGCAGCACCTTAAATTGTAAAATTTAATTAATCGATTACTTAACTAGTGCTCTTACAACTATTTTTTAAAGAAAATCCTATCGAAAATTTCCAAAATTTCCTTGTTTAATTATTTAACACGTCCAGAGACTCGCTTCAATAAAATCCAAAAAAGAGAAAAAAGCTGGAAAAAGCCTGGACCAATTTGGGGCTGCCAAATGGTAAGCATGCGGCCATGCATGGGTATGAAGAAAGAGTTGACCCTGAAATGAGGAAAAAAGCAAAATTTGTGGCAAATATGGATTTATTGCATGTCATCATTACGTTTATGTGCATTTAATTGAAGATCTTCTATCGTTCACCGACTATTAATTTCATCATAGTGAACTTTGTTAGTTTATGAATTCACTCCATAAAAAAATTGGCATATAAACATTGTGTTTGTCTTAGAAAATATTTTTCTCATTTTTTGACATTTAAATCATTTAAAAAATGAGTCAATGAAAATATTTTCTGAATCAACAAAAAAAAAAAAAATTCTACCAAAATTTAAATTCAGGAAAATGATTTCTGACATATCTAAAAAATATGACTAGTTATTGATGCTTGGATAAAAAACTTTGCGCTTAGGCATAACAATCCCAACGCTTATTTTGGTAGCAGGGTCAATTGCATCAAGGTCGAGCAAAAGACCTTGATGCCTAAGGCTATGTCGGCACCTCGGGCCACGCCAAAGACCTCGACCTTCGCTCTTAAATCCATCAAGGTTGGGCCGAGGACTTGAGAGCAGAGTTGAGCATGGGTTGGGTGCCCTTGGACCTAGCTCCAAGCTTTGTAGGCCCAAGTTGGGCGTCAAAGAGCTGAGCACAAGCATAGAATTCTTAGGCTTGGTTTCGGTGCACCCAAGACCAATGCCTTTGCTTGTGCCCAAGAGTTAGGGATTCGGGCTTAAGACCTCCGTGCCCATGCTGGCTTCCTTGCCTATTCATACCCAAGTAATTGACGCTTGAATAGTAAATGTCTATTTACAAAAATCCGATTTCCTTACAAACAATGTAAAAACATTTTGTAGTTCACTTTTTGATCTTAGCCAAGTACTAGAAAATATTGTCATTTCATATTTTTCAAAATTGTCACATTTTCCGCAAAACAAGTAGAGCCTAAAAATGTAACTAATCGCTTTCTCTTCAAATAATTGAGCTTCTATGCCCGTGTCCTTGCTTTATAAAAATATAGATTAATACCATAAAAACCCCAAGTTGGTCATATGTGACAAATTTTCTTCAAACTAATTCTTTTATCTCCAAAAATCCTAAACTGATACATGTGCGGCAAATGTACCAGTTTAGATAGATCCTTTGATGAAACAAATGTAAAAAATTAGAGCTTTTAGCGGTCAAAAAATTAGTTCGGAGTGAATTTATTAAAAGTATACTAATTTGAGGTTTTTTATAATTAAAAAATTAGTTCAAGTAAATTTGTCATAAGCGTACAAATTTAAAGTTTTCCATGATATAAATGCTTAAAATATTGCCGTCTCCTTGGTATTTGAGTAATAACTTGAGTAAGAGCAAATTGTACGTCATAACCACAGGTAGCGAATTCTAATTTTTATTTTATTTTATCTGATAGGTGTAATAAGATGACAGACTTGTGTACTTTTGAATGTTAGGATATGTATATCTTGTACGTTTTTTAATTTGAAAAACAAAAGCCTCATGTCATTAATTGTTATTACATTAAATATACTTGTCGCAAAGTCAACTTTACTAATCAATGTATTAGTTAGAACTAAATGATAAAACAAATCCAATTCGCCTCAAATTTCAACTTCGAAGCTTCAGTGAACGATCGACTTAATATTGCCTATCAAACAAAAACAAATAAAGACTCCATTTTAATAGTGAACTCTCAGTTGGCGATTATTGTTTATTAGGATTAGTTATTTTCCTGATAAAGATCAGCGATATTTGGGTGGATTAGAAAATGAAGTCGACGTTTACGGCCTTTGTAAAAATTTGTGGTGGAAGGTCAAATAAGATGTTGGGTGCGAGCTGTGCAACGGCTAGATGGTCTCTTTCAACAAATAATTATGTTGGATCTCAATCAATGTCAATGAAGACCATTGCTAGTTGTATGGATCGATAATCACATTTGGGATAGGGGATGAGGTCTTCGACGACATGGCGCTTCCACAAGACTGTTCGTTGGGCTCACGAATGACCGTGTCCATTTGGCAGTGCTGAAGAGCTTGCTAGTGTTGCTAGTTAGTGATGGAACTAAAAGGTCAATTGAACAATGTGTGTTTTGTGGGAGCTATAATGGAATAAGGCGTGCTCGGGTTTTATGGACCATGTTGCACATCTTATATCTCGGTGAAGGAGTGCTAAGATTTCATTGCTTCATGAGAAGTGGCGAGCTTCTTATATAGGCGTACCAATATGAGCTGATTTCAGGAAATCCAAGTGTGGAACTGACCCGACTCTTTTGGAAATTTTGGATATATGATATAGTGACGTGGTAGAAAGTCCGGCTAAAATTAGTAGTTGCTTTATTATCGTAGGCAAGAAGATGATGTTCATACCAAACCGTTAAAGAAGAATAAAAACCATGGTACTTCTATTACCTTGTGAATTCATCTGTTTGAGATGTTTATGCATTGAGCTTGCTGACATCTTTTGTTTCTTCTTTGACTGTTAATGTAATGCTTGAAGTGTTAGGATATAAGTGTGAGTGAGTTATGTTAAAGAAATTTCACATCGGAGAATCGATGTACTGTAGAGCAATTAATACATCCTTATTAACCCATAACTCATTGGTTTTAGTTTTTGAGTAAATGCGGGTCCAACTAGATATGTTGACGGGCTCGAATTTGGACTTCATCTTTGAGATCTCCATAGGCAAAAGGTATTGGTTTTTGCTACGTGCTCCCAACAAATGGTATCATTTTCCTACGCACTCCCAACAAATGGTATTAGAGCCCATGGTTGCTAGCCTATAAGGATTCAACTTTAGATAAGTTGATGCAAAAGGATACCGAAACTAAGGAAGCTCACACGTGAGGAGGAGATTATTAGGATATATGTGTGAGTGAGTTGTGTTAGATAAATCTCATATCGGATAATTGATGTGGTGTAGAGCAATTAATATATCATAATTAGCTTATAACTTATTGGCTTAAGCTTTTGAGTGAATGTTGGCCCTATTAGATATGTTGACGGGCTCGAACTTGCGCTCCCTCTTAGAGATCTCCCCAGGAAAATGGTATCAAGGCTTCTATTGTGCGCTATCAACATAAAGTAGACATTTTGCTTTGGTTCACTTCCATTAGTGGCAAGAATCACATTTCCTGCTTTCTTCAAGGGTCATCTAGACAAGCAGATGACCCATTTCTAGTTGTAGTAATTGTCATATATAGTTATTAGACTTCCATATAGAAAGTTAAAAGCCGAGTCTCTACTATTTGAGAAAATAATTCTCGTAAATTAAAACATTGTGTTGAAGATTTACTCCTTCATTGTTCCTATAAGCATGAAACCCTTGAGGATGATAGTTCTTACCGTATTCAGCCCTTTTCAACCACACTCACTAAGTTCTCTAATCACTTCTTCATACAAATGGATAAATGCATAAAAAATCTTAAAACATATCATGAAAGTAACTAAATCCTAAATCTCTAAAAAAATGCAATTCAATTCTAAAACTTGTCATAAAAATGTAACTGTGTTCTAAAACTTTCAAAAAGTACAATCAAGTTCTAAAATTTATTAAATTGATTCAATCAAGTTTTCTGTTAATTGCACGTTTGTGATAAGTTTTATAACTTACAATACATTTATCCCGATAATAAATCCACCCCTTCATCTTTGGCTGATTGTAAATGCTAATAACGATATGTTTCATTAGAGCTTTCATGTATCAATCGATTAAGTACAATGTATTTGCAAGCCAAAACCGCAAAAATGCCTTAATGAATCACCTATTTGAATTGCATGGAGCTTCCATGTCGTTTTATCCCCTGAATAACTAGTATTCCTCCCGTAGCTAACGGGGAAGGCTTACAAGCTTGTAAAACATTGGAAGATTGAAACCAAGGCATTGTAGCAGAAGTTGTGACCATACCAACACAATTTTATCTCACCCCCATCAGGCCCACCATTCCATCATCTAGCATGGATTTTGGAGATATGCATTCAGCGAATAACACGAGAAAACTTATTTGAACTTAGACTCATACACGCTGTAATTAAATTCTTGGAATGCCTTGCCACCTGGTGAGAATGATGTCGGTTTCTCGATATGGAGGATGTCCATGTGGTCCTATGGTATTGGGCTCAATGAACGGCGTAATGAGTAGAATGTTGTTAGGATATTATACTATGGTGATGTTTATGGAAGAGGCTTGGGTGAACCAGAAGTCAAAGTTTATTCACTGAATTCCATCCGTCGCTTTTCAAGTAAAGTGCATAGTCAATACTCTCCATATTTGGTCCACGGCGGTCGAAGAATTTCAATTGCTCTCGTTAACCATTGCTTTACGCATGATATGCGCAAAAATTCAGTCCTAAACTTTTTTATAATTATGTAAATTCAATCATAAACCTTTTTTTTTTAGCTAATTCAGTGCTTAACCTTTTGTAATTGTATCAATTTAGTCAATTTAGCCAAAATGTGCTAAACTTAATTATAATTTTTCCAATTCAGTCGTAAACTTTTTTTTGGCCAATTCAGTCCAGCTAAATTTGGCCGAGTGGCGCTAACATGTATGCCAACTGGCAGTGGGCATCCAACTAATACCGACGTGGTAATTTTTAAAATAATATTTTATTTTATTTTCAGATTTTTATTAATTTTTCTTTTTATTTTTCTTTCTTTCTTCTTATGATGGCCCGTCGCAGACTTGCTAGTGGCTATAGCTAGCAAGGTTGACCTCATAGGCCACTAGCTAGACCTCATTGTCGTGGGCGAGTCCTTGCTGGTCATAGCCTTTGGCCAATCTGGTAATCAACCATAAGAAGAAGAAGAAGAGAGAAAATTAAAAATAAAATAAAATAAAATATTATTAAAAAATTGTGATGTCAATGTTGGCTAGACGGTCAGTGTTGGCTAGCATCTGCGTCAGCATCATCCAGTTAAATTTGGCCAGATGAATTGAATTGAGAATTATAAAAAGTTTAATATTGGATTGGCACAATTATAAAAAGTTTAGTACTAAATTGACCCAAAAAAAAAGATTTAGAACTATTGACACCTAAATTTTACAATTTTATTTATGACTTAATCGTGTACAAAATTAGGAATTAATCACTAAAAAAAAAAACAAAAACAAAAACAACAAAAAAAAGAAAACATGGAAGGAGCCGGGCCGGATCTCGCCTTGGCCCGGCCCATGCCGCCTTCTCCCTCCTCCATGTTCGCGCGTGAAACCCTAGAAGGAGGGGGCTCAGCAAAAAGGAGGAGGGAAAAAGGCGAGAGAGGAAGGAGGAGAACAAGGAGGCACAGAGAAGGAGAGAGAAAGCTCGAGGGAGGAGAACGCTGAGGGAAAGGAGAGAAGATAGAGAAGGAATGCAGGGGAGGAGAGCGAAAGGCGGCGCTACCAGTCGCCGTCCGAGCCGCTGCTCTTCGAACGCCATCCCCTGCAGCCCGAAGTTGTGATGCCATCCAAGCCACCGCCTGAAACCCAATGCCGGCAGCCGAGCAACACAAAGTTCGAAGAGTGGAAGCAAAGAGGAGCTCGATGGAGGAGAAGACAGGGAGAAAACAAAAAAAAAAAAAAAACAGAAACAGAGAGAGGGAGAGAGGGAGAGAGAGAGAGAAAAAAATTTTGGGGGGAGGAGGACGGCGGCCGAGGAGAGAGGAGGTTTTGTTGCCTCAACCCGACATTGTCCGAGCCGCCGCCCTCCCCGCCCGACGCCGTCCGAGCCGAGTCGCCACCCTTTGCTCGCCGCGCCGCCGGCTTCGCCCGCGACCCGCGCCGCCTCCATCTTCCGAATGCCATCCCTTGCAGCCCGAAGCTACAACGATGCTCAAGCACCGCCACTCCTGCAGCTAGCGACTGCGAGCTTCACTGTCCCGAGCTCGCCACCTCAACCCCAAGCCCTTGCACTCGACACCGTAGCCATCGACGCTAGCAACCAACGCTTCACCCCGCCTCAACCCGACGCCGGTAACACCCGTAGTCGCAAGCATCGCGTGCCGCCACCCGAACCTCCTCGTCGCGCCACCGCTATCTCCCCGGCATCGTCTCGGCCACCTCTAGCGACCGCCGGCACCGCCCGTCGCAATCGCCCCCCTCGACGCCACCAAAGAAACCCTAAGGAGAGGAGGTACGAGTCGGGTCGCGGCCGCCGAGCCGGGTCGAGCTTTCGATCGCGAGCTGGGTAGGGTTTTGAATAATGTGGGCTAGTTTTAGACTTTTGAACATGTGGGCTTGTGGGCTTTTGAACTTGTGGGCTTATAGGTTTATGGGCTTATGGGTTTCTTTCTTTTAAAAAATTAGACCGGACTGGGCCTGCATATCAGGCCCAGCTCGACTAGTTTCTGCGGGCTTGGGCCGCCTGGCCCGATTCTATCCGGGTTCGAGCCCTCTGGCCCGATCGCGGTCCTTTCTCACCAAATAGGGTCAGACTCAACCCAGTGATCCGACCCGGTTCTTTTTAAATAAATTATATTATTATAATATTAAAATAATATTTAAAAAAAAAATCGAAAATCCAAAAGATGTGGGTTTTGATTAGGAATGGCTATGTATTGCATTTATAGTGTAATTAGGCCTTTAATTACTCGTATATTGATTATATTGCATGTCTAATTTATCTGTTTAACTATGTTTGCAATTGTTTAGTGGCATGTGTTAATTTTACTGCAATTAGGATCTTGATAGCTATGATTGTTACTTAAATAATTGCGCACTCGCATGATCACCTCGCATGTTAGTGGATAGGTATAAAATCAACCCAAACTATCTACCAAAAATCATTTTGTTAAAATGAACAAGATTAGGAACCGAAATAGCACTAATTGGTCAATTAGTGTAATCAAGTCCCCGACCCTAGATTCTCTGGTTGCGTAGGAAGTGAGGAGGTACAGTCACATGCCTTACTTGGTTTCTAGCCGACCCCAATAGGCTAGTGACGACTCCTTTTGTGTAAAATTCCTAGAAATATCCCAATGTCACGCGGTATATAGGCTTGGAAGAGCCATTGCCTAATCATGGGCCTTAAGCCCATCTTTTAGGCAATACCCCTAAACCTATTCCCCCCGAGGGTAAGTCGCGACAAGGACTAAATTGAAAAAATTGTAATAGGTTGAGAACTGTTTTGGTAATTTTCCCTTTCCACGAATTAAGTTCTATTTTCTATTTAGTTACAATGCATTTTTTTAGCATTTTTACCCGATGATGCTAGTTAGTGAAAAGTAGATCATACTCCTGCTTCTCTCTATTCAAGTTTCTCGGATCAATGGTTGGTGATCCAGCAATCAACACCTACAGGCTACATTAGGGTTAATGAGCTTCTTCCTCGAGTGTGTTGACACATAAATCTTTGTTTGCAGATCCATTATACACTTCCAGAAAAATTTTCGGGAATTTAAATTCGATCCTTGACCGAAAAAAAAAAAGAGAAGAAGAAGAAGATCACTTTACTAACCCTGCATCCCGTTTTCTCACTCAATTCTTTATGCATATAGAAAACAGAGGCATTATTATTTATACATGCCTACGATTCATTTCACAAAGGCTCCTAATGCATTTCCTGGAGATTAAGGATCGAAATCGCCAATAACGCGGTAATTCAACCCTTAATCGAAAACGTTGTCATTCCATCATTTTGCATTTACTTATTTATTTCATTAGGTCTCTTCTACATTTAGTAATTGTACACATCGTAAGATTAGAATCTTAGGTCCAACGTCGGTAATTTTGATCTTTAGATGTGCCGGAGCTCACAGACTTATCAAATCCACCCCCGGACCAATCGCGGTCTTGGTAATTTTGATTCACTTTCTCCTGCTTGGTTGAAGGCCTAAACGAACTCAAAAAATTGCGAACTTCGTAATCGCAACGAGTGTCTTCAAGTCTAGTATCCAAAGGTACATAGCTCGTGCACTATTTCCTAGAGAAGCCTCCAGATTTTGCATTTTTTTCAAGAAGGTGTCAGCACTAATCCTCTCTTTTGGGAGTTGAAAGCATTCAACTCTCATAAGATTTACTCTTCATCTAATTGGAATTAACCTCGGTTTCAAAGCTTTTTTGCCTTGATTAACCTAACTCCATTAATGATGAGGTGCCTCCCTCACAAGATAGTCCTCGTCATTTTCAAGAGATTACCGGGTGAAACCCCTCATGGAATTCAAAAATAGTGACTTCATGGCCATACACTTGAAGCACTCCACTCGGCACAGATTAATACGTCATTTTAATGGATTGATACTTTCCTCGCCATCAAATAAGCTCTTTATATTCATATAAAATCTCTTACGCCGGCTTCTTAGTCGGAAATCAAAGCTCGAAAATCATTAACCCTACCAGCAATTATCTTCTCGTGGGTTTGTGCGATGGCTTGGTCTATGTTGCTGTTGATGCCCATGTTGATGATATTCTAGGGAATTTATTCACTAGAAAGTATAAGACAGTTTTGAGTTCGTCTTTGGATCATCAGTTTGTTGACATGTACGCTATGCATGTAGGATTTGGATATAGTGACAGGATTAATCACTATAAGTTTGCTAGAATTACTTATTTTACTAAACACGGTATGATTTAATTTTCAGAAAATATAAATTGCTGAAATAGTTGAAATCATATTAAATTTCTGTTAAGATGATGGATTTTATTTTATATTTTTAATCCATGGATTCATTAGCAAACTGGGAACTTTTGGGATTGCGAATCATTATAACGGTACCCATCATATGGCGATTGCTAAGAAATGCTCAATAAACCCGATTCCAATTTTGGCGGGTTAAGCTTCAAGAAATAATTAAACCTTTGAACATTATGGTAAAGTTTAGTATAAAGGTCTTCAATTTTTGGGACTCCCTCTTTTGATTGTTCTATCAACTACTCGCAGTATTGAATTTTTGTTCCCCAAACCTACTTCATCACATTACATTCACGTTATGTGTTTTCTTTGTAATGCCTAACTTATATAAGAAATATAACGCGGTACCTGCATTTTTTCTAAATTCTTTTCTACCAAACTATAGTCTAAGATATAAATTTATTGACATTATTATATATCTACAATGATGTTTATCAAATTTGAGGTCTAGCTGGTGCATTCCACTTCTAATAATACTTCTACCTATGCAAAAGGTCTCAAAGAAAATCACTCATCGTAATTAGTTCCATAGCCTTAGATCTTTTAATAAACAAAATTTGAATTTTTATTCAGCCGATAGTTATTGGAGAAAAAGTTCTCAAAAGCGCTACTATATTGCTTAGACAAGACCAGCAAAATTTCACATGACATGAGTCACGTGATAATTACGTGCACTTGTATTTTTTTTTATTTTATTTTAAAGACACCTCTTTTCCAATAATGTGGGCCTAATTGAAATCCAAGTAATCATCATATGAGTTCTCTAATCCTAACTCATATTTATAGTGGGAAAAACATTTTTTCAGAAGATTTAGGGTATTGACGAATCGACAACAGAATAATATACGTCAAACATATTGCTTCGATTATGTTTGCTCGGTTGATAAGTAACGGGAACTTTGCCAATAATAGTGAGAGTATCAGGGGAAAATAAAATAAGAGAGAGTGCAAAATGTTCTCTCTTTCAAAATTTCTTGGATTACACATAACACGATAATAGATGGTGCATCAAAATTTGTAAAGTCTGATTAATTTATTACTTAATAAGTATTTTTAGAGTAATTCTTTGAAAGAAAATTCTGTCGAAATAAAATTTCCTTATTTATTATTTAACATGTATTGAGACTCGCTATGATAAAATCAACGGAAAAACAAAACAAAAAAACAAAGAAAAGGTTCACGTACATTGAGGGGGTGAGGCCTGGACTAACTTGAGGCTGCCACTTGGTAAGCATGCCCCATGCACGGGCATGAAGGAAGAGTTGACCCCAATAGGAGGAAGAAAGCAAAATTGGTTTTAAATTTGGATTTACTACATGCCGTAATTACGTTCATTTAATTTAACTAGAGATCTTTTATCGTTGACCCACATATAGTGCCCGTGTTAGTTAATGAATTCACTCCATCATAACTATTTTGGGGAAAAGTACAAAAAAAATATATATATATATATATATATATATATATTGCAATACTAAAAATTTTAATTGAATCAATTTAGTTTTAGACATTTTCATATTTTATCAATTAATTAGTTTTATTTAGCTAATTTCAGCTCAAAATCACTGATAATGACGTTGACCATTATAAGTGACATGACTAGTACTAATATTGACATTTTAAATATTTTTTTGGATTTTTTCCCCATTTTTCCCTTCCTTTTTTTGCTTTTCACCGTGGCTAGCCACTAATGATGCTCAAAGAGGACTGACCCTCGCCAACCACAAGCGAACAGCCTCGCTATGGCGAGGGTCATCACCCTACTCGGATGAGGCCGCCCTCACCTGGGCGAGGCGACCCTTGTCCTATTCAGACATGGCCACTCTTGATGGCTACAAGGAGGGCCTGCCTTGGCTACATAGACCATGGCTAGCGAGGGTAGTGACCTTTGCTAGCAGCCGGCAAGAGGTTGCCATCACTCACCTAGCGATAGCTGTCGCCAACTACAACAAAGAAAAAATAAACAAATAATTTTAAATTAAAAAAAATTAAAATTACAGAAATTGTCTATATCAGCGATTTATGATCAAAATTGATCAAATGGACTCAATTGACAAAATGTGAAAATATTTATGACTAAATTAATCTAATTAAAAGATTTAAGATTAAATTAGTACCGATAGAAGAGGTTTATGACTTCTTTTTTTTTTTTATACTTTCCACAAAAAATTTGTACATTAAGAATGCAACCAATTTCTCTTCAGGTAATTGAATCCCAACGGTTGTGCCCTTTAGATTACAAATAAGTTGCTTTCTCCAAAGTATTTTAAGCAATAATTTTGACCAAATGTGTAATGTTGTCCATGAACTTTCAATTTTTTCAATTTGATCCCTCATATTTAGCCCAACCTAAACGCCTAATATATATTCAATTTAATCCCTAAACTATATTTAAAAAAAAAAAAGTAATGTTGTCATTCTTTTAATTTAAGTTAGCAATATATGTTGATTTGGCTTCCAACCCAGTACATTTGATCGGTGAATAAAAGTCATACACATCCCCAAAAAAAAGAAAATATCGTACATAAATTATTCAAAAATTATTCAAGTAAGATATTCAATCCAACTTAGAATATAATGATAATGATTATCCATGTTATTTAATGAAATGAATTATTATATCCTAATTTGAAATGAATATCTTACATGGATAATTTACATGTAAACATCATAATTCCATTAACTTAAATTAATGGAATGACAACATTAAATATTTTCATATAATCTAAGGGACTAAATTGGACATTTAAACAAAATTTCAAATAATCACATTGAACAAATTAAAAGTTCAAGAACAACATTTTACATTTAGCAAGAGTTTACGAACCACATTCATGATATTGTACGTTAAGCTAAAATTCAGAAACCATTTGTATAATATCTGTTAGAGTTTTCACAAGACTCCAATCCAACAACTATTGCTTGTTTCCTTTTGAAGCCACATATACAGGCACAAATAATTGGAAATTACAAAACTTCCAAAACAATAAAAATAAGAAAAAGTTCCCTAACATATTGACCTATTGTCTTCAATTTAAAGAGGTCGATTATCTAATCCTCTGATCTAGTTTTACACTGCACTTTTGACCCATTCATACAATGCCCATAGCAGAATCCCCAACAGAGTGTCTCTAATCAAGCTCCTCGCGAGATCTTCCACCCAACCGCCGGTTTTGTTGCCCCCGGCCTTATTCCCTGCAACATCACGGAATCGCAAGTTCCCTTGGTCCGAGATAAGAGCATACACGACCCCGTTCATGTGGCCCTTCCCGATCACTCCCACCACCCTCTTGCAGTTGTTCACGGCCTTGCTGCGCTTTAGGGACCATGCGAGATACTGTGATCACATACAACGTTGATTGAGCAAAGCTACATATGTAAGAATTTTCTCCATATATGAACACAAACAGATAAAAAGGCAAATGTCTAATTAGTAATGCTTTGCTGCCGTACATATGGGGGATAGAAAGCAATCCTGCGATGACGACTCTAATAGAATAGTTCTGCACTTCCCTTTATCTACACGTGAACTGTAATACATTATCCGCTGCGCATAAGCTGAAAGATGTTGGGGAAGGGTAGCGGTTCAGCTGACAGATAGTGTACTCACCGTGTCTCGTTCATGTATGAGAGGCTGCAGAAGCGCTGGATAAGAAAAACCAAGCTGCTTGTACAGCTCAAATGTGCTATCCCCAGTGTTTGATTCCTGGAGCAAAATCGGGAATTTGCTTTAGAAACCACCAGTTGTTTACTGTTGGATGTTCTAGAAACTCAATCATGATCCTGGGAGGATGTGAATCGTGAAGAATGAGCATAAAAGGAAGAATGATGTGATTCGTGAAGAAGCATGTTGCTCCACATTTATCTGGTAGACAAATCAGACTTACAAAATTGCCCACAGCTAGATGATTCTGTGCAAGAAATGGTTTTCCGTATATAAGCTTCCGCCCTAGATGAGGACTTCAGAGACAGAGTATCACATAGAAAACATCAACCAGAAAAATTTACTCCCAATTTAGGTTCGAGGAAACAATGCAGAAGAATCTCATGAAGTGACTCTGATCTTACACCAATGTTTTATTGCATAGAATATTACAGCTAATTTCTCATGATACAATGCAAATCAACCAAAAGCTGATAGGGAGAGAGCACCTGAAGATTACTCCCTGATGCATCTGATTGTGATGCTATTCCACGAAAAACAGAGACCACTAGGCTTATTTTCTGATCCCATTTCAAACTACTCCACGCTCTCTCAAGCTGAATAACGAAACATCATAAATGAATTCTTCTGTCAGTCAACTATCGCAGGACCTTAATCATCCTGTCCCAAATCTAATGATTAGGACGAAGAGAAGCTAAATGATCAGAAGCTTTCTTCATAAATTATGAGACCAGATGTTCGAGCATACATACTGTTATTTCAATTGGTCGATCCCCTAAAACAATTTGAGCACCGATTTCTTTGGATACCTTCTGAGCAGCTCGGAACTGCAGGCAAGAAAACAATTGCAAGTTGAGAGAATGTCATAGAAGTTTAGAGGAGTTGATTGCTGAAATCATAATTTCAGGTCACTACCTCATCTCCGAATGGGCGGTTGACATCTGAGGAGATTTTTGAAGAGAAAATTGCCAAGAGTAAACGTAATGCTAGGGCTGTCTGACCACCTGTCATGAAACCAGATAAAGATAATCTAATTGAGTTTTGTTTTCCAAGTGCAGATCAGAACTAACAAGTAACAAGAAGCTAGAGCTTACCCAAGTTTATGCTACGACCAACAGCACCAAAAAACCCAGTACCACTCAGGGAAAACATGCTGGACTGTAATTGTTGACTAGGATCTCCTTCACTAGATGTGTACATGATCCCAGCTCTGAAAAAAAGCTCTGCAACGACTGGAGTTCAGATATGGATAGGACATCAAACTTTTTGGTGCTTATGAGATCTCAAAGTGCCAGTTTCAGTCAGAACTCAGAAGTTAAAATATGGAAAATTACTCTCCTTTCGAATACCTAACATGGAAGAGCAAAATGCAAAAAGAAAGGAGCACGTTGTTGACCTGTAACTGTGATTTAACATCATGAACTATTGCAGTATTAATTTTCGAAACGCCCAATGCCAACAAAAGAGGTGGAAACGTGCCTGCTCCTGCAGAGCTCGACCACCACGTTGTCGGGCCTCACGGCCCTGACGACCCGCGCCACGTCGTCGGCGGACCGCCGCGAGATGTGGGTGGTGCCCACCAGCCATATCTCCTCCGGCTCCACGAACTCCGACCTCCAAGCCGGGACCGGGCCGAACTGCCCCTTCCGGACCAGCACGAGGGTCGCGTCGCCTGCCAAGTCCAGCAGCTCGGGGTGCGACAAGGCAATGGAGGCCCTGGACTCCTCCAGAACCTCGCTCCGGAAGTCGAAACCGGGCGGTGGCGGTCTGACGGAGGCCCTGAAGGGTCCGACGGTTCTGGGTGTGCGCAGAGCTGGGCGAGGCGTGAAAACAGGGAAGGTTGATCCGAGGATGGTGTCCATGGATGCTAGGAAGGATTTGCTTCCACACCCCACGGATGGAGAGAGAGAGAGAGAAGCCTCGTGGTTGTGGTGCTTCCATGGCTACTTATTATCCGTATAGGTCGCCTACGTATGCTAGGCAAATCAGAAAAATGCTGGATATTCTGAACCGACATTGTATTGTATTCGTATCGACACATGGCTCATCCTAGAGAGGGTCACTCCTTTCAGACTTCACAGTGCCTCTTATTCCTATACATCTTGATGTTGTATATATTAAGGCTTTTAAGTTGTACATTTCCTAATTGAGTTTGGTGGTAAGAGGATTTTGTTATATTGGGAAAAATTTCAAATAATTGCATAAAGTGTCATTATTTTCTCGAATAAAGGCCTCAAGTGGATATAGTTCCAAATAAAAATCTGAAGTGACATTATCTGTTTCAAATAAGAGTCTCACTTTCCGACTAATCAAGGCATTTTCACCATTTATCTCTTTTAATTTTCCTTTTCTTCTTTCTTTTTTTCTTTTTCCTTTTTTATTTCTTTTTTCCCTTTTCTCGTTCTTCTTTCTTCTTCTCCAGTGGCCTTCCGGCTATTAGTGATCCTAGAGAGGGTTGGGCGTGGGACAACCTTGCTTGAGTGAGGTGACCCTAGCCCTGGGTGAAGTTACCCTCGCTCGCAGTTGGGGTGAGGTCGCGTAGCCCTCATCGTCCCTTGCTAGCATCCGTCAACCCTTACTAGAAAGGAAAAAAAGAAAAAGAAAAGAGAGAAAGTAAACGAATAAAAAATAATTTAAAATTAAAATTGTATTGGATGAAAATGTCATTTGATTAGTTGGAATATTTAGGTGACCGGTAGCCGGTAAGGTCAAATCCTTATTTGAAATAACAATGGCCACTTTAGGTCCTTATTTAACATAAAGTCTATTTCTACTCCCTTATTTAACAAAATGAAGACACTTTGAGTCCTTATTTGGAATTTTACCTTAATTTAATGAAAAAAATACTTCAAAACACATCTCCAATTGGTGGTTACAAGGAAGTTTCCTCCTACTAACGAATGAAGGAAAACATGACCAAGTTATACTATTTTGAAAAAAATGCAAAACAGAAAAAATATATTTCCCATGCCACACAATAACCGCTTACATATCTGTACTTTTACAAATACTAAATACATACAAGAATCCCCATCCGCCCAATTGAGGTCCTTGTCCAACTCTCTCTCACCTTGAGCTCAAGGTCACACTATTAGTGGCAACAGCACGATGCAAGATTTGGTCTTAGACACATTGGATTTGACATTCCAAGCTTGAATCCAACTTGAGAAGATGGGCCTAGTCATAGCACAAAGGAACATAATGATACGTGAAATTTAACATATGGGATGAATGCACATGTCAAGTAAATCGGGGTGAAATTTGACTATAATACCTTGCTGGTGGGAAGAAAGGGCAACAATTCACTACTTAAACTTGTCCAAGATTTTGACCAAAGAAAAAAAAAAAAAAAAAAAAAAAAAAAAACATGTCCACAATCAATTTTTTTCCATAAACTCAACTAACTAATATCAAATTAATTCCAATAGCTAATAGTCATAATATTCCACCAATATCAATTTTTTTCTCTGCTATAGCGAACTCTCTCTCTCTCTCAATCAAAAGCATTCTGCCCTCTATATATAAGAAGATGAGTTGGGCCCTAATAAAGACAAGATAAGCCCAATAAGAAAATCCAACCCAAAAATAAATGGGAAAATGTCACAAATGGTCCATGACTTCTACTTAATGTGCAATCTCGTCCCTGAGTTTTCGATTTGCTCAATTTGATCTCTGACTTATCAATAAATGTCCGATAAGGTCCCTGACTATTTGAAACTTGACTGATTTCGTCCTTCCGTTAGTTAAAGTTAACGGAATTGGGTATTTTAGTCTTTTTCTTTTTTTTTTCTTCTTCTCTCTTCCCTCCGCCGGCCATGGCGAAGGGAAGCCGGCATCCGGCGAGGGTCGCCTGATGCCGACGAGCTATGTTGCACGGACACGTTACACGTGCTTCCGTGTCGTGTCCGACACGTGTCGGAGCGTGTTGGACACGTCGACACGCTCAGACACGCGTTGACTGCGTGTTGGATTTGTCGACACATGGTCAACTTTTGTCGACACGTTTCGACACGTGTGTCCGGAGGGGTGGAGGCGAGGGGAGGGAGCAGAGACAAGGGCGAGCGAAGTCAAGCCCGCGACGGCGAGAGATGGCCAGAGAAAGAGCAGAGACGAGGCGAGGGTCGTGAGGAGGAACTTCACGAGGGAGGCGCGTGTAGGGGAGGCTGGCGTTGTCGAGTGGGGTGGCGGCGGCGATGGCAAGGGGGAGGAGGAGGAGGAGGAGGAGTTTGTGATGGTGTGCAACCTCTCGGCGCAGAGGGACCGCGCGTTCCATCCCTGGGAAGTCGCTTTTCACCGTATTCAATGTGAGCCGCCTTCTTTTCCAATCCCTTTTTTACTGAAATTTTTCTGGTTTACTCCCTTTTCCGCTCCTTCGGCGAATGCTAGTGCTTTTCTTGATCGAGTCTTCGTTGGCGAGGAGGAGGAGAAGAAGGAGGGTTTTGAGAAGGAAAATAAAAGAATTAAAAAAGGTCTTGGCGTGTTGGAGGGAGGGGGAAGTGACAGGCTAGTGTTAGGTGGTGGGGAGGGAAAAAAGGTGAAAAAAAAAATTCGGGGGTGGGGAAAGAGACGAGGGAAAAAGAGAGTTTGGGCGGGGGGAGGGGGTTGGGGGGAAGGGGACTTTTTATTTAATCGAAAAAGTTATTAAAAGAAATTAAAAAGTAATTTCGAAAAATAAAAGTATTGTATGTTGAATGATTAGTGTAAATTCATTGTTGGTTCTTAAATTTGAATCAAATTAATTAAGAATAAAAATTTTCATTTAATATATAACGTGTCCCAAACAGATCGGAATTTTCTATTTTTTTGAAAATGACGTGTCGTGTCACGTGTCGTGTCATCATGTCGGTCTGCTGCTTAGCCGGCGAGAGTAGCCCTAGCCAGCCCAAGCAAGGGCGACCCTTGCCGGACGCCGGCTTCCCTCCTCCATGGACCATTTGTGATATTTTCCCTAATATAATCACATGTGAAACACAAGGTGTCGACATAATATAGATGGTACGCACATAAAAGTTGGTTTAGATTATCAAGATTTATGGTAAATTAGGACGTACTAAATTAGGGGGACGGGGGGGGGGACCAAAAAGGACAACGAGAAAATGACGACTCAATTGATTTTTCTCAGTCCAAGTACGTAAGCCGTCGTGAGCAGTAATACATTCACATTTGCCCCAATCTTGAATTTATTATTTTTTTCTTGTCGGCAGTAGCTAACATTGTAGAACCCTACCACCGTAAGCCTGAGGAGCAACGCGTTCGCATTATATATCGTTCGTATTTAACACCTTCATGTATGTCCAGGTGCTTGTGTTTTTATTAGATAACTGGGCGATCAGCCTTCTACTCTTGTTTAAACCAACCATACACTTCTACCCTATGATACTCTTTTTCCGCCACCTCACCCTCTCGAGTGTGCTCTTCCCACGCCGGAACATTCCCCACGCGCATCCCCCGCAGCCACTACCATGGATCAGCACTCCCCGCTGGCCGGCGCTTCCAGCTCACCTGCTCGTAGTCGTCATCCGCCAGCTCCAGGAGACACCGTAAGTACCGCGGATCCAGTCTCGGGGATGGAAATGGGTGTTCGAGATACAAGAGCCACGTAAAGCCACACGCATTTGGCTTGGCACTTACCCCCCTCCCCCGGAGATGGCTGCAACCGCCTATGATGTCGCCGCCCTTGCCCTAGAAGGCCCTAGCACCCGCCGAAACTTCCCGAGTTCGGTCCTCACATATCCTATTGCGCCTTCCCGAGTTCAGCCCCCTAATTTAGTACGTAAATTAGGATGTACTAAATTAGGGGGGAGGGGGAACCAAAAAGTTCACACAAGGTGTCGACATAATATAGATGGTACGCACATAAAAGTTGGTTTAGATTATCAAGATTTATGGTAAATTAGGACGTACTAAATTAGGGGGGAGAGGGGGACCAAAAAGGACAACGAGAAAATGACGACTCAATTGATTTTTCTCAGTCCAAGTACGTAAGCCGTCGTGAGCAGTAATACATTCACATTTGCCCCAATCTTGAATTTATTATTTTTTTCTTGTCGGCAGTAGCTAACATTGTAGAACCCTACCACCGTAAGCCTGAGGAGCAACGCGTTCGCATTATATATCGTTCGTATTTAACACCTTCATGTATGTCCAGGTGCTTGTGTTTGTATTAGATAACTGGGCGATCAGCCTTCTACTCTTGTTTAAACCAACCATACACTTCTACCCTATGATACTCTTTTTCCGCCACCTCACCCTCTCGAGTGTGCTCTTCCCACGCCGGAACATTTCCCACGCGCATCCCCCGCAGCCACTACCATGGATCAGCACTCCCCGCTGGCTGGCGCTTCCAGCTCACTTGCTCGTAGTCGTCATCTGCCAATCTCCAAGAGACACCCTAAGTACCGCGGGATCCGGTCTCGGGGACGGAAATGGGTGTCCGAGATACGAGAGCCACGTAAAGCCACACGCATTTGGCTTGGCAGTTACTCCACCCCGGAGATGGCTGCGGCCGCCTATGACGTTGCCGCCCTTGCCCTGAAAGGCCCTGGCACCCTCCCCGAACTTCCCAAGTTCGGTCCTCACATATCCTATTGCGCCTTCCACGTCGCCATCCGACATACGCGCTACCGCATCGATAGCAGCGGCTTCGAGGCTCCTAAGGTGGGATCTCGGTATCGACTCGAACGAGCACACAGCGGCCTCGGGGCAAGAATTCATCGACGAGGACGCCATTTTGAATATGCCGAACCTGTTAGCCAACATGGCGGAGGGGATGCTCTTGAGCCCGCCGCGGCCGGAGGAATCACAGGAGTACCCCAATGCAGAAGGCTTGTGGAATTATCCATGACAAGAATGAAGTCATTCATGCAGTCACTCCGGAACTGGGAAAGCTATAGTGCTGTGGTGGAGTGAATATTGGAAAATAGACGTGCAATAGCATTTCATCGACGTGACGTGGACTTTCCTGGTTTGTCGCTCTTTCAAAGCGTGGAATTTTATCAGCAGTTGATTGGTTCTTCCCATCCATGTGTCCGATGCAAGATTTCTTAAAGTTTGTTCCAACGACTTTCTGATGTTTTCTTTTCTCAGCAATCACATCTTGCTACATTATTGAAACTAAGAAATCAAGATTGACGGTAAATTTTTAGAGAAACTCCTGATCATCTTAGGCAAAAAACATGATAGTTTTTGGCCAATGTAATTGAGAAAGCATCCGGTACTCTTCTCTAAGGCAAAAGATGGTCGGACATGGTTTGCTCAATTTGACGGACTCCACGCTCTAAAAGGTGGGTGGACGAGAGCAATTATTGAGTTCAATTATTTCTTCTTCTTCAGAAAAAAAAAAAAAAATGAACATTCAAATTCGGCAATGTATTTTTAGCAGTGTTATCGGCTTAGTTTACACGAATATGGAGCTAGGCAATGCCTGATCAGCTCATTGAGGAGTATGCAAATTAATTAAATCCGGGACCACACATTTGGAAGGAAGAACTTCCATGAACAGCAAGAAGGATCGAACTATTTTGATCTGATCCTAAAAAAGAAAAAGTTAGAAAAAATCAAATGCTTGCATAATGAGAGGGATCTTTGACGGTTTAAGGGCAAGGCCAAGGACATTATTATGTCATCATTCTAAAGTGGAATTATGTAACTATTAACACATTGAAAAAAATTCTTGGGCTCATGGCCAAGCTACATATGATGTTTCACGTGGTCTGCCTATGATAGGCCGACTTTCAAATACATCCACTTAGAGATAGCAAACATCAAATGCACACGATCAAATGTCACCAAGAAAGAGACAAAGCCCCTAATTGGTTCTACTCTTCCCCCTTTTTGTATTGGTAAAAGTTTGATGATTTCTTCTAGTTAATTGGGTGGTGGGGTTCAAGGATGCTTGGAATATCTTTTTGCAATTTCCATTTCTAATAATAAAATTAAAATAAATTAAAATAAAATAATAGAGCATATAGTTAGTAAAGACTTCGTCTGGCACAATTGTAACCATATCGTAACTATGTTGTGCTGTGATTATATTGCCAAATGCCGTAACGTGCTTGTTTGGCAATACACATTTTAAATTTAGGAATAAGTGTATTGAAAATTCTAAAACTTTCAAAAGTACAATCAAATCATAAAATTTATTAAATTGGTTCAATCAAATCATTTTATTAACTCCGTCCATCTAGACTAAGGGAAAATGTTGATGGAGTTAATGAAAAGATTTGATTGCATAAATTTGATAAGTTTTGTAATATGATTGCATTTTTTGAAAATTTTAGGATTCAATTGTATTTTTATAATAAATTTTAGAACTTTTAGTACACTTATCCCTTAAATTTACAACACCTCATACCTGGGCAAGACTATTTTCTCATACTAGATTGTTTAATAGCTATAGTGTTTGCCATTTATCCCAAACACATTTAACGGTAGAACAAGTCCATTCCATACATATGACTACCAATTTATAAAGGCCATAAAAAAAAGGTCGAAACAACTTATTTTCGCTATTGAAGTAGTATTTAATTCCTAAACAATTAATGTGCCAGACATGGCAATTCTAAATCATTATAGCAATTCACACATCACTTACCAGACGCCCAATGTAATCTCAGCTTATTGACAAAACACATCAAAGCACTTCAGTTGAAGCCATTCGTGGTAAAATTGAAACCACATGTTTATTCCACTCGTGTGAAAGCGAAAGGCTTTCGTGTTCCTCCACCAAAAACAGGGGTAAACACATGTTAGAATGACAGACAAAAGAACCCCTTATCAAACATCGACAGGGTTCCCACACGAGGGGCGAATGCAACATAGAAAGTCCACTATACCATGAAACGATCGTTCTTGTTGACCGTGGGCCCGAACGATGTGATTGGACCAAGAATCGATGCAACTAAGTCATGATGACCCCAGGTTCCGATTCTCCAAAAGAAGGAATGGAGGGCTGGGGAATTATGGGGAGGAGGACTATAATTATATGACAAGATATGCTAAATAAGATGCATTAAGCCGCCGAGCATAAATCTTAGAGACATGATGGAGCGAATCTGCTGTGGGGAACTCCACTTTGGGAGGGACAAGTCGTGAACATGATGTACGAAATCCTTAGAGATAACATAACATATTGAAGGGACATCTCCGGTGTTTTCGCGGTTTTGGAGGCTTACTCAACCGATAATTCTGCCTTGATTCTGGCGTAAGAAACATGGTGGTGCAAGATAGAAAAGCATATCAAGTTTAAAGGCCGGAGTTCGTCCAAATAGTTTCTGTTTTTCCGATGATAGAAAGATTAACCTTGTTGCTATTTGGGCTGTGTCTGAAGCAAGACTTGCGTTCTATCGTATTTTGACTTATTGTTTATCTTTCCAATTGAACGGGGATGACCCAATTAAAAAAAAAAAAAAAAAAAAAAAAAAAAAGGAGGCCAAGATGTTTTCCAATCCAGATAAAAAGGAGTTCTGTAATTTAAGTAAACACTGAAACGTCTTTTCTCCTTGAAAGATTATATTGCATTCAATAAATAAAAAGTTTATGGAACTGGTGCTGGCAATGTCGAATGATAACAATTTCCTCTCCTTATAAGTGAGTTACGAGACCAAGCGGCAGAGATCAAGCCCCAGAGACCAGCATACCACTTGCGAAATTCTAGACAGACATGTCTACAAAATGTCAGTAAAACTTAGATGCGATCTCGCGTCTGTAAAAGAATCTTGACACAATCTGAATGCAATGCAATCTTTTAAGGAGAGAAGATGTTTTTCGAATTCAAATGTCTTCTTTGCTGCTCCAAGTAATCTTAAACAAGCATCAGAACGGGTGCAAGCACTTCAAGAAAGTCGCATCAAAACTGGTTTATGAGATGGGGGCTATGACCTTGGAAACACAATCTGAATCTTGTATCCTGAATGACGGAAACACCGGAAATCTAATTAAAGCTACCAGATCAAAATTCTCTTCTGCAAGTTTTCTTCTGATGGGGGAAAATAGAACGCAAAGATCAGGTCCACTGCAAGGATATCACATCTCGCATTAAGAACAAGTTGGTGCCAAAAGAGAAGCAAGCAAAGGGATTGCTGGCGAGAACTGTAATGCTTGAAGATTTTAACTGAGGAGGAAACATGGCTGCCCCTCATGAGTCATGACAGTTCATCGTCTGTTAAATCATGTTTTCCGTGAAATTATATGCTCCTTCTTGAGGAGGGTCACTGTCCTAAAGTTGGCATCATCCCCAGTGAAGCTCCACCATAGAAATGTCGAAGGAATGGTAGTGGCATGCCATAGAGCATGAGCATCTACATATCCGTGGTAAGGTGGCAAGTCGTGCATCTCCAACAGCATTGATGCAGCTCCACCCATGATTACCACCCACAATTTCCAGCGTGAAAGCTACCGAGTGGCACCAGCCCATACTGCCCATATAAGAATCTGTGCTACGGCCATTGCAACACACACTTTCATGTGCAGAACTGCAATAGAGTGATCTTTAAGACCATTTCTGGTAGCAGACTCCCAATATCGAGCAAGAGAAGGATTCAAGCTATCATTTGACCAAGTAGATCAGTAGGAATGTTTGATTCAGGCATTTGTTTTTTCATTTTGGAGGTAGCAGCAACTATTTTGATACATCTTTTCCGTATGGTTGGCGTCGCCGATTGTATAAACTGATTCAAAATTAATCTTGAGTTGTCTACCAGTTAGCCCATGATGACCATTGACTTCGGTGACAAACACACAGCATTCGTGAAGACCCGTGACTATTTTTAATCCAGGTCTGGGGATGAAATATACAAGGCCACAGTTGCAAGCAAGCCGGTCCCCCCAAAAAAGTTCGGGATGAGCTTCTGAATATTGCATATCAGAGATTCACATAGTACTCCTGACCTCATGTCAATGAACCCAAGTCGAGCAATTTCTTGAAACTGCACTAGGCATTAATGTATATATTTCAAGGATAAAAAACCCTTGTGGGTGGAACAACTCTGGTAATAAGGACATCAAAGCATGGCTTCCAAGCATTCAAATACAGGTATCATGGAACATGCTGACACACTCTTGAAGGGCATTCTCAACAACTGTAGAATCAACTGGTGCTGGAATGAGAACTTACTAAATAAAAACTAGAAAGTAGATACCATGATTAAGCTTATAGAAGTTGAGATACAAGATATATGTGGTCACAAATGCAATAAGAGGAGTTGTAACCATGACCCTGGCAGCCTCGTAAATGCTCTCAGTATTGCCAATATGAGAGAAAACCTGAGTAATGAAACCGCAGATGAATAATCCAGCGTTTCTGTGAAGTCCACATCTCTGTCGATGTAAATACATTAAAAGAACATCAAGAAGCAGGATGTAACCTAACAGTATAAGCAAATATAGGTACATTCTAATCAACTATTAGGGAGCTGCAACTGAATTGAGATTATTATCCCTAACGTGAGAAATGATTGACAATGGGAACCAAAACAAGAGTCAAATTGAACCGCTAGCCTTGAGTAGGATAGAATTCCTATTATGGTGCATTTGCAGGATTGAATCCTGATACTCGAAGTCAGCTTTAACATAAAACACTCAGCTCTGAATACAAACTGAAGGAAGATGGAGCCTAATTCCTGGTTACATTTGATCTATTCAGTTAAGTTTCTCTGACCTGTTGATAATCCTGCCCACCTATTCACAGTCTTGCTTCGTTCCTCCTTTCTTCTATTCAATAAAAGAGGCTATTGGAAGGAAGTTGTTTAGGTCAAAGGCGGTTCCCTATGTTCGAAATTTGTAAGCATGGGTGATGATTAATTGCCACATCAACATGTAGAAAAAATTGAACCACCAAATTAGCGGTCACATTGTGTAATAAACTGGCGGTTTAATGTAACTGACGCATGATGGCTAGTGTGAAGACAATTTTCATAATTCATACAACATTTCCAAGTAAGAATGAACTAAACAGAGTTAGGACTCTTTTTCTACACAGGAAGTTTATCAGCCAATTTTCTACTCAGTAAGGCAGGATCTAAAATCATGATACAAAAGGTGGCACCCAATGATTCAAAATTTAAGCAAAATGAAAAGCATATGTTCAGCAATGCTGACCGACTGTGAGATACAGCACTCCAGAACCAGGAAATCATGGACAAGATTCTGTAGACATGCCGTGAGCTTGTATAATCATAGTAACTTCTCTTTTCTGGTCTCAGGGGTAACTTGTAGTACAGAAAGATGAAAAAGGATAGCCACCCATGAAAATGCACCGCAAGATTGAGCACAGAAAAGCGACAGAGACAGATTCCTGATGATGGAAGCAAAGCAGTTTAGATGCATGTGGAGGATATATGCTATCAAATATGATCAGATACACACATCATAGACTTGATAATGCGAGAAATCAATTTAAATGTGGAAATCTGAAATCTATAGACACACTTGAACGGCCATGATATTTAATGGGTTTGCCACCAAGTTTCTTTCCTCTTCTATCACAAGCTTACACCCATTTCGACAATCACTCTGGCAGTCCCATTGTTTTCATGAAAGGTAAAGTGGTTCCTGCATTCCAAGGACCATCAATAGGTTTCCCATCGGATGAAAATTTACAATGTTGGAAGCACTTGTCTTCCGTACAACCTGAACTTTTCAAACTTTTCAACACAAGACCTGGCAAAACATCAACACTAGCCATGATAAAATGGAAAGTATTCCAATCAAAGAGCAAGCTTTTGGAATGAACTTATTTCAAACCAGCATGTAGATAGACCGACTTAGAATATAATGATAATAATTATCCATGTTATTTAACGAAATGAATTATTATATCCTAATTTGAAATGAATATCTTATATGGTTAATTAACATGTAAACATCATAA
The DNA here is from genome assembly GCA_017140595.1 of Eucalyptus curtisii. Classification (NCBI taxonomy): domain Eukaryota; kingdom Viridiplantae; phylum Streptophyta; class Magnoliopsida; order Myrtales; family Myrtaceae; genus Eucalyptus; species Eucalyptus curtisii. The sequence goes on along the minus strand of CM029504.1, from coordinate 1,635,344 downwards.
TTCCATTAACTTAAATTAATGGAATGACAATATTAAGTATTTTCATATAATTTAGGGGACTAAATTGGACATTTAAACAAAATTTCAAGAATTACATTAAACAAATTAAAAGTTCATGAACAAAATTTTACATTTAGCAAGAGTTTACGAACCACATTTAATAAAATAATTATTCAAGAATGATATTGTACATTAGGCTGAAATTCAGAAACAATCTGTGTAAATATCCCTTGAGTTTTCACGAGACTCTGATCCAACAACTATTGCTTGTTTCCTTTTGAAGCCACATATACAGGCACAAGTACTTGAAATTGCAAACCTTCCAAAACAATAAAAATAGAAAAAAGTTCCCAAACATATTGACCTATTGTCTTCAATTTAAAGAGGTCGCTTATCTAATCCTTTGATCTAGTTTTATACTGCACTTTTGACCCATTCATACAAAGCCCATAGCAGAATCTCCAACAGAGTGTCTCTAATCAAGCTCCTAGTGAGATCTTCCACCCAACCGCCGGTTTTGTTGCCCCCGGCCTTATTCCCTGCAAGATCACGGCATCGTAACTTCCCTTGGTCCAAGATAAGCGCACACACGACCCCGTTCATGTGGCCCTTCCCGATCACTCCCAGCCCCTCTTGCAGTTGTTCATGGCCTTGCTCCGCTTTAGGGACCATGCGAGATACTGTGATCGCATACAACGTTGATTGAGCAAAGCTACAGATGTAAGAATTTTCTTCATCTATGAACACAAACAGATAAAAATGCAAATGTCTAATTAGTAATGCTTTGCTGCCGTATATATGGTGGATGGAAGCACTACAAACATTGGATGAGTAATCTTGCTCACAACTTAAGCAATCCTGCGATGACGACTCTAATAGAATAGTTCTGCACTTCCCTTTATCTACACGTGAACTGTAATACATTATCTGCTGTGCATAAGCTGAAAGATGTTAATGAAGGGTAGCGGTTCAGCTGACAGATAGTGTCCTCACCGTGTCTCATTCATGTATGAAAGGCTGCAGAAGCGCTGGATAAGAAAAACCAAGCTGCTTGTACAGCTCAAATGTGCTATCCCCAGTTTTGATTCCTGGAGCAAAACCAGGAATTTGCTTTAGAAACTACCAGTTATTCACTGTTGGATGTTCTAGAAACTCAATCATGATCCTGGGAGGATGTGAATCGTGAAGAATGAGCGTAAAAGGAAGAATGATGTGATTCGTGAAGAAGCATGTTGCTCCACATTTATCTGGTGGACAAATCAGACTTACAAAATTGCCCACAGCTAGATGATTCTGTGCAAGAAATGGTTTTCCGTATATAAGCTTCCGCCCTAGATGAGGACTTCAGAGACAGAGTATCACATAGAAAACATCAACCAGAAAAATTTACTCCCAATTTAGGTTCGAGGAAACAATGCAGAAGAATCTCATGAAGTGACTCTGATCTTACACCAATGTTTTATTGCATAGAATATTACAGCTAATTTTTCATGATACAATGCAAATCAACCAAAAGCTGATAGGGAGAGAGCACCTGAAGATTACTCCCTGATGCATCTGATTGTGATGCTATTCCACGAAAAACAGAGACCACTAGGCTTATTTTCTGATCCCATTTCAAACTATTCCACGCTCTCTCAAGCTGAACAACGAAACATCATAAACGAATTTTTCTGTCAGTCAACTATCGCAGGACCTTAATCATCCTGTCCCAAATCTAATGATTAGGACGAAGAGAAGCTAAATGATCAGAAGCTTTCTTCATAAATTATGAGACCAGATGTTCGAGCACACATACTGTTATTTCAATTGGTCGATCCCCCAAAACAATTTGAGCACCGATTTCTTTGGATACCTTCCTAGCAGCTCGGAGCTGCAGGCAAGAAAAAAATTGCAAGTTGACAGAATGTCATAGGATTTTAGAGGAGTCGATTGCTGAAATCATAATGTTAGGTCACTACCTCATCTCCAAATGGGCGGTTGACATCTGAGGAGATTTTTGAAGAGAAAATTGCCAAGAGTAGACGTAATGCTAGGGCTGTCTGACCACCTGTCATGAAACCAGATAAAGATCATCTAATTGAGCTTTATTTTCCAAGTGCAGATCAGAACTAACAAGTAACAAGAAGCTAGAGCTTACCCAAGTTTATGCTACGACCAACAGCACCAAAAAACCCGGTACCACTCAGGGAAAACATGCTGGACTGTAATTGTTGACTAGGATCTCCTTCACTAGATGTGTACATGATCCCAGCTCTGAAAAAAGCTCTGCAACGACTGGAGTTCAGATATGGATAGGACATCAAACATTTTGGTGCTTATGAGATCTCAAAGTGACAGTTTCAGTCAGAACTCAGAAGTTAAAATATGGAAAATTACTCTCCTTTCGAATACCCAACATGGAAGAGCAAAATGCAAAAAGAAAGGAGCACGCATGTTGACCTGTAACTGTGATTTAACATCATGAACTATTGCAGTATTAATTTTCGAAACGCCCAATGCCTCTGTGGAATTTGGGGCGACAAATTGGAAACCGTGCACGCTAAACTCTTGCAGCATCAGTCGATCAAAATTTTCAACCTTTCAATGATAGCCAAACATGCCAGCAAAATCGACCAGTTACTTTCATTATGTCCCATATCTAACCAATTACAGGCTACTTATATCTGCACTCGACTAAGATTTCTAACTTAATCCCCAATTCGTCTCGTTAGCTCGATTCATTTATAAGCCGCTGCACAATACTTGGTAAATCAACTCCTGCTTTCATCAGGATTTCTGGTCTAACCCCAGCCTGCCAATATTTCCTAGACAATCAAAACAAAATGTTGAATATGTACACTGCATTCTATCATCTAAGAAGCTTACGCATCTAAGAAACATGTCAAGAATATATATCAAGCATGTTCGTAGTATAACTATGCTGGGTTAAACAAAAACACATTGAATCAACTCCTGTGTGCTTCCACTACACTAGCAATAAATGATTAGTATGATTACTGAACCAGCTCGGCAATCACATTCAACGCGACAGCACTAAAAGGAAAAATGCCAACAAAAGAGGTGGAAACATGCCTGCTCCTGCAGAGCTCGACCACGACGTTGTCGGGACTCACGGCCCTGACGACCCGCGCCACGTCGTCGGCGGACCGCCGCGAGATGTGGGTGGTGCCCACCAGCCATATCTCCTCCGGCTCCACGAACGCCGACCTCCAAGCCGGGACCAGCACGAGGGTCGCGTCGCCCGCCAAGTCCAGCAGCTCGGGGTGCGACGAGGCGATGGAGGCCCTGGACTCCTCCAGGACCTCTCGCCGGAAGTCGAAACCGGGCGGCGGCGGTCTGACGGAGGCCCTGAAGGGTCCGACGGTTCTGGGTGTGTGCAGAGCTGGGTGAGGCGTGAAAACAGGGAAGGTTAATCTGAGGATGGTGTCCATGGATGCTAGGAAGGATTTGCTTCCACACTCCAAGGATAGAGAGAGAGAGAGAGAGAGAGAGAGAGGGGCCTCGTGGTTGTGGTGCTTCCATATCCATGGAGGTCGCCTACGTATGCAAGGCAAATCAGAAAAATGCTAGATATTCTGAAACCACATTGTACTGTATTTGTATCGACATAGCTCATCCTAGAGAGGGTCACTCCTTTCGCACTTCATAGTACCTCTTATTCCTGTACATCTTGATGTTTGTATATATGAGGGTATTTAAACTGTCCATGTCCTAATAGAGTTTGGTGAGAAGAGGATTTTGTTATATTATGGAAAATTTCAAATAAATACATAAAGTGTCATTATTTTCTCAAATAAGAAATTTCTTAGTGTTTATTTCAATAAGGGTATGAAGTGGCATTGTTTGTTTCAAATAAGGGCATGACTTTTTGATTAATCAATAGCATTTTCGCCATTTATTCTTTTTAATTTTCCTTTGGGAAAATGTCACAAATGGTCCCTATACTTTTACTTAATGTGCAATCTCATCCCTAAACTTTTGATTTGCTTAATTTGATCCATGAACTATTGATAAATGTCCAATCTAGTTCATGAACTTTTGATTTGCTCAATTTGGTCGCTGAACTATTGATAAATGTCCGATTTAGTTCTTCGTTACTATTTTTTTTTTCTTCTTCTCTCTTCCTTCCGCCGGCCATGGCGGAGGGGAAGCCGGCGTCGACGAGGGTCGCCCTCGCCCGGTCCGACTAGGGCAGCCCTTGCCGGCGTCGGGCGAGGGGCTCCCTCGCAGATCTGGCGAGGGAGCCCCTCGAAGCCTCTCCCTCGCCCCTGACGCCGGCGAGGGCCGCCCTAGCCGGACCCAGGCGAGGGCGAGGGCAACCCTCGCCGAATGATGGCTTCCCTCCGCCATGGCCGGCGGAGGGAAGAGAGAAGAAGAAAAAAAAATAGTAACGAAGGACTAAATCGAACATTTATCAATAGTTCAGGAACCAAATTGAGTAAATCGAAAGCTCGGGGACTAGATCGAACATTTATCAATAGTTCGAGACCAAATTGAGCAAATCGAAAGCTCGGGAACTAGATTAGACATTTATCAATAGTTCGGGGACCAAATTAAGCAAATCGAAAGTTCGGGGACAAGATTGCACATTAAGTAAAAGTATAGGGACCATTTGTGACATTTTCCCTTTTCATTTTCCTCTTTCTTTTTTTTTTCCTTTTTTCTCGTTCTTCAATCTTCTTCTCCAGTGGCCGTTCAGCTATTAGTGATTTTAGAGAGGGCTAGGCATGGGACAACCTTGCCTGAGTGAGGTGAGCCTCGCCCTCGGTGAAGCTACCCTCGCCAACCCGAGGCGAGCTCGACCCTCGCTAGATTTGGCGAGGGTGGCCTCACTCGTAGTTGGGGCGAGGTTGCATAGCCCTCACCGACTTTTACCAGTGTTCGCCAACCCTTACCGGAAAGGGAAAAAAAAAAACAGAGAGAAAATAAAAGAATAAAAAATAATTTAAAATTAAAAATGTATTGGACGAAAATGTCCTTTGATTGGTCATAATATTTAGGCGGCCAGCGGCCGACAAGGTCAAATTTTTATTTGAAATAACAATGGCCACTTTAGACCCTTATTTAACACAAAGTCAATTTTGGGCCCTTATTTAACAAAATGAAAACACTTCGAGTCCTTATTTGGAATTTTACCTTGTTTTAATAAAATAAAAAAAAATACATCAAAACACATCTCCAATTGGTGGTTACATAACGACATCGTTGCAAGCAAACTTAATCAAAGAAAAGCATGGGAGTGTCTATGTTTGTTTGCCAATTGGAAGATTAGTCGAAGGAAGTTTCCTCCTTCTAGCGAATGAAGGAAAACATGACCAAGTTATACTATTTTGAAAATGTACAAAAAAGAAAAAAACATATTTGCCATGTCACACAATGACCACTTATATATCTATACTTTTACAAATACTAATTACATACAAGAATCCCCGTCCGCCCAATTGAGGTCCTCGTTCAACTCTCTCTCTCTCTCTCTCTCTCTCCCTGAGCTCAATGTCACAGTATTAGTGGCAACAACACGATGCTAGATTTGGTCTTAGACACATCGGATTTGACATTCCAAGCTTGAATTCAACCTGAGAAGAGGGGCCTAGCCATAGCACAAAGGAACATAATGATACATGAAATTTAACAAATGGGATTAATGCACATGCCAAGTAAATTGGGGCGAAATCTGACTATAATACCTTGCTGGTGGGAAGAAAGGGCAACATAAGATTTTGACAAAAATTAAAATAAAGAACATGTCCACAATCAATTTTTATCCAAAAACTCAATAAACCAATATCAAATTAATCCCAATAGCTAAAGAAATTGAGAGACAATTTGCAGAACAAATTTAAGGAACAAAATTGATCAGCTTGTGGATCTTGATCTCATGAACAACATATAAAATTTCAGCCAATTCCAACAAAGTCTAACCGTCGAAACTGGATTGCATCGTCTCCTCTTTTTTCTCTGCTATAGCGAACTCTCTCTCTCTCTCTCTCTCTCTCTCACCCTTTCTCTCTCTCAATCAAAAGCATTCTGCCCAATATATATAAGATGATGAGTTGGGCCCTAATAAAGACAAGATGAGCCCAACAAGAAAATCCAACCCCAAAAATAAATTTAATAATTCAATGGAAGGAAATCGCAGGTGTATAAATATATATAAGAACATATAAATTCCATAATCTGCAATTTAATATATTTGAACATATTTTGATTAATTTAAAACCGTGTGCGGCAGTCCTTTATGACATGCGATCTGGGACGTGCCTAAAGAGGCAAGTCTTTAGAATCTTGTTGTGTAACAAAGCGTTTCCAACCATGCAGGAGATAAGACAGGACGAGGAGCACTGAAGTTCGGCATTAGCTATTCAACAAACTTGCCCTTCCTAGGGTCGGTCTGCCGACATGCCGGGATTAGAAAAAAAAAGACACATCTTTTTAGGCACGCGGACTCCAACTACTCACGCATCACCAAATTCTGATCTTTCGCTCTCTTTTGCCTCCCAGAAAAAGATGGGTGAATGCCCAGACGCAACTTTCACCTTACGTAGTCTCGGGCTGCAATAATTACTACGCCTCCAAGTAAGACATGTATGGCTCTCTACCGTACTTCCACGTGTAAATTAATTTCACGTTTGGACCACTCGCTCGAGTCCAAGCTAGATTACTTCCGCTTAGCTCGCCTCGTTGATACAATCTGAAATCTCTTAGTATGTTGCTAACGAGTGTTTATCGTATTTGCTTTCGCTGTCTATTATGTGAAAAGGCCCATCTTTGTCCATGGAAGCGTAGTTTCTTGACGCGAGGTCGCCAAGTTGTTGGAATGAACACAAGTAAAGTTTGGTTTATTCAGAGGTTAAATAATCTGAGGCAGATTTGAGTAGGGGCGGATTGACATTTTCATCTGAACGTATACTCCCCTGCACTTCTACACTTGGGTTAATTGGAGTATCGGCATCCACTTCGCCACTAGATCTGCAATAATATTATATAATCTGATATGATTTCATGGAAAAAAAAAAAGAAACATTAGAGATTGAACCGAGCAATACAAAATGAGGAAATCGTTATGTATTTCCAACAAAAGAAGCACGAAATCTTTACATCCGATTCCTACTTGATTGATGCGATCACTTGACACTAGGATTCAAGACAACATAATATAATCACACATGAAACAACAGGTCGACGTAATACGGATGGTGCGCCTTTTGATTAGGCCCCTCCGAGTCCCCTCATTCGCCCCCATCTTGAATTTATTAATGTTATCTTGTTGTTGGTAGCTAACATCGTACCTACCACCCTGAGCCTAAGGAGCAACGCGTTCATATCATATATCGTTCGTATTTAATACCTTCATATACGTCCATGTGCTTGTGTTTGTATTAGATAAATGGGCGATCAGCCTTCTACTCTATGTCCAAACCAACCAAACACTTCTACACTGTAATACTCTTTTATCACCACCTCACCATCTCGAATGCGCTCTCCTCACGCCGGAACATTCTCCACGCGCCTCCCCCGCAGCCACTACCATGGATCAGCACTCCCCACTGGCCGATGCTTCCAGGTCGCCTGCTCGTCATCCACCGGTCTCCAGGAGACACCCAGAGTACCGTGGGATCCGGTCTCGGGGACGGAAATGGGTGTCCGAGATACGAGAGCCGCGTAAAGCCACACGCATTTGGCTTGGCACTTACCCCACCCCGGAGATGGCTGCGGTCGCCTATGACGTTGCCGCCCTTGCCCTGAAAGGCCCTGGCGCCCTCCTAAACTTCCCGAGTTCGGTCCTCACATATCCTATTCCACCTTCCATGTCGCCATCCGACATACGCGCTACAGCAACGAGAGCAGCGGCTTCGAGGCTCCTGAGGTGGGATCTCGGCATCAACTCAAACGAGCACATGGCGGCCTCGGGGCAAGAATTCATCGACGAGGACGCCATTTTGAATATGCCGAACCTGTTAGCCAACATGGCGGAGGGGATGCTCTTGAGCCCGCCGCGGCCGGAGGAATCACTGGAGTACCCCAATGCAGAAGGCTTGTGGAATTATTCATGACAAGAACAAAGTCATTCATGCAGTCACTCCAGAACTGGGAAAGCTACAGTGCTGTGGTGGAGTGAATTTTGGGAAATAGACGTCCAATAGCATTTCATCGACGTGACGTGGACTTTCCTGGTTTGTCGCTCTTTCAAAGCGTGGAATTTTATCAGCAGCTGATTGGTTCTTTCCATCCATGTGTCCGACGCAAGATTTCTTAAAGTTTGTTCCAACGACTTTCTGATGTTTTCTTTTCTCGGCAATCATATCGCATTGATTCTCCGTCTTTCACTAATGTGTGTGAACTTTGAATTATTGCGTTGTACTACGTTTGGCAACGCAGGGCTACCAATAAACCTAAGAGCAAGCAACTTCAATCTACTACATCTTCTTTTATAACTACTCTTTTTTTGTGGTTTTCCTACGTTTGGATCATCTAGTTTAACTAATTACACTAGCAGATCAGGATAATCCCTTGTCGGGAAAATAAATTCCAAAAATATCGATTCGATACCCAAACGATCGAATACTCAAAAAAAAAAAAAAAAAAAAAAACATGTTACATTGATCAAAAGTATATCACGGAGTCGGACATACATTGATTTTCACAGATTAAGCACCGTCGTCACAGTTTTATGAGTAATTCTTTGAAGCCCTGATTCCGTTCGTCAAGAAGAGCGTATTGTTTCACGGGGGAATACAAATAGAACGTAGAAAACAGAGAAAACGTATTTCTCCTTTTTCAAACGCTATTGCTCAAATAACAAAACTGTTCAGATAACATAACTGCTCAGATAATGCAAATGCTCAAATAACCCCCCTTTTTTTTGTATTACAGTAACTGCACTCTTCTATGGGCTCTTCATTTACGAGCCAGGTTTTGGCCTAACATGGGTGGACGAGCTTAAGTAGGCCCATCAAACATAAAAACCCATTATCCCTCATAAGTCCCATTATAAGAGGGAAAATACCAACATAGGAAGAGGTAATTATCGGGATAACTCAAAAGTAGTTATTTCAGATGATATATCGGTAGAATTTAACATTTTATATAGATAAAAAGAGACCCATCAAATTACATAAAGTTCGAAATAATAATTTTCTCGGGCATGATATTGTACATCTTGCTACATTATTGAAACTAAGAAATCAAGATTGATGGTAAATTTTTAGAGAAACTCCTGATCATCTTAGGCAAAAAAGATGATAGTTTTTGGCCAATGTAATTGAGAAAGCATCCGGTACTCTTCTCTAAGGCAAAAGATGGTCGGACATGGTTTGCTCAATTTGACGGACTCCACGCTCTAAAAGGTGGGTGGACGAGAGCAAGTATTGAGTTCAATTATTTCTTCTTCTTCAGAAAAGAAAAAAAAAAAAACATTCAAATTTGGCAATGTATTTTTAGCAGTGTTATCGGCTTAGTTTACACGAATATGGAGCTAGGCAATGCCTGATCAACTCATTGAGGAGTAGGCAAATTAATTAAATCCGGGACCACATATTTGGAAGGAAGAACTTCCATGAACAGCAAGAAGGATCGAACTATTTTGATCTGATCCTCAAAAAAGAAAAAGTTAGAAAAAATCAAATGCTTGCATAATGAGTGGGATCTTTGACGATTTAAGGGCAAGGCCAAGGACATTATTATGTCAGCATTCTAAAGTGGAATTATGTAACTATTAACACATTGAAAAAAGTTCTTAGGCTCATGGCCAAGCTACATATGATGTTTCACGTGGTCTGCCTATGATAGGCCGACTTTCAAATACATCAACTTAGAGATAGCAAACATCAAATGCACACGATCAAATGTCACCAAGAAAGAGACAAAGTCCCTAATTGGTTCTACTCTTCCCCCTTATTATATTGGTAAAAGTTTGATGATTTCTTCTAGTTAATTGGGAGGTGGGGTTCAAGGATGCTTGGAATATCTTTTTGCAATTGCCATTTCTACTCATAAAATTAAAAATAAAATAATGGAGCCTATAGTTAGTAAAGACTTCGTTTGGCACAATTGGAACCATATCGTAGCTATGTTGTGCTGTGATTATATTGCCAAATGCTGTAACGTGCTTGCTTGGCAATACATACTTTAAATCTAGGGATAAACATATTGAAAATCCTAAAACTTTTAAAAAGTGCAATCAAGTCATAAAATTTGTTAAATTGGTTTAATCAAATCTTTTTATTAACTTCATCCAACTAGGCTAAGGGAAAATGCTAAAGGAGTTAATGGAAAGATTTGATTTTACAAATTTGACAAGTTTTTTCCTTTGGGCTGGTCCGATGCTCTCCGTGTGACATGATCATACTTATTGAAAATTTTAGGATTTAATTGCACTTTTATGATAAATTTTAGAACTTTCAGCACACTTATCCCTTAAATTACAACACCTCATAAATAAGCGAGACTGTTTTCTCATACGAGATTGTTTAATAGCTATAGTGTTAAGATTTATCCCAAACACATTTAACGGTAGAATAACCCAATGTGGGGGGACTTAGCCTCAAAAGACATCTTCAAAGGTGAGGGAAGCCGCAGCGGCTATAAAGCAAGCTAGAGGGATTCTCCCAAGCGATGTGGGACAGGTGAAGGCGCGTTTGGTAACGATTCTATTCTCGGAAACAATTTCTGATCAAAAATAATTTTTTTTATTCGGTTCCCGAGAACAATTTCTAAGCATTTTAAGCCGTTTGGTAATTGTCCAAAATTTCAATTCTCGAGAATAGAATTGTGTTTGATACCGTGCTCAAAATTTCTACTCAAAATTATTTTCTTTTAATTTTTAAATAATTTTATCACTTTTTTCCTGTTTTCTTCTTTTCTTTTTTTTCCTTTCTCTCTCCTATTCTTCTTCTTCAAGTGGTTGGCGACCTCACCGGAGTGTCGCCGGCCCTCGGTGAGGCCGGCCCTCGTCGACCGAGCCTCGCCGATGGCTAGGGTTACCTCCGACAATCGGCAGCAGTGGGCAACAGACGGCAAACGGCGGATGGCAACCGTGGCGGTGGATGAAAAAGAAGAAAAGGGAAGAAGAAGAGAAAATATGAGCTTGATTCTAGAATTGTTCTCGGAACAAGAATCAACTTTTTTTTTTAAAATTTTTGATTCTATTCCAAATCTACTTCCGGAACAAAAAAATAGAAATTTGTTCTCGAGAATTAAAATTTTACTAAACACGATTACGTTCCAAAACTACTCCTAAAACAAAATAATAAAATTTGGCATTGTTTGGCCGGTTACCAAACAAGTCCTAAGATTCCTTTAACATGCACCCGAATCCACCTTAACTTGGCTCTAATGCCAATCTAGGGGGACTCAGTCTCAAAAAACGTATTGTGAGGCGAGGGAGCCGCGGCGTTATAAAGTAGGCGGAGAACTTCTCCCAAGCGATGTGAGACAGCTAAGATCCCTTGTACTGCCAATTTATAAATGCCATATGAAAAAGGTCAAATCAATTTATTTTTGCTATTGAAGTAGTATTTAATTCCTAAACAATTGATGTGCCAGACATGGCAATTCTAAATCATTATAGGAATTCACACATCACTTACCAGACGTCCAATGTAATCTCAGCTTATTGACAAAACACATCAAAGCACTTCAGTTGAAGCCATTCGTGGTAAAATTGAAACCACATGTTTATTCCACTCGTGTGAAAGCGAAAGGCTTTCGTCTTCCTCCACGAAAAACAGGGTAAACACATGTTAGAATGGCAGACAAAAGAACCTTTTATCAAACATCGACAGGGTTCCCGCACGAGGGGCGAATGCAACATAGAAAGTCCACTATACCATGAAACGATCGTTCTTGTTGACCGTGGGCCCGAACGATGTGATTGGACCAAGAATCGATGCAACCAAGTCATGATGACCCCAGATTTCGATTCTCCAAAAGGAGGAATGGAGGGCTGGGAATTATGGGGAGGAGGACTATAATTATATGACAAGATAGGCTAAATAAGATGCATTAAGCCGCCGAGCCTAAATCTTAGAGACATGATGGAGCGAATCTGCTGTGGGGAACTCCACTGTTGGAGGGACAAGTCGTGAACATGATGTACGAAATCCTTAGAGATAACATAACATATTGAAGGGACATCACCGGTGTTTTCGCGGTTTTGGAGGATCCAAGAGCATGGGCATGCTTCTCCTCATTCTTTTCATTTTACTCAACCGATAATTCTGCCTTGATTCTGGCGTAAGAAACATGGTGGTGCAAGATAGAAAAGCATATCAAGTTTAAAGGCCGGAGTTCGTCCAAATAGTTTCTGTTTTTCCGATGATAGAAAGATTAACCTTGTTGCTATTTGGGCTGTGTCTGAAGCAAGACTTGCGTTCTATCGTATTTTGACTTATTGTTTATCTTTCCAACTGAACGGGGATGACCCAATTAAAAAAAAAAAAAAAAAAAAAAAAAAAAGTAGGCCAAGATGTTTTCCAATCCAGATAAAAAGGAGTTCTGTAATTTAGGTAAACACTGAAACGTCTTTTCTCCTTGAAAGATTGTATTGCATTCAATAAATAAAAAGTTTGTGGAACTGGTGCTGGCAATGTCGAATGATAACAATTTCCTCTCCTTATAAGTGAGTTACGAGAACAAGCGGCAGAGATCAAGCCCCAGAGACCAGCATACCACTTGCGAAATTCTAGACAGACATCTCTGCAAAATGTCAGTAAAACTTAGATGCGATCTCGCGTCTGTAAAAGAATCTTGACACAATCTGAATGCAATGCAATCTTTTAAGTAGAGAAGATGTTTTTCGAATTCAAATGTCTTCTTTGCTGCTCCAAGTAATCTTAAACAAGCATCAGAACGGGTGCAAGCACTTCAAGAAGCAAGTCGCATCAAAACTGGTTTATGAGATGGGGACTATGACCTTGGAAGCACAATCTGAATCTTGTATCCTGAATGACGGAGACAACGGAAATCTAATTAAAGCTACCAGATCAAAATTCTCTTCTGCAAGTTTTCTTCTGATGGGGGAAAATAGAACGCAAAGATTGCTAAAAAATATCATGATACATAAAATAATAATAAGTATTGGAAATACATTACAAAAGATTAGAAAATAAAAAGAAATGTCTGAGGTGTGCAAGCACTGTCCTTAAGGATAATTCCGCCTCTTGGAGTACGAAACTTGGTGCGTAAGGCTTCAGCGGCTATCCTCCGAAGATACAACAGACCTTCCTATATACTCCGCACTGAATATTAGAAGGAAATAGAACAACTTCTGTGTATAACCCAACAAAAAGAAAAGGAAAGATATGAGAACATATTGTATCTTCAAATATTGTGGTTTGAGGTTTAATTTATATTTTAAACAAGAAAAAGAGAGAGCCCTTAGGAGATCGTCATAAATCAATTGGTAATTAAAAAGATGACTATTATAAAATAATGAAAAGTTTATGAAGTAATAAATCAAGAGTTATAAAGCTGTTAGACGACCGTTATATGATATTAAAAAAAAACCGTTATATGGCCGTTAGAAAGCCGTTACAAAAATGATGACTTTAAAAACGATAATAATTTCTAAATATTTCAAAACTGCTGAAATATCCAACAAAGATCAAGTCCACTCCAAGGATATCGCATCTTGCATTAAGAACAAGTTGGTGCCAAAAGAGAAGCAAGCAAAAGGATTGCTGGCGAGAACTGTAATGCCTGAAGATTTAACTGAGGAGGAAACATGGCTGCCCCTCATGAGTCATGACAGTTCATCGTATGTTAAATCATGTTTTCCGTGAAATTATATGCTCCTTCTTCTTGAGGAGGGTCACTGTCCTAAAGTTGGCATCATCCCCAGTGAAGCTCCACCATAGAAATGTCGAAGGAATGGTAGTGGCATGCCATAGAGCATGGGCATCTACATATCCCTGGTAAGGTGGCAAGTCGTGCATCTCCAACAGCATTGATGCAGCTCCACCCATGATCACCACCCACAATTTCCAGCGTGAAAGCTACCGAGTGGCACCAGCCTATACTGCCCATATAAGAATCTGTGCTACGCCCATTGTAACACACACTTTCATGTGTAGACCTGCAATAGAGTGATCTTTAAGACCATTTCTGGTAGCAGACACCCAATATCGAGCAAGAGAAGGATTCAAGCTATCATTTGACCAAGTAGATCAGTAGGAATGATTGATGCACGCATTTGTTTTTTCATTTTGGAGGTAGCAGCAACTATTTTGATACATCTTTTCCGCATGGTTGGCATCTTTTCAGTATGTTATCAGCTATTCTTCTTCCTTCAATGATTGCACTCTGACTTGGACTGATAAAAGAGGGAAGCAACCCCCTTTACTTTTGGAGAAAGTATCTTCAGAAAGCACATTACAGCACCAAATGGGTCTATACTCAGTCGTCTTTGAAGGATTTGGAACTTCGGGCACCAGAGTGATAGCTGTTGCAGTCAAGGAACCAAGAAGCTGAGAAGGAGGCAAGAAATCTAGAACAACCTTGGTAGAGTCCGGTCCCACTACATTCCAAGCTTTTTTGAAAAAGGAAAAAAAGTATAACCATCATCATCATCACTTTTTTGTCTTCCATAATAGACCATAAAGCTCTGAAGGCGAGTAAGAATTCTGCAGGGGAGAGAGAGAGAGAGAGAGAGAGAGAGAGAGAGAAAAAGACAAGAGAGTGTGTTTTGAGGGAGGCAAAATAAGAAAACAAGGAAAGACAGAAAATGAGGAGAGAAAATGAAAAGTGAAAAAGAAAAAAAGGGAAGCTAATGGGCCTTTGAATATGCTTATTAATGACGAGGTGTGAATTTTTCAAGGTGATACTTTAAAGATGTGAAGTTAAAAGTGCATTTATCTTGCAAGTTTTAGAATTCATAAAAACGAGATGGAGATTTTGGGACTTAATTACCACAATAAGTGCGAATTAATAATAAAAATATTCAGTAGCAGGATAGTTTTGTTCATGATCCTCATAAAGGAAAAAGGAAAATTATGACATCATGTTCCTGTGTCCTTCAAACGTGAAGCACTTCTTGCATAGAGGTGAATCTTGTAATTGTGTGCTAATTCACCTAATTTGCTTTTAGGTTAAGCCCACTTTCACCTCCACGATCAGCTTTTCTCGTTTGTCTTTCGATGCTACACAAATATTGATCTTTGAAATCCGATTGAATAGGCATCGTTTCATCAGGTAAATATTTCCCGAGAAGTTTAAGAGACCATTTAGATAGTTGATGAATTCCTAATCGTATGTCGTCATTCTCTATGTTTTTAAGATGTTAGGGCGATTGCCCCACTAATTAATTTGGCGAACTGTATAGATAGATTAAGTACGTTTTCCCTCACAAGGGACAATGTTTTGGATAATGCAATATGTGATTAATCATTCACAAACTTTAGCTTATACACTGCATGTAAAAGCTACTAGTGCTAACACATAATTGAGGAAGTGACATGCAAATCTGTCACCTACCTAAAGATGCAAGTTCTAGAATCTTGTCATGTCATAAAAGTTTCAAGCCAGTCTAAAGATGCACTATTGTTTTCAACAAACGTCCCTTCCTTATGAAAAATCAAACCTAAAAATCAGTCACAAGATGTTATGATTCAGCCGACATCCTAGGACTAATCACAAAAATCCGATTTTCGGCTTTCTTTTTGGCTCCGAAAGTAAAGATGGGTAAATGCCCAGCCGTGGTTTCTAATTCTGGATTGTAATAAGTTATACTTTCATGTCATTTCACTTTTTTATCTTCTTAGGCACTTGACACCAACAGATTGATGTTTGACTCTCTACATTACTTGTATCTTGTACGGGCAAAATAATCTTACACATAGACCACTTAATCCGAGTCGTAGCTTACAATGTTCTGACCCTACAATGAAGCTTCAGGTCATATTTAAAATATTTGTACATTTTGCCCCCTGAAATGCACGAAGATAGTCAGATTCTTCCCTTGTATGCGAATCTGCATTTATTTGCCCTCTTGTACCAAGCTAGATTACTCCAACTCAACTCACCTCGACATCCACTTCCCTACCATATCTAATTGAATCGAATCGAATCAAATCCAATATTATTCAAACTGAATATAGGGAACGTGAGATGGAACCGAGCAATGAAACGAGAAATGCATTAGGTCTTTCAATCAACAGAAGCATGAATTCTTCCATCAGGTTCCTACTCGACTGATGGTATATGCTTTTGGTGTGCGTGAAAGTTGGTTTAGATTAGCAACTACTTTCCACTGATATACATTTTTATTTTCTAGGTGAGCAAATCAACTGTATTCTTGGAATGCAAGTTAATTAGATCTATTGCTGGGTTACTGCTATGTCTCAGTTCAAGTACGTACGTCTGCATGCTTGTAGCCTCAGCAGCTAATCCATGAACAGCAGCAATACATCCACATTAACCGAACCAACATAATTGACTTACAATAATGTCCCTTCATATTATATATGTATGTATATCAATTTTAGCCACGTTTTGCATCCCTCGTTCCCCCCATCTTTAGTTTATAGATATTTTTTTGTTCTTATAGCCAACATCAAAAAATCCTACCATCATTTTCCTAAGGAGAAACCCTTTCATTTATTTACGCCAGATGTCCTCGACATCATATTATAAATTGCTAGGATTTAACCTCATCATGTTTGTCCACGTGTTTGTGGTTGTTTTAGATAGATGGCGGATCAGCCTTCTAATCTTGGCTATAAACCAAGCAAAAACTCTATGATACTTCTTCCACCACCTCACCCGCTCGAGTCCGCTCTTCCCACACCAGCACATTCCCCACGCGCCTCTCCCACCGCCGTCACCATGGATCAGCACTCCCCACCGCCGGGCACTTCTGGCTCGGCTGTTGATCATCCTCCGGTCTCCAGGAGACACCCGGAGTATCGTGGAATTCGGTCTCGCGGCAGGAAATGGGTGTCTGAGATACGAGAGCCACGTAAAGTCACGCGCATTTGGCTCGGCACTTACCCGACTGCCGAGATGGCCGCAGCCGCTTATGACGTTGCGGCCCTTGCCCTGAAAGGCCCTGGTGCCCTCCTGAACTTCCCTAGCTCGGCCCTCACGTACCCAATTCCACCTTCCAGATTGCCAACCGACATACGCGCTGCCGCATCGAGGGCAGCAGCTTCAAGGCTTCCAAGGCGGGATCTTGACATGGACTCGAACGAGTGCGTGGCAGCTTCAGGGCAAGAATTCATCGACGAGGACACCATTTTGAACATGCCGAACCTGTTGGCCGACATGGCGGAGGGGATGCTCATGAGGCCGCCAACACCGCAGGAATCACCGGAATATCTCAATGAAGAAAGCCTGTGGAATGATCCGTGACAAGAATGAAGTCATTCACGGCGTCACTTCAGAAATAGGAAAGCTATGTTGTTGTGGGAGGGAATTTAGAAAACAGATGTGTGAATAAATGGCAATTCCAATAGTATATCACTGTGGCAGGACTTCCTGGTTCGTCGCCGGAATTTATCAATAGCTGATTGGTTTGTGAGTTGTGATGAGTTAATGTGATGCGTACCCGGCTCTGTCTAGTTGGGTGCATACTATGTAATAAAACGCCGTGGTTTGTAAGTACTCAGTATGAACGACTGAGGTCCTACACGGAATCAATATATTCGGTATTTATGTTTTCAAAGTGAGTTTCTAAGGTTGGTGCCAGACGACTTTCTGGTTTTCTTTTCCTCATTAATCACATCGCGTCGATTCCTCGTATTTGAGGAATGTGTCACTTGTAAAACGTGCTTTGATTTTTGCAAACCTTTGCCGTTAGTGCATTATAAGATTGAGTGATTTCATATTCCTTCTTCTACCTAAAACTTGAAATCTATTTGTCAAAACAGGATAGATTCTTTAATTTTTGGAATCTAAAACCTATTATGCATACTTAGGAACATTGAACCTACCCGTTAGAATAGGTTCCCTAATTTTTTAACCTTGGAATTTACCTTACATATCATATAGCCCGAAACCATACCGATTCCCATCGATCCGGTTGTCAAATTCCCAATTTTATCTTGAAACTATGCTCTCCCCTAGTGCATTACACTTGTAAGTAGCTTTTCAAAAAAAAAAATTATCCAAATAGTCTTAAATCTATTGTACAAAAGTTAGTTCAATCATAAACATTTCAATTATGTTAATTTAGTCTTAAATATTTTGATGATTTGTCAGTTTAGTCTTAAACATTTTGATTAATTTCCAATTGAGTCCGAAATATTTTCGCATTTGTCAATATAGCCATTCCAGCCAAATATCCCAATAATTGGTTAAAAACTAAATTTGGCAAATCTTCAACACAATTGTACGCTCAAAAAACAATTAGCACAATTAAAATGTTTATGACTAAATGGAGGTTTAAGACTTTTATGATAACTATGTCATAGCTTTTCTTACGCTAATTCCTTTTGCCAATGAAGGGCTAACAATAAAAATAAGAACAAGCAACTTTGCGTTTCTTCATCTTCATTTATAACCACTTCTTTTATGAGGTTTTGCAAGTTTGGATCTCTAGTTAAATTAGTCGTCATGATCATGTCTCATAAATCCCACATAATAGAGGAGATACCAAAGTAATAGGAGGTAATTATACATATGACTCCAGAGCAATTGTTTCTAATAATATAATGGTGGGAAGGATACTAAAAGTGTCATTATTTTCGTACAACACGCATTATGAGAACAAAACTTTTCAACATATTACTTTAGGGAGAAGTGCCAAAAAAGTCCAAAACCTTTTGCCTTTGTGCCGATTTAGCCCTAAACATTTTTTTGGTGCCGATTCGTCCTAAACCTTTTTACGTTGTGCCGATTCAGTCCTTTCCGGCCAATTTTGGTCGGATTTTATCTTGAACGAACGCCGGCCGGCTGATGTGGCGTGGGATCGACGCCGACGTGGATAACTTTTAATAATATTTTAATATTTTTGAATTTTTATTTTTATTTTTATATTTATTATTTTATTATTTTTCATTCTTTTATTCTTTTTCGTTTTGTCTTTTTCCTCCAGCCGGTCGCCGAAGTCCGGTGACCGGCCGAGGCGAAGGCCGGCGAGGCTCGACCCTCGCCGGCCATGGGCGAGGCTCCCCTCGCCGGATCTCGACGAGGCGAGCCTCGCCCATGGCCGGCGAGGCTCAACCTCGCCCGATCCGGCCATGGGCGAGGCTTGCCCTCGCCAACCACGGCGAGGCTCCCCCTTGCCAGATCCGACGAGGCGAGCCTTGCCCATGGCCGGCGAGGCTCGACCTCGCCGAGATCCGGCCATGGGCGAGGCTTGCCCTCGCCGGCCACGGCGAGGCTCACCCTCGCCGGATCTGGCGAGGTCGAGCCTCGCCGGCCATGGGCGAGGGCCTCGCCCGCGAGGTGGCTCGGCGAGGTAGGCCTTGCCCTCGCCGGCCTTTGCCTTCGGCGGTCGCCGGACCTCGGGGACCGGCTAGAGGAAAAAGACAAAAATAAAAAAACAAAAAAATAAAAATAAATAAAAATAAAAATAAAAAATTCAAAAATATTAAAATATTATTAAAAGTTGTCCATGTCAGCGTCGATCAGGCCACGTCATCCCGGCGTCCGTCCGGCAAAAAATCTGGCCAAAATTGGCCGGAAAAGACTGAATCGGACAACGTAAAAAGGTTTAGGACTGAATCGGCACTAAAAAAAGGTTTAGGACTAAATCGGCACAAAGGCAAAAGGTTTAGACTTTTTTGGCACTTTTTCCGATTACTTTAAGTGCCACTTTTTTAAAAGAACAATCGTTGAAGTGTCAATTCTGATTCAAAATATCAAAAATCTGACGTGGCAAAATTTTATTAATTTCCTCAACCAATGTGGCTTATCAACGTGCATAGTCAACATTAAAAGCCCTAAACGACGTTGTCTACATGTTTTATCCTAAATATAAATCCCAATTCGGACAAATTAAACAATTTCATCTCTTCAAACCCTAATTGGGACCGAGGCAACTTGAGGCGAAGAGTTGAATCTTGTGATGGCGATTGGGGATAAACTACATCCCGAAATTCATGGTTTTTTGTTTGAGATTCCCTTCTTTTTCTTCCTCACTAATTAAATTTAGAAATATAGAGAAAGCCCTTTTTTTTTCATGCCTCTCTGTTTGCAAATACAATCTCTGGCTTCTATTTTCCTTGCTATATTTTTATTTGTCATTTCTTTTCGTACCGTTTGATTAATAAATCTTGGCATGGCCAAGCTCAGCTTCTGTGGGTATGGGGAATGCATATGTTTGCGGGAGAGAAAAACGAAAAAGAGACCAAAGATACGATTTTTAGTATAATCAACATTTCTACGCTCGTTTTTTTAGTAGCAAATTATGGTGGTTGTTAGTGGTGGTGGTGATGAGTCAAATCAAGAGCAAGAGACTTTTCTACAACTGAGGGCGCAAACGCAAGTGGTGACTGCGACCAAAGAGGATGGTCTCGCGCCAAAGCTTGATGCTTTGGCGTTGCTCAGAGAGCTCTTGCACAGTCAAAGGCGATGAATGGATCGACATTGCTCTGATGAGTGCGGCGTTGTTAATTTTCTCTGTGATTCAAAGAATGAATGAATGAATGAACGATGATGATGACAAGACGATGAAAGAAGAAGAACTCAGGGCCTTTTTTTGCCACAGAGAGGGAGAGAGAGACTAGTCATCTTCCACGTTGGACTCATTTTTTTTATTATAAATAACCATGTATAAATAAACTTTTTACTAAATAAGCCACATAAAACTTTTGGCCAAAATGTATTGTCGGAGGCACTTAAATGATTGTTTTTTCCCCAATTTATCATTTAAGTGATTCAACGAAAAGTTTTGAAACTAAAGTGAGTGTCGTATGAAAGTTATAGTACTTTTAGTATCATTTTCCTTATAATGTAGATTTTAACAATCTAAATAAAAAATAAAAACCTGCCAAATTACATAATGAGGAATAATAATTTTCTTGAGATATGATTTTGTGTATTTGGATACATCAGTTATCACTCGAGATTCAAAAGAAGAAAATAAAGATTGGGTAGGGTTCGCCAAATTTGATAGGCTTCATGCTGTAAAAACTTAAAAGTAGGAGGAACAAAGCAAGTATCGAGTTGCATTGTTTCTACTAAAGCCAAAAAAATAACATGTAAATTCTGCAATATCTTCTAATAGTGAGCTTTAGGATCAATTTTTTAAGGAATTTTGATACTTTTAGAGGGAATAAAAAAATAAAAATAAAAAAGAGAAAAGGCCATCAAAAATCCAAACTGTACCCACTATAGCATATTTACTCTAAAAAAATTTTCTATGACATCAAAAATCTAAAATTTGTACTCGTGTAACACATTTATCTTTTATCAAGATTTTGTCAATAAGCATTATTAAAAATCTGCTCACATGGACGTGAGAAGGCAAACCAAATTAACATAGTGCCCTCGTAACTTGAATGAAATAAAAACATTATTTTGACTGAAAAATTATCTCGATAGAATTTTAATAGAAAGTAAATATGTCACATAAATACAAGTTTAAGGTTTTTTATATTGCAAGAAAAAAGTTAGTATAAATGAGTTATAGTGAGTATAATTTGATATTTTTATGTCAAAGTAATAAGTTTAAGATAAATACGTCATAATGTGCATAATTAACTGTTTTTGATGGGTTTTTTTATATATTAAAAAAAAAAACAACTGGCATCATGAGTGGAATCTTTGACCAATTTTAGGACGAGGACAAAGATATAGGGCGTAGAGTGAAACATATGTCAATCATTCTAAAGCGAAGTCATGTAACTATTCATACGTTGGGAGACTAAATCGGAATTTGCTCACGAATTTGCTCACGATGACAGGCCAATTTTTAAATACATCCACTTGGCGATATCAAATATTAATGACTACAACGATTAGATCAAATGTCACCAAGAAAGGGACAAAGTGTCGATAACTCTTTTTAACTTTCCCCCTCTTTATTTTGTAAAATTGTGATGATTTCTTCACGTCGATTGGATGGTAGGGTTGAAGGATGCTTGAAATTTTTTCTGGTTTTTTTAAGGCCATTTCTGCTCATTAAAAAAAAAAATTTATATATATATATATATATATATATATATTTTAAGGCCATTTCTGCTCATAAAAAGAGAGATATATATAATGGAGCAAATAGTTAGTCAAGATTTCGTGTGGTATAATTGTAATAATATAATAGCTATATTATGCTAGTCAAGATTTCGTGTGGTATAATTGTAATAATATAATAGCTATATTATGCTACAACTATATTGTCACATGTTGTAATTTATGTATTTCACGACACACGCTAGACATCTATAACAGTTTTTTAACATTGGGTGAGACAAGTTTATGAGGAATGATAGTTCTAAAATTACAGCAGTAAGATTTTCTCCAAACACACTTATCGGATCAACTCCATTCCCCATTCAAAAAGTTGAGAAAACTTATTTTCATGTATATGTCTTCGACAATTAATATGCCAAACATTTAGTTTCCTGGGCAGCATATTCACACATCACTTGCCAGACGGTCCAATCAGATCACACCTTGTGTACAGCAAATTAAAGCACTTCAGTGAAGCCATCCAAGGTGACGTTGAAAACTTATAGAACAAAAATAATATAAAAAATGACAAAAAAAAACTCGCCCTGTAAATGCAGCTAGGGTTTCAACACGTGAGGCAAAAACAACAGGAGCTCCACTTTGCTGTGAAACACTTATTCTATACAACCTTGGGCCAAAGGGGATGTGATTTGGGCAGGAATTAGTGCAACTAGCCATGATGATCTCAGTGTTGTTCTCGAAATTAACGATGGAGGCATGGGAAATTATCGGGAGAGGACTTTAATCATTTGATGAGATAAGTTAAATTAGATGCACTGAGCTGTAATCATCAGTGACCAACATAATCCTGAGAGATATGATGAATTAAATCTTACTTTGAGAAACTCTATTGTGATCCAAGGGAAGAGTCATGATGGATTTAACCTTAGTAGAGATATGATGCATTGAGGGGACATTTGTGACACGGAGGATATTGGCGGGACATCTCCGATGTATGCTATTTTCACTCCTTACATAACAAAATCCACTCAATTTTGCTAAGAAGACAAAATCGCCATCAATCATTCAATTGCATTGTAAAAAGTGGTGGTCCCAAATTTATTTTCCTTCCTTCTTTTTTCAGTTTTTCTATTTTTATGTAGGATTTAGTTGCCATGAGTAAGAATTTCACATTTTCCTTATTGGGGGTATCTCATGTATATTATAGGAGGCTTTATGTTTATATATTGTTATATCTTACTTCAATTGAAATACTTTGGTCGGAAAGAGAATTTCTTGGAAATTGAATTATGTTCTACGTTGTTAAGCAGATTTGTGGATTAGATGTCAAGTAGAGTCTAGAAAACTTCTAACATAGACTGTTTTTAACACAATCATTTATTTATAAACTTTCACTTTTATTGTGCATATCAACATCAAACATTTTTCTTATCAATTGTCTTTCATATACATTTATGTTTAATGAGATGATGAAACAAAAAGACGCTCTTTAAAGATTTTCAAAGCTAAACTTATGGTTACATTCTCTAACGTGAAATTTTGAAAGAGGAAATTTAATTAAATCAAAACATTGCCTAAGAACAACTTTTTTTTTAAAAAATGCCAGTGAAATCTCATCATTTTGCATTGACAAAAATTAATATCATCTTATGAAGTGTTTACCAAAAAAAAAAAAAATCAAGATAAGAAAGGGTTTGATAGTAAAATGCACAACAAAAGTAAAGTTTATAAACATGTGATCATGTTAAAAAAAAATTGTCCATGTCAAATTTTTCTAGATTCTACTTGAAAAATAATTTACGTATTTGCTTGACAACATAGAAAAAATTTAGGTTTCATGGAAATTACTCTTTTCCACAAAACTTATTTTTCGGAAGTAATATCTAAAAATAAAAAAGAAAACATAATGCCTCAATATACATAGGATAGCCACAATAAAAAAAGATAAAACATGTGAAATGCTTAATTATGGCAACTAGACAATGGATCAAGATAAAAAATAAAAAATGAAGGAAAGTAGATAAATTTTGGGGCCACCACTTCAATTTACAATTTTTTTTTTTTTGTCCAAAACTTCAAATTGCAATTGAATAAAGGCAATTCTGTCTTTTTGTGAAAATAGGTAGATTTGGTCATAAAGGGAGTGAAGATTAGGGGTGTACCATGTGGATTGGCTTGCCTAATTTCTCTTTTATAAAAGGATTTATGCTTGCATAAATGAGTAGTTTCATCTAGTAATTGTGGGAATAAGACTAATATTAGACCCATGTTTGTTGCTAATTCTTTGCCTTATGATTTTATTTACTATAATTAGCCCCGCGGATCCTTAATTTTTCGCTTAGTCAAAAAGTTCATATATTTATTTATTACAAGTACTTAATGTTTCGATACAAATTAGGAAGATTGCGTTATTTTCTCGTGTATTAATATAAAATTCGAAGTCGTATAAAATATCGGGAGATTGCAAAACAAGTTCTAATGGAACCATGGTTGACCTTGGAACCGGACTGGACCGAAAAAAAAATAAGGTGGGTCGGGTACAGGGTCAAATACAAACATGGTCGAGTACAAGGTCCAAAAAAGGGAAACCGATTATAACAGAGTTAGTTACAAGGTCCAGGTCTAAACCCTACCCACTTTGGACCCGATCACCCCTAATGAAGATAGTATTGCTCCTTTGTAAATTATGAGGTTTTGATGAGAATATACACACTCATCTTTGTTTATATTTACTTTACTAAACTAATAGTTCTTTAATTTTGGCATAAAAAATGTAAAAAAAGGGCATTAAATTGTCCAATGGGAAAATTACCAAAAAAATTTCTAGACCTATTGCCCTTGTGTAGTCCTCGATCTTTTAATTTGGCCAATTTATTACTAACTTTTTAACAATTTGCCAATATAGCTCATCCAGCCAATTTTGAGCAAAAATTACTAACTTGAACTCCGACCGTCATACATGACACCGCCAAAGCTAATGTAAACAATTTTTGCAATTTTTTTTTAATTTCTAATATTTTAAAATATTTATATATTCTTTTCTTCTCTTTTTTTCTTTTATTACAATCGCAAAGAGCCCAGCGACCCTTGCCCACCATAGGTGAAGGACGGCCTCATGTGACCCTCTCTAGCCATTGCCTAAGATCAGCCAATGGGGAAAATAAAAGAAAAATAAATGAATAAAGAGAAATTTTTTTATAAAATGTCTATCATCGTCCACGCCACATAAAATGGCTAGCGCCGACTAGACCGCTACGTCAGTATTTTCTAGTCAAAATTGTTCGGAATGATTATATTGATAAATCATCAAAACATTTAAGACTGAATTGACAAAATTGAAAAATTTATGATTAAATTGATACGGGTACAATAAGTTTAAGATTTTTGTGATAATATTTTCCAAACTCTTAACAATGACACCAATCATCCAAACTTTAACCCCCATACTTTTGTCACACTAGTACAAATTTTGGGTTGAGAAAAAAGTTCAGGCAATTGGTATCACAATAAGCAAAACTTAGCATTTTGTGGTAGACATGGCATGTTTTTGTTATTTTTATCATATAAATTTGGGGCTTTGGTGATGGAAAAAAAAAAAAAAAAAATTGGAGTATTGGTGTCACATGTGACAAAATTTAATTGTTTCTATGGTATATTCCCTAATTTTGAGTGAACTAGGACGACCTAAAAGAAAAGAGGAGGCGTGATGTTTTTCAATCCAAACAAAGGAGCTAAATAATTAAAGTAAACACTCAAATATCAAACAGTATAATGATAAATCATTGGTAGAGGTGGCAACCTGAATTGTAAACCCGCTTTTTAACTAATTTTTAATTGGCCAGGTGACATGGGTTTCCTGAAATTTTTTTTTTTATTGTGGGTATAAATGGCTTAAGAAAATAAAGCGCCCCTCAGTTTGGGTTAAAGTGAGTCTCAATTAGGCCCATTTCAGTTAAAAGAGAGACTAAAAATTAAAGAGTCCCAAAAGAAAAGGAGGCCGAGTGACGATTTTGACCGAAAACAAAGGAAGAAGACAACATCATGGTGGACTTATGCCCCGTTCGACTCAGGAAAAGCTTTCCCAAGGGACTTTAGGCCCTCAAAACCCTTGGGAAAAATATCATAGGCCAAATGTCAGCAGCATTTCCAATGCTGAAAACCCAATACAGGTTCGGACTTGCTTTGAGCTTTCGGCATTTTGGAAATCCAAATCAACTGTTCATCTGTGTCACTATTCATCATCTTCCCTATTCATCTTCGTCTCCCCCGATTTGCTGCCTAAGCGTCGGGTTTCTCCAGCAACCACCACCGCCGCCTAGGGGTTGCACATCACCAGCGACTACCACATGGGGCTGATTTTCTGATATATATTGTCAATGTTAATGCCCTGTTTTTTCTAATATACTTTAATAAATTCGTCTATAGAATTATTTTAAGTTTCTTTCTTAAAAATATTTTAAGTGGTGTGCTTAACATTGTTTAAGAAGACAACATCGCGGCAAACCTAGTCTTAGTAAACTATGAAGAAGACAACATCACGGTGAAAATCAATCGTCTTCTGTCTTACGAAGGTAAAAAAACAAAAAAAATAAGAAAATTTTTTTATTTAATAAAAAAAGCAAATACCAATTTCATCGACTAAAACCTATCATTGAATTTATTCATACAAAACTTAACATAAACACATTACAGTTGATTCTAGTGAAAGAGTCGAGACAAGTTAATTGAGTTGATTTGAGTGTTAATGAGTCAGGTTGAATGTAGGTCGTATATTAAAACAGATAGACCTAATCTTAGCCTGAAACGTCCACATAAGTGTTATTATCTGTCAGCACAATGCTCACCCATGTTTTAACGTTGCTCATGTGATGCGTGAAATCCTAGCCCATGACCCAACCTAGAACTCAAGCACCCTAACTGACTCAATGAGCTGGTCTACAGAGTTATCCGTCTTTTAGAAGCAACAAGTTAAAGAGAAATTACTAAGAACTAGAGGCCGGATGAGATCAAGTACATACTAAAATTATTTTGCATAAAAATGAGTTAATACGGGTTACACATGTCAATTTGATGAGAATCATTTTTGACCTCACCCACTCGCTTGACAGCTCTATTTTTGGGGCACTTTGGTAGTTTGAATAGCAGCTTGATTTCTTAATGGTGACGAAAAAGATCTTTGGTCCTCAAAAGATTGTGTTGCATTGAATACAAAAAATCTTTTGGAACTGTCGTGGGTAATTTAAATTTATAACAATTTTCCTCCGCTTATAAGCGAGTTACAAAAGCGGGGCAGAGATCAAGCCCCATAGTCCAGCACACTTCGTTCGAAAATCTTTGACAGGCAACTTTGTGAAGTGTCGTAAAACCCAATCGTGCGTCCATAAAAGCTAAAAGGTATCATAGACATCTTTGTCCAGTGTCACATAGACAGGTCTTTGCGATCCCACTTTCTCATGTCGATCACTACCCATGACATGAAATTTGATTCCAAGAATGACAGAAGCTGATAAATGCATCAAAAGGTTAAAGGCTAGTCACTAGACATCGAGCATTTTCCTCTTTCAGTATAAACAGTGATTTCCTCACAATGATACCGATTCAAAGAGAATGTTCATGACCCAATCTTAATCCTTTACCGCTCCAAATAATCTTAAACAGACGTCAGAACAGGCGCGAGCACATCAAGAAGCAAGTTGTATCAAAACCGGTTTATGAGATGCGGATCATCACCTTGAAAGCACAATCTGAATCTTATATCCTTGATGACAGAACCAAAACAAATCTACAGTTGAATTTTAAGCTACCCAGATCAAAATTCTCATCTGCTAGTTTTCTTCTGGTGGGGTAAATAGAATACAAAGATCAGTTCCATTACAAGCATATCACACATCGCATTAAGACCGACTTCTTGTCAAACAAGAAGCAAACAAAGAGAATGCTGGCAAGAACTGTAATGTTTGAAGACTTAACTGAGGAGGAGCTATGTCTGCTGTCATGACTCTGATAAGCCGTGTTTTCTGTGCATGTGCCTATTTCTTCTTCTTCAGCAGGGTTGATGTCACAAAGTCAGCATCATCTCTAATAAAGCTCCACCACAAATATGTCAGAGGAATGGTAGTGGCATGCCATAATGCATGGGCATCTACAAATCCCAGGTAAGGTGGGAAGTCATAGATCTCCAACAGCATTGCTGCAGCTCCACCCACAACCACCACCCACAATTTCCAGCGCGACGGATGCCGAGTGACACCAGCCCATACTGCCCATAAAAGAAGCTGACCTATGCCCATCGCAACACACACTTTCATGTTCAGACCTGCAATAGAGTGATCATTAAGAGCAGTTCTGGTAGCAGACTTGCGATATCAAGCAAGACAAGAATTCAAGCCATTATGTGACTAAATAGATCAGCAGGATTGATTGATGCATGTATCTGTTTTTTAATTTTGTAACTTTCGGCAACATTGTTGGCGTCACCAATTATGAAACTGATTCAAAACCAACCTTAAGTTGTCTAACGGTTAGCCGATGATGACCACTAACTTCATGACAAACACATTGAGGACCATTATCCAGGTCAGGAGATCAAATATACAAGACCACAGTTTTTGCAAGAAAACCGATCCCCCCACAAAAGCTACAGATGAGCAACTGAAAATCGCAAATCAGATACTCACATAGTACTCCCGACGTCATGTCAATAAATCCAGGTCAAGCAATTTCTTGAAACTGCACTAGGCATTAATGTACATATATCAAGGATAGAAACCAATTTCCAACACATTCATGTAGAAAAAATAAGAGTTTCAAAGCATGGCACTAGGCATTAATATACGTACATCAAGGGTAGCACAGATCTGATAATAAGAGCATCAAAGCATGGCACTCAAGCATTCAAATTTATGCCATCATGGAACAACATGGATTTACAGCACATAGGAGTGCCAACACAATCTTGAAGGGCATTCTTAACAACTGTAGAAATAATGGGTGCGTGAATGAGGACTGACTATATAGAAACTAGAAAGTATTTACCATAATCAAGCTTATAGAAGTTGAGATACAAGATATGTGTGGTCACAAACGCAATAAGAGGAGCTGCAACCATGACCCTAGCAGCCTCGTCTCTCACATTAAATGCTCGCAGTACTGCCAATATGAGAGAAAACCCGAGTAATGCCACAGCAGATGAATAATCCAGCTTTTCCGTGAAGTCCACATCTCTGTGAAGTAAGTACATTATAAAGAACATCAAGAAGCAGGCATGAAACATAACAGTATAAGCAAATATAGGTATTTTATAATCAATTACAAGGGAGATGCAACAGATTTGACATTATTATCCTCAACGTGACAAGTCAATGCCAACAGAAACAGAAACATAAGTCAAATTGAACTGCTAGCCTGAAGTAGCATAAAATTCCTATTATGATTCATTTCCAGGACTGTATCCCAATACATAAAGTCAGCTCTAATATAGAACGCTCAACTCTAGATATAAACTGAATGAAGATGGAACCTATTTCCTTTGCATTTGATCTATCCAGTTCAGTTTCTCTGATCTGTTAATAATTCTGGTCACCTATTCAGATGCACTCTTGTTTCGTGTCTCTCTTTTTTATTCAAATTAGAGAGGCTATTGGAAGCAGAGTTGTTGAAATCAAAGGCTGTTTCCTATGTTAAAAGTTCTTAAGTATGGCGTGATGATTAATTGCCACATTGACATGTAGAAAGAAACGAAATGCCAAATTAGTGGTCACATTATGTAACAAACTGGTGGTTCTTTCATCGCATTTGCAATCAGGAAAAGGTATCGATTCCCAAACAGTACTGCATAATGTTCAATCTAACTGATCCATGATGGGTACTGTTAAGATATTTTCCATGTAAGAATGACAGCTCAACAGAGTTAGTGCTCTAATCCATGCAGGAACTTCATTAGCCAATTTCCACTCATTAACGCAGGGACAAAAATCATGATACAAGAGGTGGCACTCGATGATACAAAACTTGACCAAAATGAAAAGCGTACGTTTGGCAATGCTTACCGACTGTGAAATACAGAACTCCAGAACCAGGAATTCATGGACAAGAGACCATAGACATGCCACAAGCTCGTATACTCATAGTAAGTTCTCTTATCTGGTCTCAGGGGTAACTTGTAGTACATAAGGATGAAAAAGGATAGCCACCCATGAAAGTGCACTGCAAGATTAAGTGCAGAAAAAGCAACAGAGACAGGTTCCTGATGATGGAAGCAAATCAGTT
This sequence comes from Eucalyptus curtisii, assembly GCA_017140595.1. NCBI lineage: Eukaryota > Viridiplantae > Streptophyta > Magnoliopsida > Myrtales > Myrtaceae > Eucalyptus > Eucalyptus curtisii. Next base: position 1,605,002 of record CM029504.1, on the reverse strand, counting down.
TAGATGCATGTTGAGTGTATATGCTATCAAATATGATCAGATACATGCATCATTGTTTGATAATACTAGAAAGCAAATTAAATGTGGAAACCTGAAATCCATGGACACGCTTGAACGGCCATTTCCCATGATATTTAACAGGTTCATGGCCAAGCTTCTGTCTTTCCTCTTCCCTCACAAGCATACACTGATACCGGCAATCACTCTGGCAGTCCCAGTGTTTCCATCTAAGGTAAAGTGGTTCTTGCAAATACCATGGACCATCAATAGGTTTCCCATCAGAAGAAAATTTGCAATGTTGGAAGCACTTGTCTCCCACACACCCAGAACTTTCACACTTTTCTACGCAAGACCTGGCAAAACATCAAGACAAGCCATGATGAAATGGAAAGTATCCCAATCAAAGAGCAACCTTCCGGATAGAACTTATTTCAAACCAGCAAGTTGATAGGCCAACTTACAAGAACAAATGTACAGCCATTCAAAGAAAAAAGAAAAATCTTTCAGGAAAAGGGCATTTACTTCAAATCCTAAAAAGAAAACAAGCGAAGAGCAGAAGCAATGCAAAGGTTCAGTAAGCTCTTCCTGGAATAATTGCATTCAGCAAAATGGGACCTTTATTCTAGTGATAATAGGACATAAAACAAAAGAAAAGCCAAGCAACGGGGTACTAAATACAAAGCGAGTGAAGATGCATCTCATTTCATTTTTAACATTTTAACTACGTCCTCAGACTCCCTACCTTTGCACATCAATCAATGTACTTACAAACACAACCTGCTCATCCCTTAACAACAAATATGGGGGGAAAGCACATAGACAAACAGATAACAAAATGCATACACAGACGTGCATAAGAAACTTAGAATAGACATACATAACCAAAAGAATGGATACCATCGGCAAATTGTTGCATCTAATTAGCGAAACTTTCTAGTCGTCAACGCGTCAAAATCCATGGCTTCTTAAATATCACACCTCGACTTGCATCTCTTGAACCTCCATAAACCACCAGATGGCTAACAACACAATTCAAAAGTAAAGCTTTCAACTTTTCTATCTTCTTTCCTAGTTAGACGCATCGATCTAGAACCCATTTCTCTCTAAACTCAAACACAGACGAGCAGCACTGTATCGACAAAATCCAGCTTCTCAAATGAAGACCGAACCCGCACCCCTCCCCCCCCCCCCCCCCAAAACAAATCCAAGACCATCCACAAGACCAAGAATCACCAATCAGCAGACCCCATTATCCAGCAGATCCACAACCATCCTGAGCAGAACAATCGAGCGAAATGAAGACAACCCAACTGGCCGGAGAAGACGAAAAGCCACCTGTAAATCGGATCGGCGTCGCCGGCGCTGGCGTCGAGGGCGGCGACCAGAGAGAAGAGCGCGGCGAAGAGCAGGAGCGCGCGAGAGGGACCCATCTGGTGGTCAACTCACAAGCGGTGTTCCATCGGGGAAACGATCAGATTGAAGAGAGAGAGAGAGAGAGAGAATGAGAGAATGGAAAAGAGCAGAGAAGTGCAGAATTTTCCTGAGGAGCTGATCTTCAGATGTCTAAAGCCATGGCTTCTTCTTTGTCTTCCCCTAAAGTATAATGGATTAGCCACTATTAAACACTACTGTAAAACCCATTTTAAATAGTTAAAATTTAAAAGAGGAAGTAGGGTTGCAGTGCCGTTAATTTTTTTTTCCGACCATGGATGACCTATCTTTGACAAAATCGATTAATAGGTTTAGTATGACATGTAAAAATTCGCTCAAAGATTTACCATATCTTTCATTAAGTTTAAGATACTATTAAATGTAACATGATTTAAGTGGTCTCCTGTATTAGTGATTCATGAATAACTTGACAATTTAAGCTCCTAATCTTTCGACTTACTACTTATTAAGAGATTTGGGTGATTTTCATATTCCTGTCTTAACATTACATGCTTAACTATAGCCAAATAAGGGACAATAGAGAAAATTTAGAGTTCACCTCTCATTCCTTTTTCTTGATATGTGATGTGAGTCACTCTTAGGTGATATATAGAGCTTACCATTAAAAAAAGATGTTGATGGCTTGTAGGATCAAGACAACTTAGCAAAGATTCGAATCATAAATAGAGCCACATGCCGCGTTGCATGCGGTAATTCATATTTTGACAGGCTTTATAATTAATTTACTACTTCAATGTACATACTATTTAATACTTTCTCTCAGTAGATATGAACACCAATGTTTGTAGAGCAAATGAACATGGTATGACCTTACAAAAGCAAATGTCCCTATGATGAACTAGAGAGAGATATGACAGCATTGAGGTTGGCAAGGCACTCGGTAGGAAGTCCTAGGAAGGAGTTCATCAAGAAGTCATCAATGGGATCAACGCTTGCCACTCCCACCAATCTACAATTCCCTTCCTCGTCCAATCTCTCTCCTCGGCCGCCTCTCACGGTCCCGTTCGATTCCTCCGATGTCAACACAGTCTCCACGATCAGCGGCCGGGCTCTGTAAAGGCTCCCGACCGAGAAGCAAAACTTAGCCTTGAATTGAAGATCGACCTGCGAGTACAAGATTGCAAATTGAAGTTCAAACCGACGAAATCCTCGATATAATCATCATTTATCTAGTTTACTGTGATTTTTTACCTTGCCAGATTCTTCGCAAATCTTGCCTTCAAACAACTGTGGAACAATGTCTATCTTCAGGAAAGGCGGCAATGGCAATCCTAAGAATTTAGTGGTCGCGCCAGTCAGTGGCGGGATATAAAGCGTGTCAAGGTCGAAGGACACCGATATTTCTCGGGTCGGGTCGCCGTTCGAAGCCACTGAACCTTGCCCACTTCCGGTACCTCCTTGAGCATTGTACTCGAAATCGGGATATCTGGAGATGCCGAGCTTGCACGCCCCGAGGGTCTTGAAGTCCACTCTGTAAGCATTAGGCCTGGAGAGTTGGACTTGAGTGGCTGCGGCTGTCGAAGCGAGTTCTCCATCATTCTGAGCGTAGGAAGAACAAGAAATGAAGGAGATGGATTTCGGAGCGACTCTTGCTTTTATCGTTGGGAATTTGCACAGGATTGGGGAGTTCAAGGCATGGATCTTGCAACCCATTTGGGCGTGTGCTCTGTTATTGAGTTCAGGAGAGGCAGGGGAAGAAGAAGAGGGTTTTCTTCATTTCTTTTTTTCCCTTCTGGTGATGAATTTATGTGGAATTGGTCCATGTGGAGCTATGAAAAGCAAAGATATATTTCTGTCCTTGAGAAATTAATACGATATATGGGGATAAAGCTTGGGGCAATCAGAACGTGAGGTTAATATGAGCTGAGTTGGAACCCTTCGTGGCCACTTCTTTTTATGTTGCCTTGATGCATATCGCTCATGAGCATGTAGAGTTAGCCCCTTCGACTAGAATACGAACCCACGGCGTGCATCAAGGAGTACAGTAACAATATAAGAGACTCGGATCAGAGCAACTGATTGAACCAGTTGAATTGGTAAAAAATTCAATTAAAAATCACTTCGGAACCGGATGGAAGTCCCATAAACTATCGTCCCGTTGTGGTCCGCTTTCTTGATTAGCTTAATTGATCAGGAAAAACCTGCCCCAACCACCCAATGCAGGTCGGTCGCCCCGTCCTGGTACACCGGATTGAGGATGCAGACAAGGGCTCCAGGGAAGGATTGCCATCCTTCACCTCTCAAGGCAAGCAAATTTTCAAAGATTGATGTAACAAGGCTCGAGCTCTGACAAGATAGACCGTTGATGAACTGGTCCAAGAAGATGGTCAGATTCGAGTAACTTTCCATGTGAATCCAAATTCATGTGCCAGGACATGAGACAAACGACAGCTAAACAAAGTTTTTGAGCGCATTCGACCTAGCCGCCTGGACCGGGAAGGCCCATCAAAATTGAACGACGGATTTTGTCCATATGCAACTGGGCTGGCTCCAAACTCACAAAAATCCAACGTTGGCTTCTCAGATAAGAATTCAAAATAATCTTGAGAAAGAAACCGAGTAAAGAAAAGAAAACTTGAGAAAATCCACCATTACAAACGCTCAAGACTCAAGACCCTCACCCAAGAATGTGTAATCCTTGGGTACTCCTCATCAATCAATTATCTCTAGTTACAACTTGTACATCTAATGAGGACAATGCTCTGTCTTCTCACATATATTTTCCGCTAACTAGGTCACAGCACTGTCGAATTAGCGCATATACAATAGGTAGATTAAATTGCACCATGTCCAATTTCTTCAGCAGACAAGAGAAGATCTAAGAGAAGTGGGAATCAACGTGCACGATGACCACCGGATTACTGACTCGGTCACCACAAGATCTAGTCGCTCCTGCTCACCAAGGCCAATCGTTCTATTCCTCTTGCTATGAATGCCCCATACTCTATGCTCAGTCATTCCTCCGCCCCTCTTAACTTCAGCTATCTTATGCTCCTCCTCTCCCACCAAATGGTTGAAAATGACTGGTGATGAACTTGTCAAGGTAAACAGCTTATCTGACCTTGCCTCTGCACATACGCAAACCTATGGTATCAGCTAACAAGAATTTAAAGTAGTCAACAACAGTAAATGAAGAAACATGTACCTCCATCTGCAGACGCATATGATGACAACCCTGATGGAGCACTTTCTTGTCCATTCATTGAACCAGGACTGAAGAAAGAGAAGCTTGGCATTGAGGGAATAGGAGATGAGAACTCCAGGGCACCAGAACTACCACAGCTGCGGAAGGAAAAACCACCAGAAGCAAGGCATGGTGTTGATGGTTCAGGAAAGAAGGAAGAAAAAGATGATCTGCACGTAAATGTGGGCGACTGAGCTTCACATGTAATTTGTGTTCTGTTGCCAAAGCTGATATCTTGATCCCTGGGCATATGCGTGGCAGAAAACGACACTCCACGATCACCAAATCCTTCAGAAACCCTATGCTCCCATAGATTTAGGACTTCAACATTTGGTCCATGGCCGTCCATCCAGGCATGTTCTTCACAAGGACAATAATATGCATGATTAGGAAGTGGAAATGCACATAAGACACAATCATTTATAAAGAAATATACACGGTATATGTACACCATGGGTATCAAGTCAGAGATCAAAGTAGTATGCTCAACTACTTATCTTGCATAAGCATCATTATTATGTCCAGTGAAGACAAAATACGCACCCGAAAGTGCCTAAAATGCTTATTCAAGAATCGCATCTAAGTTAATGCTGAGTGAAGCATTCTGGTCTATTACGAGTATACCATACAAGCCACCAAGATGCTTTCAATCTTTTTAGATTTGATAGTCAGGATCCAACATTGCATTACATACAAGATTTTCCTAGGCAGATCCTTAAGCGCTGGTATAGTGGATATTGCAGAGATGATAAACTTTTTGTTGTAGTCTTTCTCGGAAAAGAAAAGGCAAAGATAACCTCCTTCCAGAGAATATAAGGAACAGCATGGGATGGCCTTTGCATCACACTAATGTCATCTAATAATTGAAATTTGGCTTTCGCCTCACCGTTAAGTATGGGATGCCACACAAACATTCATTGAAAGTCACATGACGTAGATGTACACACACATAGGTTCATAAAACTAGCAGCTTTGTGTTAAATTACATTAAGCGGAAACAATGTAAATTGACCTACCTAGAACCTCCTGAGCTGTGAACCTTTGAGAAGGGACAACACAGAGCATACCCTTGATGAGAGCCTTTGCAGATGCAGATATGCCATCCCAAGGACTGGACGGGAATCGCAGATCAGCTATTCTAACAGCATCAAATATACGTGATTTGGTCTTCCCCCAAAATGGCGGCATCCCACTGAGGAGAATATAAAGGATGACCCCAGCACTCCAAATATCAGCACTCTGGTTATAACCCCCTGATAACACCTCTGGAGCTATGTAAAATGGACTCCCAACAGTCCCGTGCAGACTCTGGCCTGTCAAAACATGCTGAATCATAAAACTCACTATTTGGAGGAGAAAGAACAGGTAGCAATGAATATTATTAACAGAGCAAGAATTAAGACCATACCGGGTTTAATGTAAGTGGCGAGTCCAAAATCAGCCAATTTAATGGGCGAAGATGAGGCTTTGGTTGCCAATAGAATGTTTTCCGGCTTCAAATCTCGATGAACTACCCCTTTCTCATGACAATACAAAACCACTTGAATAAGATGCCTGAAAAGAACCCTAGCCTCAGCCTCAGAGAATCGGCCATGTTCCTCTAACTGGTGAAACAGTTCCCCTCCCGCACAAAGCTCCATAACCAAGTGAACGTAATCTTCCTCCTCGTAAACCTCTTTCAAATCAACTACATTTGGATGCCCAGATAACCTGGTCATTATCTCGATCTCAAGCTTCACGCTACGTACATCATCAGACGTCACCAGTCTCTCTTTGGCAATCGATTTGCACGCGAGGAGTTCCCCAGTTGACTTATGAGAACATGCTCTGATCACACCGAATTGACCCCAGCCCAACTGCTCACCAAGTGCATATCTATCCTTCAAGTTCGAGATCTCCTCCGCACCCAAAATCGTTTCCCTCAAGCCAGCAACTTTATAGTAGTTGCACGCCTTTACTGATGATTCGCTGCCGCTGTTGCTCTTGGCAACAGCCATAACAAATTCTTACCCAATGACTATCAGATTCTTGGGTAGGATCCAAAGCTATTCTAGATTTTTATGTCTGCCCTTAAACGTTTCGAACCCTTTCGGAGCAACTAAGAATGCCAAGTTTTGAAGTCAAAGATCCTCGTATTCTCCCAAAGCATACCGTTGGTCAAAATCCGAAAGGAAGCTTCTGGTGTGAACAGTTGCTGAAGCTGACGAGGGCTCCTCCTACCGTGATGGTCACGACATCATTTTCCTGGGGAGGCGAGAAGCAACTCTGAATGGACTTCAATCCCGAAGAGAATCATCTGGATCTGAAACATGACCAAAAAAAGCAACAAACTTTATCACATCGTCTTCTCGTTGGATTAAACTAAAACCCACTCATATCAAACAACAGCTAGCTACTCTGACCAACTCGAGCTACTCCAAAGCTGTTGATTTCAAGGTCCAAAAACAGAATTTTTTTTTATTTTTTTTATTTTCTTTTTTGCTGTAATAGGCAACCTGCTTCCGGCAGATAAGATAGAGGGCGATAAGGCAAAACGACAAAATTTTCAAAAATTCGAGGGTTTGAAAGCGAGACCACCCAAAAAAGCTTCCATCTTTGAGAACCCTAATGCCCCCTAAACAGCCAGTAACGGACCTCAATCGCAGCTGAATCGCTCAGACGACTGATCATCAATGCCGATCGGCTAAAAAAACGTTCTTTCAAGTCGCGCACAAAAGAAAAGTTACCCGAAAGCGAAAATGCTCTCTGCTGAAAATTCCCAGTGCACGCACGACGACTCAGCATCCAGGAATCGCGCTTACATGGAGAGCAAGAGAGCAGAGACTGCGAGCGAGCGAGCGAGAGACAGAGGCAGAGGCAGAGGCAGAGAGAGAGAGAGGAAGAAGATGCCGTTGGAGCAGGAGAAGCTGCCCGACTTAGCTCCCCTCTCTCTCTCTCTCAGTGTCTCTCTGGATATGCTTGCGGGGCTCTCCCCCACCTCTCTCTCTCTCCTCTCTCTCTCTCTCTCCTCTGTTCTGCTCCTCTGGCAATGGCGATTCGCTGTGCTGCTGCGCTTTTTGGTGCTCTGTTTTTTCCCCTGCTTTTTTTAAAATGAAAGGGCCTCCCACTCCTCGGATGTGAACTCTTTCTTTAATTGCGTTTACTTTAATTTGATTATGATTTAGTGTGTTCTCAGCAAAGTGGGTCAAGCGTTGTAATTTGCAACGATGCCCCTCGCATATATTTTTTTCTTGGTTTTGGCAACTCGTACTTTAGTATTTATGAAAGTACCCCATTCTTCCAATCCAATGTATGTTATACTAAAAGTGACTCTGCATGTTGAGTATTTAGTGAGAAACTCAAGAATTTGTTGATAATCAGCAGTAATGTCGACCCACGAGAATGAGAAAGTATGATCAGAAAAAGGTTAATAGAAATTTTTTAAACCATTAACATAGTTATAAAATATCACACGTATATGGTAATGTTTAAAGTAATAAGTAGTGAAATTAACGTTGTTGGAACAGGAAATTAATAGTGATATTCCTTTTACAGCTTCATGCTTATTAATATAACCCTAAGCATACTATTTTCCTAGAAAATGAATGTTGCAAGAGTAGACAAGCAGCCTTAATAAACATAAAATTTTCAAAAGGAGAACATACGTATGAAACCTGCACAAAGCATTGGCAAAGATTATGACTTTTAGAGTATCGCAAGATATTGTAAATCCCCACAATAGGATTACTCAATTTATTAGAAACTCACACTAAGGGTAAGTTTATTTGAGTGAAGAAATTTTCTTCGAATTAATGTTGTGAACTTTCACACGTTTAGTTTGTTGAAAATGAATGTTCCACGAAAAACTATTTACAGTCAACGAAATTTTTTCATACTTAAAACAAGATAAATGAATGCCCCAATTTGAAAAGGAGAAAACAATATTTTTGAAAATGTGATTTTCATGAAAAGTATTTCTTTTTATCTTAAAATTTTTCCAAGACAAACACACTCAAACATAAAATTTAGATTAATAAATTAGGGTGAGGTTTCTCCCTTAAAAAGAAAAATGAACATAAAAAGTTGAATGGAAAGACTGCTTCAATGCATGTGAAATTATGATAAGTAAAGTCACTTGCAAATGATTCCATCTACATGGACAGTCTCAATCCTACTTTCGTAGCCAGCGCAAACACATGCCTTGTTTTTTAAGAATGTGTTTGGGTTTGTTGTGACCTTTGAATGTAACTGTTTTTGGTGGGGAGACGAGATTTATAAAGAAGAACAGATGAGATCCAACCTAATGGAATCTCATTATTCTGTGGATGAGTATTGGATTTCCATCGCCCTCTGATGACGCCATAGAGATAGGACTTGACAATCAAACCAGTGGAATAACATTAGCACCAAATGCTGGTTTCTACTATAGTCTTATATTTGAATGTTCAATAATAAATTTGGAGTGGTACTTTCATATTACCCTTGAAGAGTAAGGCTACATTTGGCACAATTTTAATAAGGAAATTTGAGCTTCTAAAGTTTTTCATGTCAAAGTTGAGGCGTTTGGCAAGACAATTTCAGAGATTTTCGATCAAAGTTAGCATTTTTAAAATTCCTTAAACTAATTCAAAAAGCTACTTTGGATTTCTCTCACTAAATTACCTAAATTCCAATTTTATCTCCACTAGTTTTACTTTGATTATATGATTGTCTCATGTGACGTCGCCGGCAAGCCCAAATTTGACCATGCAATGAGCCAAATCCGACACCGACTCGCCTGAGGCAAGGCTGTGCAACCTCAAGGTCTCGTTGGCGAGCTCAAGGGCCTGGGGTCGTGGCAACTCACACCTAAGTTGGTTGGCCTAATCCACAGCCGTTAGGCAAGTCAATTTCTCTCTCTCTCTCTCTCAACTTAATTTTTATTTTGAGAGTTACTGTTCAGATTGGATATAAAAAGTTTGCAGAAAAGTGTTCACCAAAAAATATTTATATCTCCTGAAAACGCCTTACAGAAACAACGGCATAGGTTGTCACTCACTTTTCTTCCGTAAAACAATGTCTTTGTTGATGGAATTTTATCCCAAACATACAATTCATTCATCCCAATTTCTTGTTTTAACTTTAGTTTTTTTTTTTTTTTTTGGGTCTAGATTTTAACTTTAGTTCAAAATCGACACAAGAACACCATGAGTCTTAAAACTTGGTACAAAGGCAAAGTTAGGAAAGTAACACTTAAGTGCCAAAATCGGAGCAAAATAGATCGGTTAAGTGCCAACGACAAGAAAATCTGGCAAAATCTAACGTGGCGATTTTTCGATGAGTTTAGTGCAAAACGACGTTGTTTTGCGCGGCGATATGGCTAGATAGTGCCAAAACGACGTCGTTTTGGTGTTGACGTATTTTGGTTCTAACGTGGTAATAATTAATATAAAATTAATTATATTAAATTTAAAACAAAATAATAATAATAATAATAATAATAATAATAATAATTAAAAAAACCAAAAAAAAAAAAAGGAGGGGAGGAGGAGGAGGAAGGCAGTCAGCAACAATGATGCCCTTATCGCCGGTTGGCTGGGGTCGCCGGCCCCTAGCCAGGCTCGGCGAACCCGGCCGACCCTCTCCCACCTTCTAATAATGGTGGGGAGGCAGCAACGACGGCTGCCTTCCTCCTCTTCCTCTTTTTTTTTTTTAAAAAAAAAAAATTAATTTAATTAATTTTTATATTGAAATTCTAATTATATCAAAACGACGTCGTTTTTGTGTATTTTGGCTCCTTTCGATGAGCCACGCAAGCAAAAAAATTAATAAAACATTTCCACGGGGGTTCCATTGGATGTGACACTTAAGTATCCCATTTTCATAAAATGTGGCACCGAAGTGTCGGCTTTTAAATAAGTTTTAGCCTTAAGTGTCTTTTTTGTCTTAAAGTTTGGCGACTTAAAGTGTTCTTTTGCTGTTCAAAATCGATAAAAAGTGTTGAATACTAGTTAGCACTAACATGGACGATAACTGTCTAGCCAACATTAAAGTGACAATTCTTTTATAATTTTTTTTGAATTTTTTCTTTTTTTCCTTTTTCTTTTCTCTTCTTCCTTGGCTTCTTTTCCTCATAGTGGCCGGTGAGCCTCACCAAACACTTGTGAGGACCGCAAAACCCTTGCCGATCACCAGCAAGGGTTGCAACCCTTGCTCACCTTGCCTAGATTTAGGTGAGGTCTGGGGCCGTGAGCAAGGCAACTTCGCTCAGGCCCAACGAAGGTGGCTAAGGCCTTACCAGCTGCAAGCGAGGCGACCTTTGTTCGTGGCTGACAAGGCTATGGCGAGGCTGGCCTTGCCCATATCTTGGCGAAGCTGCCTCGCCAAAGCCTCACAGCCACTACAAGAAAAATAAGCCAAAAGAGAAAGAAGAGAAAAATGAAAATGAAAAAGAAAAAAACTATTAAAAAGTTATCACGTCGGCATGGTCAAATGGTGGCGCGACCAACATTCACGTCGTCGGCCAACCAGTCAAAATTAGCGGATAAATTAAATTAATACAATTGCACAAGGTTTAGGACTGAATTTATGGCCGAATTGATATAATTACAATAAATTTAGAACTTTCTCGGTAATTTCCCCTCACGTGAAAAGCATCTCTCGGTTGTAACTAGCATAACTTATTCGACCATTGAGTGTCGACGATCCTTTCAAATCCTACATGGGAAACAAAGAACAGCTTTTTTTTTTCTTGCCTTTTCCTTTCTAGTCAGCTTCCATTTTGTGACGGCATTTTCCTCAATTGGACATTTCTTCCCGGACAGAACTTTGACTTTGACTAAAGTCTGCATTCCGTCTAGGGCCGGATCAGAAGAAAGCCATCATTCTCTTCTAATGGTAAAGTATGAAATTCTATTCCTAATTCCCCCCCTTAGCCTTGCATAAAAGGAAACGTCTCCTTTCCTTTTGCCTCTGACATATTACCTGTATGTATTAACATCAGGCAACATGTCACTAGCTAATCGCAAAATACTGCTTCTTACGTGCCAAAGAACCTTAAGCAAATCTCTCACTCATCTCCTTCATGACACTCCTCACCCTAACATGACAGATTGAGGGAAATGAGGAAAACAAGGCAACAACCTAAGCAAAACATGACAGGACCGTGATTTCGGTAGCTCCGCGTTCCAACCTTCATGGGCCAAAGAAAGATAAACTTTTTTCGATGTGATATCTAAGATTGAACAGCAAAGCTCGATAGCTATAGTCCCCCGATACATGAAGCACCACCAGGTTTTTCCAATCACAACAGATGATAACACTGGCCGAACAGGCTGAAGATTAGCCACACCATTTCATCTTGCATTTAGATAAGCCCTTATGGTCTAATAATTACTCTCGGCTTCCTTATTAGGTATTGGACATGTGGATGCCTGTTGACATGTTACAGTCATTCATTGTAGTTATTTTACCTGTCACGACCAAGACACTTCACTTTGTGATTTCTGATTTCGTGGCGCAATTCTGTCCTCACAGATTGAACATGACCTTGATGGCATTGCCGCCACGAGCACTCGTCTCAAAGGCATCTTCAACTTCCTTCTGGGAGAACCCAAACCTGTGGGTTATGAGGGGCTTCACATCTATCTTGCCGCTCCTTAGAAACTCGAGGCAGAGAGGCCATGTGTTCTTGTATCGGAATATGCCAATCACATCAACCTCCCTGCAGGTCATCAAAGCATGCATGAACGAGCAAAGATATCAAATTCTTTCTCTCCAAAAACCCAGATGCAATGGTGGAACACTTCTTATGCTAGTCTTTAAAAATTAGCACTTGTTATTCAACGACCAAACTGCTGCTATTTTGCCACACTATCTTTGGATCTATAGTTGATTCGTAACAAGCACGTCAGTGGTAGTATAGCTAGGCAGTATAAAGCTCACGTCCATATCTGGTCAGCCCTTGGCTAACATTGGCGGAGCAGATTGCAGTGGCATCTATAACATAGAAGGGGGAAAAATATACCTTGCAGCAGCAGGAGTAAGAGGCACAGTCATCTCGTTATGACCCATTCCCACAAGGCAAACTTTGCCACCAGATCGAGTGGCATTCAATGCCGTTGACATAGTTTTATTAAAACCGGCACAGTCAAAGCTCATGTCAATCTCTGTTGCCATCGCTTTTTGTATCAGCACCACCTCTTCAGGTATGTCCTGCAGAAGGGCAAATTCAAGACAATGAACTTGAGAGCAAGCGGAAACTTCATTTTCTCAAGTATGAGATATGAACTTATAAGGACTTTTAGAATGCTAGATTGAACCATTCCATCATGCCATTCTCTGATTAAAATGAGGAAAAGCAAAAACCAAAACCATGAAATGGTAATGAAAATTGAACTGTCAAAAATTGCAACTTATTCTCCACAAACATTACTACAGCTGCATGCTTCTAGGTTGTATCATAGCGGAAGAGAGGCAAGAGTTGCTGATTGTGATTCTCCAATTTCTTCACAAACAACTTGGCAGACTGAACAGTATAGGCAGAAGAGCAGCTCAACCAGTAACAAGTCATAATTAACATAAATTATGCAAAAGGCCCTAACATGCACAAACCAATCACTGGCTTCAGCTTAGTTCAATGAAAAACAAAAAAATGATGCTTACTTCTAATTTGGTCTAGCATACCTTCATATCTGTAGAAACTTTCACGATGTCATCTGCACCCAGATCCTTTGCAACTGATAAGCGGTGGTCATCAACATCCACAATGACAATTCTGGGTGCTCCAAAGCACGGGCAGCTAACATAGTAACAAGCCCTATAGGCCCTGCACCCATTACCAAAACATTTGTCTCTGGACCGACATTAGCTCGGCGACAAGCATGAACTCCAACACTCAAGGGCTCACACATTGCCCCTTCCTCCAAGCTCACATTGTCTGGAAGCTTAAAACAAAGGTCTGCCGGATGCACCACCTGTCAATAGAAAGGAAGGTACTCTCAACACTGCCCAAGTTTCTAGATGCATCTCACCTTTTAACTATATATGCGACCCAATTTCAAGTAACTGCGCGGCTCCATGCATCATGCCAAGTCATGCCAAAGGATGTCCAAATGAAGTTTTTATCAATCTTCATTTGTGATATGTTTAGATGTACTTACAAAATCTTGCTCAATAGCTATGGCATGACACAAAACAGTTACTATCAGATAATATGTCGAACAGCAAATAGTGAAACAATATTATAATTTTTCACCTGATTGGCGAGAGAACCATGTACAGGAGGAGTGGCAAAGAACTTCATGTCAGGACAGAGATTGTATCGGCCTTCTTTACAATGATCACAACGCCAACAGCTGATCCCTGGCTCTAGGGCCACTCGATCACCTGGAACCAATGTCTTGACTTCACTCCCCACTTCTTCTATGATCCCTGCACACTCATGCCCAATCACCATAGGCTCTTTCACCACGAAATGTGCGCATCTTAGGGTCTGCAAGTCAAAAACAATCAAAAGAGAGCAAGTGTAAAAAAATCTATATATAAGCCAAGTGCAACTTGTGAGATGTGGTTTTACTAAAGATGAAATCATAGGTATTGCTAACCAAGAAAATATCTTCCTCACTGCATTTCACAATCCATATGGCCCAACATATAAAGGAATCCCTCAACCGAGTTTGATCAATCATTCGTTTTTTAACTGATGTACCAGCATCTAAAATGTCCTCTCTCATTGAGTAGCCCTTTATAAAATCAAGTCCCCAATCTGTGACTCGTCAGAGTCATATCAGTGTGCCAACTAGTCCTTTTTCTTCCCTTCCCCAGCTTATTTTGCGCAATCCACATGAAAGTAAGTCGCCATCCCGAGCCTTAGCCAAAAGACTATCATCAACAGAAGGAGGAGAAATCAATAAAGAAGACAGATTACAGTTATAAAACCATAACCTTCAGATGATGAACGTCACTCCCACATATACCAACAGCCTTCATCCTGACTCTGACATCATAGGGGCCTATTTGACATAAAAAGCACCGGATTAACCCAAAATCCCGCACACGAGTCATCAAGAAACCGACCAAAAAGGATGCACAAAGCACACAGAATAACCATTAACACTCTCACAACCCAAATAGGCAAACATCAACACTGAAACTAGAAGTTCCCAAGGAAAGAAAAAAGAACATCAAAGGGAGATTGAGAGCTCATATGACCAGGTGGAGGGAGGGTGAAAGGTTGAATCTTGAGGGTGTTGAGACCAACGAGCCAAGCAGCCATGTTCTCTTCATCGCCACCCTCGCGAGACATGCCACCTTTGCCCATTTGCTACTTCTCTCTCGTCGCTCGAGGCACCCGGAAAGCTCACTCCTTTCCTCTGACAGTCAAGTCCACAGCCTGTGAATCCAGGACGAACAGTGGTTTTTTATCCTCTGTTCTGGTCGAAAGATGGAACAAATGATTGTTATCTCAAGTGGGGTCCGCCGTATTTGTCAGATTCCATCCGATCCGATCCGATCTCTGCTGGCTTCAGAATCCAGTCGTGGCCGCCAGCCCACGTGAACGAGCAACCTCAGAAAAAGAAGCTCAAGCAAAAAACAAAAAAGTTAAGAGACTTCGTCGTTCCTGACTCTGCTTCCCAAATGGCAAGGTCAATGACGATTGCCATAAAATGAAAATTACTTGAGCAATTGTTTTACTTCAATTATCAAGAAAATTAGTTTCTTTTTCTTTTGCTCTTTTGTACTTTTGCTTCATGTGGCTTTAGCATGAATTTGATTTTGATTTTTAATTTTCTTTAGATTTTATTGATCTTCCTTTTAATAGCGAGAATCATAGGAAAAATTCCAACTCATTATCGAATGCAAAATCACATATTATTTTCATATTTTTTGGGGGAAAGTTTGAAAGAAAGGACTAAAGGGATTAATTATTGTGGGTGACAGTTCTAGCGGGAAGTGAGGAGGGATGGAATTGGAGGTGAGTGGCAATGGAAAGTAGCGCCAGTAAGGTGATCGGTTTTAAAGCGAGCGGTTACGAAAGAGCGAGGAGAAACAAAGAAAGATGGAGAGAATTTGTGTATTCTATTTCATATCGATAATGTACAATGCTTCTACAATTATAGCACTAGGCATGTACAATAAAATGGAAAATAAAGGATATTACAAATCAAATCAATCAAAACCTATATTAGATTGATACTAATCGATTTCCCATGCTCAAATCTAAATATTATATGAAATCAACAAGATC